>CM053750.1:26573181-26642984 GCA_028658305.1 Pachyuromys duprasi | reverse complement strand
AGACGGTTTCTACAACCAAGGACCATGTGTGGATGTGGCCTGGAAACCCTGCTCAGATGGGGCCCATGATAGCTCGTTGTCGGACTGAAGACCCTAGTGAGGGAAACAGGGACTGTTTCAGTCATGAACTTGATGGCTGACTCTTTGACCCTCCCCCATACATGCCGAGGAGTGATAGACTGGCTAGATCCCAGGGGAGGACATTGCAGCCAGCCCTGAGGAGATAGGATGAGCTGGGGTTGAATGGAAGGGGAGGAGGTCCTCCCCTGTTGGTGGACTTGGAGGGGGCAGGGAGGAGGGAGATGAGGGAGGGAGGGTGAGGGTGGGAGGGGATGAAGGAGGGGCTATGCCTGGGATGCAACGTACCTAACCTGTGATTGATATAAAAATAAATAAATTTATAAAAAAAAGAATGCTGTAAGTCAAACTTTACAAACGTACTTAAAACTCAGTCCCACACAGATAGCCATACCATCTCCACAGTATAAACAAATGTCTTCTTATGCATCATTCCCATGTCCATGGGCAGTTCTTCTGGTTTCTAGGATTCTTTCAATGACTTGTGTTTATTTGCTGCATTGAATGTCAAGTAAACCTTTTTTGTGCTCAAAAAAAAAAAAAAAGAGTCTTCTTTTTAGGCTTCTTCGTGTGTCTCATATTTTTAAACTCCAGGGCATTAGAGAGATCATATTTAGATCAATTTAGATTTTTGTAGGCAGCAATTTGCTAATAGAACGCAGATTGTTCTTTAGTTTTCTCATCTTCCTTTTTATTGAGAATGTTATACATGCATGCAGAGTGTTTCTGATCAAAGCTCATCACCCTTTTCTCCCCTCTCTGACTCTTCCCTTATCTACCTTCCTATATTTTCACCTCCAACTTCATGTGTTCTACCCCTCTCCCTACGCTCTCCGTGTATGCATGAATACAGAACCTTCTCTTGAAGAGTTGGTAACGTTTCACTTCCCCCAGATTGTTCAGTGTTTAAAAGTCCTTACTGCTCTTGCAGAGGACCAGAGCTTGATTCCTAGCACTGATACTGAGTATCTCCCAGCTGCCTGTAGATATAGCTTCGGAGGATCTGATGGTGTCTTCTTGGCTCCAGGACAATTGTACTCCTGTGCATATTCCCACATACACACAATATAATTTGTAATGAAAATAAAAACATTTAAATATTTTTATAGAAGGATTTAGAGCAAGATCCAGTAAATTATACTCATCAGCAAAATGATGTTCACCATGTTATAAATAAAGCTTTATTAGAACACACATATTCTTATTAAGATATGCATGATCTAGAACTGCATTCAGGCTATAGTTTCAGAGTCCAGCAGTTGCAACACACGCTGGCCTCCAAAACAGTACTTATTTATCTAGTTCTTTAAGGCAAAGGTATACTGATCTCTACTATAGCGTAGTGTGGTCGTGTGAATAGGAATAGCCTTCATGGACTCCTGTGTTCGAGTGCTTGGCTCCTAGGGAGTATGGTGCTAGTAGGAGGCATGGCTTTGAAGTCTCCTGTGTTCAAGGTAAGGCCAATGACACACTCTCCTTTTCCTGCCTGTGGATCAAGATGTAGGACTTGCAGATCTCTTTCCAGCAACATGTCTGTCTGCCTGCACACTCCCCTGCTTCCTACCATGACGAAAATTAACTAAACCTCTGAAATTGTAAGCCAGCCACGAATTAAATTTTCATTTGTAAGAATTGTCTATTCACAGCAATGAAATTCCAACTAAGACAAGCAGACTCTACAGTAAGATACAGCTTTTAACAAATCCTCAAAAGAGTGTCCAGGGTTTTGAGCTACTTCAATTGTGAGACCTTTCTATTTTCTTTTAATAAAAATTTCAACATTTTCCATTGTGGTTTGACCTCAAATTCTGCTTTTAGCCCAAACTTCTCCAAGGGCTGTTCTATGCCCATTGCTGTACACTGTTGTCTTACATACAGCATTCACTATTCCATAGGTTTTTGCACAAAATTTTCAGTTCCTTCCTGTCCACTTTTCTCTTTTCATTATTCAGCTCTGATAGACTAGCCCATAGTGCTCTGCTCTTATTTGATCCTCTGTGTGTACCATCCAACATAGAACATCAAAATGTTCAGTGTTCAAATAATAACTATGCCAAGAACATGCAACACACATTGGTAGCTCTTGTATCCAAACAACCTATAGCTTGCATCTGTTTGTTACTGGCTAACCTGTAGGGCACATATAAAGCCGTTGATGTGATCAAATTGTTTGAAATCCATAATCTTAAATGTGCTGCTACAGAAAAATAGAAAAATGTAATGCATCAAAGCCCAAAATCTCTTTGCCTTAGTTTAAAATTGTATGTTTCTGATTAAAATGAAATTGAAAAGAATGGATAAACGTATCAAGCAATACTATATTCAAGAAAATTAATTCAAGTTTCAAAAAGAAATATTTTAATGATACCTCTTGTGTTTAGGTATCAAATTCCAGAACCTTTGCTCTCTGCTAATCTTTATTTTTCTCACAGTCAGCAAGTTTGGATGTCATGTGGTGCTATTTATTTGATTTGTCTGATTTATTTTATTATTCATTAATTTTTTTCTAACATTTTCCCCTAAGGCACATTGTTCATATAATTCATAAGAACTCTAGAAAAAGTAACTGGGAAAATAGTTCTTTCCTAAATAAATGCTAAAAGACATCTTGTGGACTCTATTTACTCCTAAATGGGTCCACAGGAATCCATCACAGCCAGCGGTCACTCACTTGCCTTCTAAGTTAGTTTGAAGAGCTTTCTCAAGACGAATTTTGAGTCACTTCAGTTATGATTTTATTCTCTGTTTCACTGGGCATGGAAATGCTGACTTTGGTTGCTATTTTAATAGAAGTTAACTTTCAAAAAAAAAAACACCTTAGTCTGAGTGCACAGCCCATCAACTGACAGAAATTGACATCAACTCTTTGAAGGCAAGAATACATCTCTTGCAGAAGCCATCCCTATGTAATTGCTGAAAGTATCATTCATGTGTTCTTTATAGAAACAAGATATGTCCAGAATAACTTTTAATACCTTTGAATTTGTTTTAAATTTGAAGCTAAGTGGGCTTCATTAGTCATCCAAAGACACCTAATGTTCAATGATTCCACCAAAGAAGGGGACATAAATAATAGCTGCATAATTTAAAAATGTTGGACAAACTTGATACTCAACAGAAATGCTAAACTACCTATTAATGTAATCATTCTCTTTGATTGCACCTACACTCATTTTGAATATTGCTATGGAAACCAGAGAAACTGTCCTTAGTAAGAACTAATAGAGTTTAAAAAAAAATACACTTTAAAACTTCCTGATAGAAAGACCTGGAGTCAACAGGAGCTCCACAAGGAGAGCAACAGAACCAAAATATTGGGGCCCAGGGTCTTTTCTTAGACTGATACTCCAACCAAGGACTATGCATAGAGATAACCTAGAACCACTGCACAGATGTAGCCCGTAGCAGCTCAGTATCCAAATGGGAACCCTAGTAAGGGGAACAGGGACTATCTCTGACATGAATTCAGTGGCTGGCTCTTTGATCACCTCCCCCAGAGGAGAGAACAGCCTAACCAGGCCACAGAGGAAGATGATGCAGCCAGTCCTGATGAGACCTGATAGACTAGGGTCAGATGGAAGGGGAGGAGGACTTTCTCTATCAGTGGACTTGGGGAGGAGATGAGGGAGGGAAGGTGGGGTTGAGTGGGAAGGTGGGAGGGAGCTACAGCTGAAATACAAAGTGAATAAATTGTAATTAATATAAAAAATTCAAATTTAAAAACCTCATGCAAACAATAGCGTCCAAATAAAAAGTTCTAGAAACAGTTTCTCTCTCTTTTAGAAGCTTAAATGTAAGTAATAGCATTCAACTACCTAGAAAACAGCTAGTTGCTTTTGAATACATTTATAGTTCATATTTCTTTAGGTTGGGATGGGTATGAATATGCATGCTTGTATCCTGTCTGACTCTCTGACTATTCTTAACTTACACGAGCAAAACAAGAACAAACAGGAATACAAGGCAAGGTCATCTGAGTTCAAGTTCTTCCAAACCATACAAGCAGGAAGTTCTGGTAATCCCATGAGAAATTAGTAATATTTGTTGAGGCAACAGCAGTTAGGAATAAACTTTATGCTGATTGACTTTCTTCTTTCAGTAGCTGAAAGAGATCTGTATGAGAGAGCTGAATGGGCCCATACTACTTTAAAAAGCACTGGAGGGGATAGGTGCAGGCTATGAGCTTCCTGGAGGAGCCTCTTTCATCTCATTGGGATATAAGATAATTGTTCATGATGTTTATCAAATGATGAACAGAACAGTAGCTGAATATGATGAGCATATGAAAAAAATCAATTCTTAGCAAAACTATCACATCATTAGTAAAGCCCATAGTTCAATTAGCACTTGGGAAGGATTTTAGTCCTATAAATAGACAAAGACAAAATACATGTGCTGTTATCTTGGTATGATCTAATAGTATTTTAACTTGGAATGTGTTCTGAGGAAAAACTAATGTCAATGCATATCTCATGAAATTGTACTTCAGTGGTCTCAGGCAAAACATTAAATGTCTTCTTTCAGTTAGCTTACTCAGGCCTAAGATCTAATTCTAGTGTGTTAAGGCCAGGAAACAAGACAATATTCTACTAGCTAGCATGATTTCCGTGTTGCAGAATTTTTTGAGGACACAGAGGAATAATTTTTACTTCCTTGAACTAGGATATTCCATGCCAAAGCAGACTGAAATTCCCAAGTATTATCACTTTTAGGTTGCTGTTCTTGTGTTTCAAATTTAAACTCCTTGTAACTCATGGCAGATTAAGTCGTACACAGTCACATTCTCAGTCCACTTCCATCTAACTCCCCAGGCCCTGTCACTAAACTTAAGCTATCAAGCCAGGCATAATTCTTTCTTGTGATGAGCTTCTTCTGGGTCCTTCTATTCTTGAGCATTTGCTTTGTCATGGACACACTAGTTCATAAGATTCATAGAATCCACTGCACTTTTGAGGAAAGGCTTTGAGATCAGCACTCATGTAAGGACTTATAAGTCCCAAATAAAACCATGATTTCCAGTAGACAGATATAAAATGTGTGACATCATTCTTGCTCACCATTAATATCTTAGATGATCATGGAATCATGTGGTATTCTCTTATCCCTAGAATGTGTGCCTTATCTCTGCTCCTGAGTTAAAACAGCCATTTTCTAAGGTGCACTAAACAAACTCTGAAAGGTAATACATTGCTTGCTTCTCTCAACTTTTAAATCATAATTGAAACAAAACTAGTCCAGAATACCATGAAGTTTGAAATGTTTTCTGCTATGGTTTGGCATTGATATCATCAAATTGTCACTTGCTAAAGCTTTTAAGCAGAATAATTATATGCTGAGAAGACAATAGAATTCTTACCTTTTTGTAGTGTGGAAGTCTGCTGCTAACACAGAAATACAATTGTAAAATTATGGAGCATATTTGGGATGGAACTGCATCCCTGTACTTGATTCAAGAAGAGTGGAAACATTGAGAACAGCTTCATTTCATTTCTTAACAATTTCATGCAGACAGTCATGCTTATATTTTTTATTCTTTTGTATCCAGAATTTTATTTATTTTAATTGATTGGCATAGTGATTTGTAGTGATTGTCTTCTTGTCAGAATAGCCTATGAAAAGAGCCACTGTTTATGCATGCTTGCGAGGGCTTTTCTCGGTTAGCTCAGCCTCTGGGAAAGTTTGGGAGGGGTTTCCTTGATTTGGTAAACTGAGGTAGGACAGCCTATGCTAAACGTGGGAAAGAGCATTCCATGGGTCCTGGACTTCATAAAGAAAGGAAAGGGACCTAGCATTAGCATTCACCATTCTGTTTTTCAACTGCAGCCGCAGTGTAACCAGCTGCCTCAAGTTTGTGTCTCTGGGACTGCCCACTATGATGATGGTACCTTTGAGCAGTGAGCCAAAATGAACGCCTTCTTCCTTAAATTGTCTTTTCAGGAACAAGAAAAGTAACTGATCCAGCTGGCTAAAATAAAAAAAAAATAGGGGCAAAACTTTGAAGTTTGCAGTGACTTTAGTGGCTGTTAACATGAATTAAATAATAAAGTGATAGGTACCACACAGCCCTGTTTTAAATGTTTAACAACAGATGGGGAGCATAAAAGAATTATTGTGGCTTTTTAAAAGCACCGTTATCCATAAGCAGACATTCACATATCTTCTAAATAGTAAAAATCAATTCTGAACTCCTTATTGTTTTCAGATGTTGGGAGGATTTATAAGTGGTGCTGAGAGGTCCAAAGTTTAAAATTAGAGTCTTAGGGCAGCATGCTTGAAGTCCTGAATGAAAGTTTAGACAAAGGACCAGGTTAATTAAGACATGTCTGCCCACAGCAGGGAGCAACCAGCCTCGGCCACATTCTTTGAGATATCACTTCCTGGCAACCTACCCAGATGGCCCCTAGCTTGTGACCACAGAGAGAGCTAATTGACCTTCCTTAGCATCAGCTAATCAGCACATTCCAGGCATTATTCATGATCAAATACTCTCCAGACAGCAGGGCAGGAACCACTTTATGGTTTTGTGCCTAAAGTAGAGCCCCACCCAAGGCTTGGAGCTCCACCTGTGTTTTTTTTTTTTCTTTAAAAACCCTGTTCCCCTAGAGGTGGGGGTCCACCCCTTCTGCTTTAATAGAGAGGTTGCTGGGACCCAAGCTCTATCTTGTATCCAATAAATCCTCATGTGTTTTGCATTGGATTGGACTCTGGTGGTCTTTTGGGATCTCGGGATCTGGGTACGACAGTGTCTGTCACCAACATGGTAGAAGTGCACGCAGTGTCTAGTCCAGCACCTGTTTAATGGACCTCCTTACTTAGCAGAATCTGGTAAGATCACATGCTTAAGGAACCCTTACGTCCAGGATTATGGATGTGATTTAGGTGTGGAAAATCAGATACACCACCTAGGAATCATGGCAGAGATTATTCCATCCTTCTTCTGTTTCTGCTACTTGAAGGGCCACTTGGATTATAGCATCATCTTTAGCCTGGTGCAAAGCTCTAGATGGCAAGTGGAGTCTGACCAGCAGGACATAAGGCATCCAGTTACCTGGCACAGATGGGAGGAGAAACTGAGTATTTAGGTCCTGACTGCACAGACAGCAGCCTGGTAACTGCAATGCACACTGGATCTATGCTTCATTCTATTGTTGCTATTGTTGTTATTGTTCTATTGTTTGGTTAGGGCTACTCCTCAGTTTAGCATGTTTCCAAGAGAGTATCCAAAACTGAAACATACTATACATTTCACTTCCTGGTAATTTTAAAAAACACCATAAAAGGCAATTTTCTGAAAGATTGTTCAACATACCCAGGCTTTATGTATCTGAAAATTGAGAATATATCCACTTGACATGAATATCTGCTAATTATAGAATCTATCTTCCATCTTTTATTCTGCCTGAGAGGACTAGTTTGAATTGTCTTCTATGTCAAAGTTCTGATGACCCTGGTACTCTACAGCAATACCTGGTAATAATGAAGTCATTGTTTATATTGTAAGCCATTGGCTCTCTGGATGCACAGATTAGGTCCACTTATCCCAAATTTGGTTCCTACAGAAGGGCCTGAGACTTCTTCATGCCCTCTGGGTCTTGTCCAACCCTACATTGCTTTGGAAATCCTTTACAAATATTCAGATGATTCTAGTCCAGATGGAAACAAAGCCAACTTACAACATCGGTAAGAGGACCCCTTGTTGCCACATGCCCAGGACTTAAGATCTCTGGGAGTCAGATAGGGAGTCAGCCACCTAATGCACTTGACATTGTAGGCATTAGGAAGATATTTTAAAGCTAATGAATCTTGTATGATTATTTATTCAATTATTTCATTTGTTTTTGTGTATCTGTTCCAACAGGTATCTACTTACTTCTTTGTCTTTCTGACTTCAATAAAGCTTTTCAAATCTTTGTAATAAAAATTCCGAGAATATAAAAAGAGTATCTCAAACTTGTCGCATCATCTAAAACACACTAGCAAAGTGTATACTTCCTGAACGGTCACAGCACAGCCTTCCAAATCCTTAGCAAGAAATTATCATTAATTCAAATTTTCATACTTACAAGCAGCAGTAACAAAATTTAAAGTAAATTTAGCAAAAATGTAGACTAATAAAACGTTATACATATATGTATATATGTGCACTTAAATGGAATTCGTTTTAGCTTACGTGGCTGAATTTGACAATCTGTTTAGAGACAATCTGTTTAGATGCTAGCTTTTAGCTGATGTTGTGATTGCCTGGCCTCCTACACAGATAGAAGACCTCTGTATGTACAGGTAAATTTGAATCAGCCACACTACCTCGCTTCTTTCCAGGTAACATCCAACAAGAAAAATAATGTCTTCTTCGCTTTGGCAGAAAAAAAAATGACTATGATGGTCAAATGTGGCATATTTTGAGCTAAATCAAATCTTCTCATATCCTAGGGTGTTTGCTGCTTTGGCAGTGAAGCTGAGATCAGTTCCCAGTATCCACATAAGTAGCTCACAATTTCCTGTAACTCTAGATCTAAGGATCTGATACTTTCTGGCCTCTGCAGTCACAGCAACCATGTGGCACACATATGCACATCATAGAATTAATTTTCTTTATAAAAAGGAGGTCTGATCCTTGAAGAAATGAAAGGTAATCTTTTATTTGTAAAGCAAAACTAAAAGATACTGGCTCTCTGTATTTTGATAATATATTTTACGTATTCTTTACATACACAAAGTAAGACTATGTAAAGTTCTTCAGAAAGGAGTTTTTTGTTTTGCTGTTACATACTTAACTTGTATTCTATTCAAATGAACTGGGAAATGTCCTATTTGATATAATATGCTCTGATTACCTCAGTGTCTAGTCAGTGATGGATTAGAAGCAGGATGATGACTTCATCCAGAGAATCATTTGCTTAGACAAGACATACATTTATTAAAGAGTTTCTAAAATATATGCCAGGTTAATACTACTTGAAATGCATAGCCTATCAAAAGAATATCACAGACTCTGGATGTTACCAGCATACATATTGTCTTGAAGCAATTTGAAAAGCTATTTGAAAAGTTCTTAGTCATTATATTCAATTGTTAGGCAAATGATGTAGTAAAACAAACATAACAATTTAAAGAAATGGAATAATCTTTATTTTAAATCTTTTAAAATATACAGGAAGAATTTTAAGGAACATTTTACAAAATTACATAAAGGTTTTCATGAGTTGGAAGAAATGCTCATGCTTATGGAGGAAGCTGTTATCAACAGTGTCTGAAGTATTTCCCCTCTTCCTCCCCCCACCCAGCTCCCACTGATGTGTGGGTTCAGGAGCAGAACAATGGCTTTCATGGCTTTGTCTAGTCTCAGCAATCAACTATGCTTAAGCAATCAGTTAAGGATAGCATGAGACACCTTCACAGACTGCGTGGCTCAGGAGAGTGAATCAGAAAAAAACAGGACAGCCAAATACGTGGAGCTATTGCGACTCTGTCTCTACGACAGCCACAGCACATTAAGAACTACATAAAATCTGGTCTTTTGTTAAGTGCCGTGAGCAAAAGGCAGGCTGTTACTCCTATCTTGAAAAAAAAGAAAAAAAAATCATGAGCTTTAAAGGCTTCTGTAGAGGCAATGGGACTTTATACCTCAGGAATTAAACAGAGTATTATGATTTCTCCTGATGTGTTGCACACCAACACACTCAAGGATTTTCTTTGTTTTTTAGAAATAATAAGTGAGAATAAGATAAAGCAGGCACCTGTTTGTTTCCTTACGCAACAGTCAGGATAAATTTCAGGTATGTACTCGTGACATGAATTATCAGGGAAGATCTCATTTGTCATCAACATATAGTCAGTTAAGATAAATATTTTCAGTACCTATTACTCAAACCATTGGTGAAGCCACTAATAGGCTTAAACAAGCTTAAGGACTGCCTTGCAGAAAAGCAGTGTAACAGAGCAGCAGACAGAATTAAACAAGTTGTCTTTATGAGGCTCATTAAAATAAAAACGAGGATAGAAACATTTACTCATGTGGTCAAATTTTTGTCTTTTATTAAATTTGGCAACATAGTCCTTTTCTGAAGTCCTACAAATCAGTCTGAGCAAAGTAAGTTTTTAGTACTCCCTTGTCAAGATCCAGGTTCCCATGTGGAAAGACTGAGTGACCAACATATAGCATACAGTCTCTGGAAAGTGTCTTGTTAAATTAAATATTTACACAGTGGCAGCCAACATACAGAAGTCGAGCAGCATCAACTCCAGCTTACTAAGAAAAAGATTCGTCTCTAGAAGAATGTAAATCTCTGTGAAGAAGAGATTATGATGCCCATTAAAAACCACTTGAAAGGTTTTGAAGATGAGCTATAGAACAGGCTCTGATGTTGGTTTGTTCTGTCAGTTGTGGCGTGAGGAAACTACCCAGCTGGAAAGGACAACTGCCTCATTTTATAGGCCCTGGATAGCATATACAAGGAATTCACTGTAGCAGTACAAATGTAAAACAAACACATTACAGACGATAAAGCTCACTAAGAACGAAAAATTAAAAGAAAAACAAAATTAAAATAGAATACTTTGTATATCTCTACCAGATTATCAAATTTTAAAAAGTTATTGATGATGAGAAAGGTGGGTGCTTTTATACCAAGAGGGTAAAATACTGCAATATTTAGAACATGCTTTTTGTTATTTATGTCCTGTATTTCTTTCTGGAATAAAATTGAACTTGATTTTTGCATATTAATTTTTGGAATTGATATTGCTTAAGGTTATATGCCTATATCTATGTGTGTGTACTAGGTAGGTAGTTTATCTGTTTACACAGATCAGAAATTCATTCTATACACTGTAATAAAGCTTCATTGTGTCATTTTAAAAAATGAAAACATCCTCAAAGCAGCAGGGTGGGCCTGGCTGCCTCTGTGGCTGCTATTTTTAGCCTGTCCTGCTTCTGTCAGACTGGGTCGGTACAAATGCCAGGGGCAAGATGGCATCCTTGGCACAGTAAGACAGAGAGACAGGAATGGTTGAATGAAGCAGTATCTTGAGAACTCAGAAGCTGTGAAATAATTTTTTAATGTTATTTGAGGGATTGCTTTCTGAACTTTTCAATATTGAAACCCTTTGAATTGAGATGCTGCATAAGTCCCCGATGGAAAGGCTCAGGAACACCTGTCCCTCTTGGCTCTCCTTTGAAAAGATTTTCTCTCAGCTCAGTGCTGATGTTGCATACTTCACAAAGGTCATCATGCTCCATATCTTTATTTGGAAAGATTATCCAAGCATCACAAAGTCTTACAGTTCCATGTCTGTGGCAAGGTCAGGAGGAAATCCTTAATTCTAAATCACAGGGATTTCTCAGAGGGATAACCATGATTAAAGCCAGTTCTCAAGTTCTCATAATCATGACAAGGAATTGGTATCTTGTTTTTGTTTTGTCTTAAGTTCAAGATAAATACTGTATAGTTTTCTAAGTCCATGTGAAGGGTGACAGATAAAAAAATTTGATACCCTCAATTGGAAGGTTCTGCTTTTCAGCATTGGCTGGGATCTGCTGTTAGGTTCCAGGCTCAGGTCCAAATGGTAGAAGGTCATTGTGCCCTGACTCCTCAGAACAAGTGACCAGCTCATCATATTCAATTTGAGCTACAACCCCCAATTCTCTTTTTCTGTAAATACTATCCTAAAACAGGTCATAGTTTACACATCTGTAAAAACAGGCCTCAGTCCAAATTTAGCAAGCTGTTATATGTAACAGTGTGATTTTTTTCCAACTTCAAATTGTGCAAACACTGGACAATTATTCATTTGGGTCTGGCTCTAGAAAGGTCCATTTTTTCTAACTAGTATCCATGCACAAACTGTAGTCTGAAGTTGGAATCTCTCTTTACACGAACATTAAGGTATTTTCTCTCTGTTAGGGGTCATAGCCAACACCTTTTCAAGTAGCCTTTCTTTTTACTCTTATTTGTTTTTAACTTCTTCCTATGGGTGCATTAATTCTGCTTATTTTTTTTCTTAATTTTCTGGGAACAAATCTGTTCTTTATATCAAACAGCATTTGTGAACCATCTTTTTTTTTCCTTAGTCCTTTTCTGGTCCTATCCCAAGGCTCATCCATCTTTGAAACTTTCCAAAATGATATGTCTTTCCTAGCTGTAGTTGGTTTGAGTGAGATGCCAGGAAAAAATCTCAGTTTTCTGAGCACTTGGTACCCAGTTGGTGACTGTTCAAGAAAGATTAGGAGCTTTGTCCTTGCAGGAGGAGGAAAGTAGGTCACTGTGTCTCTGCCTATTGCTTGTGTTTTACAATGTAATCTCTCAACTGTTCTGGCCTCAATACTTGGTCCACCATCACAGACTCTAACCCTCTCGAAATGTAAACCCAGTTCAATGCTGTCTTTTATAGTTTGCCTATGGCGTTTTATCACTGCAACAGAAAAAGTAACTAAGACAATATTTTGATGCATGTATTATTAGCTTTTTTTTAATCCATTTTTCATAATAGCTTGACCAGGGCATCCAAAGCTATCAGGAATGTTTTGTTTTTCATTTTGGATCAAGGATGCTGAAGCTGCTTCTGGTATGTTCCCCAAAGGCCAATATCTTAAAAAACTTTGGCTATTTCTGAGGTGGCAGAATCAGGAGGGGAGGGAAACATTAATAAGTGGGCTACTTACTAGAGGCATATCTTTGATAGTAATAATGACACCCTTTCTTCCTCCTATCTTTATGCTTTCCATCACCATGGAGTAAGCAGTTTGCTCCATCACAGCCTCCCGGCCATGATGTCCTTTCTTTCTGCAGGTACTAAAACAAGGCCAATCAATTAAAGAACAGAACCTTCAAGATTATGAGGCAAAATAAATCTTTTCTCTTATTAAGTTGAAGAATCACATTCATCACAGGTTCCCATTACAATGACAGAAAGCTGCCTGACACAAGGGCTCTTGCACTTCCTCATGTATCATTTGAGACATATCTTTTCTTGGTCATCCTGGGCTTCTTTCAGGGTTAGTTTCTGTTTTTATTATTTTTCTGGTTAATTTTCCACACATTTAACTCTGAATTTAGTTTGGTATTATTCTATTTAGATCTAAAATATTGTTTAGGGAGTCCTGTAAGTTTTGCCTTTATGGCTTTGGAATGATTGTTCATGAAATCTTTATTTAGTCCAGTGTATTAACAATTATACCTTGGCTATGTATAGTTTGTATTTCATTAGTACGGTTTTTTATATTATTAGAAATATTACCATTGTTTTATCATAGTGAGCAAAAATTAACAGAAAAGCTATTGCTATTTTTCAACACCAATATTTTGTAAATCACTCTGGAAATATCAGCATTGTGTCAGTTATTATAGGTAACTAAGAAGACACACATTTATCCCTTCATTTATCACTCATTAATAAGTGAATAATTTCAGTGACTAATTCTTGATCAGCTGTTCATTTCAAAGTCAGAATGTTAGGAATCCAAGAATGTGCTTTCAGAATCCAAGGCTCTTGGCCTTTGTCACTCTGCTTCTATGAACTCAAATTTATAATAATAATAATAATAAAACTGATATACCAGCCAAAGACCAAGAATGAAGAGGATTTGGACCCCCTGCTCAGATGTGGCCTATTGGCTGTTCAGTCTCCATGTGGATCTCCAAGTAAGGGGAGCAGGGGCTGCCTCTATCATGAACTCCGGTGCCTGCTCTTTGATCACTTGCACCTGGAGATGTGGCCTTGCCAGGCCAGGGAGGAAGAGGACCCAGGCAGTCCTGATGAGACTTGATAAGCTATGAGCAGATGGCAGAGGAGGAGAACTCCCCCTTTCAGTGGATGAGGGGAAGGGGATGGAGGGGAAGAAGGAGGAAAGGTGAGGCTGGGGGGAATTGAGGGAGGAGGCAACAATTGGTATATATAACTAATAAGCTGTGTGAAAAAAGTAAAAAATAAAAAAATAAAGCATTTTAAACAAAACACTTCTGTGTTACTCAGGTCTCCTGATTTTCATAATTTGATCAGTGTTGTAGTGTCTGGATTGGGAAGAAGATGAAGTATGCAATTCTTTGATCCTCTCCGCCAGATTGCTCACTTCACTGGCATGGTTTGTCATATCCATTTTAATGATTCAATTTAGTTGTGTTGTATTCTGGCTCCTGGGAGCTAAATATAATATGTCCAGGAATTTTCTGAAGCAGTTATTAAACACAGCCATTATTCGAAGCTAGTTTACTGAAACTCAGTGATTTACACTGAAAACAAAAGCAACAAAACACTTCAAGCTCATGAATTCTCAATTAGTTTATAGCTAATTTTAGGCCTCTGTTTATTTTAAATTTATTGTGGCTGCCTGGGACAAACATGTCATAATGTGCTATTGTGCATCTTTTTCATTGTTTGCTAGTTTGAAGTTTACCGTAGTGGAATATTTATACTACAGACAAAAAGGGGCCAGTACTGCATGTTAGAACCTCTGTTGATTTTTTGACTATTGCTTCTTTCAATATGATAGCCACTACACATGTGCCTGGTCCCAAGAGAGATATGCTCTAAACAGAAGACACACATCATATTTAGAAACACTTACTATGACCACAAGAGGCAAATATTTTATCAGTGACTTATGTAGCTTCTTATTAAAACAATACTATTTTGCATGTATATATTTGGTTAAAGTGGGCCATACTCTAAAAATTAACATTCATTTATTTTTTATTAGAACTTAAAAATTAAATATCTAGCCCATATTTTGTTTCCATTGAACATTGTTCTGGACTTTGCACAGATTAACCTTGTACATATGCTTTTTCTTTGGTCATTTTATTTAGAACAACACACAAAACAATGAGGAAAATTCTTTCAATATTAAAAATTATCAACAGACTAATCAAAGGAGTCCCTAACAATTCTTAATAAAAATGTGAAGTTTTTAGGTATTTTTTAGCGGTCTAATTTCTTACTAATGCAAGTGAAAATCTCAACCATTCTCCATTTTGGAACAATAATTATTTTCAATTGCAAATGCAAATCAACTATGTAAAATCTTGGCAAAAGTAGTGAAAATAGTCTCTGTGAATTAAATTAGTATTTAGAATTAACGTTGAATATTCAGCTACTAACAGATTCTGAATAACATGTCCTTTACACGAGTAACTCCTAGTGAATATTGGTACATGTACACTTTTTCTGAAAGCAGGTTATTAAACACACACCAACACATAACTGGACTTGCTGTATTGACTGGCTGCCTTTGTTTCAAAATTATCATTTTTCAAAAACTGGCCTCCTAAAATCCATATTTGCAGAGAAAGACTATCAGCTGGGAATGTAGCATAAGGGAAAAAGTGCTCAATATATAACAGGCCCTCATTCGATACCTAAGTAAAATGAAAAGGAAAAAAAAAAAAACTGTCCTAAAGAAAGATTAACAAAAAGTTAGCGGGAATCTAAGATTGCAGTGACCAGCATGCACAGTATCCTAAACCCCGAAAATGCTGAGTGGAGGGCCAGCTGAAGCCAGATCACTGAGGCTTCCTGGGCAAGAAAGGGCAACCGGGGAGCTGGGACAGTTTGGATCCAGGTCACTCGAGGACATCTAGGACTGAGAGTGGAGAATACTCATCCCCGCTGCACTTCCCCTTGCCCCAAGCACGGCCTCCCTGCTGGCAGAGGCGGGCCTCCTAGGTCTATGGCTGTGGCAGGGTGGTGGCTAGTCCAAGCAGGGTCCTCCATGCTGGGTAACTGAGATGACATAAGCGGCTACACCAAGTACAGGTCTCCCTGCCCAGTGGCCAAACAGTGGTCACCACTGAGCTGATGGATCTCCTGCACTCTCATTTGCCCCTGTGGGCCCAAATCTGAGAGTAGAGAACACGGGGAACCCCTGTGCTTTCTGATTAGGCCTGCAAGCAAGTAAGTGTGCTTTCAAGTGATTGCCTGCAGAAACCCAGATCCAGGGTCCTTCTACGTATCGGATCTCTCCCACACACACCCCACTGCAGGCAACATAGGGATCGTTTGGACAGAGTTCTCAATATTGAAGCCCCTAATCTGTGGGTCTACCAGTGGAGTCCAGGCAAACAATTCCTGGAGCCCAGACAGATCTGAATACCAGGAGGCCAATATGACAGGCCTGTGAGGTAGTCAGGGCAACTGCACATGGGCATTACACCTGCGAACAGCGGCAGCATCCACACCCCCTCCTACACATAAGTTCCACCCTTCCAGGCATCTACACGCTCTAGCACCCTGTCCTTCAAGGCACAGTTCCACAAACATGCCCATGCTTGCACACATGCGCCTATGACCTTCCTCCCTTAGCTACAGCTGAAACAACACCCACTCTCGAACCAGTGAATCTCTCTCATATTCCTGAAGAATGCTCCAGACATTAGAGACAGATGGACCCAGTCTGAAGTACAGATTCCACGAACAAACAGTGAAAGTTACAGATAAGCAGATGGCGAGAAGTCGGCATAAGAACCCATCCAACAAAAATCAGGACATCATGGCTTCACCAGCATCCCCCCCAAAAATCAATGGATATGCTAATTCATAGGAAACTCAGGAATATGATCTCAAATCTATGCTTATCCAGTTATTAGAGGCACATAGAGGAATCGAACAAAGCTCCCAAAGAAATACAGGCAAATACAGTTAAGAAAATAGGGACACATGTGGAGGTACAGGGAGTGGCACTTAGACAGGAACTGAACAACAACAACAAAAATAGAAGCCGTCACGGAAAGACGGGAATCCACATGCAAACAGGCGAAGGAAATACTGCAAGACATGAAAACAGAATTAGAATCAATAAAGAAAACACATAGAAAACCCTGGAGCTGGAGAACTTAGAGAAAAGAAACTCCTCACATCACATCACAGTCAAAACACTAAATCTACACAAGAAAAACAATATTAAAAGCAGAAAGGGAAAAAGGTCAAGTAACATACAAAGGTAGATCTATTAGAATCATACCAGATTTCTCAAGAGAAACTATGAAAGCCGGTAGGGCCTGGGCAGATGTCATGTAGACTCTAAGAAAGCACAGATACCAACCCAGACTACTATACCCAGTAAAACTTTCAATCAACATAGATGAAGAAAACACAATATGAGAAAACTAAACTTAAACAATATCTGCATAGCAACCCAGCTCTACAGAAGATACTACAAAGAAAACTCCAATCTAACAAAATCAACTATACACAAGAAAACACAGAATGTAGATAACTTCACAACAAAAAATTAAAAGAAAATAAGCACACAAACACACTATCACCTCCAACTCCACAATAAAAGGAACTAACATTCATTGGTCACTTTTATCTATCAACATCAATGGATTCAAATCTCAAATAAAGAGACACGGACTATCAGATTGGTTGCAGAAATAGGATCCAACCTTCTGCTGCATCCGAGAAACATACTTATGCAGCAAACACTACCTCAGAGTAAAGGGCTGGAAAAAGGCTTTTCAAGCAAATGGACGCAGAAAACAAGCTGGGGTAGCTATCCTAATATCTAATAAAATAGACTTTCAGCCAAAATTAATCAAAAAAGATGAGAAGGGGTACTTCATTCTCATCAAACGAAAAATCCAACAGGAGGACATAACAATCCTGAAAATCTATACGCCTGCATTTGTAAATGAAAAATGTTTCATAATGATTCAATAATGATTGAAGCTGAAATCATACATCAATCCAAACACCTTAACAATGGGAGACTTCAACATTCCTCTCTCATCAGATCATCTGATCATGTAGACAGATCATCTAGACAGAAGCTAAATAGAGAAATAATGACACTTACAGAAGTCCTAAATTAAATGGACCTAATAGATGTCTACACAACTTTTCACCCAAATTCAAAAGAGTATACCTTCTTTTTAGCACCTTATGGAATCTTTTCCGAAATTGACCATATAGTTGGGCACAAAGCAAGCCTCAACAGATATAAGAAGATCAAAATAATCCCCTGTATACTATCAGATCACCATGGCCTAAAACTAGACCTCAACAACAACAGAAATAACAAAAAGCCTGTATACACATGGAAACTAAACAACTCTCTAATACATGACCACTTGGTCAGGGAAGAAATGAAAAAGCAACTAGAGCCTTTCTAAAATTCAATGAAAATGAAGGCACAACTTATCCGAACTTATGGGTCACAATGAAAGCAGTGCTAAGAGGAAAGTTTATAGATATACCATACAAGCAACTTAAGGGCACACTTAAAAGCCCTGTTGAGCTCGGGGGGTGGAGGGAAGTGGGAAGAAGCAGACACACTGCAGAGGAGTAGATGTCTGGAAATAATCCACACTCAGAGCTGAAATCAATGAATCAAAACAAAGAAAATAATTCAAAGAACAAATGAGACCAAGAGCTGATTCTTTGAGAAAATCTACAAGATAGACAAACCCTTAACCAAATTAACTAAAAGGCAGAGAGAAATTAGCCAAATCAGCAAAATCAGAAACGAAAAGGGAAGTATAACAACAGACACTGTGGAAATCCAAACAATCATTAGGTCTTACTACAAAAACCTATATGCCACAAAATTTGAAAATCTAAAGGAAATGGAGAATTTTCTTGATAGATACCATTTACCAAAATTAAATCAAGATCAGGTAAATAGATTAAATAGCCCTATATTCCCCAAGGAAATAGAAACACTCATCAAAAGTCTCCCTTTCAGAAAAGCACAGGGCCAGATTGTTTTAGCAAGAATTCTACCACACCTTCAAAGAAGATCTAACTCCAATTCTCTTCAAACTATTCCACAAAATAGAACAGAAAAACAGAAGGAACATTACCAAACTCATTCTATGAAGCCACAGTCACCTTGATACCTAAACCTCACAAAGACCCAAAAATGAAAGAGAATTTCAGAGCTATCTACCTTATATGCAAAATTACTCAATAAAATACTTGCAAACTGAATCCAATAACACATAAAAGATACCATACAGCATGACCAAGTAGGCTTCATCCCAGGCATGCATGCAAGGGTGGTTCAATAAATGGGAATCCATCAATGTAATCTACCATTTAAACAAAGTGAAGGAGAAAAAAAAAACACGATCGTCTCTTTCGATGCTGAAAAAGCATTTGAAAAAATCCAACACCCATTCATGTTTAAAGTCTTGGCGAGATCATGGATACAAGGCACATACCTGAACATAGTAAAGGCAATATACAGCAAGCCTATAGCCAACATCAAACTAAATGGAGAGAAACTTACATCAATCCCACTGAAATCAAGGACAAGGCAAGGGTCCCTACTCTCTCCATATTTTCTTCAACATAGCACTTGAAGTCCTAGCTAGAGCCATAAGACAACTCAAGGAGATCAAGGGGCTACATATCAGAAAGGGAGAAGGCAAAGGATCACTATTCGTAGATGATATCATAGTATACCTTCGTGACCTCAAAAATTCAACCAGAGAACTCCTTCAGCTGATCAACACATTAAACAAAGTGGATGGATACAGGATTAACTAAAAAAAAAAAATCAGTAGTCCTATGTACGAAAAACAAAAGGGCTGAGAAAGAAATTAAGCGAACTACACACTTCACAGTTGCCACAAATAACATAAAGTACCTTTGTGTGACTCTAACCAAACAAGTGAAATACCTGTTTGAAAAAACTTCAGTCTCTGAAGAAAGAAATTGAAGAAGATATCAGAGGATGGAAAGCTCTCCCATGCCCATGGATTGGTAGGATTAACATAGTGAAAATGGCCATCCTGCCAAAAGCAATCTACAGATTCAAAGCAATTCCCATCCAAATACCAACACAATTCTTTACAGACCTTGAAAGAACAATTCTCAACTTCACATGGAAAAACAAAAACCCAGAATTGCTAAAACAATCCTGTACAAGAACAGATCATCTGGAGGTATCTCCATTCTTGATGTCAAGGAATAGTAATAAAAACTGCATGATGCTGGCATAGAAACAGAATGATGGATCAATGGAATTGAGTAGAAGGCCCAGATATAAACCCACACACCCATGGATAGTTGATTTTTTTTTTTACTTCCCTCCGCCGAAGCAACTTTTAATCTAGCTATTTCAGCGTTTGCAAGTTAAAGAGTTTCTGTATTCCTTTATCTGCTGTCTGTGCTTTATGGCTCTGCAGAAGACTCAGATACTTGATTTTTGAAAAAGAAGGCAAAACCATACAATGAAAAAAAGACAGCATCTTCAACAAATGGTCCTGGTCTAACTGGATGTCTACAGATAGAAAAATGCAAATAGATCCATATTTACTACCCTATACAAAACAAAAGTCCAAGTGGATCAAAGACCTCAACATAAAACCAGACACACTAAGTGTGCTAGAAGAAAAAGTGAGGAAGAGCCCTGGCACAGGAGAAAACTTCCTGAATAGAACAACAACAGCACAGACTCTAAGATCAACAATCAATAAATGGGCCCTCATAAAACTGAAAAGCTTCTATAAAGCAAAGGACACTTTCATCAGAACAAAACTACTACCTACAGACTGGGAAAGGAGTCCATCAACCCTACATATAATAAGGGCTAATATCCAGAATATATTAGGAACTCAAGAAGTTAAACAGCAACAAATTAAGTAACCCAATTAAAAAATGGGGTACAAGACCATGCATGTAGATAATCTAGAACCCCTTCACAGATTTTAGCCCACAGCAGCTCAGTATCCAAGTGTGTTCTCTAGTAAGAGGAACAGGGACTGTCTCTGACATGAACTCAGTGGCTGGCTCTTTGATCACCTCCCCCTGAGGGAGGAATAGCCTTACCAGGCCACAGAGGAAGACAATGCAGCCAGTCTTTATGAGACCTGAAAGGCTAAGATCAGATGGAAGGGGAAAAGGACTTTCCCTATCAGTGGACTTGGAGAGGTGCCTGGGAGGATAGGAGGGAGGGTGGGATAGGAAGGGAAAGAGGTATGGGGCTACAGCTGGGATACAAAGTGAATAAACCATAATTAATATAAAAAATTCAAAAATGAGATTGTTTGGACCCATCACTAATGTTACTACAATTAAATACAGTAGATCTATCATGTGTCTGTTATTGACCATAATTGCTTTCTCTGTAAAATGACATTTGAAAAGTTATATACTAAGAACATTTTGGTATGAAAATAAAATCAGAGAGAGGGTCTTAGTCTAAGTAAATAATTTGAGAAGCTAGGGAAATCTATCACCCATGAAATTCCATCTATTTTGAGGAAAAATTACTTTTGCTTTCTAAATGCACCCTTTCTTTCACCATTCTTCTCTCACCACAGTGTTCAAATATCGCCTTTCCTGCTAAATTTTAGCTCTGGAAGATGTACTCCCTTTATGTAGATGAAGCTACAGTCTGCATCATCAAAGGCACATAGTGTCCTGAGGGCCACAGACATTGTTGACATTCTATTCTATGCAGATATAATTAGGCCATTTCTTAGAACCTGACACCCCGTTGTCACAGCCCACAAAGATCCATAGAATCCTTTCTTTGCTTTAGAATCCTCAGGCATTGAGCCAGAGCCTGTGTGGAAAATGCTTCATAAAATACAGTTTATGTCAATTTTTGGATATTAGCTTTATTGAAGCAGGAAATTTGTTGTCAAGTATTACTTATACATCTTGGAGACTGGGTCTTATGTCCTACAGGCTGTCCTTGAACTTGCTGTGTAACTGAGAATAACCTTGAACTTAGAATTTGATCCTCCTGCCTCTCCCTCCTGAGTGATGAGTATTTTATTGGGTTGTTTTTTTGTTGTTGTTTGGTTGGATGGTTAGGTGGGTGGTAGCTTTTTGTTGTTGTTTTATTTTGAAAGCATCTTTATGATTAAAAACTTATAAGTGACCTTTTGGTCAGAGTTTCCTATTCACTTTTCAAGTTTTACTGAGAAAACATGCCACAATTAGTCTGTTCTCCTATATATGAAACCTTAGGTCATTTCTGTTTTTTGAGTATGACAAATAATACTTCATGAACACTCTCAAAAATGTTCTTTGGTGGGTTGTGAACTCCCAACTCCAAATTCCTGGAAGGGAAGCCAGCAGGTTATAGAGTCTGCATGGGCTCTACTGAAGTAATGACTGGCAAAGGCCTCCCTACCCTTGAATCATGGCCAAGATATATCTTGAGACTCACTTACCCTCTCTGCTGTGAGGCAAAGGAATATGTGGGGTCTACCTGTTAACTGCAGTTCAGTTTATATTCCCTGCTTTAGGCAGATCCTCCTCACCCATCTTCCAAAAGTATCTAGTGCAGTCAACTCCAGGGTCATGTGGAGTTAGTCCGTGGTCCAAATCAGAAAAGCATTCCAGTTTACTGCACTTCTGGGAATCACGTTCCTCTCGAGTCCAGTGTTACTCCATGCTTTCAGTGTTCCAGTTGATGCTCATTCTCCATCCATTTCTTTGTTCCCTTGGTTCATATTTTTATAACAACATATAGTATAAAATATAATTGGTATGTCCTTAACCTACCAAAGACACGGCCTTGAGGAGAGCAGCAGAATCCAGCTCCTTTCTTTTTCTCTAGTTATATGCTGGCCCTGTAGTGAATTGATCCGGCTCTACCTTGTGTTCCTGCTGTGATGTGCTCCCTTCCCTCAGTATGGAAATGACAAAATAAAAGCCCATGCATATTTAGTCACTGACTCTGTTAGTTTCACAAAATAATTCTAGTCTAATTCCTGCAGTTTGGAATTAATCCTTTTGTTGTTGTTCTTTTGGAAGTATTTGTACATTTTTATCTTGCTCATCATGTTGTCTCAAGGAAACACACCATCTGCAGCATGAAGTCTAATATCACATAACCGTATGCTGATAGAATCAAGATATTTATGGGTTGTGACTTCCACAGGGAAGCTTAGTTAGTAAGATGTTCTGGCATTATTTAGATGCTTTGTTTCTGCTTAATGTCTGTAGTTTAATAAATGTGTAACTTAGGTCTCAATCCAAACTGTTTTGTTGAATACATTTCAGGGACTATATAGCAATGATGTCATTAACCATGTGCTTCAGAAGATGGATCTCGCATGAAGTCTGGTGAGATAGAATTTTGAAAATTGTGCCATGTTTTTCCATTACTTGAAAAACTTGTATTCCTATGGGAAAATCCTATTACTCCTACCTTACTTATGGCGATTTAAATCTGATACATATGCCAATAGAAGAAGCAGACTATGAGTATGCTATTCGAGGTGACTATCGTAGTACCCTTTCTGATGAGAACTGGACTTAGGAAGATTGGGACTAGTTCTACCTCAAGATCCAGCTATCTCACTGGTATATCCCCAAAAGATCTTCCACCATACTACCAAGGCACTTGTTCAGCTGTGCTCATAGCAGCTTTATTCATAATAGCCAGAAATGGAAACAACCTAGATGTCTCTCAATAAAAGAATGGATAAAGAAATTGTGGTGATTTATAAGATGGAATACTACTCTGCTATTAAAAATAAGGAGATCATGAACTTTGCAGGCAAATGGATGGGACTAGAAAATATCATTCAGAGCGAGGTAACCCAGATCCAAAATTATAAACATGGAATGTACTCACTTACGAGTGGACAGTAGCCAGAAAGTACAGGATAACAATGCTAGAATCCACAGACCCAAAGAAGCTAAGTAAGCAGTGGGTCCAGGAAAGGATGCATGAATCTCACTCAGAAGGGGAAATAAAATAGACACCTGAAGTAGGTGGAAGAGGGGAACTGTGTGGGAGTGGGGGTGAAGACCAAGTGTAGAGAGAGCAGGGGTTGGGGTGGTGAGAGGGTAGTGGCGGAAGTGGACAATGGAGGGAGAGAGTACTGCGAGGGAGAACAAAAATAAGTGGGGGATCTCTGGAACAGGGAAGGCTCACAGGAGTCTATGGTAGTTACCCTAGCTGAAACTCCTAGCAGTGGGGGATTTGGAGCCTCTAGCCAGGTGGGACTACTAATAGAAGGAGGGGGACATCAACCTACTCATAAAACCTTCAACTCAAAATTTGTGTCACCTACAAGAAGTATAGGGATAGAGATGGAGCAGAGATTGAGGGCAAACCAATGGCTGGCCCACCTTGAGACCCACCCTATGGGGGACAGCCACCCTCTGACACTATTAATGATGCTCTGTTCTGCTTGCAGAAAGGAACCTAGTATAGTTGTCTTCTGAAAGGCTTCATCCAGCAGCTGATGGAAATAGATGCAGAGATCAACAGACAAATAGTAGGCCAAGCTCAGGGAATAGGAGGAACGATTCAGGGAGCTGAAGACCTACAGAGTCAAATAACCTGGGCTCATGGGGGCTCACAGAGATTGAACCACCAACCAAAGAGCATGGGCCAGCTGGAGCTAGACCCCCTACACATAGGTAACAGATGTGCAGTTTGGTCATCATGTGGGTCCCCTAACGAAGGGAGTAGGGGCTGTCTCTGATTCTGTTACCTGCCTTTGTATTCCTTTCTTATAGCTGGACTGTCTTGTCTAGTCTCAGAGGGACAGAATATGCTTAGTCCTGCTGCAACTGAGGTAGCAGGGTGGGTTGTTATCCTTTGGGGGCCTCCTCATCTCTGAGAAGGGGGTAAATAGTTTTTCCAGTCAATCTTTCAAAGAAGAGAACAATTTGAGGTATATTCTTGTTCCATTCCTTGTAGACAATGATGATGGATGTTGCTGGTGTTTTGTTTTAGTCAGGCCATAAATCAATGGTCAAATCTTGCTAGAATTGCTTTAACTTATGATTCTTTTGTGAAATGAGAAGCGTCTCAAAAGACCTATGGCTAAAGGCTTAGTCTCAGCTGATGTAGTGCGGAAGCTTTAAAGTGGTGTCTGTTAGGAGGTCCTTAAGTCTCGAGGAAGGTAGCAGAGCCCAGCTCTTTCCTCTTTCTCTAGGTCATATAGTGAGCTCATCTTGCTCAAACATGTATTCCTGCAAAAACCCCAAAGTAATGAGGCCAATATTATGGGCTGGATGCTCAATAGTATTCTCCATACTATTTATCTCACATATTTATTGTAGCAGCAGAAAGCTGACTCACAAAATATTTTGTGTAGCTATTGCCTCTGAATTAAAATCGTCATGGCAGAATGTAGGAGGGAGGCTCTAAGGTCTAAGAAAACTCAGGAAGCTTTCAGACTCATGAGATTCAAGGTTACAAGCGCAATGAACACATACTGGGAAGTAGTAACTTCTTTTTGGAGGAGCTACTCACATGTGGGACAGAGAACTTTGTGGGAAGAGCGACATAACTGCCTTTGAGTCACGGACACTCCCGTAAGTAACAATAATAAATGTACTGACGTACCCTGTGGATTAGAGTGAACGTCATTTTTGGTCTGTCAGTGGTGCCTTTAGGAGGTGAATGTACATCTCCCCTGGAAAAGACACACAGACAGACCAAAGCCTTGCATCTGATGCTGGGGGAATCCACTGCCTACTACTGCCTCGTTTCTTCCTTAAATTCACTAGAATTTGTCCGATCTCATGAATTGTACATCTTTATTCGATGCCAAGCATGTTCTCACAGTCTGGATCAGAAGGAAATAAGTGGAGCCAACACAAGAAAGAACATGTTAAAAAAGAGATTATGACATGACTCAGCAGCAATGAGCTGAAGGCTAGTCGTGTTGTCCACAAAGGCCATCATTATCGTTTATTGAGTACTGGTTTAGTTCAATAAGGAAATCTGGAATAACTCCACTAAGCCAGGTTTCTAGGCAGGGTTTCACATGGCAGAAGGAACTGTCATCCTCTTCTTTCTTCTCTCCATTTCTTTTAAAACACCTTATAAAAATAAGTAAGCACATTTTTCATAAACATTGGACAAACAATACGTGTCCCACTCAAAAGTTGCATACCTGATCCTAGAACGCTTCAAGCCTTTACTGCTGATCTCCCTTTGAGAAAGTCTTCTGCTTACACTGGGAAGCTGGTGGGAGGCCAGGGCCATCAGTGCCTCTCCCAGGAAGACACTGGTTCTCTTCTCTACAGTGCTGATTGCTTATTTTTGTTACTTGGTGTCATTCTTTATGACTATGCTTTCTTTGGCACCGGAAAGAATTCCGTTGTGTTTCTGCCATTGCGAATGGTTCTTCGCTTCTCAGAACATTGTCTTCTGATTCTTGGCATGCTGGCTTCACTCCATCAGTGATTGCCATGTTGGGCTTCTCTCAACTTCCTCAGCTTCCTGGAGCGCCTCTTCCTTTTCTGTGCAGACCCAGGTTCCTGGTGATTAGTGAGTCAGTGCAGCATTCTTTCTCTTACTGCTGGCATAAAAGGGCAGACATGCAGCCTTTATGTACTATGAACAGTGATTCTCTCCCTGCCTGGCTTCTAAATTGATGATCTCAAGCAAACCAAACTTCGCTGTTATTGTAGATGGAATGGGCAATGCTGAGACATGAACACAAGAATGAACACTTCAAAGTATGCAGGCTATTTAACTCTTATGTTTGCTGTTATATTAACTTCATGTTCTTCTTGCATTGTTTGTCATGCCAGGGTGGCAATACATCATCCATTTCCTGACCCTTCACAGAAATTCAGCTAATTATTAATAGATTGCCCAGGCACTTCACCCACTTCAGGCTTTCCAAAGCATTTTACCTCAGTGCGGTCTCTTAATCTCACATTTTGACAACTTATTCAAAGTAACTCTTCTATTGGTTGCCTTGCTTTTGGAAGGTTCTCATGTGATTGCGGGATGGTCAGCCATTTCCTTGGTCTGTACCCTAGATGCTAACGAGGCACTTTCTCTTCTCCACTTTTTGTCAACCAAAGACGTCTTCTGGAGACATCATGCTTCAAGTTGGGAATTGCTGGTCTAGAGGAAGTGGAAATTAATAATGGAAGCCACGGAGGGCTGAAGCTCCAGGCACATTCCAAAGGATCCAGGCTTATCTAAATCCTTTCTTTAATTCAGGAATGCACACAGTTTTGTTCAACTGAGCCTATTTAATGCTGCTGGCAAGAATTGGGGACACTGAGACTGAAGCTGTGGGTGTGACACTGAGGGCATCACTGACTGTGAACCCAGATCCTAATCCTATGCAGCAATACTTCGGAAGCTCATTCTTTGGAAGGCGATGTCCTTTCCACCTTTAGGCTCCATTTCTTCACTGCCCAGGTAGCTACTGCTAGAAAATCCTGAGACACCCTTCAGTGTTTCTTTTTTTAATACACCAATAGGTGTGAAAACAGGTTATCTCTTTACATCACCCGTAAAAGGGTGTATTAAATACGATAGGTTCCCCCTTTCTTCCTTAGCAGCAAACCATAGAACTCCTCAATATTAGCGTTTCTTCTGTGTGAAAGTTGCATAGTACTATTATAGATATACCAATGTATTTTTAATTAATTAATACATTAATTAATTTATAATACATTCCAACTGCAGTTTCCTCTCCCTCTCTCTTCCCAGCCCTTCCCCCACCCAGTCCCCACCTACTCTTCTGTTTCTCTTTAGAAAACAGGAGACCTCCCATGTATATCAACCAGCCCTGGTTTATTAAGTTGCTTCTTATTGAGGTTAGACAAGGTAGCCCAGGAGGATAGGGTCACAAAGGCAGGAAACAGAGTCAGAGACAGCACCCTGCTCCCAGTGTTAGGAGTCCCACTTGAAGACCAAGCTACACAACTGTAATATATGTACACAGGGCCTTAGTCAGTCCCATGCAGGCTCCTAGGTTAGTGGTTAAGTCTCTTTGAGCTTTTATGAGCCCAAATTAGTTGATTCTTTGAGTTTCCTTGTAGTGACTTGACCCCTCTGGCTCCTACAATCCTCTCTCTCCTTCTTCTGCAGGATTCCCCAAGCTCCACCTAATGTTCGGCTGTGGCTCTCTGCATCTGTTTCTATCAGTTTCTGGGTGGAGTCTCTCTAATGGCAGTTATTTTAGGATCCTAGCTGCAAGTACAGCAGAATATCATTATCAGTGTCAGGGGTGGGCTCCCCCTCATGCCATGGTTCTCAAGATAGACCAGTTATTGGTTGCTCTCCCTCAATTTCTGCTCCAACTTTACTTCTGTACATCTTCTAGGCAGGACAAATTGTAGTTCAAAGATTTTGTGGCTGGGTTGTGTGCCAAGGTATCTAATTTCTCTCAATTCTACGTTTTTCTTATGAAAAGCAGTATGATGGAAGTATATGTAAACATAAGGACGGTGAATTGTAGTCAGACCTGGAAGCACAGACTGTAATCACAGCTACCTGGGAAGCTGAGATTGGAGGATCACAAGCTTCAGGTCATCTTAGTCAAACCATCTTCAGAACATTGAGGTGAGGTAGCGTTCAGTGGTAGAACACTCTCATAGAATGCCCTGGATTCAACCCCTTATGCAAATCCACAAATCATTTGCAGACTCCTCATGTTCCCACTCCTTGAAGAATGTCCAGTGAAAGAGCATATATAGGAGTGGGGCAAAAATACAACCCTGGTCTTTAATTTATTGAAGACAATATAAACATGTCTAACACATTGTACGACTAGCAGTTAATAGGTTCATTCTGACTCAGTCTCATCTGGATATCCTAAGCATGTGACATTCCATGTTTTCCTTCATATGAATGCATTCACCCCAACCTCTGTTACCACCCTGATTCTTTTTCTTCTCTTATTTCAATGCATCTTGAATGAGACAAATATGTCAAGGATTGTTCTTTCTTTCAAAGTCTTCTGTTTCTTGGCAAAGTTCATGTTCATGGATATGAGACAAATGGAGACACATACATAAAGAATTCTATGTTCCTCTGCTTTCTTCCTCAAGACCCTGCTGTATATCTGCCAACCTTTTAACACTCATCTTGAATTCACCATGCTCGGGGGCTTTTGTTTGCCTGCAGAAGCCTGACCATACAAGTTTTCTCAGGAATCAGGACTACTTTGTTGCAGTGGTTTAGAGTCAGAACTGGATTCTTCTTATCAATAAGTGATAGCATCTACTCTTTTCATCAAAACATGTGCACATAGTTGAGATAATGTGAGAAAGCACAGAGAGGTTAAACATGCCTTTCCCGGAACTCATCAGGGTGGCACTGCTTAGCAGACTTGCACTTGTAAGTGTAAAAGTGCTTGCAAAGATAATCTCCCTAATTTTATAGGATTAAAGTTAAGGATTCCTAAGGCATGAAACCTGCTTTGAATGCCTAAGATCATGTTGAATCATGTTAGGAATCCCAAAACCATGCTTCATTCAAATTGAAAAATGAAAGCATTTGGTTGATAATCATTATATTTAGAGTCTTAAAAAATGTCTGCCTGACGAGAACAGAAATCAGTGATGTATGTATTCTGCTTCTCAAGATTTTAGAATAACCAATGAAACTAACAGAATACTTTCATTAATTTTTTAAAAACGATGTTGTATTAGCTTAGATATTATGTTAAATTTATAGAATCTAAGTGGTATGCGGTTAACAGAGATGTATTTGGAGATGCCCATTGCTATGATAGTTTTTTGTCCATCTGATAAAATGTCTTTATTAGGGAAGAGAGAACCTTGCCTGAGAAAATGCCTGTCAGATTTCCTTGATAGTCAAATCTATGGGACATTTTTTTTAGTTAGTGATTGAAGTGGGCAGGCCTACCTGCCCATGAGTAGCACCATCCTTCAGTGTGTGGTGCGGAACTGTGTAAGAAAGCAGACTGAGAAAGCTATGGAGATCAAGTCAGTAAGCAACCTTCCTCCATGGCCTGCTACCCCCAGGTTCCTGTCTTGAGTTTCTGCCCTGACTTCTTTCAGTGATGCACTGTGATCAGGACTGTGAGTCATTTTCTTCACATGGCTTTTGGCCATCACTACAACAGAAAGCAGACAAAGACAGTTATCACATGAAAGTTAGGAACACACATGCATAGATGTAGGATGGTGGGAGCCTTATTACAAGGAAGCTTTGCCTATGGCTCGCAGTGTCATTTCTTCATCTTAGCTGTGAGAACAGGCCCAGAACAAATGAAAAGAAAGAACAGATCAGTGTTAGGGGAGGTGGCATTGGGGGATGGTGTATGTATGCATGCATTGTGTGGGTATGAGCACTCTTGCATGTTCACAGAGGCTGGAAGAGAATGCTGGATGTTCTGCAACATTGCCCTCCACTTTATTCCTGTGAGACAGTGTCTTTCACTGAATTTGGAGCTGGACCTCCTGGCAGCCAGCCTCCCCCTATCTCTTTCTGACACAGCACTGATATTACACAGTCACACCTAGCTTAGGAATGGATTTTTTTATAGGAAAAAATGTTGTTATAGATAGTGTGAATTCAGAGGATAGATCCTTTTACCTGTTTCTTGCTGTGGATGCACGGTGTGTGCTCTGCTTCTGTGACTGTGCTGTCTTCTTATAGCTCATCAAGCATTACATGGACATTTATCACACTGTCCTGCTGTCTGTATGGCAAGACTCACTACAATCTATTTTAGTTCCTCAGTCCCAAAGGTAGCCAGAAAAAGACGGATTAGACTTGTACGAAAGCCTGCATACAGCTACTTACTCAGTCTTTAGCATACTGCATAGATCCAAACTGTCTCATCCATTAACATTGGAGTTAGTGGTGCACTTAAATGTCTGAACCTGCTGTTTGAGCAAAATTTGTAGCTGTGTACCTAATGGAGTTTCAAGGGCGACAGGCCAAAGGTGTCCTTCCTGATGTCTAAAGTTTGCCTTTGAGAGTCTATTTCTTTATCATAAAGCACTAAGAAGGCACAGTGTAGGGACATGGGGAAGGAGCTATTGATTCTGAAATCTATTATGTTTCAGGTGTTCTTTTACATAAAATCAGTTATTGTTATCTTATTTGCTTAATTCATACAAGCTAAGTCTGAATCAAACATAATTATTATTTCTCACATAATATAAATGAAGATGCTGAAGCTTAAAAAGGTAGTTGGGTCTCCCACCAACAGTAAGAAAATAGGTAAAATGGCATGTAACTTGTTAGACTTGGAATTCTGGACACATACCATTATACTGTGGAAGAGATTTTCTTTAGGAAAGAGCTCCTCTCAGGAGGAGTGGCCATTGTCCCAAGAAAGAGGAAGGAATCAGGGAGCTGAGTTTGCTACTCATTCATATACTTGTCTGAAGGTGGCCCTCCAGATAAAGACTGCACTATGCCTGTTTCTCAGGGGTCAGTGGAAATAGGGCAGAGGGTGTAAGTTTCAGTAGACTCAGGAGACAACCTAATCCACCTCTTCCTCATTACTACAGGGGAACAACAGACAGGACAGGGTTTGTCATGGAGAGGCAGCAGCTAGAGGCAGAGTCTGTATAGTGTCACCTATCTGCTTGAGTTGCTCATGTGGGCTGTTATCCTTGGTCCACACTTCAAATTTTATCACTTAAGTCACAATGTTTCAGCTTCCTACCAACTATAGAAGTGAGTGGTGAGGAGTCCTGAATAGTGTTTTTAATGTAGGTAATTTTCTTGGATGACTCAGAGTCCCTTTACTCAGAAGTACATTAATATATGTATTTATTGCTCATAGTTTTCATAGAACATTCACATCTGCTGCAATAATACTACCCCCACATGTCGTGGAAGCTGCAATGTCATTTGCAAGGCTTCCTTACACATGTAATTCTCACAGAGCTTTTCATTTACAATCACCTTCCTTGTGCTTATTTCTCAGAGTCACAGAAAATGTTTTCTTTATTAAAAGACAGAACACAAACCCAGCTTGGAGAGTTAATTACAGCTTTTGATTTCAAATTTACCTCTTCATAAAGTTGCCCACTGACTTAAGGGCCATCTTACCTCAGTTACCTGAAACTCATATTTGCTCTTGGCCATGCTGGCTGTGCTGGCTCATGGGAGAAAATTACTTTAGTTTTGTTGCCTCAAGTTTCTCATCCATAAACTTGAATTGTTGCTACAGGCCAACCTGGAGTCAGTTTTGTGCCAAGCCTGGAAATACAACAAGCTAAACTGCAGCTTTCTTGTGCTCAAATATCTAAACACTCTGTTCAGTTCAACAAAACAGGTCACTTCAACTTCTCATGCTTAAGTATTATAATTTCATCATATAATATAGGAAGGAGAAGTAAATTGTGAATTCTTTTAAAGAATACAGGAAAAGAAAGTTGTGCATCTCATGTTGAGTTCTGACCAGGACAGGATCATATTAGCTACAATAAGGGCAAGGAAATGACCAGAATTTACACATTTTGTGGCAGTGTTAATAATGGGGAAAGGAAGGAACTAAATTATTCTATGTCCAAGTACTTGAAAAGTAAAGGTGGTACAAGTCCACAGGTTCTTGCATACAATGCTATTCTTGTCATTCTCTGTTCCCAGGTTGGAAAACTGCTGTCATCAAGTGACATTATAAATGCACAGAGAGTGTTAGAGAGTGGCTTTTGGATGATCAATGACTCTTTAAAAATATCCATTTCTGCTGAATCATTTGACAAGGATTGCAGTAGCTGGTGTTCAAAGCACTTTCTCCAGGAAGTACTTATAGATGTCTCTAGCTACTGTTTCACTCTAGGCCATGTATGTGTTTTGTAGGCTGTCTTTTTTTTTTTTTTTTTTTTTTACCAATAAGGAAGTCAAAATCTTGGAGCAGGTAGGCAAACTAACAACAAAAGCAGAAGTCAATGTTGTCTGTACTATATGGGGCAAGCTATATGGTTAGAAACTCAAGGGGTTTCTATTTTATACTCTTGGCCAGAAACCTTTTCCAATAAACTTTAGGCTTCAGCTACTTAGATGAGGCCCATGTATGGTTCCAAGGGTGATCTTACTGAGAGTTAACAAGCTGTAAATGTTAATCATATTTACGAAAACACTTTACAGCACTCTCAGGAGTAATGTTTGACCAGACTATTGGGAAGCAGAGCCCAGCCAAGTAGCCACAAAAAACTGATGGTCACAGCATTTAGAAATTGAATAGTGCAAGCAGACAGAAGTACAGGGCTTATAAGGTCAGGGTGGACATGAAGGGAGAGTGTTTTCACAGTTCTTCACAAAGCTCCGTGTGTCCATGAATCACCTGGGGATCTTTATTAAACAGATTCTCATCTATCATGTTTTGAACACAGGGCCTGAAACTCTTTGTTTCTTTCAGGGCCTGTTCATACTGGCTGGAAGTTTGAATAGAAAGGCCTTTTGTGGCCCATATAATAGAAGCAGATGACCCCAAATGGTGGCATATCCCTAATATTGAGATGCAAGATACAGAATGGTCAGTGCATGAAATGACATTTAACATAGATTGCCTAGAAAAGGTTTAACAATTGCATCAACTTCTCCAAAGCAATAGCAGAAAGCTTTAGGACCAAAAAAAAACTCGGTCCTTTCAATAACCAGCAGTAAGAGAGTTTGAGAATCCTAGGGACCTCTTTGAAATCCTAGAAGAGTAAAAAGTATGTTAACCCCACTGTAAAGTAGAAGGGCCAACATTTGCCTGGTTCAGGTATTAAACATGGTTAAATGAATCTGCATGGTTCAGTGTAGCAGCTGGTTGTCTGGCGAGCTTTACAGCAGTGATTCTCACATTTTCTCAAATTTCCCCAATTGCACAGATAAGGCAAAGATATATTCTAGAGACTGTAGTAACAAATTCCACAGTCCTCTAATGTTGTAATTTTTCACTTTAAAGTCATATAAATATTTTATGCTATAATCCATAAGAAATCTAAAAGCTTGTAACGGAGAAAATGAAGTCTCAGTAACCAGTACTCATTTCTTTTCATCTTCCTGGTGCACACTAGGTACCACCTAGAAGGACACATGCAAAAATCTTAGATTATGCATATACTACCTGTCTATGAGTTTGTCTTCTATCCCCCAGGATCAAGGTTAATTCGTGGTATTTCTGCAAACAACACTGTCTGAGCTACTCTATCACTCATTCAGTGTTTTCTGTGGTGGCTTTCACACTACAGAGGAAGAGTTGTATCGTTTTTGCAGAAGCGATAAGGCCCACAAGCCAAGCATATTTACTATCTATGCCTTCACAGGTTTAATTCATCCAAACCAAAACCACAAGGTGCAAAGGATTTTATTGTTGGGAATGGGGGTGTCTTATAAATTGTGTTTTGGGAAATAGAGGTTAAAGTAGATCCAAGTCACTATCCTAAGAAATGCAGGGGAGGAAGAGCTTCTATGAGCCGAACAGTATTTATTTATCACAAAGCAGTAAAAGTTCTTTGGTGGGGAAACTTCTGTTGAAGTTGAGAACAATTTCTGTGGCAGAACTTCTGTAAACAATAAAAAGCATGTATAAAAGTGTGTAACTGTGGATAAAATATCCATAAGCAAGGCCCAGTAAACTCTATAACACTCCACACTTGTAGGCAGGATGCAGTTATATTCCTCAGATACCTGAGGTCACTCTGCATTCCCATCTTGAGATGTGCCTCTGTATGCAGTTTCCGTACTGGCCTCTCAGTGCCTTCCCCCATGAAGCCACTTTTATTTTCTTAGTAGGGAATGCTTGGTTATCCTAACCTAGATGACCCTGTTACTTATTCCTAATAATTGATGCTATTACTTTTATGAGGTCAGATGTAATGAGACCCTTCCAATAGTATTAACTGGCAAGCATGAGCCAGATGGCTCCAGGTGACTATCAGCTGTTCGAATCTCAGGCATACGTGAGACAGACCTTAGTTACACACACTTACGTAACTAAGAGGAAGTTATAAGGGGATAGGCCTATTCACCTGAACCTACTGTACCAACCCCAGCTAGCTCAAGGACACAGGTGTGTGATGTCAGGCAAACACAATGCCTCCAGCTGTTCAGCAGAGGAAATTGGCATTTAGTCTGCTCAGCACTGATAAGAATTAATTTTAAAAATATAGTTGAATGATGAAATTAGAAGAGTGGTTATGAGGAAAGAGAAAAAGATTCCTGCCCAAGGCAACTGGAGTGATTCAGCAGTTTGAAGCCTGAGAGCTCAAGTAGGAAAGGTCAGCAGTTCAAGAAAAGCGATGAGATTCCCTGCACTCTGCAAAACGTTCGGCTCTGAATCTCAGCATATGTTTTGATACCCTGCTGGGTAGTCTTTCAGAGGCCCTCTGTGATATGCTCCTGTCCTGTTTCCTGTTTTCTCTGTCTTCTGATGTCCATCTCATTTGCCTTTCTGAATGAAGACTGAGGATCTTACCAGGGTCCTCCTTCTTAATTAGCTTCCTTAGGTATATAGATTTTAGTATGATTATCCTACATTATATGTCTAATATTCACTTATAAGTGAGTATATACCATGCATGTCTTTCTGCTTTTGGGATACCTCACTCAGTATGATCATTTCTAGCCCATGGCAGCTCAATGTCCAAGAGGTTCCCCAATAATAGGAACAGGGACCATCTCTGACATGAACTCATGGGCTAGCTCTTTGATCACCTCCTCCTGGGGGGGAGGGGTGAGCAGCCTTACCAGTCAGTCCACAGAGGAAGACAAGGAAGCCAGTCTTTATGAGAGCTGATAGACTAGAGTCAGATGGAAGGGGAGGAGGACCTCCCCTATCATGGGACTGGGGGAGGGGCATAGGAGGAGAAGAGGGAGTGAGGGTGGGTTTGGGAGTGGATGGAAAAGGGGTCTACAGCTGGGATACAAAGTGAATAAACTGTAATTAATAAAAGAAAAAGAAAAGCATTGAGAAACTGTGGAAGGTTTAATAAATGGATCTGACAAATGCACAGGGAAAGCTCTGGTTCAAAGGCCAAGAGAAATGATGCATGGATTTAAAACTGAGCAACTGAAAGAGTAACCACAAGCCAGGAAACATCTCAGGTGGACAAGAAAGGAAAACCAGTTTTCATGAATGGCTCTCATTTACAATTGGCTGATATGAATCAGTCAGAAGAACCTAATAGTGCTGAGAAGACTTTTCAAAAGGTAAAGCTTCAAGATGCTTCTGAGGTTTATGTATCTGGGGTTGAGAGAAAAAGTTATAGAAATAGAGAGAGACAGATAAAAAGAGACAGAGTGGGTATCCAGCAAACAAGCTGAAGATTTCAAGGTATTCAGAAGTACTTAATGCCAGAAATTCAGAACAAGAAAAAAGAATGTGGTTTCTAAGACAAAATTCATACCTTGGAGCAAAGTCTAGAAACATACACCCAAAAAACCAAGATTTAGAAAGTTTCATAAATGGGGAAAATTTCACTTTTTAGTTTTCTTTCTCTTTTGTTTTAAACCAGGAAAGCACAGTTCCTACAGTCATACTATATATGTAAATATATACTATGTTAAATCTAATTAGGTTTATACATAATCTACCTGTGACTCCTTCGGGTAAAGTACTCCAAATGGGTGTGCCTCCTTCCTTCAAATAGAAAGCTCCCTGCAAATAGAATGACTGTTCCAGATATTGCTGCTGCTTATCCGCTGTGCACAGGAGGTACAGAGATTAAAAGGTGGGAATTTGCTCTCTACCAGGGGTTATCCCCCTTCCTTGTTTTCCCACTGGCACCCAGGTGCACTTACGAGTGGCTTCAGGCATGAAGATGAGCCAGATGATGACTGAGTGGTGAGAATGCATCATGGACCCCAGGATAGCAAGGACTGCATTTCTTCTTTGTTTAGGTAGTTTTGAGATGGAGCCCAATGTATATAGTAATATATATTGTTATGGGTTAGGTCTCCCTGTAAACACTACAACATGGTGGTAAATTTGTGATGGGCAAGGCAGATCTAGAATAGAAAAGATAAGGTGATTTTCATAGAAGAATCTATGACAGCTGTTATTCCCCAGTCAGATGATTTTACTGACAGAATGATTTTAACTTAGGGAAAGAAGCAACCCCCAGGCAAACAATGGCAAACCCACAGGAAGAGTTAAGGCTTTTCAGAGCACAATGAGGATTTGTGTGAGGAACGGTGTAGAGAACACCAGGGACAGCAGAATGTTATGGCCAAAGAGATGGCAGTAAGTGTCCACTAAATGACCTCTTTTGAAGCAGAACAAGAAGCGTCTGAGAATGCAGTAGCCCAGGAAAGTACAGAACTGGAGTGGGAATGGAGGGCATGTCTGTGGTCTCAGAACTCACGAGGCAGAGGTGGGAAGGTAGGTGGCTACCAGACTGGGGTTTGAGGCCTGCCTACTCTACGCTTAGGAATACTCGACCAGTCAGTACTCAGAACTGAGACTTGTCAAGAATGGAGGAGGGTAGGGGGCAAGAAGAATGTGTTTAAAAGAGGCAATGGTCAATACTGTGAAAAGAAACCAAAGGGTAGAGAAACATGTGCTATAAACTGTCCATTAGACTTGAGGCCATCAGATAGGTGCTCAGTGCTAGCCCAGGCAAAGGTAGTTCACCGTAGAAGAAAGCATTAGATGGTAATGGGGTAAGGTAAATGGGGAGATACAGGGTTTACATACTTTCTCAGGCAATTTAGCAAGGAAAGACATGAGAAGGATATGGAAGATTTATTCCTTGGTAGAGGAAGGATACAAAGTTCTCATAGCCTATTTTTGTTCCTACTTTAAGGATCTCTGAAATACAAGTGTTCATCAAGCTCTTGTAACCTTTATTACAGTTGTAAATCATGCAGCAGGTGATTGAAAAGGACCCACCCTGTGATTCATGCAATGAACAATGGGAGGTTAATAGACTGGTTAGCATTTCTCAACAATGTATGTTTGAATTAGACATGCAAAGATTTCAGTTGCTTGTGCAAGAATATATTTCCAGGAACTTCCTTAGGGACATGCTGGCTTTCTGGTAGAGAGTAGGTTTATAATTTATCTAGCAAAACTTTGTCTGTTTTTTACACACATACACACACACCATAGACACATACACCACAGATACACATGCATACATGCACACACATAAAGCACAGACACACACAAACACACCACACACACACACACACATGTACCACAGACACATACACACAGACACACATACCACACACATGCACCATGCACACACACATACCACAGACACACATACATACACGCATACACATAAACCACAGACACACACATGTATGCACCCACCAGAGACACTACAGACACACATACACACCACAGACACACATACATACTTGCATACACATAAACCACACATACACACACACACACACTTATGTACCAACCACTAACAGCACACACACACACACACACACACACACACACACACACATGCTGCTGAGGCATCAGTTTATCTCAGTGTACAGGTAAGCCTCTATAAACATTCCCTGTCCATCTTTTCCTATTTGTGTATTATTAATATCCCATTGGTACCTTACAGGCTTTCACCCTATAAAAAGTAGCTGTTGTGAGGTTAAGAGACCATCTTTCAAGTACAATAAGGACCTTTGCTCAACCACAATTGTAGCAGCTTTATTTGTAATAGCCAAAAGCTGGAAACAACCCAGATGCCCCTCAACTGAGGAATGGATACAGAAATTGTGGTACATCTACACAATGGAATATTACTCAGCAATAAAAAACAGGATATCATGAAATTTGCAGGTAAATGGTGGGAACTGGAAGGGATCATCCTGAGTGAGCTATCCCAGAAGCAGAAAAACACACATAGTATATATTCACTCATATAGATATATAATATAGGATAAACCTACTAAAATCTGTACACCTAAAGAAACTGATCAAGAAAGAGGACTCTGGCTAAAATGCTCAATTCCCAGCCAGAAAGGCAAAGCAGATGGACATCAGAAGAAGAAAAAAACAGGAAACAAGTTAGGAGCCTGTCACAGAGGGCCCCTGAAAGGCTTTGCCGTGCAGAATATCAAAGCAGATGCTGAGACTTATGGCCAACTGTTGGGCAGAGTGCATGGAATCTCATGAAAGATGTGGGAAATAGTAAGATAGGGAGAGGACAGGAGCTCCACAAGGAGAGTAACAGAACCAAAAATTCCGAGCACAGGGGTCTTTCCTGAGACTGATACTCCAACCAAGTACCATGCAAGGAGAAAACCTAGAACTCCTGCACAGATGTAGTCCATGGCAGTTCAGTGTCCAAGTGGGTTCCATAGTAATGGGAAGAGGGACTGCCTCTGACATGAACCAATTGACCTGCTCTTTGATCATGTCACCCTGAAGGGGGAGCAGCCTTACCAGGCCACAGAGGAAGACAATGCAGCCACTCCTGATGAGAGCTGATAGACTAGGATCAGAAGGAAGGAGAGGAAGACCTCCCCTATCTGTAGACTTGGGGAGGGGCATGCACGGAGAAGGGGGAGGGAAGATGGGGTTGAGAGGGAGGAAGGAAAGGTTTATGGGGGGATACAAAGTGAATAAAGTCTAAGTAATTTTAAAAAGTTATTAAAAAAGAGACCATCTTGTCAAGCTATCGATGTAATTAAAAAGGTAAGTCATAACCCAGCCTAGAATAATGGGCCAGAATTAAGACTGGGGTTGCAGGTGGGAAGTATGGTAAGGAAGCCTGGTAGACTATAGGATCCATCCTGCTTTTTATTTAAAATAATGTTTTATTCGCCAAAGATTTCCCATGCACTAATTCTTCGTTGTTGTTGTTGTTACTAGATAGAATCTTAAAATGTAGTTCTGGCTGGCTTAGAACAAGTAGACTGGGTGGGATGGATATGTGACCTCCTATCGTTAAGCCCAAATCCTCATTTGTCAAGCAAGTCAATCAAATTAGTAAATTAATATAGATAAAGCACTTAGGAATATAGTTAAAAGGTTGAATATTATTTTAAAACAAAGCAAGTAATCTACATATAGACTATACAACACTCTCCAGTACACACTGAATTCTAACCCACTAGTTTTTTAAAATAGCCACTTTTTTCTTTTTTTCACAATTTATTCATTATCTATCTCAATTGAAGCCCCCTCCTTTAACTCCTCCAAGTCCCACCTCTCCCTCCTTGCTCCCCACTAGTCCACTGAAAGGGGGAGTTCTCCTCCTTTGCCATCTGCTCATAATTATCAAGTCTCATCAGGACTGCCTGGATCCTCTTCCTCCATGGCCTGGCAAGGCCGCCTCACCAGGGAATTGTCTGCTCTTTGAAAAGAGCCATTCTTAAAACATGGAAAAGCAAACAATTAAATTAAACACAAAAATTTCATTAAACAAAATATATCTAAAATATTATTTTCATGTGCAATCCATGCTGATTATTAATCTGAATCTTAGGCAAAGTTCTGGAAATTGCATGTTTTGTTATTCACATCTTAGTTTATACAAGGTCCCTGCCAAGTGTTCAGTGGTTTCATGTGGCTGATGGTGCCTTTTGCTATGCTCAGATCATTAGAAGAGAGATTCACTGGGCTATTATATAGGAAAGATAAGGCAGTTTTAAAACCGTTTACTGAAAAAAGAAAACCAAACAACTTTACAAAGACCACAAACTCCAAGTCCATGACAATTTCTGTCACCCTGTAGAATTCACTCATGTGGTCTTTGAGAAATGGTTGTTTGGGAACACAGCTGGAAAATAAACAGTTCCAAAGAGGATATTATTTCCCTCACGTGTATCAATTTGTCACACCACTTCTGTTTGTGAAATGTTCCTCATTCTCATATTTGATTTTTACTGGGTTCTAAAGATTTCCTAATGTGGTTTATGATATCAGTAGCCAGGGATTTGAAAGCCCTTCAATTGTAAGCTACTGGTAAACAGTTGAGAATATGACACATAGTCATTTAATTTACCTTTAAAGCCTTAAATAATCCAAACTTGAGAAGGATTCACACATACCCCAGAAACACTTGTGTGTCTCAGTATTTAGGAAAGCCTCAACACACATATTAATATATGTTTGATCCATACCTTGGGAGAAATATGCATACCTAAATTAAAATGTGCCAAGAAATCAAGGAATTGTAGTTTTAAGGTAACCGTTGTTAAGAGTCAGGTCTGAAAAGACGCTCCAGGTTGGTGATATAATTGTCGCTAAGGAGGTGTTTGTTTAGTTCCCATCACTGCAAGTCAAGATGAGAAGCTGTTTCCTGAAGAGCTTGTGCCATATGCTCCAGAGGGAGCGTGCAGTCTCAGAAACAGCTTTTAAGATGTTAACTTCGAGCATGGTTGTTTTCTGGCCTCCCTCAAAGTGTCCAGAGAAGCCTATACCTTTTGAACCATTACTATGCTACCACATGTTTGCGCTGTCTGGATGACTGCAGACAGCGCATTGAATTTTCAGGAAAAAAAAAATAAGCCAGACTCACCAGGCAGAAGTTATTTTTGTACAGCATGCAAGAAGTCACTTCGGTGGGATACTATGCCATTTACTTTATTTAGCATTTGCTTCTAAACATAATTTAAAAGTACATAAGCTGATGCATTTGAGGCATGGAAATGTTTTCCTTAAGGTCTTAATTTTTTATTTATTTGCCTAGATTTTTTTTCACACAATATAATTTTATTATATTCATTCTCCTTCCAGGTCTTTGGCACCTGTCTACCTACCCAAATTCATGTTCTGGCCTCTCTCTTTCTCTCTCTAGCTCTACCAAAAAACATCCTAATAACAGTCCAAAGGGTAACACACACACACATGCATGTACACACACACACAACCATGGAGTCTATTTTATGTTAGACTACAAATATTATGCTGCCATGTAGACGTGTCTGTGTCCTGAGTAGTCTTTTAGGAAAGGTGTTTTATTGATCTGGAGACACGGTAATGTTCACGGGTCTTTACAGCAAGGAAACGCCTGATGCACAGTGACACTAGGAATAAAGGCCCAAAGGGCTGGCACCGCGAAGGACTGAGAATTACACCTCCAGAACTGTAGTCCCACATACTATCAGCCCCAGTGTGACCAGTGACTGTTCACCTAACAGAGCACCACTTCTTACTATCTGTGATCGCCCTGTGGGGAAGTTCAGGAGAGGGCAGGTTCCTGCCTACCTATGCTGCCCTTGATGTAGACATCCTTCTACTCCTGCCCTGATTTCACCCATAAGTCACTTCCTGTCCCACTCCTGGTTTGTTCCCAACTTTCCAGATTCTTTCTGAAATCCAGGAGCCTGAAAATAGTTTCCCAGATGTGTCTACTGCCCTCCTCTGGGATATTTTTCAGAGACAAGCTTAAAATAGCACTGGCCTTCTCAGCTTGGGACTTCAGCTGGCTCAGGCAATTTTACATTTTCAAAATTAAAACTAAAAAAAAAAAGAAAGAAAGAAAGAAAGGAAAAGAAAAAAAAAGAGAAGCCGCCACTGACCACATAGCATTCAGTTTACCAATTCATTTTGTACAAGGCTGTAGGTCATATTTTAAAGCTAGAGATGGTTTCATAAAGAGGTGACTGACTAACTCAGGCCACAGTGAGATAGTTTATGATTCTTCTGCTTCCCACCCATGTTAGTGGCTGAAAAGCATCTCAGAACATCTGTGCTTGATGGCCAACAAGATGACACCCAGACTTTGATATGATTGCATTAAAAGTATTTAAAAATTCTTCCTGAAAAAAAAAACACACTTTAAAAAATTCAAATACAAAGTGAATTCAACTAAGTGAAATCTATAAAATAAATAAGAATGCGTAACACATCAAACAGAGTTTTCATTTTTGTAAATAATTTAGGTTAGAATAGAATGTGTCTTATGTTTACAATTGTGTGTGTTTGTGTGTGTGCGCGCATACGTGTGCATACAGATGGCCCCTAGAGTCCAGAGGTGTTGGGTCTCATAAAGCAGGAGTTACAGGTGGTTGTGAGCTGCCTAGAACTTGAAACTGGATTGTACCTGAGTGGTGTGTACTCATCTGCTGAGCCATGTCTCTGGCCCCCTCAGGTGTAATTGAGAAAGCACATACATATTTTCCTTCAGGAGTGATTTAGGTTCAAGGGCATATCTGTTGGCATAGACTAGGTACATGCTTCCATCTACTTTGTTTATGGACTGTCCTGGGTATCCTGACACTGTCCTAACCCTACTGACTGAGCCCTCAGCATTTAGTCCTGGGAATATAAGGCCCTTTGTGAGATTAGGAGAGAGGGTGTGGGTAGCTAGGTTACACAGAGTAAAGAATACTCCCAACTTAACTCCAACTCTTCTGCGCTTTAGTGTCTCCTTTATTGAAATTGTTCTGTATATTTTGAGGCTTGGTATTGCCTTTTATTAAAACTGAAGATATTTTTGATTTTTTTCCTTTACAATGTTTGAAGGAGGAAGACACACACACACACACACACAGAGAGAGAGAGAGAGAGAGAGAGAGAGAGAGAGAGAAAGGAGAGGAAGCAGGAAAGGGTGAGAGAATATGAGGTTGGGTTAGCAGGAAGGTGGGAGGACCCAGGAAAAATTGAGAGAGGGAAAAGAATATGATCAAAACATACTGTATGGGAGAATTTTAATAAAAATTAATTTAGAAAAAGAATTTAGGTGCAAAGCTACTTCTTTTAACAAGAGCTGCCAATTTCTGTCTGCTTTTATTTGTCGAGATAACTGAGCGGTGGGTTCTGTTTTCTGTTCAGAAGTCATTTAAGAATTTTGTTCTCTACTCTCCACCCCTTCACCCAGTTTGGGATTGAGCTAGCGGGTCTCTATAGTCTATGATTTATTTTTTCCACTTTATCAGTCTGCTGGCTTTATCATTAATAATTCACTTCAGGACCGAGCCCTAAGGCAGGGAGGCACATCAAGCTGGAGCAATGAAAAAACGTAAGTAGAACAAAGATGGTGAAGAACATTTAATAATCCCCTCCAGTTTTGATTTCCCTAAAAAGAGAATTTAAAGTGCCCAAGGTCCTGGACTCATGCGACTTCTCCCACCAACATCTTGGTCAGTCAAAGGATTTTGATATTAAGTAGAATGGTAAAATCAGCTTGAAAAAAAAATAAAACTTCTGGAAAGCAATTTCAAAATAAAAAAGTACTTCATGGAATTTTAATAGCAATATTTTCATTCAAACTCAAGCTTCTGAGTTAAACTTTTACTAGACAACATTATAAGTAATGATGGCGGCATTAACTGTTCTAAAATGCAGTGTTAAATACTTTGTATAGAAATCCTGAAGGAAATTATAAGAGAAAAGTATCTTTTAAATGTCTGCATGTTTTAATAGATTGTCAACAATTTTTATCTTGTGTGTGTGAGTGTGTTGAGTGCATGCATTTCTGTGCACCTTCCATGTGCATGTCTAGTGCTAGTGGAAACCAGAGAGGACATTGTGTCCCTGAATTAGGAGTTATAATTATCGTGGTCTGTCATGTGTTTAAGTCTCTGTCTCTTCCCTCACTCAACCCTGCCCTGGCTTCAGCCCACATTTAAGGTGGACTGTGCCACTTGGACCTGACTGATGGGGCTTGGAGTGGATAAACTCTGCAGCACTGTTCCTTCTGCTCTCTACTCTCTCTTTCTCCTTCTGTCCTTCGGACCCTGCTGCTGCCCCCATAAGCCCTGATGGGGAGGCCTGCCCCTATACCGTGGATTGGAGAGAGCTGGAAAGTACCTCCATTTGTTTGCGTGGGAGTTGGAGCAACTTTTATTTTTATCAGGAAGCAATCTGCCTCCAAGGACTGTTTCCTACTCCACCCTAGGAAGTGTCAGGAAGTTAGGTATTTGCTTCAGGAGTGCTTTGTGCGGTCCTAGTCTTTCAGCCTTGCCGTTTCAAATTCCCCCAGAGTATCTAAATGCTTGCAGTGCTTTTAAACACACGGCCCTGAAATTTTAATTCAATTATTTAGTCGTTAAATTTGGCTAAGTGATTTTGAAAAAAAAAAAACTCTCTGGGGGATTCTAATGTGGGCAGTCTTTGTATTTCCTCTTTCTCAGTCCCTTCCTTCCTCTTTTTTCCCCGTCTGTACCCCTCTCTCTGCCTGCCACTGCCCTTTACCTGTAGGCTACCACCAGGAGCAAAAGTCTCTTGCTAACTGACCCCGCTTAATGGATGTAGTTCCCTGCTGCAGGATACATCATGTCACTTAAGATCCAGGATTCCATTCCTAAAACACATAATAATTTCCTTACTACCTCCCAAACTGTTGTGGGAATGTAGTAAATACTACACGTTGCAAACTCAAACCTGCCTTACAAGGCACACAGAACCTTACCCCAGGATCACAGGTCACACAGACACATAGAAGAAACTTCAATATTCCCACCCCTTTCCTGTCAGGCACAGCACTCTGTGAAGGAATTTTACAAACACACTTAAAATGTTGCAGATTGAAAGACTTAATTAAAATAAGGGAGATCTAATCTGGGTTCTCCGAAAGTGGAAAATTTCTCTAGACAGCACCAGGAGAGATAGGTAGATTTTGTATCTATAAAGAGACTCCATGTGCTATTGCTGGCTTTGACTGTGTGAGAGGGCATGTGGAATGGAATGTTGGTGGCCTCAAACAAAAGACAGGTGTCGTGGCTTACAGTGAGTGCAAAGGTGGCCTCAGATGCATAGCAACAAGAAACAGGATTGTGTCACCAGGGAATGGGCTTGAAAGTCCAAGTTTCCCCCGTGTCTCCAGATGAGAAGCCAGCCTACCTGACATCTGGACCTTGGCTCTAAACCTGAAGAACTGAATATGGTAAGGGGCTAGTCTCAAGAAAGTTTGCTACACTGGTGATCAGTGCCAAATTGACCAGAGAAAGCAGAAAGCCAAGACTAAAGGCTAAATGGTATAGGCCAATAACTCTTCTAATACAGTAAGTCCATGGCTGAGACACTCCCAGCGGATGCTTAAACTACATCTGTGCTATAAATGAATAAATTGTAATTAATAAAAAGTAATATAGATTTTAAAATACCTACTATGAGCTCTCTCTAACTCTATCTATCTATCTATCTATCTATCTATCTATCTATCTATCTATCTATCTATCTATATCTATCTATATATATATATGCTCAAGTTTAGGACCTTCACTAAACTAAAGCATCACAGCATATCACAGCATGTGGCTATGCTGGAAGTTTGAAATGCAACAGAAAAATGAGCACAAGTTCTCTTTTTTCATGATTTTGTGGATGGAGACTTTTGCTCCCACAGCTCTATGCATCCTTAGTATTGTTATCTCCCCTAGAGCACTTCCTTCACCATCTCATTTAACAGGAAGTACTCTTAACAGGAAGCCATTTAACCGTGGCTTCTGTTTGGCAGACCTGAACAGCGCTACCATAACTACTTTTTCATCATGGAGCCAAATAAAACAAGTATTACTTTAACACAAGCCCCATGACACAATGACTGTCAGATTGCTCACTTAGACATCTATGAAGTGACTGACAGGCAATGTATTTGTGCAGCGTGCAAACGCCAGATCACAGAGTGACTTTCAGTGTAGATATGAAGAAGCGAGGTCATGAGGTGATTTACAGTATGTTTAGAGGATTTGCAGTCCTACACTGAGTAGGACTGAATAGCAACACACACTCTTGGAAGAATGATAAGGATTCACAAATTTTGTCATGAGATTAAAATAGTACATAATTTAAGACCTAAAAATAATTTCTGGATATATATATTTATATATGTATTTATACATATGTATTTATATATGTAATATGTAAGTATTATATATAATATATATAAATATTATATATAATATATAACCTATATAATATATGATATATAAATTTTATATATTATATATAATGTAATATATAATATTTATATAATATGTAATATGTAATATAATATATATTATAAATATTATATAGTATAGTAAATAACATATATATTATATATTATATATAATATATAATATATATGTGTAATGTTATATGTATTATTATATATTAAATATAATATTTATTATATAAAAATAATATATACATAACATAACAATATATGTAATATGTAATATATTATATATTGTATATCTATTATATATCTATTATATATAATATATCACATATATCATATAATATATGGTATATGATATATGATATATGGTATATGATATATATTATATATAATATATAATATAATACATATAATATAGTATAATATATATTATATTTATATATGATGTATTATATATTATATATTATAAATTTTTATATAATATATAATATTTATATATAATTATATATAATATATTCATATATAATATATATTATGTTTATATATTTATATATTTTTCTATTTAAATATATTTATATAATATTCACATATTTTATATATAATATATAAATATCATATAATATTCATATATTTATATAATATATATAAATACTATATATTATATATTATATAAATATTATAAATTTATATATATATTTATATATTTAATCTACTATGTTTGGACCATGGTTGATAGTTGATAACTGAATACATGGAAAGTAAATTTTAGATAATGGGGAAATCATTACATTTTAAATTTCCACACCCATTGTATCCCAGCTATGTTGAACAGCCATTCGTACTAATTTCTCCCACCTGTGATCGATATTTTGTAATTAGACCAAATGCATCAACCCAACCAAATGCTCTTGAAGAAGTGTCCAGGAGGCCACTCTATCCATCATGTGAACGTTTCAGGTGGGATTGCATTGTGTTTCCTAGAACTGACTCCACTTCAGATTACTCTGGGAAAGGATGTGTGATGCTACAAAGGAGAACTGCGTTACCTAAGGATGGACTCCCTGCTCATGCTCAGTCTCATACTTTAAAATTTTTATAGATGTGTGTGTCTTTGTGAGTGTAGATGTGTGCTGGTTCATGTGTTTGTGAATGTACACAGACACCAGAAAACAATCTAAGACCTGGTGTAATATTTCTTTTTTTTTTTTTCCTGACATCTGGGTGGATATGTGGGTGCTGAGATCTGAACTCTGGTCCTAACAATTGTGCAAAAATACTTTTAACCACTGAGGTATCCTTTCTGTCCATTTAGCCTCCACTTGACAGCTAACATATATTCAGGCACAGGACTCATTTCTTTGAGCTCTCTTATGTATATCACTTAGGATTTACAATTCTTTCTTTTAAAATAGAATGAATATCTTTAATTTACTGGTTAGCACATAATAGTTTTTCTTTATGTAACTCTTAAAAATGTTTCTTTCCGACTTGCAACCACACAATAGTCACACCAGTTGCTTTGCAAATGATAATCCACTCAATCATCTCTATTGTGGAAATGTTATTTACGAGTTACAGGTAAGTCAACTGAGGCACATAATTCTGATGGCAGAGTCTGTCCAGCCACACAACTGATAAAGAGAAGTGAGGACCTAACTGGCCTTTCTGACTTCTAGGTCCATGCTTTAAATTAAACCCCACTAGTTTACTCTCTTCTGACATAGTTACAATGTGTTGTATCTCAGTGGTTCATGTCCTCCACAGAACCGGTACCCAGGCATCTTCTCTATCAACCTGCTACCCACCACACACACATCATCAAAATAGATTCTGTTGTACTGACTGATGCTAGTTTGTGTGTAATACCACCGACTTAAGGATAATTAAAATGTAAAAACCACCCTTTGGGGAACTAATTCTTAATCATACTGATAAGTTTATTTGAACAAGAACCTACTATCAGTTCTCCAACGTGTCATCTATAAATCCCAGTTTTAGATAAAGGAAAAACTTAAGTATATGCAAAATGCCTCCTGCTGTTATCAAGAGCCCGAAAAAGCATTGTGGATGCAGCTGTCATGCCTGTAGTAACAATGACCGTAGCAACCGTGTCTGTCAGTGTCGGGAAATCATGCTTCAGTCTGCAATCTTTGCTCTTCTTATATTTCCCTGCCATGCCTTACTAAATGAATGGTTACAATTTTCCCCTCCACTATATCTAATGCTATTGAAATTTAAAGAAATGAAAGGAGGAAACGAGCAGAAGAGAAACACCGGAATATTTAGATACGTTTGGGTTGAAAGTTAGTAGATCTAAAATCCTTTCATACCTGTGTCAGCCTATGCTTACTAGGCTCTAGAAGCTGTAACTTTTACATGCAAAGTAAGGAAAATATTAGGACATTACATTGCTGTGCTCTTATTGCTGTGACTATTAACACTGAGATTTAACAGAAAGAAGTTATTCTAGATACCTGGAGGTCAAAAGTGCTCTGGGGGAAGATATTCTGTTATGGCCTCAACTATCCTCAATCACCCAGGTAGAGACATATTCTCTTTCTGTTTACCTGTAGAGCCCTTTCCTGGAAACATAACACTAAGGCAATCTGACTATTGCAGAAATAATTGTTATTTCTGGCATCAGCCTTGCTGGTGGCGGCCATTGTCTGCCTACTGGAGGCCTGTATATTTAGGAAAGTTAGTTGCAAGACACAATTGTGAGCTTCACAAAGGACAGAAAGATGTCTCATTCTTGACATACCCAGCATGCATCAAGTTGCTCCACAAAGCGATGCATGAAGAGGTGATGTTGTATTCCGCAGTGACTACAATAGTCAGTGAAGTCAACAGTCAGTGGTTGTCCAGGAAAGAATCGAGATGTATTTCATCTAGGTTATTAAGGAGATTTATCAGTTGAACTACTGTAACTACAAAAATCAAACTTAGGTATAAGTTCCCTTAAGATCTAAAGTTCAACTATTACTTCATTTAATGTTCAAGTATGAACATCTCATAGTGTTATCCCTGAATTCATTTATACATGTTTTTCACTAAACTGTGAGTAGTCCTGTTTAGTTTTCCATGTAGTGTTAGCACTCAAGAATTGTATCCATTTGATAAATATCCATAGTTTCAATCACTCTGATAAGCCAGACATTTACTCTGATAAAGCTATCAGTAATCAAAGCATTTCAATTTTATTATTATTTATAGGGCCTGTGTGTATAATTTAAGTAAAAACAAAACAAAACCCACAAAATCAACAACATCAAAACATTTCTTGGAGCCACTGTATAAATACTGCTTAGTCTCATCCTTACAAGAGCCAGAGGGCCATCATAGCATGTTAAAGCACATGCTGCTAACACACACTGTAAAGAATAGCAACCATCTGCATTTAGCACTAAAGAAGAGGGTACTGGAAGAGCTTAAGGGCATTCCCAAGGTCAGTGGTTTTAATATAAGAGCATCAAGTCTCAATTTCTATCCTCAAATTCTTTTTGTTTTGTCTTGTTTTTGTTTTCTTTTTTTTTTTCTTGACTGTATAGTATCTTCATCAATGACAAAATGCAACCTGAAGGAACATTTGGCATTTCGGGAAAATCTCAAAATTCATCAGGATTTTTCTATAAACAAGCTGGGGCACCAAACAGCAGGAAGTTGTACTGTTTTGTTTTGCTTTTACTAAAATCAGCACAGTGCACTCTGCCGATGATCCACACTTTCTTGAATGGTTCATAAGTGAGTCTGTGGACAATCTGAGGAAACTAGCTCCGAAGTGTTGCGAGCCCTGTCAGCATATGTAAAGGACTCAAGTGGGGCTGTGTAGGAGGATCAGGCTCATGCATGATAGGGAAAAGCTCACACCCATACCCAGGCCCAGGAATCCTGGTCCAGGGGTCTAGGCTCTCTTCATTCCTGTGAGTCCACAGCACTAACTGCATCTGTTGATCACTTTACTAAATCTAGAACAAGGAATAAGGGTTGTGTTCTTCACCTGAAAACTGGCCTGGCTTACCTTTATGCCAGCAACAAGGCTCAAGACAGCTTAGACAAGCTACTGGTAATCTAAACACAAAACTGCGGACCTCTATGTAAAAGGCGAAGCAACCGAGGGAGAAGCCCTTGGATGTGAATTCCAGGCAACAGCTGCAGCCCTCTGGCCTATCTGTTACTAAGCCAAGGAGCAAGTGTTAGTTACACCATTCACAGACCAGAGCCACCCGGCTATCTTGACAGTGCCGGTTGACAGGGCTGAGCTATTTCACCCTTAAGGGTAAACACCATGGGCAGTGTGGTCCTAGGGTACAGGAAATGGTGATCACACCTGCTGCTCTTAACTTTTGTGTCCATGGCTAAACCATTACCTGCTGTCAGGGTTTTTCATTCCATAGCTATCAAATAATGAAGGCAGTCTATAAACTTCTCAGCTTGAAGGAGGTATCTTACAAAAAATATCACAAGTAATCTTCACTTTTGACCCGCTAGTGTTCATTTCTTCTGCTGGTACTGTGTAAGGGGATTTCACAGGACCCAACTTTAATACTACAATGAGGTTACTGGAGTCTGTGCAGAGAGACCACAGAGTCAGGTGAATCATGCTGAAGTGAGAAAGAGACAAAAATTTTGAAACACCAAGGCTGACATTGAAGGAAATGGAAAACCAGAGGTGGATAAATATACGGTAGTCTTTATCATCTGGCAAATACAACTGCAGAGCAAAATAGTGAAATGAGGCAGTTATGAGCTAGAGGTAAAAGAAAGAGTGCTTGTTCTTAGACTCTGTGCTGTGGAAAGTCAATGTTTGCACCAATTTAGAAATACTGAAGGGTCCAGATTAGTAACCTGAACATCACAGAAGAAAACTGCAGCTTCTGAAGGTTTTTTTTTTTTTCTGCTGCCTGGAAACAGAAGATTCTAAGTTCAATTAATCACTTACTTGTTCTTTCATACGCTAGACCAACAACAAACATGTAGGTAGGGACTTACAAAAAAGGATATTTACAATAATTTATAGACTTTCTATTAGATGTAAACTTAACACATGCCTTTAGATGACCAGAGGGAAGGGAGAAGTCAGTCGCCTTTTGGAAGCATGGTTGTGGAGATACTCTTTTTTTAAAAAAAAAATTATTATTTTTAAATGTCGTTTTGTGTTAGAATATGTATGAGCATGAATGTGTACGTGTGTGTGTGTGTGTGTTACATTCACGTGAAAATGTGCATGCATATTTGAGACCAGAGGAGTAAATCAGTGTCTTTCTATCTTTCTCGGTCACTTGCTGTTTTATTGCCTTGAGACATGGTTTCTCATTGAGCCTGATGCTGATCTTTCCAGATTGGCTGACTGCCAGCCAGCATCTAGGATCCACTTGTCTCAGATTCCCAAAGGCAGGATTACAAGTATGCACTGCTAAGCCTAGATTTTATGTGGCTGCTGGGAGGCGACCTTGAACGTAGGCCTTCATGTGCTCCTATACACCTAGCCCTCTCTGCAGCCTAGGAAATGCCCTCGCTCTCCTCAGCTCATGTGACTCACTGACTTCCCGATTCAGAGACACTCTTAGTGTTTTCTCAACTGCACTATCCACACTCATCATATTAACTACAAACCCTTGCACAGAGAATAGAAAGTGACATCACTTCACAACCACTGCCATTGTCACCAAACACAAACACCCATTTCATACGTCAGGTAATCAATTTGTTCATAACTCATATCAGATATCACTGGCTTCCTGTCTGTTTCCCAAATGCACATAGCTTCTTGTGCTGGCCTTGGCTTTTTCCTCTTGCTTCTTCTACTTATTTGAGTATCATCTATTTTTGTTTTCAGAAGGGAAATATTTGCTGAAACAGTTTTTCTTTCAGATTTTATTACTTTGATATTCAGTATTCTCCACAGACTAGACACTGAAATGCCCACCTGGAGATTTATGTTGGGGAGGAGGTGTTTTAGAAGTTAAGGAAAGGCAGAAGGTTAAAGGGCACAGGGCAGAGTACTCTCGGGGCTTACGTCTCATTCCCAGTCACTTTCCTTCTCTGTTTCCTACCTGCCATGAGGCAAGCCATTTTATTCTGCCACAGCCTCCCTGCTATGGTGATGAGCTTTGCCTCAAGACCCCATCAATGAAATCAGTCAAGCATAGACCAAAACCTCTGAAAACATGGGCCAAAATAAATATTCCCTCATGCTGTGGTATTTGTCATAGCAATGGAAAGACTGACACAGTTGGTGACAAAATGTTGGAAAATACTAAACAGAATGACATAGAATTATAAAAATTAAACAATCCTACATGAACAAAAAAGGTGTCATTTGATTATCTGCTCAGTGTATTTTCCCTAATAGAATGAACTGTCCTTGAGCCTTGACCTATGAAACCATCGATCTCATCTGTTCTCTAAGTTAAAAAAAAATCATTGTAGCTGGCCCAGGACTGAAAGGGGCTCATAACATTTGAGACTTTATGTTTAAAACAAGAAAAACCTTGGGCAAACTGGAAGAACATATTGGCTTTCCAGTTTTCAACACATATGCTGTGTACTTAGAAAATTATTCATGGGATGGAGAAACCTTTCTTTCCCTCTTCCTACAGTGATGCAGGTGCGCAGAGAAAAATGGTGAAATGGCGCCTACAGGCAGGATTATGCTGCAGCTGTGGTTATCACCCTCTCTGGAACTTTCCTCTGAATTCCTTTAGAGCTAGCAAAACAGCAGAGGCTCATTGAAATTATCTAAGCATTTCCGAGCCCTGCAGGAAGCCTTGGAGTGATTGGATACAGAAACTTCATCTTGATTCTAGACCTGAAGGCAGGATGAAGCGTCTCAGACCCTGCATTGCAGCCGTGGATTCTTGCATCCATCTTTAAGACTTTAAGCTTCTCAAGACCTCTATCTGCAATTTGAAGACTCTGAACTTTCTTTTATTCTCAGGACCTCTATCTGCAATTTGAAGACTCTGAACTTTCTTTTATTCTTTCTAGCTAAGAGATTCATTTTCTCAGCAGTTTTGAAGTTGCTTGGTGTCTTGTACAGGCAGAAACCCAATAAGTGGGAGAGTCATACAAACAGTCCACTGTACAGCCACAGGTGTGGTAGGGATAAATTCACAATAACATAGGAAAGCCATGTCCCCTGTGTGAATCTACTGCTACCCAGAGCCATATTACACAATTAGGAACTGGGTTAAGTGCTGGGCTCTCATTGGCTGTTTCTACTGTCTCTTAAGTCCCTAAACTATCACAGGCCAGTGTAGAGATGCCCTTTCTGTTCTGCTGGGACTACAGGGATGTGGAATACCCCCTTCTTTCTCACTTCTCAGGCAGTCCATGTCTGAATTTTTTTCCAGAATGTAATCTATCATACCAAAAATCTGCTCTCATTTCTATAAAGGCTTTTTCTCTCTAGATCAGTGGTTCTAAACTTGCAGCTTGCGACCTCTTTGGGGTCCGTATTTCAGATATGCTGCATATCAGATGTTTACGTTATGATTCATAATAGTAGCAAAATTACAGTTATGAAGTAGCTATGAAATATTGTTATGGTTTGGGGTCACCACAACATGAAGATGTATTAAAGTGCTGTAGCATTAAGAATGTTAAGAACAACTGATCATTAAGATTATTAAGCCTTTATCACAGGGAGTTAACATATACCCTTACAGTGTACAGATATCCATGGGCAATACAAAACCAAAGAGAAGTGGCTACATTCCAAAAATCATTACTTAAAAATATTATGATTTTTTTTTACTCATGTAAAATATAACGACTACAGTTAACTTGGGGGCAGTAGAAGAGCCATAAGCCAGGATGGAATTTTTCCATAGCTAGAGTTTGTTTTATGAGTGTAAGGTTGATGGCTCAGTTGGGTTGCCTAGGACTGAAGGTCAGATGTAGCCTTTAAATATAACTGAGTGGCGTTGGTTGAGTTTGTAAGCTCCCTCCTCTCAGTATTAAACTGTTTCTGCTTCTCTGTCTATGTAATGTGAGTTAACTAGTGCCTGCACTACAGTGCTATGTTGAGAATCAGATGCTACAATATCTCTGTGTGGTTACCTTTCTTGTTCTGACAAAATACCTGAGAGAAGCCATGTTGGGGAAGGAGAGGCTTATTTTGGCTCTAGAAGGTATAGAAGGATTTCAGATATTCCTGGTGGGAAAATGTGATGAGTGAAGCAGTTCTGACCTGGGAATTCAGGAGCATGTTACAGAGTTCCTCATGTGTTCAGTGGGCCAGGCAGCATGCAGACAGCCCAGAAACAGGATGTGCTGTAACTCTCAAAAGCCTGTCCCTGGTATTCCCTCTCCAGAAGCAAAGTACAAGCGAATATTTCACAGCATCCTAAAATAGTAGCACTCTCTTGGAGCCAGGTGTTCAAACACAGGATACTGTGTAGAGACATTTAAGATTCAACTCAACTAGTCTGAAAGGAAATATAATACTGTTTACAATATGATAAAGCTTAAATTCTTATAGTTACCTTCAGAGGATTCTTATGTCTAACATGACCACCCTCCATTATTTAGAAGATTGATTTTAAACTCTTTGACAGAGACACAAAGCCTTTCTCTTATATCTCCTCCTCTATCATTTCCTTTCCATATATGATCCTATCCCCTGAATCATTCTGATTGTCCAACTACCATATGTTTCTTGTGTATTTGATCCTGTCTGGTCCTCATCCTGTCTTTCATGGAAGCCCTTTCTCTGCTTCTACCTTTTCTTTACATTTAAGTCTATCTTCCTCAGTGCTCACCTCTCCCTCCTTGGAATATCCTATTCACTATATGCTCAACACTGTCTTCATGACTCTCACATTGAAATCAGAAAAGACATGGTTATCTAACAGACTCTACTGGACTCTGAGCTCTTTGTAGACAAACACTGCCAGCTTTTTAAATCATTCTGCCTGACGTGTTTATAACACGGAGTGGCATGCAGCAACATGTGATAAATACAAGCAGGGAAGTAACTTAAAAGAGAATGAGAATGAATGGAAACTACAGCACTCTCAGTTGATATAGTATATGAAGCCAGTAGCAGACTACTGACCCTGGTGGAAGTTCCATTGAGTAGAGAACTGAAAAGTGAAGGAAAATTCATGGACTAACAAGGAGAACAATTTGGGAGAGCAGCCTTCCTAATTTTCCTTAAATAATTTCCATTTACTGTCTTTATACAGACAACTAGACATGTACAAACATAATTCTCATATCCAAGTTGTTTAAACTTGAAGCAATTGGAGGAAATGGCCTTGAGAAGGGACATTACTAAAGTGCTGTGTCACAACTTGAGGCTTTAAATCAGCAGCTCCCATTACCAATGCCCACTGGGCAGGAATGCTATCTCCAGTATAACATCCATTTTTTTTCATAAGCTGTGGACACTATGACTAATTTCAGGGGAAAATAAATCTCTTTGTTTATAAAATTAAGAGGGTCTGACTCTGAGAGTCCTATTAACTTGAGGACCTATTTTACATTGTTGAAGAGTTTTATTTATTTTATTTTTATTTTATATTTATTAATTACAGTTTATTCACTTTGTATCCCAGCTGTAGACTTCTCCCCATCCCCTCCCAATCCATCCTCCCAGCTTCTTCTTCTCCTATGCCCCTTCCCCAGTCCAATGATAGGAGAGGTCCTCCTTCCCTTCCATCTGACCCTAGTCTATCAGGTCTCATCAGAACTGGCTTCATTTGCTTCCTCTGTGGCCTGGTAAGGCTGCTCTCCCCTCAGGGGGAGGTGATCAAAGAGCCAACCCATGAGTTCATATCAGAGACGGTCTCTGTTCCCCTTACTAGGAGCCCATTTGGAGACTCAGTTGCCATGGGCTAATTCTGTGCAGGGGTTCTAGGTTATCTCCATGAACAGTCCTTGTTTGTAGCATCAGTGTCAGAAAAGATCCCTGTGCCCAGATTTTTTGGTTCTGTTGCTCTACTTGAGGAGCTCCTGTTCCCTCCAGTTCCTTCTATTTCCCCCTTCTTTCATAACAATAACAACAACAAAGATCCATCAGCAGAATATATGAAACCAAACAAACTAAAAAAATGCAAATAAAAGGAGTTTTCTTAAGCATAATTTTAGAAGAGTTTCTTAAGGCCTTCCCATGTATACTAACAATTTAGAGAAAGGGATGAATACAAACATGGAGCTTCTGGATGGGTGTAAGAAGGCCAGGTGTCTAAATAAGAACAACTAACTGATCTGTGTGAGTGTGTGTGTATTGGGTATTGGATCCAGGATTTCACACATACTAGACAAGCACTCTTTACACTGGATCTTCAACCCTATCCTCTTTTGACTATTGCTATTTTGATTAAAACTCACACAAAATTTTCAGCCAAATAGACTGAGTAGAAAAGATACTAAAAGCACAGGTTTTGTCACCTTTTGGGCTTGTTAGAACAGAGGTGTTAAATGCGTCAGTCAGCTTGGCTACCTCATGATTATTGTCATTAATTAGAATCTTTAACTTCTTTGAACTAAAAGGAAAGTACAGATGCTTTTAAAATAGTGCCTAAATACATTAGAAAAACTAATTTGTGAGCGTGTGAGTGACCATACATTAAAACATTTAAGGAATATTCAACTTATATGGTAAAGAGATTTAAGTGAATGTCCAATTCATCTTCCATTATAATCTAAAGAATGTATAAATAAAAGTTTTTTGTTTGCTTGTTTGTTTAATTTTGAATTATAGAGTCAGGTATCATGGCCCATACCTGCAGTGGTATTTAGGAGTCTGAGGCATGAATTCAAGGTTATCTTTGGTATACAGAGAATCTTTGAATCCATCCTTTTGCCCACAGACACACAGCCAAGTCAGAGCTGTAGCTGTTGTCTTGACATTAAGGCTGAGATGCAGCATAATACAAAATTTATTTTAGTCATGCGTGGCTTAAGTGAGGAGTTGCACAAATATGCATGTGTGTGTGTGGGCACATGCATGCACACATGTGCCCCCTCCACATACGCTACACCCTAAGATCTATGTATATGTGTTCCGTATCTTTTTTCCAATTATTTGCTTTTATTCTCCACCATTAGTCTCTTAATGTATATAAACATTAGCAGTTCTCTGCCTTTATATGACCTAAATAAACCCATTGAAAAGGAAAAAAAACACCAGTCATATCTAATTGATTTTACCTACATATTCTCAAGTGAAAAATTATCTATTAAAATGAGCATAACTAATAAAATTATTAAAAAAAACTAATTTGTGTCAGAGAAGACCACTTCACATCTGAAGCTCTCCTCTTTGTATTCCCCATGACATTTGATGGAGCAGGAAGGAAACAATATGTGCTTGCTGTATTTCTTTGCAGGTGTTCAAGCTGCTTGAACCAATGAGCTTTAGTATTTGCTGCTTAAGCAACTATCCATGGCGACCACTATACATTGAATTTGAAAGGGTTCTCTTACACAACTAAACATATTCTGTGACTCTACCCACAGAAAGGTTGTTCAGGGGCCAGAGAATGACAACAGTGTCAGGGAGTCAGTTAACAGAAAGCGATAGGGCAGCAGGAATGAAGGGGCGATGAACGGGAGAGTATGGCTGTACAGGACACAGAAGGGTCCGGTCTCGGGCTTGGGGAAGGTTGGATGGAAAGACTAAAGAGAGGAAAGTGTCTAGGGAAGAGCCAAGATTTCCAGGCTAGGAAGCTGTAGGGGTGATGAGGACAGTCCTGTGATGACTTAGACACAAGGTCAAGTTCTAATGCGCTACTTGAGGGACTTGGTAGAATAGATGTTCTGAGACAGTGTCATTGAAGACACTACATTTTGGAACTGTGAGCTTAGCCAAAGATGCATATTTCAATCGCACTTGAGTGCAAGTGGATGGCTTCTAGGGAATAAGAAGCTGAAGTATTACTCATAAGTTACAAGCACACCTTGTGTTATTCCCTCAGTCCCATAAGTAGCTGAGTATGGGTGAGTTCAGGGTGTTGTGCCTCAGTGTGTTATTCTGTGTTATTCACATATACAGCCAGTGTTTAATCAACATTTATAATTTATTATTTTATTGTTTGTTTGCTTATTTGTTTATCTTATTGCTGGGAACCAAAATCAAAGCTCTGTCCTTGCTAAGCCAACATTTTCCCACCAAACTAAAATTCTAATCCCTTAATTTATGCATATATATGTACATACACACACACACACATATATATATATATGTATACACGCTTTATTTGCACCCTTTTATAAATTCATTTGATCAGTAGAAAATGTGATTTGTCTGTAGAGAGCAATGTGATTTGTCTAAAGATGGCAGGAAAGCAGTGAGCTCTCTTGCCCTCCAGGCAGAGGGAGATCCTGAACCTTTTTAAAGTGGGTTACCCACGCTGCACTATGGAGTCATGACAGTACTGTCTGAGTTCTGAGTATGTGATATTGGTTTTGAAAATACAAAGTGAATAAACTGTAATTAATAAAAAAATAAATAAATTTTAAAAAAGAAAGAAAAGGATAATTGGAAGGAGGGGAGAGAGGGGTCACCCTTGGGATGTAAAGTAAATAAACTGAAATTAAATAAAAGAAATCACACATGCAAAAAGAAAATACATCTGCCCACTCTGGTATATAAATGAAAAAAGTAAAGAAATATTTTTTGCCAATAATTTGTACAAGATCATAGGAAATTTCCTTTCTTCTGTAATATTTCATCTCTGCAATGATAAAATTATGAGATGGCATTTCTTCTAGTTGTGGTTATTTTTGTTTTTTTGTTTTGTTTTGTTTTTGTACTGACTATAACTTTTGGTAGGGAAATGTCCCTTTCATTGGAGGTTCCCTACAGGAATTTATTACCCTTTAAAGATACCAATTTGGGAACTCCCTCCTTGTGCTGCAAAACATAGTGCAGCAAATGAAGATTTCTTTTCTCTACATAATGTTTTTTTTTTCCTGGAGAGAATTTAATTGTTATGTTGGATCTAAAAATGACTATAGGGGATTCCCCATCATAGTATATTCACTCATGTGAGTAGAGAGGGAGAGAGGGAATGGAACACAGGAAAGAAGCCACTGCTGGGAAGGGGCCTCAACAACTTGGTGAGAAGAAGCCCAGTCTCACACGCAGCTCATTCACAGATGCTTTTTCGATTGGCGTTTTGCTTAGGAAAAAATAATTTCAGTGAGGGTTTTAAATCAGAATGCCTGCCTGAGTTGTTACTTAAATATCTTTCATTAATGTCTTTTGTCTTTGGACAAAATAATAAACCTAAGGTAGAATTATTATAAATTATTCATCTCTCATGAGATATTAAATGTGCAAGGTCGCTGAGAAACTTTTATTTTTTTCTGAATTAAAAAAAAAATTACCTCTGCAGTTGTGGTGTGGGTCTGATGTAGATGTGATGGAGTTCAGTTTTTCCAGCAGACTTTGCCCCAACAGGTGAAGAGTTTCATTTCCACTTGTGGTCAGTACACTTGAGAAACTGTAAGTAAGTCTGATGAAATTGATATCAGTGGTTATTCTCAGCAGTTACAAACAAACAAGCCATCAAACAAACAAAACCTCCTGAAATGAGAATTTCTCTGAATTTAAAGGAAAGAACATTTATTTGACCTAAAGAAAAATGTTACTAAAGTCTTTTCTGAGGCTTAGTTTTATATCACCTAATTTCCTTCGTGACTCTGTGTCACCCTAGAAGCTGATACTACTCCTCATCCATTTAATTTTAATGTCGTCTACTGCTCATTTAGTGCCTAAACACAGGGGGAATAACACTCAAGTATCAAACTAGGAGACTGCATTACAGCAGTGGTTCTTTGTCTCATATGATTGAAGGAAAAGTGAATTGTAAAAAGGTAAGACCCTGTATGCTAACACCCATTTTCAATGCCCAGTGCTTAGATACAATTTGTCCACCTGAGCGTCTCTTTATCCAGACTATCTCTGGTAAATAACAAAACAGAGAATATAGACTTTTTTTCCAGCTTCTAAAAATCTACTCTGGAAAGAGCCGAAGAGATTGTCCATCAGAACCAGCTGATGTCATATAAACTATTAAAACTTGACTTCAGCAAGATACTTTGCCAAGGCACAGAACTTAAATTATTTTATGTGCTCCTTGGTTCTGTACTAAAAAGCTTTCTTATTTTACTCCATTTTGTGTGTTTGTTGTTTTCTGAGTCAGGGGCTCCTGAATCCTAGAATGACTGTAAACTTCTACACAGCCAACGTTGAACTTGAATCTCTGATCCTTCTGTTTCTATCTCCTCGGTACCAAGGTTACAGAAGCACATCATCACATCCAATACACGTGGTACTGGAGATCAAACCCAGGACTTCATGTATGCTAGCAAAACACTCCGCCAACTGAGCCATCTCTCCAGCCCCTAAAGGCCTTCTTCTGAAGGGGTGTTAAGAAAAATATTTTTCAATTCTCACTCCCAAAAAAATATGCTTTACCTTTTTCTGCTTTTGTCTCTGCCTTTCAGAAACAGTGAATCAAATATCCCCCTAAACTAGTTTGAGTCAATTTCATGACTTGTACATTACCAGCTTAAAGCAAGAATTTATATCATTTGTTTTGAGTGTAACTTCATTCCTGACTGCTCTATTTTTCCAAGATTATTTGATTTCCTCCTCCAAAATGTTTTACTCTAATAAATGTAGTTAGGTTTTATTATACCTCTCTTGGAAGTTGTTGTTTTTTTTTATGGGTGTTCAGCAGTGGACAAAATCAGAGCAAAAAAAAAAAAAAATGGAAGTAGGTTGGGGGAAAAAAAAAAGAAAGAAAAATCTCCTCTTTTATGTACCTGAGTCCTACACACTTCTTCTGAACTGAAAAGTTTTTGCAACCAATTAATTTTCCAAAATCTCACAGCAAAATAGAATTTGTTCCAGGAACACCAAGTGTCTTAAAGAAGGCTGAGAAGCTAAGCTCACCAGGAAGCTTGTGAGGAGAGAAAAAACACATCTGTAGACACAGGAGAATGAAGAATATTCCACAATAAATCAGAAGAGAGACACAGAGGTTGAGGCCAGAGATGACTGAGACATGACATAAAACAGTTCCACAATGAGGCGGCGCAAGGAGAAGTCGAAAGAACAGAGCTGGCTCTCTGATCAGAGCCATCAATTCAGGAAAGCTAAGAACAAAGGAGCAGGGATGTAGTACAGAACATGAGCAGCATTCATGAGAACCACTCCTTGCTCATATAATAGTCGCATACACTCATGTACACTGTGGACACCTTGAAGTTCACTATTCCTGGGTCACCCACTCCCCAGCATCACGTCCACAGGAATGTGCAGATGGAGTAATACTCCTCTCAACACCAATTACCCTGAAGTTGTTCAGTCTTTGCTTTTCTGTTGGGCTGAGGGAGAGACACTGAGACTTGGTAACTTTTTGTTGCAGGTAAGTAAGAAACAAACAAGCAGGAGACTAAAGGGCTAAGGTGGACAATTAACTCAGTGCTGGAAGAGATTCAAGGGTTAGCTACATAATTCAGACTCTATAAACTATACCAGGAAAGTGATTGTGCAGTTATTCAGTTGAAGAACTGTACCTTGTAAAAGTCTAAATAAACAGTAAAAGAAAGCAGTGTACATCTAACCCTCCCCATCCACAAAGACATCCATAAAAGTCAAGAGTAGAATGAGACACAAATTACCCAAAGAAACCCACAAAGTTTACCTCAACAGGGTCCTACCAACCTTCTCCAGTCTACTGTAATGGTGATTACTCTTCCTTTTAAATGAGAGTCAACTGTAGGGCAAGGGCTCTCACTTTTTCTTCTTTCTTAAGATTTACTCTTTGGAGATTAGCCTCATGCCTCTTTGAAGCTTAAACTGTACAACCTTTTAATGGCTTGCATGGTGCCTGAGAACATGCGGCTATGTGTCACACAGCCCACATCTGAAACCTGTCTCTGTCTCTTGTTATCATATGCAACTTTGAGCGATTAACTAATCCCTCCATGCTTACATGCATGAAACAAGAATAGTGATGTGTCTACATGTAAAAGTGTATGTTATGTTAAAAAGATTATTGTGTAAAACTCTGCAGGCAGGTGTGAAGATCGTAGTACACGTCTATAAACTACCAGTATGATTATCTCTATCGGTAAAATATTCAAACACTTCTGAGATCCTAAAACTAAAGATAATGGTTTCTTTCTTTCTACTTCTCCATAGCCTAGCATGCATGGAAACTGACATGTAGGAGAGGCTAGGACACATTTTTTTGTGTGAATGGTGGCAAGCATGGATGAATGAATCAATGTACGCTATGGCTTGTTTTCCCATTGATCATTCAATTTGCATGGCTGCTCATGGTAAAACATATTTGAGAAATGGCAATAAAATACATCAGTGAAGTCAGTGAGTCACATTTTGAGACAGGCAAATCAGACTTTACACCAAAATACTCATTATATCTAAGAGATTCTGCTTCATGCATCTGAAGTCATGATTGTAACCAGAATCTACTTATTTACTGTAACAGAACTTAAACTGCTCACTCATCATATCAAACTGAGCCTGTTTACCTCTCAACTCTGGCTTGGAACTTCCATATGTAATATTTTTGCATTATTAAAATAGCTGTTATGCTATATTAATATTAATGATAATATAAATATCTTAAGTCAACTTTAACATTTATTTAAATATTGCTTTATTTTTATTAATTCAACCAATTAATATTGATTATTAAATGGTTACTAGAAAGAACATGTTTCAAATGTTGTAAGTTCTAAAATCTATTGGGAATCTGTTGATGCTTCTGAAGCATGATCAAGTAAAATCTTTCTGTTTTGAACTGAATGGTCTAATTGGAAATTTATCAGCCAGAGTGAATGGAAGAATTTTAAGCTGTAAATAACACTATCTGTCCTCATAACAGCCCAGCCAATGACTGTCATTTGTCCTGTCGGCTTTCTTCTCACTAAAAAGAAAAAGAAGCATTCTGTTGGAGCTCTGATCCTGTCTCATGAGTGAACTTTTGTCCTCTCTGGCTATTGTTTGCTTTGTACACAGGCAGCTTGGAGCTTTTGTAACCAGATATGGAAAGTCTAGTGACCAAGATTAACAATGGCTCAAAGACTGGAGCCTAGTAACACTGACAGAGAACAAAAGACAAGGAATCCTTTGTGATTTCTATTTGGAGTCACAATACAAAATTGTAACCTGTTAGCAATCTAGTCTTCACTAACTTTGGGATTTAAAGTCAAATATAACTCCAAAACTGTTTGGTTGATAGATCATTGGCTTGGTTTGCCTTTCTGTCAGACTGGGAAATATTTTAAGTGTGGAACAGAGCCTGTGCTGATGCCATAGCAGAGACAAAAAGTGATTGGCTCCAGCTGGCCATCCCTTGTCTACTAGACCTGTAAGCTCTCAGCTCCATTCCACCAACTTCTTAAACTCCCAAGGGTAGTATGTGCCTATTTCAAGAGGAATCTCCTTCTTTGGGTTCTGTTTTTCATTAAAGCAATACGAAATGGAAGCTTTATGTGCCCACCAGTTGACCTTAGCATGTAGCAGGGAGTCTGGAGAGATTTGCTGAAAAAAGCAGCTCCAAACTGCTCCACTGCTGAGCAGACACTAGCTTCATGGAAATTTAGAAATGACCCCTTGTGTTTTTTATGCTCTTCCAAGGCTTTCCCCCGACCTTTCAATTCATTCCTTGTTTTCCATTATCTGCTGCTCCCCAGTTTCACAACTGCTGTTAGACCATTCATGGTTTCGCCAGAAAGTGTCATTAACATCCCAGCGTACTCCTTTTGTGGCTTTGGATGACACAGGAATTGATGTTAAATACTTTCTTTCTCTTCAAAAAAGGGTAAACTTTAGAACTAACCCAGAGATTATGTCCAGATTACAAAACAGAAGACAGTTCTTATGATAGGATTAAGTTGAATCTTTAGGAACATTCAGTAACTACAGAAATTCCAGCCACTTGTTGCTCACCTGCTTGATTTCACAAGAAGAATGCAAGGCTTACCCCCTCTTTTCTAGATTCCCACAAAAAAATGTTGTTGTTGTTGTTTGGCTTTTTTGGCTTTTTTTTTTTTTTTTTTTTGCTGCTGATACAAACCAGTATCTATTCCTTACCCCTCCCAGCCCAAACAAAAGTTGAACCCCTGCAAGAGTTGTGCTAAATCCCATGAGAAGCACATGACCCAGTAATTGGGTGGTGAAGAATCTTTTGAGTAATGACTTCTGGTCATTTGAAAACTGTAATCACAATGTTAAATGCCCACAATGTAATTACCAAGAGACCATTTTCTGAAAAGAATGTTTGTCTTGTAACCTTCGTTTTATAATATTATTTCTATGTAAAAGTTTAATCTCAAGAAAATATGGACAGGCTTCATGACTGAGTTCAGACTTGAAATTTAGTATTTTCAAATTTAAGACAACATGAGATAGAACCATAATGAGCTGTAGTTGGGTTGTAGCTAAAAAAATTATAGCACAAAAACTTCTTTGGATGTTTTGCTCACAGAAGAAGCATAGGATGATTGAGGGGTGCACAAAATATAGAATCAACATTTCAATTCTCATTTCATATAATTGTTTGTTGTGTATAAGTGGCTCAATCACTATGAAATCTATTTTTAAAATCAAATTAACTCAATCTGTGCTCCTAATTTGGAACTAAGACTAGAATTCTTTGGGATTTATTTTGAGACATTTTTATCCTGTTTCTCAAATTGGACATGTAGATGAGACCAATTACAATAAGTATTTATTGATTTCTGCTTCCAGACAAAACTGAATCTGTGCTGTAAGCTTTCTGGGAAGAGGGGGGAGGAACAGCAGATTTTACCAAACTGAAGAATCTAACCCTCCTGTGTCTCAGGGTAAACATGAGTGTCAGTATAATATTACACTTGTGAAACTTCTCATGTTCCCAGGGGATCCCAGTCTCCACTACTAGGAACACTGACTTTAATTAAGACTAGGAGACCAGGAACTCTTGCTCTTTCACAGAAGGGGAAAATTGTTTTTTCCACCTTTGAACATCAATATGTGGTCTGTAGGCCAAGAACTTTCTATGAGTTCACTTGCAAACACAAAGACAATGGCTCCAAAAGAACGGTCGATTCATTCTGTTAAAGAATACTGTTCTTACAGGCACACCTATTAAAAAATACAGACAGGGCAGGAAATTAAGTAGCTTCTGCCAACAACACAGTTTAGGCAGATAAATAGAAATGAAATGTGAGAAGAGGAAAGTTACATTTGAGTAAGGCCAGTAGTGCAACTAGAAAACAATGTCCAACTATTAAGTTGAACACTGCCAAGAACTCCCTTTGTCTGGCATAAGAATTTCCTGGGGAACTGTCTCACTCAGGGTTCACTTACTGAAGTGACACAGACTCGCCTTGTACATCTCACTTCACTTAGCACACATTAAGTGCACATATTATTCCAGTTGCTAGGTATAAAGCTGCTGATCATTTCAAATCTGAGAAGTTATTTTTTAATTTTTAATTTTTTTACATTAATTACAATGTATTCACTTTGTATCCCAGCCGTAGCCCCCTCCATCATTCCCTGCCAATCCCTCCCTCCCTCTCTCATCTCCTCCCATGCACCTCTCCAAGTCCACTGATAGGGGAGGACCTCCTCCCCTTCCATCTGACCCTAGATTATTAGAGCTTATCAGGTCTCACCAGGACTGGCTGCATTGTCCTCCTCTGTGGCCTAGGAAGGCTTCTCCTCCCTCGGGGTAAGGAGGGGGGGCAGAGGTCAAAGAGCCAGCCACTGAGTTCATGTCAGAAATAGTCCCTGTTCTCCTTACTAGGGAACCCACTTGGATACTGAGCTGCCACGGGTTATACCCGAGAAGTTTTTTTTTTTTTAAAAGGGATGAACAGAACCATTTTGACAAATACTTTTAACTTTAATTAACCTCCTTAGTTAGTTACTAAGAACGTGATCTCAAGAAAGTGACTATTGGAAGCTGATGGTTTTTCTTTTAGGATTAAAGAATCATTAGGTGTCGCCTTCAAATGTTAGCTATGTTATTGACATATTAATAAGCTAGCACCAAATCAACTGATTCCTACTGCATGATTCTATATAGTACGCTATTTCTAATGCCCTACACTTTGTTCCAAGTTCATAGAAACAAACTATAGAAGGGTGATTGCCAAGGGTTTGAAAGAAGACATGGTGGAAAGTTGGTCAGTGTGCATTGAAGTTCATTTATGCAGGGTAAAGGTAGAGGCTTCTAGGGATCTACGCACATAATTGTGTCATCAATAAAACTATGTTTGATACTTGGAGGGTAAATTTTATGTTTAGTAGCTTTTGCCATACTGAAAGTGAAAGTGCCAATGAAATAATTTTGATTGGTTAATATTCAGAAGTATACGAATTTTAAAAATGACAAGTAGCTTTAAAAAAGCCAGAAGCTGGAAACAACCCAGATGCCCCTCAACTGAGGAATGGATACAGAAATTGTGGTACATCTACACAATGGAATATTACTCAGCAATAAAAAACAAGAATATTATGAAATTTGCGGGTAAATAGTGGGAACTGGAAAAGATCATCCTGAGTGAGCTATACCAAAAGCAGAAAAACACACACAGTATATACTCACTCATATAGACATATAACATAGGATAAACCTACTAATATCTGTACACCTAAAGAAACTAATCAAGAGGGAGGACTCTGGCTAAAATGCTCAATCCCCAGCCAAAAAGGCAAAGCAGATGGACATTAGAAGAAGAAAAAAACAGGAAACAAGTTAGGAGCCTCTCACAGAGGGCCTCTGAAAGGCTCTGCCCTGCAGACTATCAAAGCAGATGCTGAGACTTATGGCCAACTGTTGGGCAGAGTGCATGGAATCTTATGAAAGATGTGGGAAATAGTAAGATAGGGAGAGGACAGGAGCTCCACAAGGAGAGCAATAGAACCAAAAAAAATCTGAGCACAGGGGTCTTTCCTGAGATTGATGCTCCAACCAAGTACTATGCATGGGGAAAACCTAGAACCCCTGCACAGATGTAGCCCATGGCAGTTCAGTATCCTAGTGGGTTCCAAAGCAATGGGAAGAGGGACTGCCTCTGACATGAACTGATTGGCCTGCTCTTTGATCATGTCACCCTGATGGGGGAGCAGCCTTATCAGGTCACAGAGGAAGACAATGCATCCACTCCTGATAAGAGCTGATAGACTAGGATCGGAAAGGAGAGGAAGACCTCCCCTATCAGTGAACTTGGGGAGGGGCATGCATGGAGAAGGATGAGGGAATGTGGGATTGGGAGGGGAGGTGGGAGGGGTTTATGGGGGAATACAAAGTGAATAATGTGTAATTAATAAAAATTAAAAAATATGTATATATATATATATATATAGTTACCACTAATTTGAAATGATAAGATTGCAGAGCATTGCACATTCATACTATCTACATTATCACTGATGTTTAAAATGCTACAGGCTGTTTGTGAGGCATATTACTTTTTCTCTAATATTTGCTGCAACTTTCTGGGGTTTGATATGAAAGGATGGGATACAGGTAACCCAACAGCACAAGAATTCAGAGGGGCCATGTTACTTAAGCGCCTTTAGATTTTCCTGCCATCCCAAAGAGAGGAACATTGTAAAAATGAGCACCCACCTGTCTGGAGTCCAGAAAAAGTATGGTAGAACACAGTTCTCACCAGAACCAGGTTCTGGTTCAGGAATCCTTATGGAAGAAAAGAGAGACATAAAGACCTGGACTGCACAGGAGAACGACAGAGCCAAAATGTTGATAGACATTGTCTTTGTAGTGAGGCATAGCTTTAAAAAAATCTGAGCATCACCTGTTACTAAAGCAATATGTACTCTGCCTTAACTGATGTATGCACAGTTGACTAAAACTGGTTGATAGTTAAAAATTGTACCATTAACTTATAAGTGGATATTAGCCATATAATATAGAATAAACATACTAAAATCTATAGCCCTAAAGAAGCTAAACAACAAGGAGGACCCTAGGGAAGACCCTTAATCCCCATGCAGAAGGGTAAACAGGGTAGACATTGGAAGCAGAAGACAAGGAACAGGACAGGGTCCTTCCACAGAGGACCTCTGAAAGACTCTACCCACCAGGGTATTGAAGGAGATACTGAGACTCATAGCCAAACTTTGGGCAGAGTGACAGAATCCTTATGGAAGAACAGGGAGATAGAAAGACCAGAAGGGGTCAGGAACTCCACAAAGAGAACAACAGAGACAAAATACCTGGACCCAGAGGAGCCTACAGAGACCAATACTCCAACCAAGGACCATGCATGGAGAAGACCTAGGTCCCTTGTTCAGAGGAATCCCATAGGCTGCTCAATTTCCAAGTGGGTATCCTAGTAAGTGGTACAGGCTCTGTCTCTGACATGAACTCAGTGTCCAGCTCTTGAATCACATCTCCCTGGAGGGTACAGCTTGCCAGGCCTCAAAGAAAGATGATGCAGCCAGTCCTGATGAGACCTGATAAGCTAGGTCAGATAGAAGGTGAGGAGGTCCTCCCCTATCAGGGGACTAGGGAGAGGGCATGGGGAAGAAAAGGTAGGGTGGGTGGGACTGGGAGGAGATGAGAGAGGGGGCTGCAGTGGGGATACAAAGTGAATAAATTGTAATAAATAAATGAATAAATATATAAATAAAGGAAAAATTTAAACACACACACAGAGACAAAAGCAAAACCAAAAAAACCAAATATTTTTATCAAAGAAATTTATTTGTATGTAAAGAAATGTTAGTATCCCATATAGTCTCTTGGCTGAACTTTTTCTCTTACATACATTTTCCCTAGTATGTGTGTTGGTTGTGTTTTGGTTCATTTTCTAGATTTCTTTAATTGTATTTTTAAATCTGCCTTTAGAAATTATTCTTTTAATTTAACAAGCACATTTTTAACATCTACGGGATTTTGGTGGCTGTAAGATCCTTCATACTTTTCTCCTCCGCTAATGTTTCTGTTTGCTGCTGCTGCCTTCTCACGGTACTACCAAAGCTGTCTTTCCCCTCAATGGTCTTCATTGGCAGCTACTGTGTTTCTTGTTAGTGCCATATAGTCTAACCCAGCAGTTTCCTTTTCCTCCATATCTAAACCTTCAATAGATACATTGATAATATCCTTTATGCGCAGCCTACATATATAACAGGCTTGGTCTTCTTGAGACCGTAAATGAAGGAAATCTAGATAATGTAGCCTTCTAAATTCCCACTTTGCAAACCAAATATGCTAGTAAATGTTTAATTCAAAAATGTCAGTGAATGTGCTCTTTAAATTGAGGACATACAAAGATGAGAAACTTAGTCAAAATCAGATGTGCTTTCTGAAACTCAGAGAGACAATTAAATGACA
>CM053750.1:26548905-26572681 GCA_028658305.1 Pachyuromys duprasi | reverse complement strand
ATTTTTTAAAGTTGTATACTGGGATGAGACTTACATTGTTTATGATTTCTTAACATATCTGGATTACCTAGAGTATTTTTAAATGTTTCGTTGATTCTTTGTGAATTTTCCATGATGTACTCCAATCCTACTCAACTTCCCATCCCTTTCTATCTTCCCTCTGTCCCTGGAATCGCCCTCTCCCCTCCAAAGAAAAAAAGAAAAGAATATAAAATAAAAAAATATCTTTTGTTGTGGAAGCTGAAATGTGTCCCACAGCATGCCTTTTTGTCCACACAAATTTACGAGTAATGAGCCGCTTGTCTGTTTCAAGGTCTTTGCCTTCTGCGACACTATCAATACTGGATCTTTACGGGGACTGCTCTTGGTTGTCTTGCTGTCCTGTGTCATGAAGAGCCTACAGCTTTGGATCTGCAGGACCAGTCTTTTCACCTACTCCAGCAGCTCATAGATGGGGTGGATGTCAATGTGAACTAACTTGAAGCTGTGGACCTCGGCCTGGGAGGTCGCAGAACTGGTCAGCCTGCCAGCTCTCCCGTGCCCAAAACCATGAGAGTGAGATCTCTGGCACATGTAGGCTAACACACCCACTGCCAAAGTTGGCAAGGGTCAGCTCTTCTTCTTGCATGTCCTTGGGCAGGCTCATCTGCACCTTCTCCAACATGACCCACTCTGCTGAGCTGTCCAGGAGAAGTACAAGGCTAGCTCTTCTGCCTGCCATAGTCAACAACATGCAAAGAGGGGGAAGGCATCTCTCCATCGACCATGCCACGCCATGGTAGACTAAGGGCAGGACCAGATCTTCCACTCTCGTGCCTTCCCAGTAGTCTCAGAGCCTGCAGCACTGCCACCAGGGTCACCTCTACTGTGACGCTCAGCCAAGGCATTGGGCCCACTCTCTTAATTGCCTCCCCAGGCCATGTGAATATCTAGAGTATGTTATTAAATTATTTGAAATATAGCTTGAATTGCTAAAAAGTTTAAATGCCTTTTAGAACTAGCTAGTTAGTGAGTCACTGAGAAGACTCTGAGGTAGCATATTTTTAATAAACATTCAGAGTTATTTATTTAATGGTATTGATTGGACACAATAAATATGAGCAGAATAATATGAAGTATAAAGATTTTTATAGTAGCAGAAGTTGATAAACATGAAGGCAATAAAATAATGCTACATAATGATTTTAGTTTTAAATTAAAATGTACAAAACTGAGAAAAAAACAAATACTGATTTCCTCTCATTTGGCTTTTTTTTTCATTATGTAACTGCTTTTTAGTGCTTCTTGTAGATTGGAGATTGAGAGAGCAGATGGTAAGTGCAGATGATGAAGGCCACTGTACTGTGAGAACAGGGCATTGCTGAGAGAAGTTTTAAAAATCATATTAATAAATGCAAACACATCGCCACATTCATTAAAGCACAAGTACCATTAAGGTGTTACTGCCTCCCAGTGACGACTAGTTTCAGTGCAACACCTATGACAATCAGAATGTCTCTTTTTGTAAAAGCACAAAAAGTCATTCTAACGTTACATGGAATTTCAAGGGGGAATGAATAACTAAAACAGTCCTGAGAAAGGAAACAAAATGGAGGATTTATACTTCCTGACTCCAAAACATGTCACAAAGCTGCAAAAACCAAACCAATGGGGTGGTTCCTTAGGACAGACATACAGACCTGGAGAACAAAACATTGGCCTTTGCCACCACAAGCATTGCCATCAGTGTTGCCAAAAGAGAAATAATCAGAAATGACCAGAACTTTTATCATAGTGAGTATTCAGAGTTGATACCAGTTCCGTTCTTGTTTGTTTTTCCGGACAGGTTTCTCTATGTAGCCCTGGCTGTCCTGAAACTTGCTATCTAGATCAAGCTGGCCTAGATCTCAAAGTTTTGTTTGCCTGTGCCTCCTGAGTTCTGGGATTAAAGATATGTGTGAACCACTCCATGGGAGAGAGCCAAGCCCTGGCACTATTAATGATACTCAGTTTTGCTTGCAGACAGAAGAAGAGCATATTCTCTGAGAAGCTCCACCCAGCAGCCAATCAAAACAGATACAAAGACTAGACAGAGCTAGGCGAGACTTGTGGTAGAGTTGGGAAAAAAATGGAGGGACCCAGAGCAGACAAGAACTCAACAAGAAGGCCTACAGAGTCAACTAACTGAGGACCAAGAAAGCTCACAGAAACTGTATCACCAGCCAAAGTGCCCAGTCAAAAAGCACTGACTGGGTTTAGGTCCCCTACACATATGTATCTGATGAGCAGCTTGGTCTTCATGAGGGTCCCTGAGCAACCAGAACAGAGGCTGACTCCAATATAGACTGTGTTGCCTGCTTTGGGATCAGTTTTCCCTAGTTGGGCTGGCTTTTTGGGCCTCAGTGGAAGAGGATGCACTTAATGCTAATGCACCTTGATGTGCCAGGGAGGATTAAGAGGGAGGTCCTCTTTTCTGAGAAGAAGGGGAGGGGGAAAAGTGGGAAGAGGGTGGGAGGACAGGACTGGGAGGAAAAGATGGAGTGGACTGCTGCAATAGGAATGTAAAATGAATCTATAATAAATAAATAAATAAATAAATAAATAAATAAATAAATAGTATTGTGTTTCCTATAAAGGTAATATCTAATAATGTTTATTATTAGCCATATAATTATTATGGTGGTGTTATATAACCCTCTATCACAAAGAATAAAAAGCACAGACACTTGATAGAGTTTAGAATAGGCTTACATCACCTGAGGCAGGGCATATATGACCTGCTAAACTATCTTTATCTCCCAAGCCCCCATACCATGCCATGTGCTCTAACAATTTCCTCTGGGCTACCTCCCACCCATAACCCCATAAAGAGTGGCTTATTCTCCCATCTGGGTTATTCCATCCATGCTAATCCATGGCTGCTTCCTGCTTTCTTTTTCCTCCCATACCTCTCTCTTCTCCCTAGCTCCTTCTGTCCTCAAAGCCCGTGAACCTTAGCCACACCTACCTTCTTTTGCCCTGCCTAAGTGTGTCAGCATTTTATTATTAACCAAACAGGAATAATTTCTTAAGAAAGGCTTACACAACAAGAACAGGCGTAAATGATAATGTGCTCATCTTGGAAGCAGAAACAATGTATTATCATTAGAATATACAGCGTCAGACCCCAATAAAATTAATTGTTTAAAAAAGGTGTGTGTCATGACTGCCAGGCTACCAGTTCTATTCTTAAATGAACTCTAAGCCTGTGAAGTGTTGTAAGAGGGAAAACAGTCACCACAGGCAAAAATCTTCCCCTTTACTTTATCTCCATTTAAAACCTCTACAAGATTTCCACTCAAGTTTTTCCCTTTTCAATTTATTCTATTATTCTATTGCCTTTTTTTCTTACTTTTGTCCCTGGTGTTGCTTTTTCTCTATTTTTCATCACAAAAACCCAAGATAAAGAAAAGCCGTGATTATTATCTGAAATAGCTACATGTGTATAGTAAGAAACATCCTTGATTTTTTTTTTTTTGTGCATAGTTCAAAGAAACACCATGGAATAAACTCCAATGTGTATGGCGAGAGGTTATTTTGTTTTTGTTTTTACAATAAGGATACCAAGTCTACTCAAGGAAGTAGGGACAATCTTTTTTTTTCAGTAGCATTAAAAAATGGATTGTCGTATGCAAAAGAGTGGAACCATATAGTTGATGCTATATATAAACTCAAAACAAATCAAAGACTTAAATATAACAGTATCAGGCGTTTAGGTTAAAAGTTCAGAAAAATATTTACAAAATTGGATTTGGCGAAAGACACACATGGTATATACTCACTTAGAAGTGGATATTAGACATATAATATAGGAACTATATGTACACCTAAGGAAGATAAGCAAGAAGGAGGACCCTGGGTAATATGAATAAGCCTCACTTAGAAAGGCAAACAGGACAGAAATCAGAAGAGGGGGAAAACAGAAAACAGGACAGGAGCCTACCGCAGAAGGACTCTGAAAGACTCTACCCAGCAGTGTATGAAAGCAGATGCTGAGGCTCATAACCAAACTTTGGGCAGAGTGCAGGAAATCTTAGGAAAGAAGGGGAGATAGTAAGACCTAGAGAGGATAGGAGCTCCACGAGGAGAGAAACAGAACCAAAATATCTGGGCCCAGGGGTCTTTTCTGAGACTGATACTCTAATCACGGACCATGCATGAAGCTAAACTAGAACCCCTGCTCAGATGTAGCCCATGGCAGCCTGGTCTCCAAGTGGGTTTCCCTAGTAATGGGAACAGGGACTGTCTCTGACATGAACTCGGTGGCTGGCTCTTTGATCACGTTCCCCTGATGAGGGAGCAGCCTTACCAGGCCACAGAGGAAGACGATTCAGCCAGTCCTGATGAGACCTGATAGGGTAGGGTCAGATGGAAGAGGAGGAGGACCTCCCCTACCAGTGGACTCGGAGTGGGGCATGGAAGGAGATGAGGGAGTGAGGGTGTGATTAGGAGAGAATGAGGGAAGGCACTATAGATGAGATACAAAGTGAATTAAACCTCAATTAATACAAAAAAAAGGAAAAATTATTTAGTCAGAAAAGAAAAATGTGAACTCAAACCGCATGTGACATAGAGTTCTCATTTGTGGCGGAACACTCCACTGACACTTATCTTTGAACTTGGTCCAATTGTGAATTACTAGATTAAGCACCATCCATATACAAAGAAAGCTCACTGCTAGCATCTGAGAACTGTACTAATCCATGGGTGTAGAGATACAAATTTAGAGGACACTTTGATATTATGTCCTCCTGTTATTGGGAGGCTCACCCCCAGAAGCCTGGATCTCCTCAATAATAGCTTCTTGGCCAAACACACAATGCTAGGCATCCCTTTCTGTCTTTGGAGCAGATCTTAAGTACAATTACAAGACAGTTATCCACTCCTATAGTATTTTTCCCACTATTGTACCCATGGGCATATCCTGTCATATCAGTCATTATTGTAGTTAATGTTCCATAACTAGGTAAGGCTGCTCTTGACTTTTACTTTCAGTAGCCTACATCACAACTACTAATAGTAGGAGAAATAGCCACCAGAGAGGAAGCATCTTGGTCAGCACCAATTTGATTTCTCCATGTCCTGTGACCAAAATATATGTTGTCTTCAGTAATAGGCTCTTACTATATGGTTCTAGTGGCAACCATGAGCAATACAGAAGCTTGTCTTGCTGGGCTGGGGTTATCTCAGGTGTAATCCTGACCTAGAGGGCAGGTATCCTGCACCTACAGGGACTTTTTACATTCTGGCCTGTGACTTCTGGCTGGGGCATTATTCCCTACGTAGAATAACTCCAACTAAATTATTTTACATAAATATATACATCTATATGTGTGCTATGTAAACTCGCGTATGTTTATTTAGGAATGTTATAAAATAGGTTTCCATATAACTTCTTCAAATATCCTTAGTGTCAGTTTATCCATCCTGACTTCTCTGCTCTACGCTCCCGCAATAATTTTTATATATTTACCACATTGCTATTCACTCTAACACCACAGTAGGTTCTCTGATCTTACTCTTTGTGTACCTAATATTTTCTGCTTTTTGTAATGCACCTGTTAATACTGACAATCAGCAACCATGGATTCCCAGTAGGTATGTATTAGCTGTCATACAGTTAAGTGTTCTATTAACTGTACTTTTAACAGAGATTCTTAAAGAGAAGGCTCTAAACTGTTCCATTCCCGTATCCTTTATACTTCAGATGCTACTAATTTGAGAAAAACACCCAAACATGTCATCTGAGGTGTTTCCACCGTCGCTAGTTCTGTTTCATGCCTTCACACGCCTGCCACCTAGACCTCAGATGAACTATGCATCGCCACCAGCTCTCTCTCCTTTTTCTTAAATCTATCCAGGAGAACAAACTCCTTCTTGTGCTCCTGAGACTTTAAGACCACTGTGGGCAGTCACCTCTTTTGTGAAGTCTGATACCTGTTTCAGCTTGCTTGTTCCTCCAACCCTGAGGAGATCATAATGCGATATAGCCGAGAAGGTTGATTCTGTGCATAAATTATATCGTCCTATGAGCTCCTTTCCAGAGTGGCTGTCTGTGAGAACCCGGACCATCCTGTTTCATCTTAGCTCCTCACACACGGCGAGGAACAGCAAAATAATCAGATTGTGATTTCTTTGGTATCCTAGAGTCGACTCTCCTTCACGGTGACCTTCTGTACTGTAGAGACTGTAAACAAAGCTGGTCCCCAGACATTTTACAGATTCAGACAACTGATTGTCTGTTAGGTAAATATTCGTTAGAAAAAAATCTTAATTTGTGTAATGTGCCCCAGGCCAGGTGATCTAACTTGTCTTTTTGACACATTCATTTCAGGCTCCCTGGTGGAGTCAGGCAGGTTGGCCGGTGACCTCCAGGAATTCCTGTGCCTCTGCCTGGCCAGTGCTGGAATTATAAGCCTGCCTCACCACGCCTGGGTTTTCACCTGAGCGCTGCTGATAAAATTCCAGTCCTCATGTTCCAGCAGCAAGCACTATACAGACTGAGCTTCACCCCCAGCCCCAAATCTGAATCCTCGACATGCTTTTGTTTGTTTGTTTTTGTTTTTTTTCTTTTGTGTTGTTTTGCTTTTTTATTGTTGTTGTTTGTTTTGTTTTATCGATTCATTCCAAATTGTCACACTAGGAATTTAAACCCAGTGAGACACTAAACTGAATGAAATAAAGTAAATGATATAATAGTTCTCTCTCTGTGTATTTTAATACTTAACTGGATCAAGCTAACAATAACATATTTCAGGAATTCATCTATTACTTTTTCCTAAGTCATTTCTGGCTAAGCTGAGTGATGGTTAGTATGGCAGAGTTTAATTGGCATAAAAGGTGCCCAGATTTACCCAGAGAGAATGAGTCCTTGGCAGGAACACTGTTCACATACATGAGGAGAACATGGTCTTGAATGTGTCAGAACCAAAAACATCCTGCCACAGGACAGCCAGTGAGCAGCTGCCTGTGGTTACCGCTGATGATGATATCCACGGTTGCTCTTCAATGAACAGAGCACTGTTCAGCCAACTGGGTGCTAAGCCAAAGGTGAAAATAAAATTGGTTACATCTAGGGCAGAGTTCTTTTAACCATTTGTTTGCCAGTGACTTTGAGAAGCTGAAAAGAGAGGTGACATCTTTATGAACAGAGTTGTGGGGCTAGGGAAATCCCAGTCCCCCTAGTACACCATGCTCCTGGCATACTACGCTCCTGGCACATCACACGTCAAGCTGCTGGAGCTGATGACATCCTTGGGAAATTCATTGTTTGCATGGGCTGTGATAGTCCAAAATCACTTGGGATACTGAGCTACCTCCTAACACTCTGATGTTCACGTAAGTATTTTGGAACAAAGACGTGAAAGCCTTAAAGTCTAAATCCTCTGAGAGTTTTATCAAAGCTTTAAGACCACTAATAAGCAGAAAACTATGAATTATATTTTATAAATTTACACATAACCACCTTCTTAATAAGATGAAGAATGAACAAATGAAGTTTTTATGTGGAAGAAAATTAAATTTGTTTTCTAGATATTAAACCTGGGCCCTCCTAGCTCAATAGTTGTCAGTTAATATATATTTATATAATATATAGTATATATAGTATACTATATAAAAATAGTTTTTAATTACATGGCCATATTTGAATGCTCATGTGATCAAACAATATGTTTGAATTATACATATTGTTTACTTATTAAATCTACAGAAGCAGAAATAATCTTTGAAGAATTCTCTATTTCAAGATACTTATTTATTATTCTATTTTAATTCAAAGAATAAGGAAAAAGAGAAGGAAGAAAGGGAGGGAAGAAGGAAGGAAAAGGGGAGGAAAAATGGAGAAGAGGGATGAAAGAAAGAAGTAAAAAAAGGAAAAGGGAAAGGGAGGGAGGGCTTGAAGGCCATCGATTCATTAGAAAAAAAAATTAACATTCTGAGAATTCAGCTGAAGGGAGTATTAATAGGAAAGGTTGTTTTAAAGATATTAGTATTTTTACCCCATAACAGGAGGTTAAAATCTTAAACTCATGAATTTTCTGATCATTTCTTTTTAGAAGTAGAAACATGTTTTACATTGTTTTCCTTAAATTGAAAATAGATTCTGCTCTCCTACCCTGAGCACAGTTGCCCCTCTCTCTAGTCCTCCACCCAACTCCCCACTGCCCCTCCCCTTCCAGCCCAGATGCCCTCCCCCTCCATTTGTCTTCAGAAGAGAGCAAGCCTGCAAGAGGAGACAGTCAAACAGGACAAAATAAAGTACAATAAGGCAAGGGGGACTACATCAGTGGGAGGAGGTGTATCTCTGACTCTTTTGCCTGGTCTTAGCACTCTTTCCTCCTGTTGGGTTGCCTTGTCCAGCAATGGTCTTTGTCTTGTTTCATTTTTTTAACTTTTAAGTAATTGCATTTATATTAAAAAAAAATCAGTTGACCATGTCCCTATAAAGCAAAGAGAGTATTTCGGCTTAATTTCAACATGGTCAGACATGAAGAGCTACTAAAAGAAAAACCAAATTTGAAGATATGTAGCCAACTCCTCCTGAGGTTAAAATATGGATAAACTTGGACTTTTTGTGCATTTTTTTTTCATTGCCACATCTTCTTTGAGATTTACTGAAAGTTTTAATACCCTGTCAATGGGCCCAAGGTCTCCAAGGGCAGCCTACCCTTGTTCTGTTTCTGTTGGGACATCAATCTTACCTGCTTAGAACAAGCCAAGTTTATTCAGAATTACAGCTGCTTCAGTCAAACAAGGTGAGGCTGAGGGAAAGTTGGTCTCTGTCATAGTTACCATTTTATTACTGTGATAAACATATGAACAAGACAACTTACAAAGAAAACATTTATTTGAGGTTTATGACCATCATGCTAAGGAGCATGGCAGCAGTCAGGCAGGCAGGCATGGTGCTGAAATGGTTAGCTGAGCACTTACACCTTGATCCAGAAGCATGACGCAGAAAGCATTAACTAGGTGTGGCATGGGCTACTGAAACTTCAAATCCCACCCCAGAGACACACCTCCTCCAACAAGGCCCACTTCCCAAATCTTCCTAAACAGTTTCACCAATTCAGGCTCCCATGTGGGCCTATGGGAGCCATTCTCATTCAAACTACCACAACGTTAGAGCAGGCAAACTCACTTGCAGCGACTGGCTGAGTGTGCTGTTGGCTGGCCAGATGGTGTCAGGGACAAGCTTTCCAGGCAACAAGCCCTTCTGTGGCTCACTGGTCAGCGTCCCTGTCATAGAATTCATTCCAAGGTGGCATTCACTGGATGGTAGAAGTGCTGATGTTCATTGGGTTTACAGGATTACCTAATATGCCTGTCTCTCAACCAAGCAGTTTGTGGTCAATCCACACAGCAGCGAGAACATTGCACATTCACTTTCCAGGGTTCTGTTCTGCAATGACTTACTTCATGAATATATGCTAAATTTTGGATTCTGATAGTAATTTTAAAATTGATTTCTACATTTCTCCTATGGTTACCCCTATCTGTACCCTCTCCTTTAGGCCAAATAGAGAATTTCATAACTGTTCCGCTTCAGGTATCTATGTCTCCGGCCTAGTAAAGATGCATGTATAAAAGACTTACCAAACTATAGATGCACAAGACTTGAAGGCGCATTGTTAGCACTATTGTTTGACACAGGGAGCTCTTCTAGTGCACAGATACATATATGGTTGCTTTGATAATAGAAAATAAGTCTTTGTCCCTTTTACCACACCTGGGTATCAGAAGTCTATGAACAACATGACTGATTTTAAACATTGGTGTCAAAAGAAATGAAGGAAATAAATGAATCTATACTCATGTAGACATAAATTTTTACAGGTTAAAAGGTTATTTTTCAGAATTCATAAAAACTTAAATTACCATTGAGATCTAAGTAAATACAAAAACAAACTCAATTCAAAGTTCAGACAAATGCATGAGATTTGCAAATATCTCTGCCCTTTGTAATATCACAAGGACAGAGAAGGAGACTGCCTTGTGTTTGTCAAGAAGATAACTGTGAGACCTATACAGCTTCAGCCTGCAAAGCAGGAAGTGAATGTTACCTGCAGATACACACTTCATGCTATGCAGACTTCCTGCAAGGCTAGCACACCCTTCCAGGAGCTGAGTCCAATGTCACACAGGGTTTTTGAGGTAAATACATTTTTCTCTGGAAATGTTTAATTGGCATGTATGCTAATATGGTATAGAAATATACACTGAGGTTGGCAGTCATCCAAATACTCTTGTTTTGTTCGAGAACTTAAACGTGGATATCAGAGCATAAGAATATTAATTTGCTATAAAATGTGTGGATCAAATAAATATATATTTAGAAAAATAAGGCCAAAATAAAGACTGCAAAGAGGTCTAGTTGGATAATGAAGTAACATTAAGGTGTTAGGTAAATAGAATGAAATAAGCTTTTTTTTTGGCTATTTTGGAATGTCTGTGTTTATTTTAGCTCATTCTCAACCTAATTATATTACCCAAGTGTCAATCTGATAAAGAAAATGAATCAAGGTGAAAGCGCACCATATAATCTAAGAACAGATTATATATTTTAATTCTTTCAAAAGGTATGTATCAAAATAGCTACATTGCCAAAATAATAGTTTCATAAATGCAAAAATACACTGAATTTTATCAAACTGTATAATATAAACCAAACAAATACAGCTTATTGTATACGAAGTACATTTCAGCACATCTATGTGTGTAGAAATATATACATCTTGAGACAACAGAGTGGGGAAAGTTGCTGCTGCTGCTTCGTTGAGTGTTTGGGGTGGTTATTCCATCAGTTCAAGCATCCTTTCTCTCAGTAGGAGATGAACTTATTGGTTCAACTCTGATGAATGCATAATATCCTAAATCATTACTCAAATTAGGAGCAATTGTCAGCTTGGTGAATGATGATCACCGCTGATTGTAGCTATAATGTGGCTAATCTGGAAATTCCGTTAAACATGCTTTTTTGCTACATTTGTGTAAAAAAATGAGTAGAGTAAAAGTTAAGGCCTATAGATTATAAAATAAAATAACCCCCACTAAAAACAGATAAAACAAACTTAATTTGAGATCATAAATATATTGGCTATTTTATAATTGTGAGAAAAACCACAAACTACGGAAATTTAATGTCTTACCATCATTGACTTTCTATTGAATAGATTGGTTGGATTCTCAGTCTGTCTCTTTCTTGAGTTATTTTCTACATATTTTTTAAAGTAAACCCAGAAAGAAGAATAGAAGAAACATAATGTACAAATTAAGTGCTATTCTAACAGGAAGAGGAATTAGGTTAAAGGAATTGTCTTTGCCTATCCTCCCTACCCCTTTGAATTTTGAATCATAAAGCAAACACCGGATATCCCAGTGTAACTCAAGCAGAACAGACATGTAAACTGTGATCTGTCCGGTGCTTGGAGATTTGCAGTGAGCAAGATTTATAAATAATGCAAGGAGGGAAAAACAGAGAGTGGGCAGGCATGAGAGACACGGATTTCTGACTTTATATACCCACAGACTTTATGGTAATCAGGTCAAATGAATATAAGCTACAGGGATGCACAGAACCAAGTGCCCCAAAATTACACACACATAAAAAAAATATGGGTAGTTCTTGATTTGAAATAAAAAATTTAAAAACACTGAAAATATATACTATAAAGAGTTTACAAAGATTTCAAGGCCACAACTTCTCGAATTCCTAGTAAAGGCATAGTAAGACCACAGTGCTGAGCGAGCTTCCAGACCTCTTTGAGACAGAGTACTAGAACATTTTGTTAGTTTATAAAGCTTGTTAAGAGCACAAACTATTTTGTTTTAAAAGTCAATGTTGGGCTGGGTTGTAGCTCACTCACAGGCAGAGCAACTGTTTAGCATATATGAAGCTGTGATTAAAAACTAACATCAAACACTTTGTTCTTATATCAGGTAAGGTAGAAAACAGTTGTATTACAGTGCTATGTTGAAACAATATTAACATAATTACCTGAGGAATATTAACACTTCTTATTTTCATGAAATTGCCCCCATTAACCTATCACCATCAAAAACACTTCTTATCTAATAAAATGTCCAAGCAAAGTAGACATGGACGTGATACTTCTTACATCTTGAAGTGATTTTTGATGATTGTACTTATCAAGGAAGAACAATCACATTCCTTGAAGAATTGGCTTTTAACCACTCTTTATCTTGGTGAAGATTATTAATGAAAGAAATATATCCCTATATTGTTTGAGGTGATGGTGTAACCCAGATTTTTTTTCTTTCTTCATGTCCTCATCAAATTTATTCTATCACAATAAGAAACTTCAATTAGGCAAGTTTTTCAAGTAGAGTATCTAGCACCAGCTCTTATCTGACGAATCACTGGACTGTGGTGAAGTGAGAACATTGCCCATAGAGTCAGGTCTTCTTGTTCCGAGCCTTGATTTCTTGTTTTATAACCTCAATTTCATTACATATTCATTTTTTCCAGCCAGTAATGAGAATACTAGCTACTGTAAAATTGTGTGAGAACTAATTCATAAAATATTTTAATTTTTATTTATTAAGTAATAGAATTTATTAATTGAAAACTCATAAATTATACAGTGTCTATTGATCATATTCATATAGTAGAACCCTTACTCCCATCTCCCACTGAATGTCATGTCTTCCTTGTTATTTATTACCCTGAGAATGCTCCATGCTGCCTATATGCACATGTGTGTGTGGACATCTTCTGGGCCATGACCAACCTACCAGTGTCCATGTCCCCACAGAAGAGTGATTCTTCCTCAGCAGCCATCTTTCCCAATAGTTCCTCAGAGGGGGCCATTGCATAATACTTTGAAGGCACAACCTCTTTTGCATTAGCAACACAATAATGGAAGGCATTAGTCTTTCTACGATCTGGATCCTCACTAGGGTGCTCTCTTTGTGGTGCTCACTGAACTTTGGCAGCCATAACTATTAAACCAAGGATGACCCCATGCAGCATTCACTGCTGGATTTAAATGAGCAGCTTGCTCTGTAACTGAACACGGTGAAAAGAATAAGGTTATCCCAGGTGAAATGAATAAGGTTATACCATGTTCAGGTAAAAAAAATAAGGTTATACCATGTTCAGATAGCTATGCATGAATGTGAGCTGTGAAAGAATGTTCTGCCTAGAATTGCCGGTAAGAAAAATCATTATACAGAAGAGTAATGTATATGAAATGTAATCCCACAAAAGGAACATTGAAGCTTGACAGCTTTTCTTCTCTCCACTTACTGGTAGAAAATGAAATCTGTAAGAGCTAAGAGGTATTTTCTTTCTAAAATAAGAATTCATTCAATGTTAGAAGCCCAAAGTTTTAGGAGAAAATGCTTAAAACCATCTTTCATGCCTTCTTCACTGTTCCTTGCTCCCAATCCCCAGCCAAACAACAATCATCTTCCACCGTAACTTGGTGTGTTTTGTAGAATTTGATAAGTAAAAGGAATCCTCCTGCATGAATTCTTCTCAGGGAGGCTTACATCAGCCTCCCTCAGAAGCTGCAAGACAATCAGAACTCTGCGGTCAGGATGTCATCCTCACAGAGGTTCAGTAAAAGGCACAAGTGTACATTCCCACAAGTATTGCTTGCTTGCAGCTCCAAAACACTCAAAAGAAATGTTTGTTTGTTTTACTGTGTAAGTGCACATATGTACATATCATTCACATGTGTGCGTGTGTAAGGGTACATTATGGGGAGGCATTCTTATTTTGTTGAATTAATTTTGGATCCTAAAATTTCACCTTAATACAACTTTTCAGAACTGGAGATAGTCATTTGATGCTTATATCACTTTCAGGTTTACTATGTGGAATCTTATTACCTATGATAATTCTGAAGTATTTTGCTTAGAAATTGACTGTTTTATCTTTGTTGTTGTTTTAATTTAATTGTATTCATTATTTTATGTTAGTGTGTGTTTGTGTATGTCTGTGTATACATGTGTGTGTGTGTGCGTATCTCTCTGTATGTGTATCTGTGTGTCTATCTGTGTGTGTCAGAAGAAATCTTCAGGTATAGTTTTGTCTTGGTGAAGGCAATGGGTTCTAGGGATTGAACTCAGATCGTTAGGTTTGCACTGGAAGCCTTTTTTAACCTACTAAATCATCTATCCAACTTTGAGTTTTAGGTTTAATTGAAAAAAAACTCAGTAGCTATATATTTATAGAACACCAAGTGATTTTTTATCATGTCTTTACAACATGGATATAATTCTCATAATTAGCATTCCACTACCACAGAGGACTGACTGCTGAGCTGTGGCTTAGGACACACCTGCTCTGGAAATGTTTGGTACACCGATGGCCTCAGGGCAGAATTTGGATACATTTGTAATGTGATATTAGTATGTGTATAAATTTTTAGACTGAGGCTGTCTTTGACAGTTTAATGATGGTGAGATTCTGGAATATTCATTCTTATACAATTTCCATGCTGTAGGAGCAGCCCTGGACATACACAAAGCTTAATGGTATAGGTCACAACACAAGAAGCTGAAGCCATCAACAGATGAAGTGCAATGAGACCGTGTCCTGGACTACATCACAGTAACTAAGTACAAGGAGTCTTCTATAAAATGAAAAATAAAATAAAATTTATGTGAGGTGAACACATAAGTCAGTGAGCTATTTGTTATCAGGAAATGTTATCATTTCTGCATATGATTGTACATGCTATCCTTTTACATGCCTGAGAGCTCAGTAAATTTATGTATGCTATTTTGAACATCCATCATAATTTTATTGAACCATTGTGATAAACGTAGTCTGTTCTCAGCTAAAATGTCATATGTGGCAGAGCGCTATATACTTCTCTATATATAACTTGCATGTATATGGTATAGGGTACATCCACCCAATTGCTTGTAGCTATGAATCAGTTTTGAGGAATAATATCTAAATCTACATGCAAAACAAATATCACATTTCTTGATGTGCCTAAAAATATTTCTGGGGGAGAAACGTTATACCTAGAAAATACCATTTTTAATACCTTCTCCTAAGCAGTAAATGTTCCAACACTGATTATCAGCAAATACATATAAATGAGAAGACATTGCTTTGAAGAAAAGATGAATAGATTTCCAAGCAAGCTGCTACTTGAGATACAGCTTTCTAAACTTCTAATGCCTGAAAACGAGAGAGAGAGAAAGGAGAGAGGAGGGAAGGAAAGGAAGAGAGAAAGGAGTGAGTGTTCTCATTTAGTGGTAAATCAGGTTCAAAACTTACAGGATGCACTATAAAGTGTTTAATAAAAGTTGAGGGACATGTAATGAATAGCTTTGTGGTATTAATTTGAAAGAAATGCCCATTTTTAAGAGCATCTGTGAAGCCTGTGAATACTGACATTTCACAAGAGATTAAAGCAAGTGAATTTTTAGCCATGTGTGCTTTGGTAGGTAAATGGCACACTACAGCCCTCACTAAAAATGCCTGGGCTAGGTTCCACCTCCAGCTGTGGCATCCAGAGGTATCACCTTGGCAAAGTTCATTTGCCTTTGGGCTATAGTCCCCTGAAGAATAAAAAGAATGGGAAAGAGACCAACTCCTTGATCCCTTTTGTCACAATGCCCTACCTGTTCCTTTGTAAAGTATGCCATACACTTCAGCAAATACACCTAAAGTCAAACTGATAGACATGATTCAATAAAAAGAACAGCACAGAAGCAGACAGATCTCAGGATAGCCAGGATTACACAGAAAAACTTTGTCTCCAAAAACCAACAAAGCAACCAACCAATCAAACTAACAAAAAAGAATGAATAGTAAGAGAATCATAGCCTCTTCATTCATTGTTGTGGCTCAGAATATAAAGGCACAAAGAACAACTTTCAATAGACTTTTGGTATGTGCATTAGTGGTTCACAATTGCAGATTATCTGGAAATAATTTTATCAAAATAAAATGTTATAATTAGTGCTTTTACATTTGACAGGTTATTTCCCATAAAATGCTTTATTAGAATACTTTAAAAAACAACACAGAACCAAACTGCCTTGCACAAAAAAGTCAATGAGATGATTCGTAATGATATTCTGCTATTCTCATGGATAGAAGCTTAGCTCAATCGTCATCAGAGAGGCTTCCTCTAGCAGCTGATTGTAACAGATGCAGGGACCCACACACAAACATGACATGAATCTCTGTGAACCCTGAGGAAGAAGGTGAGGAAGAATTGTAAGAGCCAGAGAGGTCAAGAACACCAGGTAAACAGAGTACGCAGAATCAACTAAGCAGGCCTCATGTGGCACTCAGAGATTGAAAGAACAATCACAGAGCCTGCAAGGGCTCTCTGTATACATGCTGTATTTGTTTAACTTGGGTTTGTGTGTGTGTGTGTGTGTGTGTGAGAGAGAGAGAGAGAGAGAGACAGAGATTGAGAGAGAGAGAGAGAGAGAGAGAGATTCCTACTCTTAGGACACTTTTCCTCCTACTAGGTTGGCTCATCTAGCCTGGATAAAAGGATTTATGCCTAGTCTTATTATATTTTGTTATGCCGCGTTCGGTTGATATGCCTGGGAAGCTTGCTCTTTTCTGATGGGAAATGGAGAAGCAGTAGGATCTGGGGTAGATGGCAGCTGGTAGGGGGAGCTGGGAGACATGGAGAGGAAAGTGCAGTTGGGATGTATTGTATGAAAGATGAATAAATAAAAAAGAAAAACACAGAACAGCACAAATAGTAAAAGGAAATTAGATGAAAAGAAAGATGAAGATGATGGCAATAGAAAGGTTGTACAGATGATTGATAGATAGATGATTGATAGATAGACAGACAGACAGACAGATAGATAGGTAGGTAGGCAGATGCATAGATGATAGATAGGTAGATAGATTTCATAAAGTGAAAAATGTCTCCTCTAGATGAGGGAAAGTAGCTATATAACCAGGGAGAAAAATAATTGCAAAGCCATAAATAATGCAACAGTTGTGATCTTTTGATTGCTAAGTTAAAATTATGTGAAGCTGTGTTCAGACAACAGAAGTTTTTCATTTTCACAAAAACAACTTTACAAAGTACCCTTCCAGACAATTTGAGAATCAATATTCATCCTCCTACTCATCTTGTTTCTTAGTTTCTTTCCTGGTCTCTGCTGCCCACAGAGATATGGCTGGCAGAGTAGGAGGAGGAAGAGTAGTCATGCCAAAGTAGTGTTTTGAGTCATCACCTAGTACCTGAGCTCTCCAAGCAGATGAGTGAGTCAGATCCTCTCTTTGTTGTTCAGCATCTCAACTCTGAAGGAACAGGACACAGGAGCTGATCTAGCCTTCCCAGGAAAGGCTATGCAAACCTACTCTCTCCAAATAGGAGTATCAATTATGTTACTATCCTATAGCACTTCTTTTCAGATAGTTCAGTTTTTATTAAAAAAATTAATTTATAAGATGGATTTTGTCTACCATTCTAATCTATCAAAATTAGGAGTTAAATATCAAAACTTCATCACTGGATGCAATGTTGCATTATTTAGTTTGCAGTAAGTAGTAGTTGTTGTTGTTGTTCATTTGGTCTCTGACATATTTTGTTAACATCTGTTATTACCAAGACCATAGTGTCTTCCAGAACTTGACATAATCAGAAAGAATAAAAGATATTGAGAGGAAGAATTTTCTCACTTGATATTTCATAGCTACTTAATGCCCTGTCCACAAATCGTTAATGGTCTTTCCATATAAAGCAGGGTAAAGACGGAATGCGAGCTTTAGCTGATTTTGCACAAAGAAAAAAATCGATTTGTTCTAAAAGACTCATAAATTTTAGATTGCTATGTTTGAAAGCAATCTAACCTTGCTCTTTACACAACTTTACTCTTGTTTCTCTATTTAAAACCTCAAGGTGTTAAAAAATAAAAATAAACAAAAAAGGAAAGCAAACTAAAATCTTTGTCCTTGATGAAACATTTATGTTTGTTTTGAACCTGGAGCAACAGCTTGAACAGTAGAGAAAATGCCATTGGCTGCTAGGTTGCTACTGCACACTACCTGAGCCTTTGCTGTTCTTTGGCTAGAAGGCCATCTGCTTTGGCGTAGGCATTGAGAAGTTTGCGAACACCTCATTTAACGTTTTACTGATCCAATAAGGTCACACAGTGCTATTCCCATTTCTGGATGAGAAAACTGAAATTTAAAAAGAGAAAGTCAAGAAATCTCAGGATGTAAATGTGAAAATGAAGGATCAAAACTAAGGCCCAGTCTGCCTCCATCCTCTGCATTGTTTACCAGAGAACTAAGAGTGCAAAGTAATAAACCAGGAAGGAAGATTTATCCGATATGTCTTTAATTTTCCTTCAGGTGCTCCGTCTGCTACAGGCTCTTTCATGGAAGGTATCAATATACTTTCAGACCCTCCAAATAACAGTCTTGTCCTTGTCACTGCAGCTCAAGAGTGCAAGAGAGTCTAGGCTGGTGTGCCATGGGTACAGTGCCTAGCTGGGAGGGCCATCAAGGAGCATTGTATAAAAATCCGTTCATCTGCCTCATCAGGCACAAAGCTATAAAGTCAGCATGGACAATTAAACGTTAAACAAAACAGTAGTCACTAACTGTTCCCAGCCCTTCCAAGGGGACAGCACAAGTATAGTGTGCTTACACACTATCATGAAAACAGGATATAAATAGGGTTTTTTTCCCCAAACCTCAAACTTAAACTGATATGTGACTCAAAACTGAAAGATTCAAATCCTGACAAAGGTATGATAGTGAACAGCCTGAAACCAGGCAAAAGTTCACACAGATGTTGACTGGAATGTGACCAAAACCAGTCTGACGTCAAGGCCAGAATACCGAATAATTATCCCAGGGCCATTCTAGACAAAAACATCTGTCTTCTGACCTCCTTCACCTTTTCTCCCCTTACCTGGCTCTGCTTCTTAGATTTGCATTTTCTGGACTCCAGCAGCAACTTGAGCTGAGAAACCCAAGCTTATTAATATTCATAAGTCTTATGTGTGAGTTAACTTTAGCCAGAAAAAAAAAGGAAACAGTTCAGAAATTAAAGCACAAATTACAGCTGTTTACAAGCTAAAAGATGTGCTGGGTTATTAGGTGAAGCCAGCAAGAGTCCCAGTATGTCTTGGCATTACCCGCCCAGTGCTCCTTTAATAAACATGTCTGCTTATCCCACACCCGGAAGCCACAGCAGCCGCAATGCACCTCAAAATAACCACTTTCTTCAGTTTCCCCATTTCTGTTTAACATACTTCTGCAGTTATCATTAAAAAGCAAGGAGAGTAACTTGGAAACTAGCATGCAAAATCAATAATTCAATGCCTGCTGTTAAGAGAAACTGCCTCTCATACACAATCAGCTTTTCTGATTTTTTTAGGCAGTTAGATCAGGCAACAAAGGTTGTCAACAGAGAAAAAATGGTTAAGATCTCTCAAAAACAAGAGCACAAGCTCCACCCCTGGGGCCCTGACTGCTTTTGTTCACAAACTCCTTGATACATGGTTCAAATATACTGGCAGAGTTGAGAGCAGTTATTTGGGGTTGAAAGGGATGTGACTTGAAAACGAACATATTGTAATTCCTTGCAACAGAAAAAATAATGTGACTTATTTTACACATGGGTAGAAAATATAGAGTTATAGAGCACATGTCTAGGAATGAACATGTAGACACAGATTTAAAAACATAAGAGTGCTCCGTCAAATTCTCTATAAAATATTTTACCAATTCTTATACTGCTAACCGAAAATACAAAAAATAAAGTTATTCATTTAAGAAGCAAGGAAGACAAAATTAGCCTCAATTTAAAAATAATTTTAAAAGGTTAGCTTATTTCCTCAATTTGTTTGACATTTTATTCAAGGAAGGCCCCATGTTGTATTTGAGTTTGTATCATAAATAGAAACAAATAACATTCTGATTTCTTTGCAGGATCTACTTACTAAAAGCAAATTTAGTTGTATATGTTGCATTTTTAAATTGGATGGTTAGGGTTCATTGTTGACTTCTTAAAACAAAAATTAAGAAATAATAATGGTGAAATCTCTTAGAGCTGATAATATTACTCATTTTTAACTGCATTGGCTTAAGGGCTACAAAATAATATCTGTGTATAATATTTTTTAAAATACAGAATATTTTTAAGAATCCAATAGTGTTTTCTAATAAAGAGAAAGCTGAGAGACTGTTTCTACCAAATCTTTGTGTGTCTGACATCTTCTTAGGGGACTGTCTCAAACACTGTATAGATTAGCTGTCAACAGCCATGGTCAGTGGGCCAATTGTGTGACTAGAGCAAGCTTTCATCAACAACCATGCATTTTCTCTCCTACTTCATTTTGTTTGTTTGTTTGTTTGTTTGTCTACACAAAAGGCATTTAACAACTGTGCTGGAAACCATAAGACCGTAATGGCTAAAAACAAAACAAAACAAAACACAAAAAAACCCTCCAGTCTGACTGCTTACAGAACAAGCTTACCCACTTCACTGTAATATATTTAATAGGATTTGCTTTAAGTATGGGAGACAATTCACCTCAAAAGAGGCAGTTTGGCTTGTAAAGCTATTGCAAATTAGAACATGTAGATGGAGGCTAGTGATTAAATACATTTTCATCCAACTTGGAATTGTTTTCTGTAGTTTTCAAACAATAGGCATTTCTCCTTGCGTTCAGATGTCACACGATCACCTTCTAAATGAAAGCAAATACAGAAACACAGATGTTAACTATGAGATTTGTACTGTTGGATTATACCCGACAGCTAGGAATACAGCCTTCATTAATTTAGTCATGGAGACGCCTTAGTTTTTGAAATGTGAATACACTCATCAGCTGGAAAAATTTCCAGCATTGATTCCCTGAGCTTTCATTATATTTTATGTTGATGAGAAGGAAAACTTTCCCCTTGCTTCTGGTGTTCCTGCCCACCTGAACATAACTGTTGCCTCTGAGCGTGTTCCTTCTTCATGTGAAAAACACAGGCAGGAGTCCAGGCTTCCCCTTGCTGCTCTATGTCCACCGAGATCTTGCACACAGAGATAACCTACTGCTCTCTTTCTCCATACCATAAGATTCAGAGACAGCAGGTCCTCAGACCTGGATTGATGCAGCTGTTTGGTTCTGGGTCCAGCACTGGTATACTGAAGCGCCTCTAGATACATGTCATCATCACCAATGTCAGTTTCACCACAAACAGGTTTATATTTTACTCTGTATGTTTAACTTATCTATTACATTGTTCAAAACTCAAGTCAAGTATAGGGATATATTCGTGAATTGTCCAAAAGCACCTCAATATTACATTCATTGTTCAGGAGCTTTGAAGAATTTTAATAATACAGGACCATGTCTTTGAAGAACAAATGCATGCTTTGGGGCTTTTGACTTGAATGTGAGTTTGGGAGATACGGGCTTTGGTGGTTTATACAGACATCTGGCTTTGAGATAGGGTGTTTCCTGTTACTTATGCAGCTGATGTAAAATACAGCCATGCATAAGGCAATAGTAGGCCTTACATACAAACAATGGAACTTTGCCCATACAGAGTTCCTGAAGCTTACACTGCACAGTAGTGACTCATATTCAGAGAAAAAGTTCAGCAATAAGCCTGATGGAAATGTAATATAGACCTTGGGAAAAGCTCAGATTTTAGGACTCAGCCGTGTGATGACCATAAAACTGACCTGGGAACAGATTGTTGCTTCCCCTTAGCCTTGAATCTTTGCCTGTATGTTCTTAGTAAAGCAGAATAAGACTAGATTCTGGTATTAGGGGAAGGACTGCAATGAATTGCCCCCAACAGAGAGACGTTGGATTTCTTGTGATTTAGAGTACTAGGGCTGGTCTAGTTAAGAAGCTGGTAAACAAGGTTTGATAGCCTAGCTAGCAAAGCTTTCAAGCACTGAACTCTACTGTTGCTCTTTGAAAACTGTAATGAACCACACATAAATGATTGGCATGGTTTGGTTCCAGTAACATTTTACAAGGGCCAGTGTAGACTTTTGTTTCACCTAAGGCTAGACAGAACTGGGCTACTGTTCTGAGTTTTATTTTGCCTTCATTTCCCAAAGGGCACTTCAAGAGACAACAAGAATTGCTCACACTCAACAGTTGAGACCTCATGTGGTAGTTGTATGTCGACCTAGCCTGGCTGGTTATATATTGTTTCATTTATTTTCTGCTGCTCCCACAGAATTGATAAGGTAGATGGATTTATTTAGAACATAGTTACAGGTAGTACTGTTAAGATTGAGCATTGCATTCAGAAAGGGTATCATGTGTCTAAGAACGAAAAGAGAATGACTGACAGGTGTACCTACATGGAAGAGACAAGCATGGTGTTGTGTGGCAGTGCTTTATAACAGTTCATTCTTATGGTAACAATTTCCTTCCATTGAGAAAAACATTCATTATAATTAAAGACCTCTCCATCTTTTAAGGCAATGCTGATCAAATTTCAGCATAAATTTTGAAGGAAACAAGCAATATTCAGACCACGGCATACATGAAATATATTCTTGGAGACAAGGGTTTAAATCAGAAACATTTCCATAAGAAGTAGTAGAAGCAGCCACTGTGATTCCAGACTGGAAATGCCTGCTCCTTACAGAGTGAATCTCATACTCTACCAGAGGGAAGGTTATCAGCTCAAAATAAAAATGAAAACCAAGAGATTTTCAGTGGAGTGAATAGAAAAGAAACTGCACTAAGCCTGACCATCCATTAGCACACAATTTTTAAGCTTGAAAGAGTAGTTATGGTTGATATACTATCCTCCAGAAGAAAAAAAGAATGTATAGTTAGGTTTACAATCAAGTAGCAACCAATGGTAGAGTCAAAATGGCGCTCTTGCTGAGAATCATCTCAAGTTATAATTCAGTACTAGGCTTTGAGTGACATTCAATATGGCAGTAAAATTTTTCATCATCTATCTGCCATCTGACACCGTGAATATATTTACTAAAAACTTTGATAACAATACAGATGGGGAGCTTCAGTAGATTTGACAGCACCCTTCATGTGGGTGCTAGGAACTGAACTCAAGTCCTCTTCAAAGCAATAATCACGCTCAACCACTGACCCATCTCTCCAGCTCTTAAATTAAGTGGATGGGTAGAGCTTGTTTGGGAACTTTTCAGAAAGACATGAGACATGTGGTTTGAGACAGATTGGGCTGTAGCCTTCACAAGGGTCACAGCACATCCCAGATTTAGAAATATCTACTTAGTGACAGAGTGCTAATATCCAGAATATATAAGAACTCAAAAACTTAAACACGGACAAACCAAATAATCCAATTAAAAAGTGGGGTACATCCAATGTCCGTCCCATTTGACTTTCTAAGTGAGTATTAATCCTCTTACCCCAGGTCCTCTTACTTGTTTATCTTCTTTAGGTGTATAGATTTCTGTATTTTTATCCTATCTTATAGGTCTATATAAGTGAGTAAATACCCTGTTCGTCTTTCTGCTTTTGGGATACCTCACTCAGGATGATCATTTCCAGGTCCCACCTTTTGCCTGCAAATTTCATGATTTCCTCCTTTTTATTTTTTATTTTTTTTTAATTTATTTATTTTTATCTCAATCACAGGTTGGGTACTTTGAATCCCAGGCGTAGCCCCGTCCCCCATTCCCTCCCACCCTCCCACTCCCTCCCTCATCTCCTTCTTCCCTGCCCCCTCCAAGTCCACCAACAGGGGAGGACCTCCTTCCCTTCCATCCAACCCCAACTTATCATGTCTCCTCAGGGCTGGCTGCAAAGTCCTCCCCTGGGATCT
>CM053750.1:26488483-26548405 GCA_028658305.1 Pachyuromys duprasi | reverse complement strand
CTTCCTTCCTTCCTTCCTTCCTTCCTTTCTTTCTTTCTTTTTGTTTTTCTTTTCTTTTTTTTTTTTTTTACTTTCTCATTCAGACTTGCAAGTGGCTGAGGTTACCTGAAGACAGGGAGAGACCTTAGGAGAGTTTCCTAAAATGCTTGGGAATTTTACCCAGCACTTCTGCCTCTACCTCTTCCTAACAAAATATCAGAGCAACACCTCCCATAGCACTGCAGAACTTCCATGTCAGCTGCACTCATACACTTCTAGATTCTAGAAGTGATGAAATCTTTCCTATAGCTGTACAACCAGACATATAAAGTGAACACCTCAGGACAGATGTCAGCAATCAGAGCACAGACCACTAAAGAGTCAGTGCATTTTGGGTTGTCTAGAGGTATCTGTTTCCCCTATGCAACATTTTTGGTTAATATTTGCTGTAATCTGGCATCTGTTACTCTAACAAAATACCTGAGACAATCAACATAAAGATGAAAATGTTATTTTAATTAATGGTTACAAAATTTCAGTCTGTGGTTACTTGGATCCATTTTCTGAGTTATAACAAGGAAGTACATCATCAAAACAAAAATAAATTTTGATACAAAGCAGCTGTCAATAAGGTGGTCAGGAAACAGAGAACAAAAGAAAATGACTGTTGATGAAATGTTTACTATAGGGTGACACCCCTATTTTTTCCAAATAGGCTTCACTTCCTAATTACTTTTACCACTGAGAAATAGCCTATGGAGTGATGAATACATCAATGGATTAATCCTCTGATTATGTCAAAACTGCAGTGATCCGATCATGGCCCAGTGCTCACAACTTTGCACGCTGCTGCTTTGGAACTTCCGGGGGACTTTTCAGACAACAGTGTGTCAAGAGCCCTTTAAAATATAATTTTAGCCCTGAATATACTGTTACTATCCACAAGGCAACTTTCTCCTAAGTCCCACAAGGTGAAAATACCCTTGAGCACTGAAGTCTCCTCTTTTTCAGTCTCCTTAGCTGTCTCCAACTCTTCCTGAATCTTTCCAGATCATGGCTGCTACTATATTGTGACAATGGTATCTATCTCCTTGCATTCTCAGAAGTATTCTCTTTGGGTCATAAACCACATAGTCACCCCACCACTGCTTCTCATTTTTTCTCTGCTATGTCTTAATGAAAAAAAAGTCTTTTTATTTCAGTGTTCTGGGGAATACAGTTGGCATAATACATAAGATTAGTGACAATAAAATAAATATTAATTTATGTGTGTTTATTGGGCTTTGAAGCTGAGTGAAAACACTGTTTAAGATGAATGTAAAAATGAAAAAAAGATAATGAGAGAATCATGAGGAAAGAAAAAAATACAAAAATTGAGATGAAGGTTTGTTGGGGCGATTTTTTTGTGCACTGTGTAAAGATTGTCTTTGTATTATTCAAATCCTGATTTCTGTAGATGCAGAAACCTTATTATAAGCGAGACTTCGGTATTGTTATTCTTATGTCTGCATCATATTTTGTAAACACTCCCTCCAACACCTTCTGATTGATTTAATAAAGAGCTGAACAGCTAATAGCTGAGGCAGAGGATAATAGGCAGCCCATCAGACAGAAATAGGAGTTGGGGGAAGGAATCTGAGTCAGGAGGATTCACCAGCCAGAAACAGAGGGAGTCAGACATGTGGTATTGAGGAGAGGTAATGAGCCAAGTGGCAGAACTTAAATTAGTATAAACGGAAATTTAAGTTAAGAGCTAGTTGGGGAGTAAGCCGAAGCTAAAGACAATCTTTCATAATTAATAAAAAGTCCCCATGTCAATTATTCAGGAGCTGGTGCTCCAGAGAAAGTCTCATTATAAAGGGCAAGCTCTACTGTGGGGTATACTTTACATGCCATTTATAAAAAACACAACTACTTTGGGCTTCAGAGATGGCTCAGCTGTAAAAAGTGTTTGTGAATCTCATTGAGGATGTTGGTTTGGATCTCAGCACCCAGATCCAGAGGCTTAAAACTACCTGTAACTCCTGTTCCAGAGAATTTGACACCCTCTTCTAGAACATATTTCACATACAGACATGTATCCACACACACGTGCACACACACACATGCAAACACATGTAAACACACACACAAATAAAAACAAATATAAACCTTTTAAAAAACAAACTCAGTTATGATAGGCACAAAACATCAACTTTGTTATAACCTCTTCAAATTCAAAAGCCCTTTGTGACTGTGTTAGCAGGACCTGAAGCTGGTAGCATTCAACTCAACCTTTTTTTCAAACCCTTTCTCCTGAATCTCAATGTGACCATCCTTTCTTTATTTACCCAGTCTATGCATTGCTTGTGAGGCAGCAGCAAGATCTCCTGGCCTATTCAACCACAGCTTTTCTGGCACTGCTCTGCTCACCATCGCGGTTCATACTGACCACTAATGACCGAGACTGCATAATTCAACAGCCAGTTCGTCATCTAACTGAGAAGAACAGAAAATTTTCAGAAGAAAGCCTCCTGGCGACCACTCTATTCTTATAGGTCTGGCTCCCTGAGAAAAAGCTCTCAGAATCTTCTTTAGACATTCTTTCAATTTGTCTCCTATGCAAAGTCTGTAGCCTACATTGATGGCTGGGTCTCTGTTAACACTTTGAGGTGTGACTCTCTAGGTCAGGGCTGTTACTCTTTGTAACTACTTGCCACTAAGTACAGCAGCAAGGTTTAGAGTCTAAGTTTCAAACCCTGCATGTTGCCTTTGACACAGCCCACATAGCCCATCCCTCTTTTTTCCCCTCCCTCTTCCCATCTATCTCTCTATTCTTTCATTTCTTCTCCCCGCTTCTTCCCTTTTATCCTCACTTTCCTTGCCTTCAGCTCCATCTCTGGTTTTATTTTCTTACAAACTCACAGCTCATTCCTTCTACTTCCTCTCCATTGCTCATTTCTCTGCTTCTGTAGACATCAAGCTCCAAAGCAAATCCAAGGCATGTTCTCTGGCTGTCTGATCTTTTGCCTTGAACCTTACTCTCTACGTTATTCACTTGATGTCCCAGATTTAAGTACTGACTATACTGGCAAGTTTTTCAATTTTTTTCTTTTCCATAAACACGTGTGTGTTGTTTGGAAGCATAGGCAGAGTACAGAAAGTGTAAGCACAGGAAGGTAAAGACACTGCAGAGAAGTGTGCCTATGTTTCACACTGTGTCTGCTTCCCTAATTCTCCTGACAAACAATCCATTCCTTCTATACAAGAACTTATGCCAGTGTTATCAAGGAAAATCATCAGTTTGGATCAGAAAGGATTCATGATTGCCAACAAATAAGAAGGAAATTAGTCTGGCTGATGTGCATACAGCCATCCATTGAATATTCTAAGAGAATGTTACAAGAGGAAAATTCCAGATTTCCCATAACATTCCTGGGCAGTTTTAATTTTGAGTCTCTTTCATGCTCCCACAGCATGAATGGACTAGCTTGTTCCGTTTTCATGGGTGAGAAGTCAGACTTGAAGAGAAGGGTGGCACCATACCCATGAACATAAGTGACCAAGCAGCACGATACGGCATATACTGCCGCTTTCGCCATCAGGACTTTCAGTTAGGCTTCCAAACCAAAAGCAAGATAACAGCCCCACTACGTGATCCTTGTTGGCTTTGCTGTACATCTTCTACCAGACTGGTTTAGTTCTGTGGGTACCACAGAGTCTCAACACCATTCTCAGAAGATTCTTTTTAAAGTCATGAACATATTGGAGTTTTTTGTTGTTGTTGTTTTGTTTTGAAACAGGTTTGTAGTTTATCTCAACCTCAGCAAAGCTGCATGTGAGAAAGCTGAGGTAAACTTCATTCTGTAAAAATACTACTGAATAAAGGATAGGGTTTTGCGCTTAATGCATTTACTTATACTGTGATAAAATTTTTTTTGTTCCTTTATGACATTTGGGGAAGGTTCTGTCAGGTTCTGAGGAACTTTGCTGACTACTTGTAACAAGAGTCCAGTTTTCTTTGTTTTACCACTGTCCTGGATCAGACTTATGCTGACACTGAATTTGAATTGGAAGTATACTGGATAGCTGACATAATCCCAACTCTACAAGTCAGTGATATTGTTCCAGAGGAAAACATGAACAGGTTAACTTAATCCTTTTGTTAAATTGGGTAAATTCAAAGACAAAGATGTTTCTGCAGTAAAGAGATTAACAAAGTACCCAACTTGGATTCTGTATTAAAGCACTATTCTTAGTACCTTGGAAACCATTACGTGATTAAGCAAAATTCTTTTGGTTGTTCTAACTTCTTTTCTTTTTTCGTTTTGTTTCAAACAATGGCTTTTACTTATAAACATAGGGATCCACTCCCTTTCTTTTAACACTGATTTTTTTTTTCCACTTGCAAATTTTAAAAGATAAAATGAAAGCTTGAGAATACTAGGAACAGGCCATTCAAACAAACAAACAAACAAAAAAAAAACCACCATGATTTTTATGAAGAAGTTTTTCCACTGTGAATAGTATTCTGGTTAGACTCCTGTAAACTTGACAAAAGCTAGAAAGCAGGAACATCGATTAAAAAGATGTGCCCACCAGACTGGCTTGTGGACAAGCTTGTGGGCCATTTTCTTCCTTAATGATTTATGTGAGAGAGGTCACTCCACTGTGAACGGTGCTGCTCCTGTGCAGGCACAAAGTCCACTGAGCAAGCCATAGGAGAGAGAAAGCCAGTAAGATGCTTTCCTATGTGGATTCTCTTTCAGTCTGTGCCTCGAGGGTCCTGCTCTGACTTCTCCCAGTGATTGGTAGTAATGTGGAACTATAAGTTGAAGGAAACCCTCTCCTACTCAAGTTTCTTTTGGTTATTTTGTTTGTTTGTTTGCTTGCTTATTTTTGTTTTATTCATTCACTGACTGTTTATTAAATATGTGCTTGGTGAATTGCTTTGCCTGATACAGCTCAACACACAATGGTTAATGCTGGCTAACAACCTAACTGGATTGAGAGACACTTATGATATTAGTAAAAATACACTTCTTGTTGTTTTTCTAGAATGACTTAGAATGTGGGATAGCAACAGAGAGAGGAAGACCAGGAGTGAATATGGGGGCACCACCCAGTGTGGTAGGGATCAAGAGAGGGCAAAGCAATAGAAGCAGTCATAGCAATAGAAAACAGTTAGAAAACCTGAGCAGCATTGCTCAGGTTTAAGATTCATATATTTCGATGACACTTCATGTTGTCTTTGTACCACAGAAGTGCATGAGACCAGCCATTCTAAACCAAACTTTTCTCACCTGCCCTTAGAGAACAACATATATGCACCTCAAGATAAAGCCTGTGAAAAATGCAAATCCATGGCAGATGCCGTATGTGTGTGACTTTGCCTGTGGCTTTTTAGGCGTGTTGGCACTCCTTCTGAACTTCTATTGAAGGACTGCAGAGAGTCGTTTCATAGCTCCAAGAGGCTGGATTGCTAGCTGCACACAGCATGTGTTCTGAAACAGCCCGATGAGATATGCCATGACTGCCAAGAAACCAGAGCTGGCAGACACTCTCACAGCCCCTAAGCCAACATTGTTCAAAGCCATTCTATCTAAAAGCCCCTGCTTAACACAGTTTTGCTCCTTTTACTGTGTTCCTTTGCATGAATTATCTCCTAACAAAAGCATGTAGCCTGAGCCAAATAACATGAAACTTAAGGTCTTGCTCTATATCCACGTGTATGTTATATACCTTCTGTGGGCTTTAACAATTTTATTAAAGAAGTAATAAAATTATAAGTGAAAAGGATCAAAAGAGCAACAAGTGAAAAACATAGAGTGCATATGGAAGAACACTTGGTGCATATTAGATATTCTCTGAATAATACTTCAAGTTGGGAACCTTAATAAAAGGCTGGACTGCAGTTAACTGTTTGTCACCTGTAATTATTGACTGAACGTCGGGCTTAAGCTTATCAAGAACAGCATCCTAGTCTTTAGGGTTCATGGGATGCTGTGTTATAACTGAAGCATGTACTTCAGGTTACTAGCTAAGTTAGCAAATATGACTATGAGCATTCAAACCTTTACTTGAATATTGGTAAGCATAATATTTTAGCTTATTTATTTATTATTTATATTTCAGATCACAGATAATATATACATACATACATTATTTATATTTATTTCATTTATTATTTCACTTTCATTTACAAAGAAGGAATCATGTTATAACCACCTCATTGGTGGTTTTATTAAGTGCCTGACACATATGTTGGGCTTCAGACCAAGAATAAGCAGTTGAGGTTCCTTTTTTAACCAAAGCGGACCTTGCTTTCAGGTTCTCCCAGCGTCTTTCAGTCCTTACCTATACAAGGCATGGCTGGCACACCCCTACCTCTACTCTGAACTTTCCAGCCCAGGGGACCATTTTGATTCTTGTACTCACTGCTTTTCTTCTTCTTCTTCTTCTTCTTCTTCTTCTTCTTCTTCTTCTTCTTCTTCCTCTTCTTCTTCTTCCTCTTCCTCTTCCTCCTCCTCTTCCTTTCTCTCCCCCTTCTCTTTTTGTTTTCCCTCTCTCCTCTGCTCATACACTTTCTCTTCCTCCACTTTGATATCTCCCCCTGTGTGGCAACTTCCCTGGCCCCATTCCTTAGGACTGGTGAATGCACATTTAAATACTTTAACATGTCTTGAATTAGCTCATTTCACTGGCGGAAAGAAAAAATGTTTATCAACATTGTAGCCTAGTTTTATTCTGTTGCTGTGATAAAACACTCTGACAAAAAGCACCTTAGGTCAAGAAAGGGTTTATGTCATCTTAAACATACAGGTTACAGCCTATCATTGGTTGAAGTCAAGGAAGAAGCTGAACAGAAACCTCAAGGTAGAAACCATTGATGAACACTGTTTTGGCTCACTCTCTGAGTAGCTCTCTGTTTCACTCTCTGGATCAAGCCTAAATACCTTTCTTATATAGCTCAGGACCACCTGCTTTGAGTTTGTGCTACCCATACTGTTAAGTCCTCCTGAAATACGTAATATAATCCCCCACAAAAGCCCAGTGTGATTCAAGCAATCCTCAGTCAAGGCTTTCCTCTCAGACTACTCTAAGGGTGTTGGTGTTGAAAAGGTTGACCAGGACATGGTACACTCATGTTAGTTTGCTTAGAATTAAGAATACGTGTTATATGAGGATCACATTAATTAATAACTATTGTCAAACATTCTGTGCACCAGTGAGGATGTAATAGGTTATTTCAATAATCATCAACCCCCAAATTTTAGTAGTTTAAAATTGCAATGAATTCTTTCTACCTTGTGCTTAGGTCACAGGAAAGTTCCTCATTTCTCTGTCCACCACAGTTACTCACAAATCCACACTGAAGGCAAATCCTGCTTTACACAAGCTCCAATTGTTACTGGTATTTCAAAAAGACTATTTGGAGGATCTGGCGTCAGTGAGCAATTGCTCAGATCTGGAACTTGGTCACTGGCTGAGGCTAGTTACAATATCTCTCACAGTCTGAATTAATCCCTCACTTAGAGAGGAATGGGATATCTGTGAACACTTAAAAGTTAATGTGCTTTCAGTTGCTTGTGTTAAGTGATCTTCATATTGATTTTTGTATTAGCAAAGCCAGAATCATTTTAGGAAAGAAAAACCTAAGAATAAAACCTAAGAAAAACCTAAGAATAAAATTCTATGTAAGTAAGGAAGTGAGAAAGGTACCAGTAAAGGGCATTTGCTCATTTCTTCATAGAGCTACCATGTAGAAAAAAATTATACTGGAGTTATGGGCTCTTATTACTTATCAAAAAGTTGAAAATTTATTTTTACAATATTTTTGATAATGATCTTATATAAATCAAAATGCAAATGACTTTAACAAAAATAATTTTGTCTTCCTTACTAGCAAATAATATAAATTAGCTATTAATTTTATATATAAAAACAATTTTCCATGAAGATTAAATTATCAGAGATTGGTTCCATTATTTTTCTTGACCTGAAGTTTCTGGGAAAATACTCCCTTCAAGGAGCAACATTGTCCTATGTCAGGTGATAATGTGTTTCACAAACACAGGTCATTTGCTCCAGGCATCTGATGCACAGCAAACTGCCAAATCGCAATAATTTGGAAAATGAGAAAAAAACTTAAATATGTGATAATAATGCAAAGTTCATATCCTCTGTTGACTGAGTGCTCATTATTAACCTACAAGATATGAAAAAGCCTTCAGCAAATCCTTCTCAGCTCCGCTGGGACTGCTTACCTCTGTGTGAAAGAATGAACAGAGAAACTTCCAGAGTTTTCTTTTTCCTGTTACCAACTACAAAAGTCCAAACATTCTCACTATGCTTTTTCCCTTGATTCAGTCTTCAGAATCATTTTGCAAATCTGACACTTAAAAATCTGAAACAATTTCAGCTCAGGATTCAGGTTTTTTTCCCCTTCCATTAATGCATGATTATTACAGTTAAGAGCTCAGACTGGGTGTTTCAGGTTGCCCACGCTTTTCTTCAACACTGAAGTCATTAAGCATGGGTAGCAATCCCCTGCTGACAGACAGAATCACTCCTTCCTTTTTCTTGTTCAGCAATCACAATTTGGCAGGCTATACATGAAAGCACTTTAGAAACTGGTTTTTGAAAATGCCTTTTATACATATTTTTAAATCACATGTGAAAGGAGCCAGGGCCTGCCGAGTAATTAGCACTCTTGATGAAATGAAGTCTTCATTCCTTGCACATTGGGTAGGAACAACAGAGGTGGTATTTGGCAGCCACTTGAGTGGCTTCCAGTTCCTTGTATCTGACCCACCCAAATCTGTCCGGCCACTAGATATTGTTGCAAAGTCCCTTGACTGCTTTGAAATTACATGTATTTTTTTCCAAGAATGGCATCGGTACTATTTGGTATAGATTCTTAGGTAATTTTCATTGGTGAGTGCAATGTTTGTATCTACCTCCAACTTTCCTTCTCTGATCCCTTCTGGACAATACCTACCTTCAGATCTTCCTTCTTTTCTTTTTTGTACTTCACTGAGTACAATTATTGCTGGCTATATGCATATGGATGTTGGACCATCCTCTAGCTCATGGACCACCCACCACTAGCCAGGGGGACTGCAGAGACTGATGCATCAACCAAAGACCACACATAGAGAGGACCTAGACCTCGTGCTCAAATGTAGCCCATAGATAGTTCAGTCTTCATGTGGGTTCCCTAGTAGGGGAAGAAGAGGCAGTCTCTGACATAAACATGCTTGCCTGCTCCTTGATTGCTTCTCCCTGTGGGTCGACCTAACTAGCCCACAGAGGAAGAGGACCCAGGCAGTCCTGATGGGATCTGATAGGCTAGGGTCAGATAGTAGGGGAGAAAGACCTCCTCTATCAGTGACTAGGGAAGAAGCATAGGGGAAGAAGAGGGAGGGTGGAATTGGGAGTAGATGAGGGAGGGGACCACAACCGGGATACAAAGTGAATACATTGTAAATTGTAGTAGCAATGGTAGTAGTTCTACTTTACTACTACTAGTAGTAGTAGTAGTAAAAGAATTAAAAAAAATAAAGGAAATGTAGGTCTGTGGTTGGGCCAAGCATTGGTTGGCATTCCCTTAATCTCTGTTCTATCTTCTCTATCATTATCCCTGCATATCTTGTTAGGCAGGATAAATTTGGGGTTGAAGTTTTTGTGGGTTGAAGTTCCCCTCCCTCAATTAGGAGGCTAGTCTAGTTAGAGGGTGTCCTCAGTCTCTATGGTCTCTGCTACTAAAAGTCAGCGCTTGAATCCCCCTCCTATGACTTATGTCTCCAGCTTGTCACAGAGATACCCTCACCCTCAGTTTTTTTTCCTAGAGGCTTTCTGTCCCCCAGCCCTTGCTCTCCTCAAATCTGATCTCCAAACTTTTAACTCTTCTGTTCCTCCTCTCCTATCTTGTTTCTTCTCTTTAGCCACTACCTTTGTCTATTCTAACTCCCCTTCCAAATGAAATTTATGTGTCCTCCCTTGGGTTATTTATCTTCTTTGGATCTGTGCCTCATAGTATACTGATCCTGTATATATGGCAAAAATACCATTATGAGTGAGTACATACCATGTGTGTCTTTCTGGGTCTGGATGACACTATGAATGATACTCTGCTAAGCTTTCAGACAGGAGCATGACAGAGTTGTTGGGATCCCCAAGCAGTCATCTCTATGGCCAGCCTCAAGGGATGTGACCAACTGGATATCAGGCATCTGTGAGGCTACCTACAGACTACCTGAAACCACCTGTGCATGCCTGGGTCACTTTATAAGAGAACTCACAACCCCCTTTATCCTGCCCTACCCAGAGACGGTCTCTGTGACCCCTTCCCCTTTCCCTTAATAAACCTCTCATGTGGAACCAGCTGCATGGACTGATTTGTGAACCCACCATGTCACACACAATCCTAACATTGGTGCACTTGGCAGGGAATAGGCGCTTTCAATGGTCACACCATGTGGTGGTTGCTTTGGCGCCAGCATCCCACCAGAGCTTCTGGAAACCTATTTCATTTCAAATCCACCTGTGACCCAGATCACTCTCTCCTGCATGCAACACTGGCTGGATTGGTGATTTCCCCTCATTGGTCAGCATAAACTCCTCTCTTGGTAGGGAAGATTGACCGTTGAGTTTCTGGCAACTTCCTACTACCTTTTGAGATGGAGGAACCCCCAACCACAGTCTTTACTGGCCACGGTTGACCCTTTTTGCCTACCTCCATTTAGGGCTTCCTCTTTCCCTTGGGTGAGATATTTTTCCCCTTCTACATGCGTAGTCTCGCTTCCCCCCATGCTTGTCTATGAAAATCCTAGAATTAGGTAAACCACGTCTCCTATGGGCAGCTGTCTGGCCAATGCTGATGAGAGGTTGGATCAGCTAGTACCATATTTCTCTACTAAGTCAAACCTTGCCTTTGGGATGCCTCTGGCAGGTCACTGCCTCCTACCCTCCCAATGGGAACTGCCCATTTGTCCATTCCTCCAGCATCCACACTGTGATGTCTTCTGGAGAATTTTAAAATCCTATGCATGGAGCCTGACTTAAAGGCCTCTAACCTCATACACCTCTGTAATAAAACTTGACCTACATATTTCTTAGACAATGGTTCAAATTGGCAGATTAACATATTAACAGCACATTAAGTCCCAATATTTTTTTACAGGATCTTTTTAATTACTGTCAGCAATCTGGTAAATGGAAGGAGGTATTTTCTGTTCAAGCTTTCTCTCTTCTCTGCTCTAAACCTTTTCTCTGTTGCTTCTGTTCTCCTACCCAACTTCTTCTAGCTGTAAAGTCTCAACCTCAAGAGTTTAACCCCACAGATGAACTTCCATCTCACCATTCTCAACCTCCATCTTCTCCCTCTTCCTCTTTGCCATCTTCAGCATCCTCACCCCCTTCCCCAGCAATAGGCTGTCCTAGTTGTCCTACTTTGGCACCTACTTTCACCCCATCAACAGCTATTAGTCCCCCTGCAATCCACTCTCGCTCTATAGTGAAGCCCCCTTCTACTTCTACTTAGCATAAACCAGCCTTAATTCTTCCCTTGCAGGAAGTGGCCAGTGTGGATGGCTTATTTACGGTGCATGTTCCCTTCTCATTAACAGCTTTCTATGGTAAAAAAGTGACTAGGATCCTATAACTCTAATAATTCTACTTTCGTTAAAGAATTTCAATATCTCACTCAACCTTGTAGTCTTACCTTCCATTATACACGCACACACACACACACACACATATATATATGATTCTTACCAACAACCAATTACCTGAGATGTGCGCAGGCAAGTTTAGGAACAGGCTAGAACACATGCAGATGAGATCCACACACACACACAAAAAGTGCAGTACACCTGGTTGGGGCTGAGGCGGTGCCTGACCAGTATCCACAATGACCAGGATCCACAATGGGATTATAATACCCCAGAAGTCTCTGAGAGACTGTACCCAGCAGTGCCTCAAAACAGACATGGAGACTCACAGCCAAACACTGAGTGATGTTTAGTGAGTCTTGTGGAAAAGTGGGAGGAAAGAGAAAAGTACCTGAAGGTGAAAGGAGCTCCACAAGAAGACCAATAGAGACAACTAACCAGAGCCCAGACGGGCTTGCTGAGACCAAAGCACCAACCAAAGACCATGAACAAACTACACCTAGGCCCCCTACAAAGATGTAGAGTATGGATGGCTTAGGCTTCATGTGGGTCCTCTAATAAGGGAAGTGGTTACTGTACCTGACACAGACTTTCTTGCCAGATTTTTTTTTAATTATAGCTCATTTTATTGAGCTCAAAATCTTTGTGCTTCATATTACATATCTTGTTCTATCTTCACAACAATCCCAAGAGGCAAATGCATTATTTCCCCTTCATAAATAACAAAAATGACATGTAAGAATGTTACATAATCTTATTTTATGTGTATAGATATATTTTTCAATTTATTTATTTTTATATTAATCACAGGTTATATACTTTATATCCCAGCCATAACCCCCTCCTTCATTTCCTCCCACTCTCTCCATCCCTCCCTCATCTCCTCCCTCCTCCTTTCCAAGTCCACTGATAGGAGAGGACCTCCTCCCCTTCCATCTTACCCTAGCTTATCCTATCTCTTCAGGGCTGGCTGCAATGTCCTCTTATGGGGTCTAGCAAGGCTGCTCCTCCCTCGTAGAGGGGGGAGGGTCAAAGAACCAGCCATTGAGTTCATGACAGAAATAGTCCCTGTTCCCCTTACTACGGTACCCAGTTGGATACTGAGACACCATGGGCTATATCTGAGCAGGGGTTCTAGGTTATATCCATACATGGTCCTTGATTGGAGAAACAGTCTCATAAAAGACCCCTGTGTCCTGATCTATTTGGTCTTTGGGGAGCTCTTGTCCTCTCCAAGTCTTACTAACTCCCCCTTTGCCAGATTTTTAATCACTTCCCCATGGTGGAACTGCCTTACCAGGCCACAGGAGGCAAGGACATGCTCAGTCCAGATGCAACGTGATGAGCTGTGATGAATGGGAAGGGAGCAACCCTTTTCTGAGAAAAAGGGGAGGGAGGAAAGGGAAAGAGGGGAGGAGGGACAAAGCAACAACCAGGATGTAAAGTGAATAAAAAATAAATTAATTTAAAAATAGAAATGTAGCTCCTAATATCATCTAACTGTAGACATCCCTTCCAACACTTCTATTGTATTCCACAAAAGCAACCACAACATAACATGGAGCCACTACCTGATGGTTCAAATATCATGCAAGGATTGTTAGATACCACTACATGATTTGCTGGAAATAAAGTCTGTAATAAACAAAGTGAGGAAACAATAAACAAGACGCAAGCCAAACACTGTTTCTTAGGCTGCCCCTGAATTCTTCACAGTTGACTACTGTGCCAAAATTTTACAAAATGGAACCCAGTAGTGAGCTGGGGCCAGCAAGGTCTTAGTGCGCTGGTCCTGGCTGATCGATGTCCACTCACTCTGTTTCTTTCCTTTATCCCTTGGTTCTTGGATCCACAATAATCTCAGTGATTAATGCTAAATCAGTGTCCACTATTTCTGTTTCTTTCTTTTATTCCTCTCCTTTTGGTTTTTGGATCCATAGTAATCTCAGTTATGATATTGGGAATGAGAGTACTGGATGGATTCCCAGGCACAGAGGAAGCTCCAGTTCCTCATTATTTTTTGAAACATCACCCTAGGCCAGCTGAAAGACAAGATAGTCTTGCTTAGTTGTTGAAATCATCAACGGTCCTTGTTATACGGGTTGTTATACTAAGGCAGATATCACCTCTGGAGCATGCACATATTTCCCAGAGCCTATTCAATTTTATATGAGAATTTTATTTATCCTTGAAATGCCTCTCAGAATAACGGTTACATTAATAATTTATTTAGTAACAGTAGCAAAAGACAGTCTTTTGACTTTGAGCTACCCATGAATATATTTAATCTAATCAAGACACCATCTTTGTTTAATCTCTCTCTCCTCTCTTTCCTCTCTCTTTCTGTCCCTCCCTCTCCTCTGCCTCATCAAAATTAAGACTTAAACAAAATCTTTTCTTAATGAATTACTAAGAAGTCCAGGCACAAAGGGAAGACAGAGAGTAAGCATTCATAATTCCTGTCACCTGACAATTTTAATGTCTAATGTCTTCCTCACCTATTACAGCCAATTAATTTGGCCTTTTCTCTCCTAGCCTAAATCCCTGAAACAACCTGAGGTGAAGCATAGGAAATATGGCCCAATGCCAAAAGGCACAGAGAACAGATCTAAGACCTGAGTGAACACATGCTACTTTGTTTCTTCGCAAAGAGAAACCCAGACACTAGGATTTCCTTCATGCAAGTGAATTTGGGTGTATATTCTTCATTGTCTTCCTCTGTATCCCGGGTGGGTTTCTCCTCCCACATTTAAACTCTGGATATTGGTATTTGTCACTGCTTTGTCTTAGGCTTTAAGCTCTTTTTACTATCTCTCTAAGTGTTCTCACTCTTTTGTTTTTCTTTTTACTATATCCTACTCATACTCAGTTTTTTATTTTCAGGCTGAGTTACTGCAGAATTTCTACCTTCAGTACAACTATCTGAAGCTGTACTACATAGATAATTTTTGCAGAGATGTGCTTGACCCTAAGTGATCACTTATAGAGTGATCAGCTCTATAAGTGATTCCATAGCTGTATAAACAGAATATACATCAAATTATCTTCAGACCCTTTTTCATGGACTACATATAGGCTGTTACAAAGTCTTGCCATTTATGCTCCAAAATCAGAGATACACTGTCTTTTTTTTCTATTACACTGGTCATTACCTAATCCAAGCACTGGCACATTCTTTTGCTGCTCTTCATGGTTTTCTTTCGTGTCCACAGTTCAGTTCTTCACAAGCTGCCTGCATTCTCTGCTTTAGCTGGTGCTGTTCGCTGACTTTACATGGTACATAGACATATGTGTAAGAAAGTCATCACTGGATCTTTGTAAGCCATTGGATTATAGACTACCATAGGAACATTTAAAGAAACAAATTGGACAGAGAGAGAGAGAGAGAGAGAGAGAGAGAGAGAGAGAGAGAGAGAGAGAGAGGTTAGCAATGCTGGTCTTCTCCTAGCATCCTTTGGCCTCTGTCTGCTGCAGGGTGTGGCTGTTCTACCCTATCCTCTATCCTGAACTCCCCAGCACAGTGGTGGAGCTTTGCTCTCCCAGCATCCCTTCACTATAGAATACAGACATTTTGGCTCCCCGCTCTCTTCTCTCTCACTCTCTCTTCCTTCTTTCTGTGTTTCTTCTCTGCTCTTTCCCCCTCCTTCTCTCTTTCTTTCTCCCTCCTCCTACATGGCATCCAAGAGCTGCTTCCAATAAACCTGCATTTCTATGTTTTGGCTTGTCTTGCATTAGCTAATATCACCACCCCAGAAGGTGTATCAAGCAGAGGCAGAATATTTGCAGTTGAGATTGTGGAGTGAGTGGCTATGAAGTGATGAAGGAGGGATTTTTATTGTTATTACAGATCATCCATGCGAAGGATGAGGCATCTGGGGGCTGAGTACCTAGGAAAGAATTAACTAATTTTCTTACAAGTAAACTTCTATATTTCTGGTTTTTGTCTCATGTTTTTTTTTAGTAAATTTTAAGAGTAGTACAGGCAAAATGTGTGTGTGTGTGTGTGTGTGTGTGTGTGTGTGTGTGTGTGTGTGTGTGTGTTGGGCAGGGTGGTTAGCTTCTGCTAAAACTGTAGTAAACCAAGCTTCTTCTGTCACGGTTTGTCTCTCAGTCTCTTCTGAGAGAATATAGAAAAGAAAAGGTGTGAAAGATAATACCTCCAGAGCAGAGTGTGTCTAATGTGGTTATTGAGACAATGATGGTTATAACAGGGATAGGGCAGGAGAGAGACAGGGAGACTGAGAGCTTAGGGGAAACAGCTGCAAGCAATGTCACAAGGAGAAGCCCCAGACACAAACCTTATACCACAGAGTAACAATATACACTTATATCTTAAACACAGAGTTTGAATATTCTATTTTTCTTGACACCTTCAGAAGTTCAATGGATCTTGACTACAACCATAAGTTATTTATTCAGGCTGCTTTCTAGGACAGGAATTATGCCAACCATTTTGCATGTAGTATCTTGGAATAGTTAACTGTTTTTATGTTTGGTAACTTTTGTGCTCACAATTAAACTCCTGGAATTAAGAACCTCCCCTCACTGATTCATTGTGTTAAGGAAGAACAGCATTCTTTTGCTTAGATAGTTGATTGACATTCTAGTTTTTACTGGCTAATGGGGTAGTAATTTAAGCAGTGTTGCTCCTTTGAGGGTAGCTCTGAACAGAAGAGCTCTGAGGTTGGGATATGGAAAGTATCAGGCTATTGCTACCTTCCAATATTGTAAGAGAAAAAGCTAGAAGCCAAACAAGGAGCCAGGGCAGAGCTCTCAGTGCTGTGTTCCTACAGAGTTAAAGAGGAAAGAGGTGTCCATCTGTGCCTCTGCACAGTTCCCCGGAAATGCTGAGCCTGTCTCTGAGTCCTTCTTCCCTCCCCCAGCACAGAGCAGTCCCCACTAAGAGCACGGACAGGTTCTCCACAAGCACTGAGCCAAACACTGCCTCCGCTGGAGGTTTGTTGACTCACACTTGTGATGGATGTTCTTGCAGTTAGGCACTCAGCCCTTTCTTTTCTAACACCAGAAAAATCCCTGCCCACGCACGTATCAACCATTAGTCACTTACCTAAAAAGTGACAGAAAACAAATTTTTTGTAGGATATTTCTGGTTTGGGACTTTTCAGTCTTATTACATGTTAGACAGTTATTTGTCCCTAATGGAAAACTCACAAAGCCTTGCCTAGAACTCAGTGAGGTCAAGTGGCAGTAATTTCTATGCTTAGTGTCCTTGCTGCCATTTTGCATGCAAAAGAGAATGTCTGAGGCCTATAGAAAGAACAAAGAGCCCCCCTTTGTAGCTTTGTTTTGTTTTGTTTTTCACTTGAGGTTGAGGAATGTCCAAGGAGAAAATTTGAAGTGTTCTGTTAGTCTCTAGTATAAGCTAAGATTTTCACCAAACCTGCTTTATTTAGGGTTCTTAAGTACCTTTACCTCCCTTCCACACACACCCTCACCAAAACCTTAGGTAGGATATGAATATGGAAGAGGGCTGTAGTTCTCTTTTATCTACTTCCTGCTGATTAGGGTCAATGGGTCATTAGGGTATTACTAGACTCAGTTGTCAGGATACCAGCAGTCCAGTCCAAAGACCAACAGGGAGTAGTAACACAAAGACAATGAAAGCCACAAGAACAAGTTGGATTGCCCAGAGAAGTTCTCTAAAACTTTCTTTCTGCAAAGTTAAGTGTCAAAGCACAAAGATTATCACAGTGATGTTTATCCAAAAGGTGATACCTCACTGTGCGTGGGCCTCTATATATGTCCTCTTCTCAAAGTCCACTCACAGATGTTCTCGGCTGGCCAAAGACATGCCCCTTCATGTATGAGGGATCACAGCCAAACATCACATGACAAAATTCAGTCTTTAAAGAAACCAGAAATTTCTACTCCACTCTAGTTTGGGCACTTGCTAATTATTTTCACTTTGGACAGTTTATTCCATCTCAATGTACCTTAATGTTCTCACTACAGTTCACTAAGATACTAATAGCTGCCTCATGAGTGATCTTCAGGCTTATACTGACACATGGATGAACTTTTATAAATAGCAACTAGTATTTGAAGGTCAGATGCATCAGCACATAGACAGTGCATCACTTGAATTGGTTGTTTATGGGACAAATATGGATTCACTCTTTTACTATATAAGTAGAACTGGTCACTTGAAATTTTATTTTTAAATGGCTTTACTTGTGTCGACAGTTTTTTCTTCTTAAATATAAGTAGCAAGGAATTAATTTTTTTTTAGTAAACAAGAGTGATTTGAGGCTAACAATAACAGCTCTTTCTCAAAAGCTGCAGAGGAAAAAGAAAGAAAAGAAGCAGCAGAAGTTGTACCTGTGGCTCAGCCAGCCGGAGCTGAAGGCAAGCTATCACCATCTTCACCCTCTCACCTTCTCAACCCCACACAGAAGAAATCAGCTGAGGCTGCCACTGGCCTCACAGAATCTGGCAAGAATGATGAAAAGGAGGGCAAAGGACAAGTTCCCCAACTTCCTCTCTCCCCAACACTGAATAGACAGGATGCAGGCAGTGAATTCTGCTCCTCTACCTTTAAAGGAAAATATCATATGATTTATAATCATTTATTTCATGAGTGAAATGAAGGATCTGGTGAGACCATATGAAAATCAGGAAAGCTTAGGATAGAAATTAAAAATCTTTTCAGAATTTTGGGGGCCAGGGCTTTTAGAAATATATATTATTTCCAAGTCATTTTTTTTAACCTGTTTCTCAGGATAAAGAAAGGGCGGCCCAAAGAAGTCCTTGTGGTAGTACTATTTTTGGTAAAACTACCTGATTTGGTCACTTCAAGGGTGGGAAGCATGGCTCTCACTCTATTCAACTAGTGAAGAGCATAAAAAGCCTGGAGTGATGGTCTTGATTTTCCAGCTTATGTATGTGAAAACATAAACTTGCTTCTGTGCCCAAGTGACCACGAACACGGGGAGTTCTTAGAGCTCCTAAAACCAAAATTATCTCTTTCCAGCAACCGTCGTGTGTCCTTGGCTGTTTGTTTTTGTTTTCTTTGTTTTGTTTAGCCTGGAGGAGAATTTAGGATTTGGCTGCTGTTTATGCAAAGAAAGCAGCACCTGGAAGCAAAGGATTAGCCTCTATCAAAAGCTTAGACACCTTTTGTAGAGCGTTCTTCGGACAGCACCAGGGCAACTCCTTTGCTTAAAGGGGAAATCCTGAGGTGAAACACATGTAGGGCTTTGGGGAGGCCATTCCTTTACAGGAAGCAAATTTGAATGTAGAGGCTGCAGACACAACAGCAGTGCAAACATTGTTTCTGGGAAGTTGACTGTGTGAAATACTGAAGCACGCAAACATGTGGCACTTGTCCGTAAAGCCCAGTCATGTACATGGGCTTGTGAATACTCATTCTGCCTCATTGCCAGAACCCCATCTTCTAAAACACCTCTTCTTGACCACATTAAAACTGACCTTGACCTCTTGTAAACGGCAGGAAGAAACGTTTTCTCTGGATCTTCTCCTTATATATTTTTTTCACTGCTATTACTTTTTGACCCATGGAATCACTCAAATTGATTATTTTTTGCTTTTATCATAAAAGTTTTGTTTTAGATAGAGGAAATTTTATTTAGTGGTATTTTCAAGCTATATCGATTATCTTTTCAAAATTATTACTCTTATTTTTTCAGATTATAACATAATTACATCATTTGTCTCTTCCCTTTCCTTCCTCCTCCTATATATGCTTATTGCTCTTTCAAATTCATGCATCCACTCTTTTTTATTAATTATTGTAATATACATTCCTATACACAAATACAAGCTGCTCAGTCAGTGTAATATATGTTTTCATACCTTATATGAAGTATCTATATAGGTTCTCAGAGCTGACCATTTTGTGTTGGTATGTCTTTCCCTGGGGAAGTCTGTTTCTTCTACTCTTGGCATTTCTTAGTTGCCTGTGGTTCTTTATGTATGTCTATTGCGGCTATTCATAATCTTATACAATATATGTGGTTCTGAAGGAGTCCAGAGTATATGGATCTGCAAGCCGATTCGAGCAGGAGCATTCCAGGAGAAAGAGATGTCAGGCTCTTTCTTCCCAAGCCAGTCTGTGGTATTCTGTGTTAGTATTTTGGCAGCCTGCTTCTGGGTTGCCTAGCAACCTATGATGCCATCATGTGTCTCTGGCCAGGTAGCCATACCTGGCAGGAGTGATTTACTCCTTAAAAGGATCAACCTGACACTTTGTCCTTCTCTTGGCTCATGAATCTTGGCCTCCCCTCTTCCCCCTAATCATGTCTTTCTTTCTCCTTTTCTCTCTCTCTTTATCTCCATCTAATAAACCTCTTTCATATAAAACCTGCTGCGTGCATCATCATCATTGTTTTATTTGGTCCTAACATTCTGCCTTCCTCTATCCCATAAGTAGAAACCAGTAGTGTTCAGCATCACTGAGGGAGTATGAAGTTTGGATGGAGGAGGAACACACAACAGGAAAGAAGGCGTAATTAGGTAGCAAGTTCAATGCTAGAATAATTTGCTCCTTTCCAGGAGAAAGCAAAAGAAAAATTCTTTTGGTAATAACAGCTTTTGGTTTATTGATGAACTCTTATGAGTGTGAAGAAATGGAGTATGTGGGTGGTGACCCCGGTAACTGAGTGGGCAGTGGTTTGGAGATCCTGATATACTCATGGTGAAAGACTGTTAGAAAGAACTCATCCATGCCCTTCAGCCTTTCCCAGCCTAACAATAATAAAACTATGACTAGCTGACTTGGAGGTTAAGGAAAAGAGCACAGGCTGATGGTGAAGAATCCAGCCTGATTTATCTTTTTAAGGAAAGGGGGAAAAGAATAAAAAATAAAAAAAAACAAAGAAAAGTAAAATGGAACAAACAGAAATGGGTCTACGTTCAGACATGTGCCACTGCATACACATGGGATGCTGTGGAGCTGTTCTTCTTAGCTGCAACTAGGGCTCACATGGCACACACACATCTCTTTAAGCTACCACCTGATAGCTACTACCACTGTTACAACCAACTGACAGATAGAAAAAGAGAAAATTCCATCTACTGAATGTGGCCCTAGTATGATGTCTGATTACCAAAAAATCATTAGTCAAGTGTTTTAGATTAATATAGGACATGAAGCCCACTAACAGATTTGTGAGATCTTGAATAAGTCACCAAGTTATAGCTTATTCTATTGGGAGTCCCAGTGAAAAGAATTAAGGAATAATATGAATAAACATATTATTCATAAATTTTCAATAATCTATCTACCTATCTATCTATCCTGCTATATTAGCAATAAGTCAGGCACCTTTCAGTCTCCTGGAGAGTATAATTTAACTGTGTTTGTGACTCACTTAGCAATTACCAAATTATTTTAATTTTCTAATGTGTTCATGCTTTAAGCCTCTTTCAAATAAAAGGAGACTATTCAGAATTACCTCCACAGATCAATTTGGTTAATCCCAACAGAGTCTGGTATTAAAAAATAACCTAGTTTCTCATCTGCTAGTCAGTCTCAGGTTCTGTGTCCAATATGAAGTACTAAAAAGGATACATTGATGTCCCCAGGGGGAAGTAAAGCAAAACGTACAGTTTGAGAAGCCCCAGGAAGACCTTGAGAAACAGAGCATCTGGACCAGCCAGTGTTGTTACTTATCACCTCTCATCAAGAAAGCAGTGACCTAAATGTTTCTTCCCAGGAAATCTGCAATCAGGGCTTTCCTAAGCTCTAGTGTATTTGCCATAATGAAAAAGTGAATGCTTTATTTCTCCTAAAATTTATTTTGTGTTTCATGTAAGAAATACAAACAAGCCTGGTGAATCACTGGTTGGTAAGCCTCAGTAAATGAGACTATGCTACTAAGATCCTAATGAAAGTGGAAGCTATCTCTCTTCAGTCTGTTTGAAACTCTAGTGATGAGGAAATTGTTTCATGGCATAATCTAGGCTCTCTAAGATTCAGCAAGGGCATAAATGATACCATGTTTAAAAATTAACCTAGAAACCAAAATCCCACTTTTATCATAAAAGTCCATGTCTTGGGGATGCAGAGATGGCTTAGCATTTAATTGTACTTGATGCCCTAGCAAAGAGCCTGGATTCAGTTTCCAGAACCCACATGGCAGCTTCCAGAAGATCCAGCTCCCTCTCTGGCCTTTGTTGGCTCCAGTCACACACTAGTGAACAAGCATGCACAGAGGCAAAACATCCAAACACATAGAAGTAAAACCAAATATTCAAAACAAATTCTCATATCTTTTCAACACTGACAAGCAGGAGATGATAGCTACAACAAGCTTAATTAATAGTTTGCATTCAAATTAATACTTAGAAGATACTTTGGAGAGTCCGTCTTATATGTCATGGCTCTAGCTTTAAGGCAGGAAAACACTACAAAACTAAAATAAGCAGGCACCTGCTGAGCAGCATTTCACAGAATGGAGTTTAAGTATGATTTGACTCTAAGTAGCTGACCAACTTAGAGCATCATAGGATGGACATAATGCCAGTACAGCAGGCTTCTGTATGGTGATTAGCCGAAATTCAACAATCTGTTTAATCATGGTGACCTTACTCTTTCAGTGAGAGTCAAGTCTTCATTTCCTGCCTCCTCATTCAATGTGTGGCCCACCATCACATACTGTATCACCTATAGATGTCCACAATTCTCTGTGTTTTGAGAATCTACCAAGGAGGATGTTAAAGAGTTAGACAGTAGCAGTATGTGACTAAAGATGTGCAATTTCAGTACTGCAGAACTGTGTCTTAAGAAAGGGAAACAGATGTTTCATGACCCAAGTCAAATGCTCTAAAAACAGTGTGGGTGGGTTTTTGTTTTGTTTTGTTTTGTTTCTGTTTTGCATGAGGATATTCCTCCATATTCAGAGACATATTTCAATCATTTCCACTCATCAAACTTCATATAATGAATCCCATCAAAGAAGCAAAGGCCTGAAATTTTTTGTTTTCAATAAGCAACAAACTATATAAGGGGCAAATTTCCAGTAGAAAACAAAAAAATGAATAAAATTAAAAAATATTTTTGAGGAAAACATTATTTGACCAAACAGTAAGAGATCAGCAAGTCAAATTCTAAATGGTAGTGAGAATAGAGAATCAAGTAGAACAGTGTTAAAGAGATTTGCTGAGCCCAGCAAGCACGGATTTACAGGATTAGAAGACAACTGCATCTCATGCTAAAATAATAAACCAGCATTATTACTTTACCAGCTCTTTCAGAATGCCAGCACCACACGCAGACACACAGACACACACACCACACATACACACGCTGCAACACTCTCCATAGAATTGTAGGAGAAAATATTATGGCACTCACAGATATATGAAGCCCTCATCCTCCCCCCTCCAATCAAGAAAATTCCTCTTCACAACATATGGAGACCAATATAGAAGCCCACAAAAGATCAAAATGAAGAGTTGTTAAACCCAGTCCAAAATGACATACATATGACAAAACTCCTGCACTGAAGGCTCAGGGATCATTGTGGAGCTAGAGGAACAGGGAGTTTGCTATGAGACTGTGTCTCCTAGAAATGTCAGAGAGGCTATACCCTTAAAGTCTCACCATGGCTGCCTGAAGAAGGACAACACTAAGGACATTCTAATGTGGAAGGGAGAAACCTCATGAGGCCTCAACCCTAGACAAAGAACTACAGGCAACTAAGGAATGCGAGAACAGGAGAAATAGTCTTCCTCAAGGAAGATCACATCAATTAGTTATGCAATGCCAAATGGTCAGCCTTGAAAAAATACATATACAAGTAACAATATACATAGTGAATAAGCTACATTTATATATTTAGAAATATACATGTATGTGTGCCCATGTGTGTATACATATATGTAAAACAACAATTTAAAGAGACTGGGAAGGATGGAGTGGTACATGGAAAAATTTAAAAGAAGGAGAAGTAAATGATATAATTATGCTATAATCTCAAAAAATGCTTTAAAAAACTGGTTGTTACTATATCATTGCATACTTTCTGTTTGTTTTAGTATAATTGCCCTGCTGCTACTATTGATTCTGTTTGCAAAGTTGGACAATTGCTTCCTGATTGCTGACTATAGCCCCTCTCAGGCTCAAGGAACATTTCAGAAAAGGAGGCATGTGAGATTTTTTATAGCCAGTCTTAACAGGAGGAATGTGTAGATTTAGGTTAACTCGACTTCTGGATTCCAAACTACCATCAAGTATCCCAGAATAATACTAATCTTCTCCTGAAAATTACAAGCAGACAAATTCATTAGAGGTACATGGAGCTTTACAATGAGACTCCTGCTCCAAAAATGTGCTTCATTCTGAATTTAAGAGAAGTTAACTAAATCCCAATGAGAAGTCTCTTTTGTCTTAACCCATATATGCCTCTTCCGACCCAAATTGTGGGAGGCCAGTTGCCTACAAAAGCAAGGCAACATAAAATACAGCCAACTAAGAATCAGTTAGAAGAAAAAGTAGGGAAGAGCCTTAACCTCATTTGTACAGAAGACAACTTCCTGAACAGAACACCAACAGCACAGGCTCTAAGATGAACAATCAATAAATGGGACTTCATGAAACTTAAAAGCTTCTGTAAAGCAAAGGACACTGTCAACAGAACAAAACGACTGCCTACAGATTGGGAAAGGATCTTTATTAATCCTATATCTGACAGCGCTCAAGGCTCTTCCCCACGTTTTCTTCTAACAGGTTTAGTGTGTCTGGTTTTCTGTTGGAAGTATTTGATCCACTTAGTGCAGGGTGATAAATATAGATATATTTGTAATGTAAACATGTAGTCAGACCAGTACCATTTGCTGAAGATGCTGTATTTTTTCCATTGCACGGTTTTGGCTCTTTTGTCAAAAAATTGAGTGTCCAAAGGTGTGTGGGTTTATTTCTGGGTCTTCAATTTGACTCCATTGATCCACTGGTCTGTTTGTATGCCAGTACTATGCAGTTTTTATTACTGTTTCTCTACAGTACAGCTTAAGATCAGGGATACATCTTGAAGATCTTTTATTATACAAGATTGTTTTATTTTGTCTTCTTTTTTTTTTTCAGAGCTGAGGACCAACCCCAGGGCCTTGTCCTTGCTCTACCACTGAACTAAATTCCCAGTCCCTTTTGTATTTTTGTTATTTTGTGTTTTTTTAATTTTAGATTGTTTTAGCTATTCTGTTTTTTTTTTCCACTTGAAGTTGAGAATAGTTCTTTCAAGGTCTGTAAAGAATTGTATTGGTATTTTGATGGGAATTGCATTGAATCTGTAGATTGCTTTTGGCAGGATGGCCATTTTCACTAGGTAAATTCTACCCATCCATGAGCACGAGAGAGCTTTCCATCTTCTGATTTCTTCTTCCATTTCTTTCTTCAGAGACTTGAAGTTTTTTTCATACAAGTCTTTCACTTGCTTGGTTACTATAACACCATGATACTTTGTTTTTTGTGGCTGTTGTGAAGGGTGTAGTTTCTGTCATTTCTTTCTCAGCCCATTTTTCTTTTGTATACAGGAGACCATTTGCTCAACTATGTTCATAGCAGCTTTATTCATAATAGCTAGGGAAACAACCTACATGTCCCTCAACCAAAGAATAGATACAGAATGTGTGGTACATTTACACAATGAATACTACTTGGCTATTAAAAACCAGGAAATCATAAAATTTGCAGGAAAATGGATGGAGCTAACAAAGATCAACCTGAATGAGGTAACCCAGAACCAGAAAGACACTCATGGAATATAATCACTTATAAGCAGATATTAGCCTTATGTTACAGAATAACCATACTACAATTCACAGACCTAAAGAAGCTTTAGCTTCTTTAACAAGGAGGACCCTAGGGAGGATGCTTAATTCTCATTCAGAACTGCAAACAAAATATACACCAAAAGCCTTTGAAGAGAGGGAAGAGAATGGATGCCTACTATAAATATCCTCTGAAAGACTCCACCCAGCAGGAGATCAAAGCAAATGTTAGGACTCACAGCCACGTTTTGGACAGAACACAAGGAGTCATAAAAAAGAGTGTGGGAATAAAATGACCTAGAGTGAACAACAGTTCCATAAGACCAACACAGCGAAGAAATCTGGTCCCATGGGGGCCTGCAAAGACTGATGCACTAACCAAGGACCATGCATCAAGAGGACCTGGATCCCCCTGCTCAGATGTAGCTGATAGGCAGCTCATTCTCCATGTGGGTTCATTAGTAAGGAGAGCAGGGATTGTCTTTGACTTGGACTCTGTTGCCTGCTCTTTGATCATTTCCCCCTGGTTCGGGGGGGGGGGGGCATTGCCGGGCCACAGAGGAAGACTATGCAGGCAGCCCTAAGAAATTAGAAAGGCTGTGGTCAGATGGTAGAAGAGGAGGGCTCCCTCTTTCTGAGAAATAGGGGAGGGGAAGAGAGAGGATGGGACCATAAGGAGACAAAGAAGGGGTTACAATCGGGATGTAAAGTGAATAAACTATAAAAAAAGACATGATATTTTTCCCAACGAGCAGCTAGAAGCTGGACATTCAGGTACCCCCTGCAGTGATAGAAAAGAGCAGTTGGAATCCAGTTCCAGTGGTCACACCCTAGGATCTGCTGAAGTGGCCATGGTAGGAGAGCCCAGCTGACATTGTTACAGGTCGCACCTATGGTTAAGAGGACAGCTTCTTAGGGCTATATTGCTCTTCCCTGATCCTCCTTCATCCTCCTATCCTTCCACATCTCAGCCTTGGTTTGTTCTCCCTGACAACTCTCACTCTTGCAGGAAACCTCCCCTGTAAATAATCTCTTACACTTCTAATTCTGTTTCTGTATCTGCTTTGCATCTCAGAGAACCAGACTGGCTATGGTTTGCAGAATGGTGCTCTCAGTTAGGAGTACCTATGCAAATTGAAAAAAAATTGAAACACAAGCAATTCCATGATCTGCTGTTTGTAAGCACTGAGAGTTGTAGTCTCTAAATGAACAATATTATGCTAGAGGGTACAAGCTGAAATTTTATTTCTAGTTTATCCCATTGTCCAATAAAAACATAGCTAAATGCATAAAAAATTAAGATTTTCTTCCAAACTAAATCTACAAATAGAATTGGATGTTCCAAATATTCATTTTGCATAGTAAGTGACACTAAGGCTCATTTCCTTTTCTTCCTTTCCTCATTGTTACTTGGCACCCATTTTATGTTTATAGTAAATGTGGAAACAGTCTGGACTCTTATTTGCTAAGACATATTAGGTAGCTACCTACATAAATGCACATGAATATGTTAAGCTCCAGATGCCACATGATTGCAGAGAACTTAAGGATGACAGGGAGCAGAGGCTGTTAAGAACAAGTCTTTGAGCCCATATTTTCCATTTATGCTTTAAATATTTACCAAGTCAACAGCCAAGTGAAACTCATTTTATCATAAGCTGTGAATTTCAAATTTGAAGAAACAAGGAAAAGTCATTTAAATTTATTTCACTTAAAAATAATCATGCTTCGAATTTTGAAGTGTTGATCTTCTTATAAGTTTTAAGTGAGACAAGAGGCAATATCACTTTTGAAGGGGTTATTTTAAATCACCAGTGTGTTTTTGAAAAATTAAATGAATCTGGCTTAGCTCCATCATAATTGCCTTGGGAACTATTTAAACCAAATTAAAACCCACATTTATTTATATTACTTGGCGACCAAATGTCCACTGAAATGGTTGATCTATGAAATCTGTTATTTTCAGTGTGTGTAAGGAAAGCATGGCTGGGCTTGTGTACTATGTATTTTTTCTGTCGTTTTCAGCTCACAGCCAGATAAACTTAGACATTCTGGTAAGAATCACACCTGGCAGAGGGATAAGAGACCCACCACTGACCCAGAGATACAGGTGACACTGTCACAGATAGCGTTTGTGCAGGATTTCATCTTACCTCTGTTAGTGTTCTCTTCTGTCATCTGAGTCTTATTTCCTTGACGAACTAGGTTGTTCTCCCATCTGCCTTTCAGCTGCCTGTGTGCTTTCTTTCTGGTTCATTGACAAACTCTAAGTTTGAGTCTAATATCTTTTTGGTTTTTTGTCTCTGTAGTGCAATTTTGCCAAAACCACTTTTTAATTGTATTCATAAATGCCACTCTGGGAACCACGTCCTTGAATTTTCTAGATATTCTGTCTGTGTTCACTCCCTAATATTATAGATCATTCATAACAGCCCAACTACATGTCAAGAATATTACAAATTAACATTAAAGACAAGATACAATTGATACAATTAACAATATTTTAAAGATTTCAAACAGAAATAGAAATAATCCCTGCGACTTTTTTCCTAAGATGTTAAAATGTCTAAAAGTCTCTTTTTTTAGGCAAAATCATGCTTCTCAGACAGTTTTCAGGAGAGGAATAATCATAATAATGAGCTTTTGCAGGGCACATGGCTCACTGAAATAAAAGCAAAGATCTGAAATGCTTCCTTTTGGTCCTGGAATGTCTTCACTACAATAAGAAAAAAAAAATGAAGAAGAGTAGTTCCTTTTTTGAAAAAAAATATTTTAATTATTATTATTTACTATAATTTATTCACTTTGTATCCTGGCAGTGATCCCTTCTCTCGTCACCTGTCAATCCCACCCTCTATCCCTCTTCTCCTCCTATGCCCCTTCCCTAGTCCACTGATAGGAGAGGACCTCCTCCCATTCTATCTGACTCTAGCTTATCAGGTCTCATCAGGACTGGCTGCATTGTCTTTGTCTTCCTCTGTGGCCTGGTTAGGCTGCCCCTAAAGGGAGAGGTAACCAGAGATCCTGCCACTGAGTTCATATCAGAGACAGTCCCTGCTCCCCTTAGTAGAGAACCCACTTGGAAACTGAGTCTATGGGCAACATCTGAGCAGGGATTTTAGGTCCTCTCCATGCAAGGTTCTTGGTAAGGGTATCAGTCTCTGCAGAGCCTCCAGGGCCCAGTTTTTTTTCTCTGTGGTCTCCTTGTGGAGCTCCTGTTCCTTCCCGACCATCTATCTCTCCATTCTTTCATAAAATTCCATGCATTCTGTCCAAAGTTTGGCTATGAGGCTCAGCCTCTGTCCCTCAATGGAGGAATGGATACAGAAGTTGTGGTACATTTACACAATGGAATACTACTCAGCTATTAAAAACAAGGACATCATGAAATTTTCAGGCAAACTAGAAAAGATCATCTTGAGTGAGGTAACCCAGAAGTGGAAAGACACACATGGTATATATTCACTTGTAAGTGGTTATTAGACATATAGTATAGGATAAACTTACTAAAATCTATACTCCTAAAGAAGCTAAACAACAAGGAGAATCCTAGGGAAGATGCTCCATCCTCATTCAGAAGGGCAAACGTTGGATGTAGGAGAAGACAGGGAACAGGACAGGAATCTACCACAGACACCTCTGAAGGACTGTACATATCGACGTATCAAAGCAGAGCCTGAGACTCATAGGAGTAGTTTCTTAAGAAGGGTCAGTCAAAACTGCTGAAAAACCTTTCCTCTCATTTCCAAAATCTCCAGAAATCAGCACTGTGTTCTATCCTAAAATATATCAGAGATCTCCAAAAGTGCATTTTAAATCTCTTTGCTTAACCACTCACTCATTCATGCATTTACCATGCATCAAAAGCCATGCTAGCTCTTCGCTCTGCTCTTAAAAAGTGGCATGTCTCACACAGTTTCCTTTTCCTCAGACATCATAGTATTCCCCTTGATACCTGTTTCCAGTCATATGTTGTAAACACATCGTTTCAAGAAGCATGTTTAATCTATTTGTGTCCCAAACAGATACATGTCTAAGAAAGTATTAGGCATGGAGCTTTGATGTTACACTAGAAAGAGGGGCCTTCAGAGGTCTTTAAACCAGACAGTCAGTCTCTGTTCTCTTAGATGGGGTTGGGGGGCGTTGTTGAGATGCCTAACCCAGTCTGCTCCATAACAATTTTCCTTTTTCTAAAAGTTTCCTGGCCAGCATAGCCCAGTCTGAGATTCTCCTTTCAAGGAGAGAAACAAATTGATCAAAGTGGCTTTCAAATTTGTGCTACAAAATCATTCACATTACCTGGAACATGCAAATCTCTACTGAAGTGAAAAAAACATGTACCAGGATCATAATAAAAGACTATAATAAAAGGTCAAACCTTTAACACTGCATGGAAATGTCAGGCCCGTGTAGTCACATCAGCTGTTCTCACAAGGGCCCTTTTGTCTCATGATCAGACATCTAGGCTCAAGCCACCATGCTGCCTCTTAGAAATCCTCCATCTTGCTAACTCTACCCTCTTGATTCTTATACTTTCAACACAGCTGATTCTTTCTGCCCACTGTGTTTAGCATGCTGCTTTAATTAGTTTAAAAATCCTAAGTTAACCAAGTCATGAAATGTGCAGTTCCTCTCTAAGAAATGTCTCATTCCCTTATTTAATAGATATTATAGGTCACAGAGCTTATCAAGCTGCTCAAGTGATGTTGTGTGCGATTAGGTGTATATAATTACTTATGTGGCTTGACATAATAGCCTGGAAAGGTGAAGGCCACCTTTTTGTGCACCTCTATCTCAGGCCCCCAACTTACCTCTTGGTTTCAAACAGTTTCTAGACCGGAGCAAAATGACCTCATTTGATCTTACTATGGTTTCAATTTCTACCTTTTAAAATGTTTGTTTATTTTACCAGTTGTGCTTGGAATACTGAAATGTACAGATATGGTTTACTTCTCACTGTTACTTTCACAAATCCCACTTTGTTGAATGCTGCTATAGACTCTCTGTGTTGTGTCTTTTTGAGACACTTCCCATGCATTATAGACCTTTGGGTACATACTTTAAAATACAGTTTTGTTTTGTTAAAAAAAAACAATTGAAAAACTATTCATTTAGCCAGTGGCATTTTTGTCATCTTAAAAAACAATTTTTAATTAAAGTTGATCATATCAGATTCCTCCCTCCACCCACCTATTGTCCCACTCTCAAATTGATAGCCTCTTTTTATTGTTATTATAAGTTCATACCTGTATGTCTGTATGTATACATATATAGTATTAATGTATATAGTATATTATACACATACAATATATATACATATAGACATATATATATATATATATATATATATATATATATATATATAGTCTTTTTTTGAGGTTGTATATTTAGTCTCAGGGTTACCACTTTGTATTGGATAATGTCTTTACTTAAGCTAATATTTCCTAAAAATATTTTACAACCTCTAAACTTAGATCTTCCTCATTCTTTTAACTGCTGCATAGTGAATTCACATGACCATCCCAAAATATTTTTATCAGGTGCCTGCTTACTAGTTTTTATTTTTCCCAGTAATGACAAAACAAATACCACATTGAGCATTGGTGGAAGTATATTTCTAGTATATATCACTATTTTAATAAAAATTGCTAAATCTCGCAGAAATGTTCTTTAGTCCATTTGCGTACTCTTTGCTTTTCCACATCTGCAATGTAACATTTGATCTCTATTTGTGTTCATTTTGCCTTTCTAGTGAGAAATTTAAAAAGAACTCTCCCACTATTAAGGTGTTGGGATCAATGTGTGATTTAGACCTTAATAATGTTTCTTTGAAAAATGTAGGAGCCCTTGTATTTGATGCATAAGTGTTCAGGATTGTAATGTCCTCCTGGGTGATTTTTCCTTTGATGAGAATGAAGTGTCCCTCTCCATCTCTTTTGATTAATTTTGATTGAAAGTCTATTTTATGAGATATTAGGATGGCTACTTGTGTCCATTCTTTTGGAAAACCTTTTTCCATCCCTTTCCTCTGAGGTAGTGTCTGTCTTGTTGCAGAGCTATGTTTCTTGGATGCAGCAGATGGGTTTCCTTAGTATGGAGATCAGGGGTTCTCTCTGACATGAACTCAATGAATGGTTCTTTGATCACCTCTCCCTGGAGGGTGCAGCCTTGACAGGCCACAGAGGAAGGTGATGCAACCATCTCTGATGAGACCTGATAGGCTAGGGTCAGATAGAAGAGGAGGAGGACTGCACCTATCAGGGAATAGGGGAAGGGCATAGGGAGAAAAGAGGGAGGGTTAGTGAGACTGGGGTGATATGAGGAAGGGGGCTACAGCCAGGATACAAAGTGTAAAAAGTATAAGAAAGAAAGAAGGGAGAAAGAGAAAGACAGAGAAAGAAAGAAAGACAAGCATACCTTACAGTTTTTAAAATATGTATTTGCCTGTTATTGATATAGCTAAACTTTTGGAATATTTCCTACTGTTTCTTTTTCTTGTTTGACGGTCTCATTTTTTTTTCTTTTATTCTTTGTCATAACTTTTTGCATATTCTAATTATTATACCATTCCTATTATTATCCTCTTCTCTCTTAATGTCTGCTGAATAGTCACTAAAAATGACTTAGAAGGGTAGACATCATTCAGATACATGGTTTTCTTTTACAGATACATAAATGGAGGTGAACAAAGACAAACAGGCCTAAGTGTGACCAACCATACGGCCTCTGTCCTGAACACAGCTGCTTCTCCAGGGGCCAGTTTTTGATAATTTTTCCAAATGGCTAAGTCAACAGCAATTTTTTTCTTAAAAAACGAAGAGCTAATTACCTCTCACTCTGCTTTTTTAAGTTTGAGAACTCATTTCCACTTCCTGTTGCCATATTTAGCTCTATAGAAGCCGCACATTGGCCTTTTATTTGGGTTAAACAGAACATGAGTCATATTTTAGATGCTTCTTTAACCCTAGTGCCTGGAAGTCTGCAAACATCCTGGAAGGCTGCGCACCGAAGCTTCTGACGTCAGTGCCCATCACCAGCACCTAACTCCTCTGCACAGACCACTCCCTCCTTCCCTGCATATGTCCAACAGCTGGTCCACAAAGATAACATGAATTTCTCTATGCTCTCGACACCATGGCACGCGTTGTATGTGCATAGTCACTTTTTAAAAAAATTTATGTACAATGATGTTTGCATGTGAGGGTGTCCGGTTCCCTGGAACAGGAGTTACAGACAGTTGTGAGCTGCCACATGGGTGCTGGGAATTGAACTCAGCTCCTCTAGAAGAGCCCTTACCACTGAGCCATCTCTCCAGCCCGCATAGTCACTTTTAATGACAGTTAATTCTAAAAAGTAGTTTCTCTCCTGAAAGGAGAGCAGATGGAGGTTGGGAAAAACAAAGCCCTAGAAGCGACTCCTGGTTTTGAATAATGGGTGTTACTTGATGATATTTTACCTAGAAGAGCAACTGGAAAAAAAGTGGTCACATGTCAGCCCAGCTTAGCCTGGAGTGATGCATGGATGCGTAACTCAGTAGGTACGGAGGAGCAGTCACAAGGGTTAAGCCACATAGCCATACGTCTTGTGGTAAAGAAACAAACTGATTCTCAATCATCCTGATGCTCTTAACTATAACTTAAATTGAGATTATCTAGATTGACATGCAATGAGGTTGAAGTAATTTAAAATGAATAAATTACTTCTGTTGGTATTCACACTCTCTTCTTGAGAAAATGTCTGACTGCATTGGCTTCAGGGATAAAGCTCCCACAAACCATCTGTGCTAGCTGTATGATGCTTAGGGAGGAAGAAGAGCACTCAGGCTCTTGGAAAGAAACTCCTAGGTGTTGTCTGTTTAAACAAGAGTGGGAGAGTAATTCATTAATTAATGAGCGTTGACTAATTAAACACATAGTCTTGGTTTAAGGAACTTAACACATGACTTTTCACCAGTGCCATGGGCTGTGGGGTCTCCAACACTGAAGAGATACACACAATCCAAGATAGTGACCCCTCAGCAATGACAACTTACTCCATTCATCGGCAACAAATCCATTTTAGGATCCTAACCAAAACGTTATTTGAAAAATGCAAAAGAAAGGGGCCAATTTCTCAGAAGCAAGAATGGAAAAACAAAAAGATCATATATTCTACCTGTTTTTGTACACACTTGAGAAATTTGGAATATTTACCTTCACATAGTACATATGCACTCACAAATGTATGCATGCATGAATACACAGGTGAGTCGGATTGCATATATGCATCAATGAATATACAGGTATTTGAGTCATATTATGAAATAGGAATAGATATCACACTGAATGCACATTGAAATCTGGTTCATGTAGAAGACTTGCTTTATAAACATTTTCTTTCTCTCTACATGCTAAGAAATGTTTCTGTTGACAAGCATAATGGGGTAAAGTACATTACAAGTCCTAATACCTCCCCAATCAGGGTCAGGAGTATAATAATAAAGCTGAATTGCAGACAGTCATGTTTCTCAGTCATCTTAAATACGATTACTGGAGAAGCTAAAAGGTGTATTTATATATAATGAAAATAAAATAACAGATGAATTATAATTCCTGTCTATTAACAGAATCCATGGCAGAAAGTCTGTTAATATTTAGCAATAATTCAGAGACTTGAGGTTTTCATTACATTCCCAATTAGGCCAATCAAAACAAACATATTTTTTTAAAACTGCAAGGAGGGAAGTGTGAGCCAGGTGCCCTGCTTTTCCAGCACCCAGGGGCACGTCTGTATGCACAGCAGTTCTTAATCACACTTCTTCTGTGGCCCTGAGAGAAAATGTTAAGTATTTTCACATGCCTTCTGGCAGTTGGGTAAAATTCATAAGGATTGACCTTTTTAAAGGCCTATTGTCAGGATTTGAGATGAAGTTACTAGAAAGGTCTGAGTTGATCATTTTTTCATCAGAGAAATTACCTTGCAGTTAATTCTAAAGGAAAAATTCACCTTTTCATTCTGTTGGAAAGGAAAGGAAGATGATGTGGTCTAGGATGAGTGACTTTAACTGCCCTTTCCTAAAGTCAGATGTTGCATTAGCTCATCTTCTCTTCAGCTGGTTTGTAAAGAAAACGGTCCTCCAGTGTTGCCTTGAGAGAAGGATGTACATGTGCAGCTCTGTAAGCAAAAACTGAGAGTGAGTTGTCTTCCCCCAGCATGCCTCCTAGCCCCCCAGCACCTGCCTCCAGGACACCTTGGAAAATATGTCTGAATGGCAACATTTAGAGAATGTAAGATCATCAATCTCATGCAAATGTTATGAACTGGTGATAGCACCATTAATCTTAACACTAGCTGACATTTATTGAGAATTAATTTACAGTGTGCCATGCAATGCAAATTATTTTCTAAATATCATCTCACTTAATATAGTTGTAGAAATTTCCTTATCAGTGTGGGTTTGTGCATGTATGTGTAAGTTGGTGTGTCTGTGCATGTGAGTGTGTGTCAGTGTGACTATGTATGTGCATGTGTATGTGAGTGTTTGTGAGTACGTGCCTGTGTGTATGAATGTGTGCATGTGAAGTGTGCATCTGTGTTTGTGAGTGTGTGTGGGTCTGTGTTTATGAGTGTGTGAGTGTGTGTGTATACGCTGGGACTCTGACACTTTTGGCTCTGTTCTTATATCTTCTTCTTAGCTTCACAAAGTAGTAAAAGCTTGAGAAAAGAGTTGCTTTCAGTAGACCCACACAGGACACAGCATTAGAGTCAGATAGTCTAAGCCTTGTGACAATCCTACAGATGAAAGTAGAAAGTGGAATAAAATGAAAGAGGATGTTACCTCCTCAGATATGTTTCCTCTGCCCACCCCATAGAAATGAGCCTTCACTCTAATAGCTCTGCAGTCCTACCATGCTGACCCTTATACTTCTTGGCCTTTGCTGGCGCCTAATGCATGCTCATTGGGAGCAGAGGTGGCAGGGAGTCCCACTGTTTCCCCAATGCAGTGCCTGACACAAAAATAGATATTCAATAAATATCTGTTAAACTCATGAAGAATTGAATTATAGCAGAAAGATGAACCAGAAAGGGGCCTGAAGGGAAAGGAAGAAGACGTAAGATGGTAAACAGGAGAGTAAAGATGATAAAATAATGTATGTTTCCTGCCATATGTAATGCATAAATGTAAGCAAATATATATTATGTGCAAACCGAAGGGAGCCATTTGAGAATAAGAAATGTATGTGTGAGGGGCTAAGAAGAATAGAAAAAGGTAGTGTGGAAGGTCTCTACTTGGAAAGTGTCATAAAGAAACACATTATTTTTAAATGACTTTAAAATAAGAATTTCAATGTATTAATTGAATGGGAAAAAGAGAGGTGAAAACTAAGGAGAGAGAAACTTAAGTCCTGAGGATAAATAGCATCTTGGTGGAAGGGACATGAAAACGTCAACTACTCCCATCCTCTTTCCATAGCCACTTTCTAAAGCCACAGCTAACATTACTTAGCCAAGCACCAGGCACAAGATTCAGAGCCAGGCTCCTCTGGACATACCAGAAATCCTTTTAGCATCCATGGCTGAGTCAAGAGTGTTTTCTCTTTACTGCCATCTGCAGCTGCTATCTTTTCATTTTGTCAGCTGCGTAATACATTTGTCCTGAAAGGCTATCTAGCATTCCTCCCACCTCTGTACCAGAATCTAGATCTTACTGAAATGTCATACTCGTAGGATTACTTGGGCCCACCTCTAAAGAAGTTGTGAGATCCTTTATTCCTTTCCACATCCACTTAAGCAATGCCCACTGTACATGGGGCTGACGTAAGCCTGTGTCCAGACGCAGAGATGAACCAGTAAACATCCTTCTCTCAGAAGCCCGTGTGCATCCCAATGGGTCACAAGATTTTGTGAATGCCTGCACAATGTTTTTCTTCTGAAGATGCAAGTGACAGTTTATATTAAATCACTGAGTGTACTTTCCATTCGTCTCGCCGGCTGTATAGCCACTTTCCTGATGTTCTTTAATGTCATGGAAAATTTTCTGTGACTGTTGTTTTGTGCCTTCCCTTCTTCAAGCAGAATGTGGGCATTGTTGGTGACTTAAGACATCTGGTGTACGTGCCTGTGGGAAACAAGGCTGAGTGCTAGACATCCCGAGTTCCTTTTTTTCCCTTCCTGACTTTACCACTATGACCCTGAACATGACTCATTTCAACAAATCCGGAATAATTTCTGATTTTAGGCAGACAAATTCATAGTCAGATATTAAATCCATTTCCCACTAATTTTTGAACAAATAATGTCTTCGGTAACTATTACACACCAAGTGGGAGCCAACTCTCAAAGAGCCTGCAGTCTTAGAGGAGACAGACATAGACAGTGTATCCCCAAATAACTTTTCCTCACCACCTTGACTGCAAGCCACACTGGGCTCCAGGGTACTTGTCCCCTCTCATGTGTACCTCCCCAGAAGCCTGCTAGTGTCTGTGTTTCACAGTCCACCTCCTATAGATTACTGTCCATGCAACACCCAAGAGTAAGCTTTTGAAAATGAATTCAGGCCATTTTACTCTCTCTTATCAGTCCTCAACAGATTCTCGTGTTACACAGAGCAAAATACAAACTCTCACTTCTACTTCTGATTTCAGTATTAAATGTCCAGGGCCGTGGTAGGTGGGCCAGGCTTAGCTTAAACTTGTAATTTTCTCAAGTTCTAGGATTACAGGTAGGTGCCAACACACACAGCTAAAATCTAAACTCATCACAAGGACACAGAGTAAGTACTCAAAAATTATGTTGAATATGGGAAGGAGTGAAAGTTTGAAGTCCAGAGAGCACTAGTAATTGAAAGGGAAAATTGGGATGATAGTACAGGTATCTAAGAGAAGAGACAAAATTCCAAAGTTGGAGAGCACATGTGAGAAAACCAGGAGGCGATAGCTATCCCCAAGGCAAGGAACTTCCAAACAATGCCAGCAAAGTACAAATAAAGCAGCAGCTAGAAGAAACTGGAATGAACTTGAGCCTAAAGTTGGTTGCTGTTTTGCAAGAGTTGCTTTGCAAAAAGGAGTTGTGTCAGGCTTTAAGCTTGTTGGGAAGGGCAGAAGTATGAGTCAGGATGGTTGTGGTTGTGAGTCAGATGGTATAAGTGACCAGAGACTGTACAACCTCTCTTAGATACTAGACAATAAAGAAAAAAAAATGTTCAGGAAAAAGCTAAGCAGACCAGGACGGGGAAACAGACAGCCATTTTGTTTCTTTCCATTTTCAGAAGAAGTATAAGAAAGACAGGAAAAGGCTCAAGGGGAAGGGAAAATGGGCTTTACCTCAGCAGTGGTGGCAAAGCCCTGAGCAACACTGAATGAGGACTGGTCAAGTGGAGGGAGGGTCTGCTGCCCTCCTGAAAAGGGTTAGGAGAGGAGGGGGGGCGAGCAAAGCTGCTAGCAAAGGTTACAGCCGAGGAGAAGCTGCATTTGCCTTCTTGGGACCCTTAGTGTTCTAGTTCACTAAGAAGAAGTGAGGTCAGATACCAAGCAAAGGGCAACGGAAAGCTGGGAAAAATAAGGAAGTTGAGGAAAAGAGGATGGGGGATGGGGTAGCAAAATTATGTATCAATCTGTGGCAGTCTAATAAAGATTATCATACACTTACTTTAAAGTTTTATGTTTAAATCTATGGTTACAGCTGCATAGTTGAAGTATTCCAAATCTGCAGAACATGTTTGTTCTTGAATTCCTCAAAGATGTGTTTGGTCTACACCACCTACGAGATTTATTACTCTTAGCAGGATGTAAGTTCCCAGAATTTGAAGGCTTTGAGAGAAACCAGAGAAACGTATTGGAATCACAGATTTCTGGTTCCCAGCATGAGGCAGGTTCACTTAGCAGGTCAGTCATATTTAACAACCCGAGGATGATCCAGATGGAGATGGTCTAAGCACCAGGAAAGCAGATTCATGGCTAAGGGAAGGCAACCTAAGTAACTCTGGGGATGGTTCAGAATGACCCCACATGAGAACTTTTCAGAATGTTATTTCATCTAATAAGATCAAAAACTGTTTGAGAGACTTGAAAGAAATCCTTTCTTGTAGGTTAAACTCTTTTGGCAGACTCAAGAAATATAGCCAAGAAGCAGGGGAGGTGATTAAAGTCCATGAAAAGTGCAAAAACTGGCATAAGCAATATGTTGTATGACACTCATTCTTGTGGAAAGCGAACAAATATCTATTCACCCCAGACAGGGGTCCCATGACAGACCAAAGCACAGATACCACCAAAGTTCAAACAAATGAGTTTAAAGCAATGAGTTTTCCTGAGGTTACTAACAGGAATAATGATGAGTGGTTACTTAAAGGGACAGAAATGATTCAAAGACAGCTGCAATACCAAGGCCCACCCAGTATGGGCGATGCCTGAAGAAAGCTAGATACATGGAGAACGTTGCACAGATCGGAGTGTCTGTTCCAGGTGGATGAATTGTTCTGAGCCTCTTGAAGACAGCTTGTCTCTGATTCTTTCACGCTGTTAGGTTGTTTGAGAGTGATTCTCAGAAGTCTTTACCATTTACATACTCTTGAGGAGAAAGGGGTCTCATGAACCTGCTCAGTTTCAGGGACTTCCTGAAGCTATTTCAAATTCTTTAATTCCTGTCTTAAGGAGCTTCCATACAGGATTGAATGTTGCAATTTTGAAGGAGATTGCTATGCAACACAATAGAATAAGTGAATATTTGTAAATCTTTAAAATCCTTAGTTATGAATTTAAAAAAATAATGGTTGCATTGCATTTTGAATTATCAAGTAGTCAGGGGGAAAAAATGTCACCACATTCACAGTGTTTCCACTCTGTAAACAAGGAGATGAGTTCATACAGAGACAAATCTTTGTTAACTCATCATCTAAAGGAGCAACTTGGTGAGGAAGTAGATACAGGACAGTCACAGAAATCCAATAAGTCAACACAATATAGATCTCACCTGATAAACACTATGCTGTCATCACTCAACATTTGTGAGGTACCTGAGAGATACTCCCTCATATATACTTAGTAAACATGTCTTGCGCTGTAGAAAGCAGAAACAAAGCATATTAAGATGTGATGTCACTGAACCTCACACATTCAGTTTTCAGACATGTTATTATGATGCACTGTTCAGCTCTTGCTATGTGTGTGTTGCCTGTAAAGGTTTGTCAGGAACACATGAAAACTCACCCTGCTGACAGTGGTCAGTTGAATTCCAACCACAAAGTAATTCTAAATTACAAATAAGCACTATATGACTATAATTTTTGGCAGTAATTGCTTGCTTCAGAGTTGTATTTTCTATACAGCTGTGCCAGATATTAAAAAAATAAGGACTTCTACACCAGGAGATATACAAGAATGTCCACAGAATAATAACAGAAAACCAGAAACACAAAAGTACATTCATATAATCCACGGGATGCATTTTCTTTAACACTGGCATATTAGAATAATAGCTTATGCTATATAAATAAAATCCTTGAAGTATAGACACACAAAAATGTGATTAAACCAAAACAATATTATATTGAGTAAAAATATCTAATCATAGAAAAATATACACAGTGGTTTTTTTCTATAAAATGTAAAAACATGTGGAGCCATCAGGTGGTTAGCTACAAAGGACTATGGGAGACTGATGAAAACTCTAGAGAATAATTCTGCTGAGAACAGGAAGAAAGTGAGCAAAGGAGAGACAACAGGTGGTCAAAGGTGGTCAAATGGTGGTGTTCCTGCAGGTAAAGTGCTTGTGAGTACAAGAGACCTGTTAAAGAATTACCTTGTAGTTTATATGTACATTTACTTAATAAAAATGCTTATTTGGCTATTGAAAATAGAAAGAATATATTTGGTCTTTTATATCCTTATTCATTTGGCTTCTGAACTACACTGAAAGTGAGCCAGGAATAAACCTGCTTTTACAGCAGGGAAATGCAAATAATAACTCCATCCAGATTCTGCCTCAGCCAAGTTAGTGTAGCCATTGTAAAAAGAATGAAAAAAATGGCACACAGGTGTGAATGTAGGGGAAAAAAACCCTCATACTCTCAAATTAGAAATGTATATTAATGTAGTGACTATGAGAAACAGTAAAAATAGAAGTACTTGGTATCCACTTACACCATTTGTGGATACATACCTGAAAGAAATGGAGTCAGCATTCAAAACTCAAAACAAACAGAAACAAAAACAAACAAGCAGGCAAGCAAGCAAACAAAAAAGCCAAGATACAGAGTTAGCCTAGGTGTCTGCTAACAGGTACATCATACATATCTCAAAGTATGTATCATATTAGAGTATTGCTCAGCTATAAATAAAAGCAAAATATAGTTGTTTTCAAGATGTGATTACAAGGCATCATGTTGAGTACAATACCTCTAATACACAAAGAACACCATCATGTTTCTCTGATATGTGGCTTCTAAGAGAGATGACTGAGAAATTAAAAAGAAACTGTTAGGCAGAGGGAGATGCAGTAGGAACAAGAAGGAAGAGAAGATTAATATGTTTATGAAATGATGACAGTGAAGCAAATTAACTTGTAAATTAACATGTTGAATAAATGAGAACCTTGAAACATGAAAATGCCTTTACCAGTGGCTGTTCTTCACTTGTCACACACACGATAGTGTCAGAATGTCAACAAGTGACTGATCACAGAAGCGGGAGGGCATTCACTCAGTCAGGTTACTCTACATGCTGCTTTGTCATGGGTATTATGGGCTACATGAGCAGTGTTGTTTGGAAAGGAACTGCAGCTCTCTTTTGCATACCCTATGAGCATATGTGCAATATTGAGTGTCTGCCAGATGTGAGGCTGAGAGCCAGAGAGAATGCCGCAATTCCAGAGGAAGATCATCTGTGTCATCAGAGAAACTCAGAGTGTTCTTTCAGTTCAGACAACATTGGAATCTACTCATGAACAATGAATTGAAATTAATGAAGGAAGAAAACAGGAGGAAAACAGCAGAGGCTATCAGGCAGAGAAAGTGGGAGGCTGCCTAGCCAGGGCTATATATAAAGGGAGTTTCAGCGTGACCCTAAAAGCCCTAGGGACCTGAATGAATAAAGGACAGTGTCATGGTCAGGCTGTACTGAAAGCTGACCCCTGACTTCAGTGGGAAGTGAGAGCTAAGGTGGACTTGAACGGCATAAATGTGGGATACCACAGTGAAAGCAGTCATTCAAGAAAGAAGGAACGTGAGTCAGGATGAAGGCACTGTTAGCGGGCACAGGACAAATGGAAGTAACTAGGCGTTTAACAAGGAGAGAGTCTTCAGTGTGTAACTATTGACTAGGTCAGCGGAGACTGGGCAGACAGGCTACACAGCCCTGGGAAATCCAAGTTTTCTAATAGTAAAATTTAAGGGAATTTGTAAGTAGACTGACTTTTAACGTTCTTAACTAAAATTAGATGGCCAATAAGAAACTCACAAAAAACAATAAACTAAAATGTATTTGGACATTAACTGACACATCCTGGTACCTGTAATCACCCCATGACAAGGTTACCAGTAGAAAAGCCTGAGGCAGAGGGGGATAAGGAAAGAAAGGTCAGAAAAGATGAGGGAGAGATACAGGGAGAGTAAGTCTCAGTAGAGAAGCTGTGTGGGTAGTGATAGAGTCTACCTTCTCTCATTATCACATTTACTACTCCCATTATTGCTGGCGTGTTTTCCAATACCTGCTACCTACGTTCCAGGTGCTATGAATGTGATTTATGTACATGAACTTGTCCACAAAAGGCAAGGTACATCAGCTTACTTTCGATATATCTCTCTCCCCTCAAAGACTTTAACTCGAGCTCTGTTGCGGCTGATGGCATGGTGCAGTGTAGTTCCCAAACTCGTTCCCCTTGGCTATGTTTATCAATGCACACAATTATGTTAATGAAAAGTAAGAGGTGAAAGATAGCATTTACAAAGGCAGACATTAGCCGTGCTAATAATACTGCCTAATTTATATTGCTCCCATTAATGATGGCTTTCACTCGTACTTAATACGATTTTAAGAAAACATTAACAGACTGCAAACCCTGTGCTTAGTTTAGGGCTGTAGTGCGGCTGAATATTAACCACTGCTAGTGGATTACATAGGACAGAGCTTGAGGTCACTGGGAACAGCGTGGTTGGCCTGTGTGTCTTAGAGGCATTCTCTTATGGGGCCGTCCAGAGGCCAGTACCAAGGTAAACTGGGTGCATTACTCAGGGGTACTGCCTGTTTCCACTTTGTACTTATGCTGTGTGCTGCAGGCTGTTGGGGAGAAACATGGTAATGTGGATGTGATATGTTTGTACTGAGACAAGCCTGAGCTAAATGACAGTTTCTATCTCAAATTCTCTTACATCTTCTGGCAACAGATGTCTGTGACAGCTACTTTGATCAGTCAAAAAAAAGTTTTTTGTTTTTTGTTTTTTTCCTTAGGGCTTTGCAGACATCTCCAGTCAACTCAAGGAAGCAGGCTTTTTTAGTGGCCAAGTCTGTCTGGCCCCAAGACTGCAAGCCATCTACTACATACACAAGTTGCTTCTGAGGTGTCAATCTTCCCAACTAAAGTTCAGGTTTCCTTAAGGTAGAAACTGTGTCTTATCCAGCAAGCTCTAGCATGTCACACAGCCTGTAAAGAAAACTTTTTACGTTTGGCTCTGCCACTTGTCACTTCTTTGTCTCAGGCAAAGTTTCTTCACTTTTCTAAGCTTTAATTTGTTCTGATTTAAGTGGGGGGGGGGTATTTCTTGAATACCACACAAGATAATGATGTTGAATGCTGCTATGAAGATCTATATGAATGCCCAAATATAGCCAGAAGAGTGTTAATAGCGCTTGCCTCAAGAAATGCTGTACTCACACAATCTCATTTAATTAGCTCAAGACTGAAGACTGAAAGTTGTCAATTGAAGAATGCTTATCCTATCTGCCATACTTCTTATAGCGGGGATGTCTAAACTTGGAGATATATAAGATTTATATATTTTTCATCCATTGCTATAATATGGGGCTATGCCTTATGTGTTTTAGATATGTTTAAAATATTTATGTTCATTGATAAAAATAGGAAAGAAAGTAAATACAAATAATGAGAAAGTTAAATGATATTGTCAAAGTGATATTAGCTGTAACATAAATTTCCATTTTTAAAATCATATAACTGAAATAATACTTTTTATGCATTTCTTTCTTTTTTGAAATGCTTATCATTAAATAATTGCTCTTTAACTTGTTGATCTAAATGTTATCTCAACTTGCACTTTAGATGTAAACCATAACACAAATTTATATCCAATTCTATGTTGTTAAAGTCAGAGATGTCAAAAAGAAATCACATATCAGCACATATTTTTCCGAATGTTACTTTCAAGGACATGTTTTTCAAATATTTTCTCATGAAAAAAATATCTCATTGAATGAGCAGACTTCATTTCAGAGCTTTGAAGCCTTTTAAGCTTTAGTAAGGATGTGAGAGGGTAGGATATCATCTGAAGGGTAGATATCTCATGTGTGTCCACGTAAGTGAGAGAAACTGAAACACTGAGGCTCGAACCCAGGCCCTCTGGCATTCCAGGCAGGCTCTACCCCTGAGCCACAGCACAGCACATCAAACACCATGTCTGCATCAGATTTTAGATCATGAGAGACGCTCAGAACATTGCTGCTAAGCATAATTCATGTCTACTGGCTTTTTAAAAGGATGTTCACTTCTTTGCATTAATACTGCAGAAATGAAGCTATTTTGCCTCATCTCAGTTTCTGATTTATCAAGGAAAGAGTTTCATAGAAGCAATCAAATCAAATATGGTCACAGTCAAAATAATTATTTCTGAGTAATTAGAGACACAGCTTACTTTGTCACTTGAATTTTAACATGATCACATGGGTGTTTTAGCAGTAATTTGCAGTTTACCACCAGTAAGACTTTATGAAATCATGTAGTTTGTTATGGTGAAACAGTTTAATTAATTTCTGTGGCAAATTCCAGATCATTCTAAACACCTGGAATAAGATCATTTGAACATTCAATTAGTAAGTGTTAATATGCATTTAATATGTTGTTTGCCTTTAAAGTAAGCTCTCTGATGCTAGTTATCATTTGAGGTTAAACGCAACTGCAGTGAAATCACAGGGGACACTTAGGTTGAAAGAAGAATAAAGAAGACAGGGAGAAGATCATTAGGAAAAGAGAGCAGCAAAGTAGGATTCAAATGCTACGTTCAAATATAGCTCATTGTCTAAAAATAGAAACTACATTCGTTCTTCAATATAAGATCAGTGTATAAGTCTGTACCTCTATATAAATCTATTGTTTTATATGTTCAATAATTGGACAGATAAGATCATTTTTAAATCTCCCCAAATAACTAAAGGACTTTAACAATAACTAGGTTATTCTTGGATTTACATTTGCTTAAAAGATACCAAAGTGGTAAAGTGAAATAACTGCTTTAAGTTTTATATCCAGGAAAACATCATCATCATCATACAAACCATAAGTATAGTACAACTTTTCAAACAAATATTTGAACGAATTCTATGTATAACTTTCCAAATAATGAGAAAGTTAAATGATATTGTCAAAGTGATATTAGCTGTAAAATAAATTTCTCTTTCTATTATCTTATTTCTTATTGCCTTGGAAATGAAGTTTTGGAATCTGATAGCAAGAAACCAATTAAACTTCAAATAGTCTTTATATTTTCAATTAAGAATGTCTTTCCTTTTAAGAATAAAACTTTTCATGGAAATGCATCATGAGCTCTGCATTCATTAATGTCTTAACATTTATAGGGAATGTACATCATGTCCTGTACCAAACTTCCAATAATTCAGCATAATTTGGAGTTAGGATGCTTCTTGTCCTATTTCCAGATGGAATGAGATGAGAGAAATAATTACCATAATTATCTAAATAGTGGACCTTTGGAGCTGCTGAACATAGAATGATGGTGAATATACACATTGGAAAACTTCAGAGAAAAGGATGGCCTATTAACTTCTACTCATTAGAGTTTATACCCTAGCGTTAGTCTGTATCGCTTAGAAGGTGGCCTGTTTTTTAATAGCTCCCAAGACTGTGGCTAACACATGATCATCAGTATATAGAGACCAAACTGAGCAGGGCACAGGGATCTTATATGAGACAGTTTCTCCAACCAAGGACCATGTATGGATATGGCCTAGAACCCCCGCTCAGATGTGGCCCATGGTAGCTCGGTGTCCAACTGAATGCCCTAGTAAGGGGAACAGGGACTGTTTCAGTCATGAACTCGATGGCTAGCTCTTTGACCCTCCCCCATACACGCCAGGGAATAACAGCCTGGGCTAGATCCCAGGGGAGGACATTGCAGCCAGCCCTGAGGAGACAAGATGATCTGGGGTCAGATGGAAGGGGAGGAGATCCTCCCCCGTGGGTGGACTTGGAGGGGGTGGGGAGGAGATGAGGGAGAGATGGGGAGAGTGGGAGGGAATGAGGGAGGGGCCTACGCCTGGGATGCAAAGTACCTAACCTGTGATTGATATAAAAATAAATAAATTACATTTAAAAAAAAGTCCTGCTCCCAACAAAATAATGCCTCCACCAACCAACAGTAAAATCCATCAGGGATTAAGCAGTTTGTTCTTAAAGTTTACCCCACTCCCGCCTGAAAAACAGATATCTGCAGACAGAACCTTGGACTTCAATACCCTTCTGAAAGGAAGAAAAACTTTCTTAAAGAACTCCAGCCCTACTGAGGTAAAGGACCTTGGTATCCTGTTTCAGCTCAGTGCCTGTTCTCTGGCGTCTTTTTCAGAGTGGCTGTGAAACTCCTAAAGGCAATAATACAAGGATGACACAAGGGAAGAATAGAGCAAGCCAAATGCTGTGCACTTGTGCAAATTTCCCCAATGGATGGAAGAAGCATCAAATGAACATTTTCCACCTAAACAGGAAATGAGCACCAGGATACCATGACTGTTCTGGTGGAAATTAATTTTTTCATGCATGCCTGTATCTGTATCATGGCTACTTCTGCTTTTGATTCCTAAACCTTCCATTTTAATCTGGGCCCAATCTAATGTAAAACTGACAATGAGGTATTTGTTAAGGTTTAGTGCCTAAGAGTTATCAAATATATTCATCTAATGAAGGAGGGAAAGAGGGAGGAAGGCAGTAAGGAGAAAGGAGGGGAGGGAGAAGGAGAGACAGAGACACAGAAAGAGAGGGAGAGAGAGCTCTCCTGCAAAACACCTGCTCTACTTGTCACCAAGGCTCTCTGCATAAATAGAGTTTTATCCTTCTTACACCTTCAGTAAATGTAGTATTTCCAGACAGACACTCTCACTTATAAACTCAGAACTTAAGTCTTTTAGTACCAAATAAGGCAGTGAATGGTGTGCATATGTTTCTCTCTCTCTCTCTCTCTCTCTCTCTCTCTCTCTCTCGCTCTCGCTCTCGCTCTCGCTCTCTCTCTCTCCCATGTCTTAGAGGCATAAAAATTCATTTTTCAGATGAAATTCAGAGTCCCAAATTACTGATTATTCCAAATATATTTTCATGGGATTTCCAGGAATTATCTAGTGTTATACACCAAATTTTTTGTTGTTGTTTTAGTTTCTATATATCATGTATCTTTGCAATTTTATTCTGAACATTTTGCATGATTTTTGTAATATGATTATGGCACCCTTTAAATCATTATTAAACCAATATGATTTATATTAGTATATTATAGTTCATTTTATCCTTTTTCACTTTTATATAATGTCCTTTTTCTGTTATATTTTATCTGGAATATCACAATCCATTTGGTCATCGTGTCTCTATAGATTTCTCTAGGACATGACAACTTTTTAGGCTTTTCTTGGTTTTAACAATGTGATGGTTTTGAGTTGCATTGTCTCACTGAACTTTGTTGAATTTTTTGAACATCTTGATATCAGCTAATCAGATGATAGCCAGAAGACAGTAAATAGCAATTTAAAGCCATGTGATTATTACAAACTAATTGAAGAAAATTGGGAAGAATTAATTATCTGCAGATTTTAGAAGGTAGAGAAAATGTATTACAGTTAGAGGAAGCAGGTGCTGTTTTTAAAAATCCAGTCATGCATAATGCAGTTTCTGAGAAAGCAAACTTTCCGAGCCTTTGTGTATTGCTCAAACTCTTTCTAATCTGGATAGGTGTTCCTGAAAGAAGGTAGGACAGAGCAAAGCTGGCTTCCACAGTGAGCAAGCGCTTTGCAAAAGCTTCAAAAGAATCCCAGTTCCTGTTTATTGTCTTTTTTTTTTTTTGTAATCCCTCTTGAACATAAGGTGTTTGCATAACTGACTCGCCATCTGGTGGCAACAAGTGGAAAAGAAAATGATAGCCCTTCCTGATACTCTGAGCTGAGCAAGCTAGCTCTTTGCCTTGAAAAGGACAGTTGATGACATACACCAGTTTTCTAAAACATTAAACCACCGTATATTTTATGCCTTTGAATGGCTTATTTACTATCCATGTTTACCAAATTGGCTCTCCATGACAAGGGGAAGGCCAGTTTCTGGATCTCGTATTCTAGCTAAAAATTTTGAAGACAATTCCTGTTGTGTTTGGAGTATGCTGTTTTTTTTGATTCTTTGTTTAAGATTTATTTATTTATCATGCATAGAGTGCTCTGCCTGCATGAACACCTGCACATCAGAAGATGACACCAGATTTCATTATAGATGGTTATGCGCCACCATGTGGTTGCTGGGAATTGAACTCAGGACCTTTGCAAGAAGAGCCAGTGCTCTTAACCTCTGAGCCATCTCATATGCTGGTGATAGTGACCCAGGGTTTAATTGCCCAGACCATGCAGTCAACTTAGTTGGGATAAAAATTCTGCTTCATATATTCAAAATAATGAACTTTGGTAAATTTTCCTAAGATTTCTGGTCTAGCTTCCTTGTAACTGTATTATCTATCTATCTATCTATCTATCCATCCATCTATGCATAATCTCTTCATTTATGTACACTAAAATCAGAAGACATAATTTAAGACTTTGACAAACAGTAATAAAATAAGCATTAGGCATGTTGATGGTTATGAAATATGTTTAAAATGTGTGACCCTCTTATTCCATCCAGATAATGTAAAACAGTAGAAATTGTTCCATTATTAGCTTAGGCCTGCCACTATCCATGGCTGCCTGCTCCAGGTTAGATAAAATTCCCACACTCCCTCGGGAAGTCACAGAGCTAGCTCTGGGCCTGGACCTACTAGTGATTCAGCTGTCATAGAGAGCAAGCCTCGTAAAAACAAGACCACAGGGCAGGTGGTAGAAGATGAGATACTTGTTGGCTTTGCTTTCAATTTTCAAATGGCTGTTGGCTCATTTTTGGCTCAGTCACAGAAAGTTTAGTCTTCTGTGACCCTCTCTTGTGCCAGGTCACTGCTCATTATCTGGACATTGAAGAATAGATAGTGATAATAAAATATGTTGGAATTTATTTGTATTTCTAGTTTCTTGAGAATCACACTACCATCATTGTCGAAAGCAATATACATTAAACAAGTCTTTTCAAGAAAGAAGTGGAGATTCTATAGATAGAAGGAGAGACTAGGAAAAGTCCAGTGTCCTGGGAGATCCACCCAGGTAATTGTATAATTCCTGACACTGGGTATAGGGGGTTCTTATAGTTTTTGATCATTCTATTTTGCCTTATCCTGGAGCTGGAGATGGAGCTGGAAAAAAATGCCTAAACCACAGACTCATTGCTTGTGACTATTCTCAACCACTTGCTAAATGAGGGTTTTTTTTTTTACCCTTTTATTTATTCAAAAATTCTATTGAACATCTGCTTCACACCCACAAATTGAGAACAATAAGTCATTGGTAATAACTCAATAACTGGTTTGTCGGTGTCAAACATGGCTTGTCCATTTAAATATACACTCGACAAACATTTTTAATATTGCTCTGCACTAAACATTTAAGTACGTGACCTGTGGGGATTCAGTGATGCAGGCATAAAAATTTCCTGCTCTTTGGAAACTTACAGTCTGGTGGAGGAAAGCAGATGAGCAAATGCACAAAACAAATGAGTTAAAGAACTAGCCAGCACTGAAGGCTACTTTTGGGCCATTTCGTCAGAAGCTAACTCTGTCTGAACAATGAGAATCCAGTCAGATGAATATGTCATGTGAGTGTGGCTCCCGAGAAAGAAACAGCTAGTGACAGATGAAGAAAAACAAGTTTGGAATGCGCTAGAGATAGCAATTCCTCAAATGAAGATTTTTGTTGTTGTTGTTCCCATTTTATGTTTTTCCCTGAGAAGACACAGTTTTCAGCTAGCAGTCTGACAAGCCAGATCAATCTGACTGTGTTCTGAACGCCATCACAAAAAGTCCTTGCTCAGTGTCATCCTGTACCCAAAGAGTAGCTTAGAAGAAGCCTGTGTGACCTTTGAGCATCTGTTGGGAATGTATGCATGTTCTGGTCACTATACTAAATACTTGATTCTCTCTTCTCGCTCATCACAAGGAATAAGTAGTACTTTTTTATTTTATAGACATATAAGTTTGGAAACAAGCCTCATAAACAGCTTAAATTCACACCCATATCTCACTTGTACCTTAAAAGAAAGAGAAACAAAAGAGTCATGGCCAAAGGTACTCTGTTCAAAAGCAATCTTAATTTAGAAATGCCATTGAGGAAACTTGGAAGTGAACAGAAATTGTGGTCATGTGTCTATGGTTAGCTTGGAGCTGCTTTTCCAAACTCATCCACCTGTAGCCACTGAAACCCTCCCAATGTCTGAAAAATGACATTTCTACAAAATGACTTCTAATACAGATATTGTTATGAAGGGAGTATTCGTTTGACCTTAAAAAATTAAGACTTTAAGAAATTAAGAAAAATACATATAGAAGTTTTTAATCCATGCAAAACAAGAAACGGCTAATTTAATTTTTTTTTTTTTTAGTTTAGGGAAAAACAGCAATAAAAAAGAACAAATTTATCTGTCAAGAAATGTGTCGTTAAAATGAAGCTAAAATAATATATAGATAGTTATTCTTACTGGAGTAAGGAGTTATGTGTATAAATTTACATGTTGAGAGATGGAGAAAAAAACAAAACAACAACAAAAACAAAACAGAGTATCCCAGGACTGAGTAGATGGCTCATTGGTAAAGTGTTTACTGCCCAAGCAAGAGGAGCTGGATTCAGATCTCCAGCCCCCACCAAAATGTTAGGTAGGCATGGTGGCTTTTCTTTGATTCCAGAACCCCTTAGGCAAAAACAAGGTTCCCTGGAGCATGCTGACCAACAAGACTGGCTGCAATGGTAAGGTCTAAGTTCACTGAGAGATGCACAGGTAGGCATATGCAACCAAACACATATAGGTCCACACACATACAGACACATGCAAAAGCAAAAACAAAAACTAAACTAAACAAATCAAGGGCATCAAATGACTCACTAGGCAATGATCTCTATGCATATCTTTATAAATACAGAAGAAAGCATTTAATTAAACTGTTAAAGTTTTTTGTATTTTGTATTTTGAATACACCCATACTTGGAATGCGAAGTGTTTTGCAGACAAAAGAATGCTTCTTTGAGCAAATGCAGTGGACAGATATCCTAGGAGATAACAGGTAATTTAAAAGAAGAAAAATCAAAGGCAGTTACAGAGTACATTCTGTTATCTGCACATTCAGAATGACAAGCATTTTTAAATGAACCTTCCTTTGATGTGGGCCGCATGGTAAGCTCAGAGAGCTCTGAGGCTGGGTTTCATCGTGAGTTTTCAGATGGAAGCTTGTCAGTAACAATATGTGGTTGATTCGCAGCATGACTGAACCCTACCTGCGTAATCAAGCAGAAAATCATGAATCTCTGATGAAGTTCATCAAGCACGTTCTCATCAAAGGAGAGACTGAGGCAGACCATGACATTGCCATGCTCTCTAGCCCACAGCTTGCTCGCACATGTCTTTTCTAGACAGCAGTTTCTCTCTTTTATAAGCACACAGTTACGCTAGCTTGACAAAATCCTTTTCGCCAACTCAGAAAGGCCTGGTGATTTTTTTAAACAGTTAGCATTCCCAGTGATTGGCTTATATGCTCTTCATCAGGTGTATTATTTGGATTTATGCCTGAAAATATGTGATATGCTATTCAAATAGATGGCCTCACAGAGTTCTTAGGTATTGAACGAAGGGAAAATGTTTCCAAGGCACGCAGAGAGTAAAAACTGTTCAATATACATTAAAATACTCTACAGAGGGGCTCAAAGACAAAGTTGTGTAGGTCAAATTGTCCTTCTTTTCCATCTTTACAAGGAAGGAAAAAGTGAGATGAAAAGAAATTATCAAATCATGGCTCAGAAACACTTCCTAAAATTTGAAGACTTAAAACTCAGGCCGAAGGACCCACTAGGTACCTGGGGAGCAAATATCAGGAATGAAGAAAAGATTTCTTTTTTTCAGAGATTCAAGTATATTTATATGAGTTAACATAGAAACATTCTAATATTTAAAAAATATTGTAATATTATGAATGCAACTGTATAATAAATAAAATGATGTTTGATGTTTATGTCTTTTAACAAATACATGAATAAAGAGAATTGTGATTATTTTGTTAATCTCCTATATCATTGTCAATGTTTTATGGTGTGATTTTTTTATGTTCATAGCAGCTTTATTCATAATAGTCAGAAACTAAAACCTATTTTTTGTAGACTTAACAGTACCTTTTTTAAAAAAAATATTAGTTACAGTTTATTAACTTTGTATCCCAGCTGTATCCCCCTCCCTCATTCTCTCCTAATCCCACCCTCCCTCCCTCATCTCCTCCCTGCCCCTTTCCAAGTCTACTGATAGGGGAGGACCTCCTCCCTGTTTACCTGACCCTGGTTTATCAGGTATGAAGAAAAGATTTTTAAAACTTTGTGAGAGCTAGAAGTTTGCAATCTAAGAATCAGATATGTGGATATCACTGAATTCTTAAAACAGCTCTAAGCACGATGGAGCAAAGGCCTTCCAACCCTGCTCTTCATGCAGCCACCCTACATATTGAGGACAGTGGTGAAATAAGTACAGTTCTAGACATTCAAGGCTGTAATTCTCTGGTAACACTTGGCTTTTAAATACATGCTCTCAGTCATGCTGCCTGAACAATGTTCCTATGTTTGTGGCTGCATGTCTCTGAGTGTGTGTACCCCTAACAAAGGCTTTGCTCTCTCTTTTAATGAACATCACAGAAAGCATTGCATGGGGGTGGTGGGGAATTGGGGGATACTTCACAGAAATCTTTAACAGACTTTTAAGAGGGATTAAGTCTCTGATTCCAACTGACACAGATAAGAAACAAACACTCATCAAGCAATACCTGAATATTGTTTCAGCATCTACGGTGGATATTCATTTTAGAAGGCCATTATAACCTATTTTCTGTTTCCAGCAAATGATTAACATAAAGCACATGCAGTATTTTCTGGATCAGGTACATGAAAGAACACATATTTTAAGATTACATCTGTGCATTAGCTTAGGTTGTAACAGCTGTTTACACTGGAAATCCAAGGCAAGCAATGTTGGTTGTTACATTGTTCTCTTGACAGGGTAAACAGTAGCAAAGCTGCCTTAAGTGACCTCGAGGGATAATGTTACCTGTGGCTGTGGTGTTCAGCAAAAGCTCTAGCTCATAGACTGTAAGATATATTTTTATCACAGTGCATTGCCGCAGTGAACTGTTTGTTTTGCCTGTCATTTCTTACGTATCGCTAATATGGATATCACTAATACATTAGTGATATCACTAATAGTATAATGAAAAGTAGTTAATATACAATATTTAATTAAATGAATATGTTCAATGATGCTTGCTATTTGTTAATAGTATGTCGATATGCCTCTGGGTGTTTCATTTGGGGAACTCATCAATTACCTTCATCTTTTAATAACATAGACAGGCATTTAACTCCTAGGCTAGAAATGAGATGGAAGAAGATCTTACAGTGATAGGTCTTCAGTGGCATTTGAAACTGAACTTATTAACCTGGAACTTAATTGCAAGCATTTCATGACCTGTGATCAGTGGACTGCTATTCCTTTTTTTCAATGGCTTAGCTAGAAATCTTGTGTTGCCCAAGTGACCTTTCCTAAGAGTTCTGAGATAGGGAAAGTGCACTTCCACACCTCTTCACCCATTGCAGTTTTACATGGCACCTTGCCACCAGGACTGCTAAGTATCTTCCATCTGTTCTGCACTCTCACAGAACTGGATGCTCCTTAATTAATGTGCAGGACCTGTGCAGATTGTATTGAGTGACTCATAGCTACTGTCACCTATAAAATAAACATGGAACTAATTAAATAGTGAGAGCATATGCAATAGGGAATAGCCAAGGCCTTTAGTGAAAAAAAAACAAAACCTAAAAATCCAATCACCTAATAAAGTAGGTCAAAGAGAAGCTGATATTTCCATGTCCTTCTTTCTACAGCACCCTCTCCCACATCCTTCTCCCGCTCTTGCTTTTCCCCATCTTTCTTTCACTTGTTCACTGAGCAAAAAGCATATTTAAACAGACTGACTTGCATGAAGTAGCACTTAATTAGCCTTAACTTCTGGAGAAATTCAGATCAAGAGTGTTGATAAAATGTAGGGTGAAAGGAGATTAAAACATCTGCGTTACATTCTTTTTCTTATAACACGGTAAGAATGCACTCTTAAAAGATTTATTGAAAAACTGATGAGGTAAGGAATTCACTAAGACTCATATTTCTCAACGTACATTCTCTGTGCTCAGTCATGCTTTTTTATCTATGGTTTTGTAAAGAATCCACAGCTGTGTAATTCTTGCATTTCCATCCCCCCCCCCCTTTGTCTGGCATTCAGTAGGTTCTTAACAGACATTTGCTTTCAGAGTTGCAGGAAAATTCATCATAGTAGATAACTGGAAAAGTAAAGGAACATATCCAGTCATTTGCTATTTTCTCTTTCTCATTACACAGCAAGTCAAGCATGTGTGAATATACAAGTACTGGGAAAAGAAATCATTTCTAAGAATTTATTAGAGCAAGAAACTTTTATAGGTCAGAGCTCCAGCATGTCCTCATTATTAAAGTAGTAGACGTTTGTGTTCTTCCTGGGTGGATTCATTTTTTTTTTAACTGGGAAAATTAATGATGTAGATTTGGGAGCGTAGTTCACTGATAAGGCACTTGCCTAGGGTGTTTAAGCATGGGACTCAATATCCAATGGCAGACTGCTACCCTAATATCTTCAGGACCCAAGATTCAATTTCAAGTATCACAGGAAATCTATCAATAAATAAATAACAACTGACAAAATTAAAAGTACAGAATAAAACTCAGCTATCCCGAGTAGAATAGTAGTTATTTTTATCATCACCTCTATTTGTTTTTGTGACTGGCTTGTCTACCAAATTATACACTGCTTGAGGGCTGGGACTTAGCTTATATGCTTTAAAAATCAAAGATGATACAATATCTAAACATCTGTACAGGAGATGAATGACCAATCAGAACATCAACATGGCTATAGCTATATTCTGGCTAAATACCAATCCTAGTCCGTACCTAGTGCCTAGCACAATGCCTAGGAAAACACTGTACTTGGAAAAAGCAACAGAATGCAAAAGAAGTGAATAAATGTGTAAGCTAGGCTAGTAGATCTTCTCAACAATGCCCTGCTTCTATGTTGTTAACATTCACACTGTAATCTGGAATAAGACAACTTCTTTCCCCACTTTCAGTTTTGTTCCACATAGAGCTAGAAATCCTACACCAAAAAAAAAAAAATCACTTAAGAAAAATAAAATAATGACATCCAAATTAGGAAGGATAAAAACTGAATTGTCACTGTTTGAGGAAGACATGTCATCATCATATGACCTGCCAGTCTCTGGCTCATCACCTTTGAATTTTTCACAGAGGAACACAAAGACATGAACAATAGAGATTCTAACACATTAGCTTTTGTGGACTGGCCTGAAGAGGGATCTGACATGCTTTTTGCTGTTGGAGCTTTCTGGGCAAGGCTGTGTGTACCAGGCTCGAATCCTTAGTCCCCTTTTTATCCTCTTAAGCCTATGCATGTATTTTTGATAGATTTAGAAGAGCGAAAGAATGCAAGTTTCTGTTGTTTCTGCTGTAGAACTGTAACCCCTAAGTGGCTGGATTGTGAGCAAGAGCACTCTTGACTTCTGTGAGAAATAGAGTTTATTATAATCATCCAGGCAAAAATCAGCAGCAAACAAGTGTTGGGTAAAGTAAAAGAAAAAAATCTGAGAGAACTTAGTAGTCAAATCACTGGGGATTGACGTATCCTTTCTCATCTTTGGCTCTATCACGTAAATTGATGGATATGTTCAGTTGCTGAATATAGAGGATACACCCGCCTAAGCTGGAGACACAATGGGAGTGTATAAAATAGACACACAATTCTGCACACAGAAATAGTGGTGGTGCCTGATAGGAATGGCCTGTTTCAAAATTAAAAGTTTGAAAAACCTCCTGCCAGGACAATGCTCTGCTATAGGCTTGGTACTGTAGGAGTGTAGCCACAGTACTTCAGAAAGGATGTAATGACAAAGAGAATAAGCATGGGAGAGAGAAGAAGCTGGGGCTCAGCCTATTCCAACCTGCCCTAAGCTGCCATTTCAACAAAGCCAGTCACTTCACTTGTTTCTTGATGTATTGAAACTGAAAATCACATCTCCTGTTTACAGTATTGCAAAACCATTGCATTTTGTGTTAAGGATGTCAGTAGATCAAATTACACTTAAGAAAAAGCAAATTCAATCTTCCTGTTCAAATTCAACCTAAAATTCTGACTATAAAATGTACTCCCAACTTCTTCCTTCAAATAAAAGAACAAATGTTTTAGTTTAAACTTATTATGAAAAAAATAAAGGTCCCAAAGTAGAATAAAAATGTACCAAAGAATCAAAATAAGGGACTTGATTCAGCTTGTTCACCTGCATTCAGGCAACCACAGAGAGAAGCTGAGGGACTCAGAGGGCTTGCAGGGGAGGCACAGAGGTGGAAGATGCCTGTACAGAGCAGTGTCCCTGCAGCAGCAAAAATGCACTGCTCATGAGACGATGCTTTTGAAATTGAAGAAAAGGGTGGCGGAGCACACAGGGGAGAGAAGTCGAACTAGACGTGCAGAGCACGTCGTTGCTGCATGGGGTCAGTCCTTAGCTCCCCTACTTGGGAGTAAAGGCAAGAACGCAGGCTTCAGCGTTGCCCACAGGCCACAAGCATGACAGTCTGATAAGGGTGGCTGGGGATGAGGGCGGGGACGTGTGCAGCTGCCTGAGGCTTGGGCAGTGCACTGCCCAGCAGCAAGGTTACCCTGACTCTGGGCAACAACAGGATACGAGAGATGGGTCTCACCGATAGTCTAGTGTTTATGGTGCTTCAGATATCAGAAGCCTAGACTCGTTGCAGTAAGCATTTGCATGTAAAACTCATTGGGCCGAAAATATACAGGGTGACACAGCACCCTGCAGTGCTGAAATGGCACTTTGCACTTTGCAATGGCACTTTGATGGATGAATGAGGAAAAGAAGGCTAAACGGAGTGGTGAGAGTGTGGAAGAGAAAAGGCAGAACTTGAGGTGCAGGAGCTATGGCGACAGGTGTGTGAGCATAGCTATGGTAGATAAGGGGGCAAGTCTTTGCTGCGGAGCTGGGCTGGCAGGATGGTGTGCAGCTCCCAGGAGCTCACACAAGCTCTGCCTCCATACGGACTGCCCAGCAACACCCTGGCTCTGAGCAACAAGATATCCAAGACGAAGTATGGTGCATTTTCTGATTAAAGCCTGCTGGAAAGACTTCCATGTTCCGTGCTGCCACAAGAGGCCAGGTTGTTGTCCGTGGCACTGCGGACTGTGTTAACGACCATGATCAGCGCTGCTGCAGAAGACCGTGCTGGGGTCTGTTTTCTGCCGCCACCAGAGGCTGTGTGGTGTACTGCCCCTGCATGAATTTATTGTGTAAATTAACCACCCCCCGGAAGCTGATAAAGAATTCTTCAGTTGACAACTGCAAATTTGTAAATATTCCCACACTGGAAGAGTCCAAGACTTCAAAATGTCGTCACTGAAGGTGGAGCTGGGGAGAAGGCCTTGCATGTGGACTCCAGTCCTGACATGCCATGCTTGTCAAGGTGGGTGCAATGGGGACAGATTAGATCTGGAAAGGGACCTGAAGGTCAGTCAACTTGCCCATTGCCAACGTTTCAAGATGGAATATGCTCAGTAGTCCCACATGTAAGCTATTGACAACCTGTGGTCTCACTGTCCGCTAGACCTGGCTGTGGAACCTGGGTAATCAAGAGCCTACTCCAAAGCTGATTTCCATTCTTGAGTCTTGAAACTGGGCCTCTTTTTCTTCAGACATCCCATATTAAGCCTGTTATTTAAGTTTGAGCTCTCTTCCTGGCTATCACTTCAGTTATTCCAATGTTTGGGAAATGTTAATTTTACTTTTTTTGTTTGTTTCTTGCATAATATGTAATAAGTAAGTGCAAATTTAGAATAGCCTGTTGGCCCATGCACATGCACCTGCCCCACGGGATAGTATATAGCTAAAAACTGACCTACTACATTTGTCATCTGAATTTTCACAACTCATTTATCAGGGTCTTAAGTAATTTTTTTGGTTTCCTAAGTCCTCTGGCATAAAAGATCCTGGGAGAAAATTATTTTGCTTTGAGCACTAAAAGAAGTGTTTTGACAGCTGAGAAAAAGAGAAATCAAACGTGTCAAAGATGTTTAAAGTTAATCATAAATGGTGGAATTAGGAAAGCTAGTAAAATGTTGCTGGCGATTAAGTTTTGGCATTCTTCACTCCTTTACATACATCAAGGTTTCAGCTGTGAAAACCACTAAAATGAAATTATTAATAGCTTTCATGGACTATAAGAAATAATATTTTTCTTCTTTTGTGTGCCTTTTTTTGGTAGAAGATGCTTAGGAAATGCCACCTTTGACCACCTTAGTGTTTTTTTATTTAAACTATTATATTATTCTATTAATTGAGGCAACAAGCCTCAACTGTTAAGGGATGGGCTCCTTGTTACTAATGTGTGATTAAGCTAGCGTTAGAACTGCTTTTGATTCTTATTTGGGACTAGATGGAGTGCACTTTCCTTTTGAGATAGTAGAGTGAACTGTCAGGCTTTCATCACTGTGAAAGATAATCTGCTCAGCTGACTGCTCAGTTTGAAGACTGCTTTCGCAGACAATGTGAAGAGGATATTTGTTTACCCATGAAATGTATATTTAGTATAAATAATAAGCAGAACATTAAGTATCTGAGTGGATGAAAGGTGATCTACTTACTTTGAAATTATCAAAGCATTGATCTTATGGGTCTCTGCACTCAGGAGCACGCACACAGACACAGATACAACTATCCGATTAACTCCATGGCAACCAGGATTATAGAATGTGTCAGCTAAATAACCCCAGTCTGTTCCACCTCCCAGTTTAAGATCTAATCCTCCTCTGTCTGCTTGCCTGCTTGCCTGCTTGCCTGCTTGCCTGCTTGCCTGCTTGCCTGCTTGCCTGCTTGCCTGCTTGCCTGCTTGCCTGCTTGCCTGCTTGCCTGCTTCCTCCTTTCCAGGGCTGCAGCAAAGTTGACTGCCTTAAAACAATCTAACATCCCTTTTGTTACACCACACAGACTCTCATTTTATGAGAGTTCCCATTCCTGCTCTGAGCTTCCTGCTCTGAGTATCAAAACTCAAAGGCAACAGAGTATCCCTTACTTGTAATACAGCCTATACAAGCATCTTAGTGGTCCTTAGACACTCCCTCCTGAGCCCGGGTGGGAGACTCTGTGGGCTCTCTGAGATTATTACAACACCTCAGAATGAATTGTTTTGTTCTTTAAGGAACAGAGGGCTAAATATATATTCAAATTAATAATAAATAGATAAATGGAGAGGACATACCTTAAAATATACTTAAGATGGATTTAAGTTGTATAGTCTCAGCTTACTTTAAATGATATCTGTACCACATCCTTGCATGACCTCAGAGAGTTAAGGATTAAACAGGATTAACATAGATAAACAGAGAGAGAGATTAGATGATATAAAAATAAGCAGAACAAAGCAAAACAAACCCACACAGGGTCATGTTTTCAGTTGTGGATCAATTAATTTTTTTAACATTTTTATTTCATATTAATCACAGGTTATGTACTTTGTATCCCAGCCATAGCCTCCTCCCCCATTCCCTCCCTATGCCTCCCATCCCTCCCTCATCTCTTCCCTGCCCTTTTCCAAGTCCACTAATACAGGAGGACCTCCTCCCCTTCCATCTAACTCTAGCTTATCAGGTCTCTTCAGGAATGGCTGCAATGTCCTCTTCTGTGGCCTAGAAGGCTGCTCCTCCCTCGGGGTGGGGGTGGGGGGGAGGAGAAGGGGGAGGTTGAAGAGCCAGCCATTGAGTTCATGTCCAAAATAGTCCCTGTTCTCCTTACTAGGGTACCCACTTGGATATCGAGCTACCATTTGCTACATTCAAGCAGGGGTTCTAGGTTATATCCAT
>CM053750.1:26471748-26487983 GCA_028658305.1 Pachyuromys duprasi | reverse complement strand
GTTGGTCCAAGAGTAAATGGAGGCACAGAAACAGAACCGTTTCTCTTAGGAATGACCCATTCCCCCACAGAAATAGTGCAGAGGTTTGTCTGGGTCAGCCTTCCTTCCACTCAGAACCATCTTCTCTTAGTCTTGTGCATGAGTTCATTTTTGCATTCCTTTTAAACAGAGAATCCCGTGGCCTTATAAGACAGCTACTTGATGCACTATTGTACTGTGATTATCACTCACATTTCAAAGGAACTTTCCCTGGTCACCATTTTCTTTTGGTGTGTTTGTTTTGCATCTTGATATTCCTTGTGTATGTCAAAGGAAAATTTCCTCCCTACTCCCCTTTAATTCCCATTAGGTTTGAATGTAATTTGTGACCTAAATGTTGAGGTGTTGGAAGCTTGGTCCTCAGTTTGGTAATGTTAAGAGGTGGTGGGACTTTTCAGAGGTTGGGGCGAATAAAAGGTCATTGGGTCACTTCTCTCCAAAGCAATTAATTCAGTTCTATAGTGCTCTGAGCTAATTCTTGAGAGTGTAGGTTGTGGATTTCTGGCTTCTGATCCTATCCTGTCTTTATTTTTACTTTTTTCCATAACGTATCCAATGAAGGCTTCATAGCCTGAGAGGCCAGGAATGGGAGTTCTGCGATTTGGATCACAGCCTTGGAAACTGTGCACTAAATAAGCCGTCTTTAACCTGGGCCTGTGGGGGTTGACAAAAATAAGTATAATAACACAAGCATAGAATGTGAATCACAGATACACTTGCCTTAGCTACTGCTGCAAACCTAGACCACAGGATTGTGTTTCAGCCTCACTTGACTTTTAGCTCAGTTCAACAAAGTTTGAACCCCAACCATGTGGCTTTCCCTGTGTAGGGTACAAAAACATAGAGACAAAAGACCAGTTCTTAAAGAAATCACAGTGTAACTGTATTGACTGCTATAGAGACACTTATGGGTATACAGTCCTGTAAAAAGGATGGAAAGAATTCCTGGTAAAAGTCAAGGTGTTATCTGTAAATAAGTTTCAAACATGCATATCATCACCTGTCCAAATGAAAGGCCCGTGATAGACACACAGCATTTGTTCTCCCCGGATACCTAACGATGAGCTTCCTAGGTAAAGTTAACTTAGGCATGCCATTAATAAGACCTGAGGATGGATTGTCTTCCTCAGAACAACATGAAGACAGTTACAATTATACTGGGCAAGGGAAGTACATGTTGGAGACATAAGGCTGGTGTGATTCTGGTTTCTCAGAGAGCTTCTGGGGCTTCTTGTAGATGCAATGTTTTTGTTTTGGAGCCTTCTTAAAGCTCTAGCTAGGTCCTTAGAGAGAGGATAAGCAGCTTCAGTCCATCAAGTGATCTTTGGCTCAGAGCTCAGGGATAAGTGCCAGCAAATGGTGGTCAGGTTACAGCATTGGTCAGACTGGATGGAGTAAGCAGTTAGAGCAAATAATTACCAGCTTTTTAAAATGATTTGTAGATGACTATGAGACTCCCTTCAACAATTCCCCAAAAGCCCAGAGTTGTAGAATCCCAGAGACTCATGTGTTGGACAAACAATTTATTGTTGGTAAAACACATGCAGTGTTTGAGATCTGCCATGTAGAAAGATTGGAAGATACTGGCTACTTTTCCTGATCCCATACAGTCTTAGGTGAGACATGACTTATGCCAGAGCTCTTTCCTACTACATCAGCTTATTTGTGACAATAGTACAGTGGTGATGTTAAAAGGGTGATTCTTAGAAAGAAAATCAGCTTATTTTGACACACTATGGTTTCCATGAGAAATGTCTCCAACAAGCTTCCTTGCTGGAACACTTGGCCCACAGTTGGCATTGCTCTTTAAGGAGAGTGAAGAACTGTTTGGACATGGGACCTAGATGGCAGAGATAGGGCTGTTGGGATAGGGCTAGAGGTTCAGATCCAGAGCTGCCACTACAGGTTATATGTGTGTGTAAGAGTATGTTGTCTTCGCTTCTAGATCTGCAGAAATGTCACAGGTCAAGCTGTAGGCTTTGCTACTTACAATCATGCCCAGCTGCTGTGCCTCACCTGCATGAGTCTGTGACCCAAGATAAATCCTTTTCTCCCCAAGTTGTTTCTGCCAGGTATTTTGTCTCATTGAGGAGAGAGACAACTACTAATATAGATACATAAATGAGTTGAAAAAATTTAATGAAAAATTTCAGCATTTTAGAACCTCCTCGACATTGGGAAAATATTTGACATTCAATCTGGAGGGAAGGGGTTGTAGGTACAGGCTCATTAAAAGTTGCTTTAAAGAATTCTCAGCAGGAAAGTCATTTTAATTTATTAACTTGTTCATTAATTTATTCATGCCTATCATTCATTGCAGTTTGGAGAATGGAACAGGGCATGGTACATGACAGACAAGCCATCCACCATCACTGAGTCACAGCCCCATTCACAGAGAAAGTCATTTTAAAATTATCTCTCTGATCTGTGATTATGATTATGATTTTCTCAAAGAATCAGCCTCTTACTAATAAAACAAAAAGTGAAAGCACCATTTTACTACAGAACCACATTGCTTGGCTGTGAAACCTTATCCATGATTTGCCATTCAGGGAGAAAGGATGTGAATTATATACCCCCTCATTTCTCATTACCCCATATATTTCTTTATGTATATTTCATCTGTGTATATGGAACCATAAAGACTACAGCATCTTGAAAAATACCTTTTTTCATAAATGCCAACAGGAGTTAGTAGTATAGTCATCTGTTCTAGTGGGGGGTATCAATAAATATGTACATAAGTTAGTTAAGAAAGATAAGATATGGTGGCAGTTGATCTTAGGGGACACAGAAAAGGCAGCTTCGGGATTGGGTGTGCACTCAAATTTCATCATGGTTTGGACATGAAGTGTCCAAACTTTTCCAAATTTTTATATATGCAGATTTGGTCTTAGGATTTGGGCTTTGGGAAGGTGATAGGCACATAAGACACTGTGGATATCTTTGTCTAGGGATAGACTCCATAGAGCTTACGGTCATCCCTGAATAGGTGATTAGTGGGTAGAGCATGCTTGGAGGAAGTAGGTCAGCAGGTGGCATGCTCTTTAAGGGTATGATCTGGCCACCCTGGCTCGCATACCTCACTTCCACCAACGCATCCATCTCCTGCATGTACTCCTGCCACAGAGGAGATTTGTCTCTCTCAGTCTCTTAGTTATCGAGCCAGCTGATCATAGACTGGACTCTCTGAAACCATGAATCAAAATATATTGCTCCTCATTTAAGCTATTTCCTCCAATATTTTGCCACAACAACTAAATTTGACTTGTACAAACAGAAGCTGCATTATTAGAGAGTACCTCCCCTGGTTGTCTGGCCCTATGGGGGCTATTTTACAGCTCTGTAAGATGTAGGTTGCAGCCATGTGCTTTAATTTCCAGAGGCCTCTAAGCTGATGAAATAATACAAAGAAATGTATTCCCTCATACCATCGGAAGTCAGACATCTGAAGCAGAGGTCTCAGCAGCGTTGTGATTCTGAAGAACCTCAGAGGTGTTGTTCTTGCCTTTCATAGCTTTTGATGGCTTTGTTCAGTTTTGGCTCATGGCTGCATCATTTCAACTCCTGCTTCTGCAACTCCATCATCTCTTCCTCTTCCTCTGTGCTCGTGGAGTCTCTCTCTTGTGTCTCTGGTAAGACTCCTGCCAATTTGAGGCCACAAAAATCTATGATGATCTCATGATCTCAAAATCACTGGGTCAATTACTTCTGAAAAAAAAAATCTTTTTCCTACGAGTTGACATTCACAGGTCTAGGAAATATAACAGGGGCATATCTTTTGAGATCCACTACAAAAAGCATTATAATAAAAAATAATTCTTATTTACAGACTTACAAACTATCATTTACAGTAAAGGTTCATTTGACATTCTTAATTGACACCTTTCCTTCTGGAGAAACTAGCTTTGCACATTCATTTCAGTAATTCTGATATTTTTATGTAAGTGTACTTTTTATTCTTTTTGAGCTATAACATTGATGTGTTTCTTTCACTGATTGAGCTAGATGGTAGTAGCCTTGTGATTTAACACATACTTTAACATGTCATAAATCAGCATGTATTATGATTCAACAAAAGCAGCAATAGAAGTGTTCATTGAATAGATATTAGTTCAATTATTTATTTATCCTCTTTGGCCATTAGAGTATTTTAGTCCGATAATAACAGACATTATTATGGACTTTGTTCATTAGTTTATTTCTGTTGCTGAAAAGTGCTTAATGATATAATGACAACGATTTTCAATGAATTAATCACCTAAGTTATTTATGTATAAAAACATATGATGGGAGTGAATACGCTGAAGCCAGGATGAAAACACTGGTAGTCATGAATGCCCATGTCAACATAAATTAATCTTAGTTTATTTGAATGCATCAAAAATTATTTTTTCTGTAAACACTACGAATATTTATTTCTTAATGAAAGACGGTGTTGAAAGCAGCAGTGAGGTCTGCCCCGCGACCTCCACAGGCCTGTCGCCAGGCCCCAGCTCTGCCTGCAGTTCCAGAGTTGGCAGCCACTGGGGACTACCAACAGCAGTGAGGTCTGCCCCATGACAACCTTGCTCCAGATGCCCTGCCAGGGCGCTGCCTGCAGTCCCAGAGACAGCAGCCACAAGACCACCAGCAGTGGTGAGGCCTGCCCTACGATCTCTATGCATGATTTCCCAGGCCCCAGCCCTAGGGGCAGCAATGGTGAGGTCCGCCAGTGACCTCTGTGCACCAGTTCTCTGGCCCCAGCTCTGCCAGCAATCCTAGAGACAACAGCCACTGGGGAGCAGCAGCAGAGGTGACCTCTGCGTGTGATTTCCCACAGTCCAGATCTTCCAGCAGTTCCGGAGTGGGGAGCCACTGGGGACTGCTAGAGGTGGTAGCCAACAGGCACTACCAGCAGCCCAACATGCCAGTTCCTAGGCACCAACTCTGCCTGCAATCACAGAGGCAGCAGTCATCAAGGACTACCATAAACCTTCATACCGACCAACACCAGAGACAAGCAGATGGCTGAAAGACCGTGTAAGAGCACAACAAAACCCAGGGCAATATGCCACCATCAAAATCCAGCTACCCTACTACAGCGAGCCCTGGATATCCACCGGAAGCACAGAAAAACAACTTTAACGCTAATCTTATGAAGGTTATAGACGCCTTTAAACAGTTAACAAATAAATCCCTCAAAAAATACAGAAAAATACAAAAAAGGTGAAGGATATAAATAAATCCCTTAAAGAAATACAAGACAGTATAAACAGGAAGAAGAAATGAATAAAAATGTTTATGGCCTGAAAAGGGAAATAGAACCAATAAAGAAAACACAAACTGAGGCAATTCTGGGGATGGAAAAACCTAAGAAAGAGAACAGAAACTATAGACACATGCCTCACTAACAGACTGCAAGAGAGCAAAAAGGGAATCTCAAGTGCAGAAGTTATGATAGAAGAAATAGATGCATCCGTCAGAGAAAATGCACCAAAACATCCAGGAACTTTTGGACACCGTGAAAAGACTAAACCTAAGAATAGTCTGAATAGATGAAGGAGAAGATTCTCATCTCAAAGGAGCAGAAAATATCTTTAACAAAATCACAGAAGAAAATTTTCCTAACCGATACCTATAAAGTACAAAAAGCCAAATAGATTGAGCCAAAAAAGAATATCTTCCCTCAACATAATAATCAAAGTACTAACTGTACAGAGCAAAGAAAGAATATTAAAAGCTACAAGGGATAAGAGCAAAGTAATATATGAAGGCAGAAATATTAGAATTACAGCAAACTTCTCAATAGAGACTTTAAAGGCCAAAGGGGCCCGGACAGATACCTTGCAGACACTAAGAGACCACAGATGGCAGCCCAGACTGCTATACCCTGCAAAAAAAATTCACTCTCCATAGATGGAGGAAACAAAATAGTCCATGACAAAACCAAATTCAAATAATATCTTTCACTAATGTAGCCCTACAGAAGATACTAAAAGGAAAACTCCAACACAATGAGGGTAACTACACTCAAGAAAACATAGGAAACAAACAATTTCACACCAGCAAAAACAGAAGATGGAAAGCACATACACTCACAATACCACTACCAATATCAAAATTACAGGAATCAGCAATTATTGGCCATTAATATCTCTCAATATCAGTGGACTCAATCCCCCAATAAAAAGACAGAGACTAATAGAATGGTCATAAAAACAGGATCTGACATTCTGCTGTATACAAGAAATATACCTCAATAAGAAAGATAAACATTAACTCAGAGTAAAGGGCTGGAAAAATGTTTTCCAAGCAAAGAGACCTAAGAAACCAGCAAGAGTAGCTATTCTTTTTTTTTAAATTTATTTATTTTTATCTCAATCACAGGTTAGGTACTTTGAATCCCAGGCGTAGCCCCCTCCCCCATTCCCTATTCTAATATCTAATAAAATAAAGTTTGAACCAAAATTAACCAAAAGAGATGGAGAAGTGTACTTCATACTCATCAAAGAAAAAAATCCACCAAGACGACATCTCAATTCTAAATATCGATTCCTTAAATGCAAAGGCACTCATATTTGTAAAAAAAAAATACACAGGTTAATGAGACAGAGACTAAACAGATAAATAATGACAATAACTGATGTTATAAATCAAATGGACTTGACAGCTACAGAAAGTTTCACACAAACACAAAATAGTATACTTTCTTCTAAGCACCACACTGAATGATCTCCAAAACTACACATATATTCAGCCTGAAAAGATACAAGAAGATTGAACCCTCTCCCCCTTGTATCTCATCAGACCACCAGGGATTAAAGCTGGAACTAATCAACAACAGAAACAACAGAAAGCCTACAAACTCATGGAAACTGAACAACTCTCTATTCAACAACAGGGTCATGGAAGAAATAAATAAATTAAAGACTTTCTAGAATTAAGTGAAAATGGAGGCACAGCACACCCAAACTTCTGGGACACAATGAAGTCAGTGCTAAGGGGAAAGTTCACAGCACTAAGCACCTTCACAAAGAAATTGATGAGATCACATACTAGCAACTTAACAGCACATCTGAAAGCTCTAGAACAAAGAGAAACAACACATCCAAGAGGAGTAGATGGAAGTAAATAAACACAAGGCTGAAGTCAATTACTTAGATAAAAAGAGAACAATACGATCAACAAAACTGAAAGCTAGTTTTTTGACAATATAGACAAACCCTTAACCAAACTAACTGAAAGGCAGAGAGAAATATCCAAACAAAATCAAAAATGAAAAGGGGACATAACAGCATATACTGAGGAAATCCAAAGAATCATTAGGTCTTACTTCAAAAGCCCATACTTGACAAAAATGGGAAATGTAAATGAAATGGATTATTTTCTTGATAGATTCCACTTACCAATGTTAAATCCACATCAGGTAAACAAGATAAATAGTCCCATAACCCCTTAGGATAATAGAAACAGTCATTAAAAGTCTCCCAGAGACTGTTTCAGTCATGATCTTGATGGCTGACTTTTTGACCCTCCCCCATATAAGCCGGGGAGTGACAGACTGGCTAGATCCCAGGGGAGGACTTTGCAGCCAGCCCTGAGGAGACAGGATAAGCTGGGGTTGGATGGAAGGGAAGGAGGTCCTCCCCTGTTGGTGGACTTGGAGGGGGGGGGAAGAAGGAGATGAGGGAGGGAGTGGGAGGGTAGGAGGGAATGGGGGAGGGGGCTACGCCTGGGATTCAAAGTACCTAACCTGTGATTGAGATAAAAATAAATAAATTTAAAAAAAAAGAATAAATTGTAAATAACATTATACCTTTTCTTGAATACTTAATCAATATTTATTATTTCACGCTGATATGAAAACCTTTGTAAATACTATTTCACATGTGTGTGGATACTTCCTAAACAAATTAATTGCTGAGGCCTTGCACTTACTGCTTTGAAGGATAATGCCAAGTTTCTCTCTGTAAAGATTATAAACAATGGACATATCACCAAGCGGGACTAGGGCTTGTTTCCTTTATCTTTGTGGTACATTAGTATCAAATGTTAAAAAATTTCCAATAGCAAGAGTGAAAATATATCTCTTTTGCATTTATGCATTCAAGTGTGATCTTGTTACATGCTTGTGAACCACTTAATTTTCATTTATTGTTTTATATTAATTGTTTTTAATGCAAACAGATTTCACTGTGTATATGTGAGATGCTATGGTGTACACAAAAATTGTGAAATAATTACTACAGTGGAGCAGATTAATACACAGTTACTCATTGTATGAGACAAAGCACCTAAAATTTTGTTACTTAAGAAAAATCAATAAAAGCATAATTTTTGTTCCTTGACAGGAATTACTAAATGAAAAAAAAAAAGTCTCCCAGAATTCTACCAGACATTCAAAGAAGAGTTAATACCAATACTCCTCAAAGTATTTCGCAAAATAGAAACTAAAGGAACATTGCAAAACTCATTCTATGAACTTACAGTCACCTTCTAACTAGACAGGACTTCAAGTGGAGGGAAGGGAACATCAAATCACCCATTAAAAACTTTTTGACACAAAATTTACCCTGCCTACAAGATGTACAGGGATAAAGTTAGAGAAGAGATTAAGGAAATAGCCAACCAATGCCTGGACCAACCTGACCCACCCCATCAGAGAAAAACCTCTGACACTTAACAATATTCTGCTTTGCTTGCAGGCAGAAGACCAGCATAGTTTGTCCTCTGAGAGGCTCCATCCTGCAGTGGCTGAGACTCACAGCCAAACATTAGGCATAGCATGGGGAGCCTTGTGGGAAAGTGGGGGAAGAATAGAAAGACCAGAGGGGACAAGAATTTCACAAGAAGACTAACAGAGTCAGCTAAACAAGATAAAGGGGAGTCTGTGGAGACTGAAGCACCAACCAAGGGCCATGCATGAACTGGACCTAGGCCCTCTACACATATGTAGTTCATGGGCAGGTTAGTTTTCATGTGGGTCCCTAGTAAGGGGAGCAGGGGCTATCTCTGACATGGACTCTGTTGTCTGATTTTCAATCACCTCCCTCTGCCTTGGCCAGCCTCAGTGGAAAAGGATGCACTCAGTCTTGATGCAACTTCATTTTCCAGGGTGGGCTGGGGGGGGGGGTAGTGCCCCTTTTCTGAGGAGGTGGGAAGGAGGGATGAGGGTGAGGGGGAGGGAGGGTGAGACCAGGGAGAGAGGATGGAGGGGCTATGATCAGAATGTAAAATGAATTTACAACAACTTTTAAAGGAAAGAAAGATAAAGTGTTAAGGAGTTTCACATCCAGATCATATAAATCCATAAGCGAAAATAATTTAGTGTCAAACCAAGAAAAGTAACCTACAGTCTTCTTGAGAATCACCCCTATTTAAGTGTCTTTTCCACTATATTCTTGCTATTGAATTATATAAACACATATTTAGATATTTTCTTTGTTGCCTAAAGTAAGAACTCACTGGAAACAATAATAAATCATAGCTAGAGACTGTCATCCACAAGTTCACAATTAGCTTCCCAGCTTGGCTAAGGCTCTCCTGATCTGCACAGCTGTGGTCCAGCCTGAAGATGGTCAAGCTGAACTCCTGGTGTTTGTACAAGTTGATACATATAGAGTCAAAACTGTGGAGTTACTGCATCTAGAACTACTCAGTGCAGTGATGCTTTGTCAAATGTAGCATAAAATAGAGTGAAATGTTGAGCGTAGTCCAGGCTCAGTGTGTCCCGTGTTGGGGACAGACTCCATCCTCTCTCTCTAGTCTGAATCAATGCCTTGACTCTATGTAGTCAAGGCTACCATGACGCAGTGTGAGGCCAGGGAGGAATACATTTATCCCTGAAGTTGCTACAGAGTGTATGATTCATGGAACACAAATTAATTTAGAGAACATGTTTTATCATTTTTAAAGCCTTTATGTTTCTGTAACCCAGATCTAAATCACTTTGTTGTTTCTAGAAAAACTTCTTTCTATCTCAGCAAATCTGGTACTCATGGAAGTATAGGCTTTCTATATATTCATGTGACATTCAAACAGTTTTCAGCAGAAAAAGTATAAGGTATAGTTGTATTTCAAAGAATATAAAGCTATTTGTCTTTATAAAACTTATCAAGAATTTATTTTCTTATTGGACTAACAAATAAATTGAGACTATGAGGAATAGTAGCCAAGAGACCTTTGAGTGTTTTGTTTCTATGGACTATGCTGAACTAGGGCTACTCCTGTAGGAATAGCTGTTAGAGCTAGCAAACATTTCTTTTAATTGGTTGAAACCATTATCATAAACTAATCTTAGTTAACAGTGCTTATCTCTGCACACTGGCCCAAGGCTGCCTTTATTAAACAAGGAAGGCTTACTGCTACCAAAGAGACCCCTAGAAAAAATCTTATTAATATCTCATTAATGACTACTTCGTTACTCATGTTTCTCTCTCTCTCTCTCTCTCTCTCTCTCTCTCTCTCTCTCTCTCTCTCTCTCTCATGCACGCACTCGCACGCGCACGCGCGCGCGCACACACACACACACACACACACACACACACACACACACACACCCCTACCTAGAAGAAATGAAGTGATCTTGTAGTTAGGTAACAGAGGTCCCTAATGAAAGAGAAACGAACAGCATGAAACTGAGGGAACTGATCAGAAATAATTGAAACACAATTAGCTAATCAACTAGCAAATTTGCAGTTTCCACCCTAGGGATGAGTCTCTGGGCGCCACACCTGACCCAGTGGAAGAGCTCCTGCTCTCACAGATTTGAGAACACAAAGATGGCTGAGTTGTGAGCTCTCTCTCAAGTAAATACAAACTGGTCTCTCAACATTTCCCTGAAAGGTGTTTATGTTGAAATTTTAATGGTAGCTTCATTTTCTGTTTATTTATGCATGATATTTCTTCTATATTATTTCAAGAGGTAGAAGTAGGTTCTGAGGACTTAGCTCATGGTATAATGTATACTCAGGCTACAGTGACCTTCTAATCCCTAACATCAACTCTCTACCTACCAAGAAAGATAGAGACAGAAAGAGAGATGGAGAAAAGAACAATATTGATTTATGGGAACAAAAGTTCATGAAGCCATTTTCCCTTATTCCTTTCTCTCCCTTTCTTTCACCCCCATCCTCCTAACTGCCTACCTATTCACCCTTTCCCACTCTCCTCTTTTTCAGAAAGGGGGATCTCAGCTTCCCATCCACCCCAGCTCATCAAGTTGCATCAGGACTGAGCACTTGTGGCCTAGTAAGACAGTCCCTCCAGGGGGAAGTGATAAAAAGCTGGCAAATAAGTCTGTGTCCTATGCAGTCCCCACTTCCCTTACTAGAGGACCCATATGAAGCCTAAGCTGCCCATCTGCTTCATCTTTGTAGTGGGCTTAGGTCCAGCTCATGCATGGTCCTTGGTTGATGCTTCAGTCTCAGCAAGCCCCTCTAGACCCTGGTTAGTTGACTCTGTTGTTTTTCTTGTGGAACTCCTGTCACTTCCAGATCCTTTTATCTTTGCTCCAACTTTTCCACAAGATTTCCTACACATCAAGCAATGTTTGACTGTGAGCCTCAGCATCTGTTTTGAAGTGCTGCTGGGTAGAGCCTGTCAGAGGACAACCCTGTCAGGTTCCTGTCTGCAAGCTTAGCAGAGTATCTTTCATAGAATCAGGGGTTGGCATTCTCTGCTAGAGTGGGTCTTTGGTTGGGCCAGGCATTGGTTGGGCAATCTCTCATTTTCTGCTCTACCTTTATCCCTGCACATTTTTTAGGCAGGGTAAATTTGGGGTTGAAGTTTTTGTGGGTGGGTTGGTGTTTCTTTCCCTTTGCTAGAAGAATAGTCTAGTTAAAAGGTGTCCTCTTCAGCCTCTAAGGCCTCTGCTACTAGGAGTTTCTGCTTAAGTACCCCTCATATCCTCCCAGAACTCTACCCTAACTTAGGTCTCCAGCTTGTCACAGAGATACCTCACCCTCCGTTTTTCTTTTCTCTACAGGCCTTCTGTCCTCTCTCATACACTCTCTCCAAGTCTTTTCAGTTTTCTAAGACACCGCCTTGTGTCCAGTGGAAATAAAGTCTCCAGCTCCTCTGAATTGACAGCTGATCTGATGAGGATCAGGAAGACCAGTGTCTTCCACTCACTGTCTTCCTATTGAAGGTGGAATCTGGGCTTCTAGGAAAGTTGAGGGTTTACAGAAGAATCAGGAACTTTTTTAAAGGTCATTTTTAAAGGGTCAGAGGATGTGTGGATGGGATTTTGCTAGTAATGTGAATAACAAAATGCAGTATGATGGTCCAGAGAACCCTGGCCCCAGGGACTTTGTGGACACTCTACAGAATTTCAGTGTTACTGGGAAAATTTAAGCCTCTTCAATGAAGGTTGGGCATAATTAGTGCCAAAAATGGGTCAACCCTATAAATTTTCAATCATGGGTCTTGACTGACACTGGCTGATAGTGACACTAAGAAAAGATGAAATGGACTCCATCATGCAATTTTTAAAAATGGGCAACATAATTAAAGCAATTTATATGTGAGGGAGTGAGTGAATGAGTGAGCATGGGTATCACTAAAGCAGTTAAAATTCAAAGACCATCTCTGCTGCTTTCAGCATCCTCCAATGTGCATTCTCCATGAGGCCTGTTCCCCAACTCCTACCCAATTCACAACTAGAATAGACTACTGACACTCACCTCCTTACAAAGGACTCAGCTGACACATTTGGGGAAAATATTTGCATTTTTATAAGTGGCCACCTAAAGATCAGAAACTTTTTTTTTGAGACAAAAGGATGTCTCCTGCTGAAGATTGGGAAGGTTGGCTGCTGAAGATTGGGAAGGTTGGCTAGGAAAACTTGGAATAAGAAAAGAAACTGGATTAGTATACACAACACAGACAGATCAAAACTATGATGCTCTGTGAAGGGAGTTAGGAATGTGTCTATACGTTATACAGACTGTTAGGAACAGCACTGAATCCACAATAGGAGGTAAGGATTGTTTTGAAATGGAAGAGGTAAGGGAGTGATTACAAAGGAGCACAGAAAAAAATCGGCAGGATGATGAACGTATGGAGTATCATGATTATAGGGATAGTTACGCTGTTGTATATATACTAAAAGATTAAAATCTACCTTTGAAATGAGTGTGCTTTAGTGTTTAGGAGTTACATAACATCCCTCAAGATCTGAGGGGGTTCAGTTCCCAGACATACGACTTGCCCCTCGCATTTGCAGATGCTCCAGTTTCATATATAAAATGTATAGTGATTATACACAGCTTATGAAAACCTGCATAATTTCACAATTATCTCTGAAATAATTGCAATACACTACAATGGAGTTCTATTTAAATCATTGTTATTGAGGAGGAAAAACAATGACAAGAACCGTCTGTACATATTGAATACAGTTGCCATTTATTTGAGCAAATATTTTCAGATTTTTTTTAATTTTCAAAATGTATTTTATGTGTATGAGTGCTTTTCCTGTATGTATGTCTAGGCACCACTTATATGTCTGATACCTATAGAGACCAGAAAAACGTGTTTAATTACCTGGAACTGGAGTTACAGGTGGTTGTAAGCTGCCACGTGGGTGCTAGGAATTGGACCTGGGTCCTCTGGAAGAGCGGGCAGTGCTCTTAACCTCTGAGCCATCTCTCCAGCCTTTCTATTTCTATTTAAATAAGAAACTCTTGGATACAGCAGGCCAGCTATGTATGCTTCAGCAATGTTACTTCAAACAAACCGACAAACCAAACTTGACGGAATGAAAAACTGACTCTGCCATCTTTGAAGGAGAGCAGCTTTTGTCTACTCCACCCACAAGTCACCCACAAAACTACAGGATGAAGAGGCGAGGTGATCCACGGAAGCCTGCAATGTTAGAGTAGTACCCTCTACTGTGTTACCCAAAGATGCAGTGCTGAAAGATGCTTAGCTGCACAGCATGTTCAGCAAGGCAGGGATTCCAAACTGTCCTTCCCACAAGTCAGGCAGAATCAGTGCCAGGTGCAGTAGAGGTTGCTGGCTACAGGTATTGCAAGAAAATACTTCCATTTTCACAGAACTGGGTCCCTACTGATTTAGTAGATCCTGCTGATTTGCTTTTCATTTCCCTCCTTTTTATCCTTCCTCTGAGCTACTTAACAGACATCACTATTTAGCCTTGAAGTAACCATGTTTCCTAAACCATGATTTTATGAGTTTAGGACCTTTTGTTTTAAATGCCAAATTTCCAAAAGATAAAAAAAAAACTTCTCCAGAATGTCTGAGTTTTGGTGATGACACTTTCTGTTTGATAACTTTGCATTTCAAAACTCTTTAAATGCGCTAGTCAATGATCCAGCCCTCTCTCTCTTTCCCTTGCCTTGAGGGAATGTGTACTGACACGTGGTATATAACAACATTTTAGACAACAATAGACTAGATAGTCTATAAGGATGCAACTAAAACATTCCCTAGGGATACACAAGTCCTCCAAATGCCACACTACACTGCCAGTGGAAACTCATGGATCAGTGCAGAGTCTGAGGTACTCAAATGTCCTGTCCTGTCCATCTCATAAAAGTGCAGCACATTCATGATGTGTAATTCTTGAGACTCAGAAGAAATAAACATGTTATTGGTTTATTGGTTTGTGTATTTACTATACTTGCTGTTTTAGAATAGATTCCTATTTGTGATTGTAAAAATCATGACTCTGACTTGAAGGGAATAAGAGATGGTCTATTCTAGAACCACATGTTAGTGGCCTGTAAACACACACTTATGACACCACAAAAACTATGTTCCATCATGGTGACATTTAATCAGGTGACATTTTAATAGTATCAGGGCAAAACATGTCATAAGTCAAAATACATTTTAAATACATTGGTGGACACATCATGTAGGAAGGTTACAACAAAGCATGAAACCTCTGCTGTGGGCCTCAGATGCTATCTGATGACATTCTTACCTTTCTGGTTAGTAGAAGCTAGGGGTCTCTAGGTACTTTCCAAAAGTGTTTACCTAAGTGTTGCAAGACAGCTTTCAGGTCACATACAGAGTTGGGTAATACATGGCTATTTAAGGAACTAAAAGCCCTAGATGATTTGGCTCTGTCCATACAGTATTAAAACTCTCCACAGTTACTGAGGTTCTAATTCAGTAATTGCCTTGGTGGGTGTAGTCTCAATATAGATGAGACTTCTTTCTGGGAATTTATAAAAACATACTTATGAAAAAAAACATACATATGAAAAAAGATTTATTGTGTAACAGTGTGTAGATCAGACCAACAACCTTAAATGCTATGGGTTAATGCCTCTCTTGAGTGCATCAGGAGGTCATGTGACTGACCAGTTCACAACATCTAGATTTATTAAGCACATTCTGTGGTGTTTTCATAAGGATAGAATTGGTCAGGAAAATACTTGTCAGATCCAGTCTCATTGGTACAGCACAGATTATAACAGTTACTTATGATAAAGGCCATAGTCCAGTAAGTGAAGAACTTAGGGGAGAATTAGGCCAGGAGATACACTGATCAGCAGCTTTTCCATCCAGAAACTATGTAAGAAGATTGGATGTTATGTGGGCAGAGTCTGGGAGCAGGACAACCTTTCCCACAGCCTTCTCTCACCCATTCACTTGTGTTAGAGCTTGCTATCTCTGTAGAAAAATCCTCATTTTAATTATTTAATGTTTTAATATTAAGTCAAGCATTCTTCTATTCCACACATAAATTATAAAATTGGGCTGCTTAGGATATTTTTTTCATTAGAGTTACGTGAATGAACATTCTTTCATCACTATGGAATTATTGTATCTTGGGCTGGACTCACAGAGGATATGTGTTTTCTCTCAGCAATAAACTAAAAATTTCAATTTATATAAAATAGTTCATAAAATAGAAATTAAATAACTACAACAAATTCCACTATCTCTATTTCACAGAAGAGATAATGGGTCATTTTTCTTCTCATCCCTATATATCTATATAGAGGTGTGTATGTGTGTGTGTATAAAATTTCATCATTGTCTGAGGTATCCTCATAAGTCTAAACCCTTAAGTAATTCATTTTTTCCCCTCTTAAATTACCCAAAAGCAGAAAGACACACATGGTATATACTCACTTATATAGACCTATAAGATAGGATAAACATACTGAAATCTATACACCTAAAGAAGATAAACAAGAAAGAGGACTTGGGGTAAGAGGATTAATCCTCACTTAGAA
>CM053750.1:26411042-26471248 GCA_028658305.1 Pachyuromys duprasi | reverse complement strand
AAGGATTGCCTCTGCTTAATTTGGCTTCTCTTCCTTCCCAGTGCGTTCACTTGTTCTGTTCTCTCTGTTCTTTCTGTTATCTAAATTAGGACTTTAGAATTTTGACATTTTATATTTTTGCATGGTTCTTCAGAAGAACAGCTAGTGGTCATTAAGCCCACAGTATAGTTTTCAGGTTTCTGGAATGCAGTAAAGGGGACATCAGTGAACACTGTGCTTTGGCAAAGATAATCCACTTTGACCTTGACAGACAGAGGAGTACAGTTGATCTTTGTTGTTTTTGGTCTATCTCTGTCTTCAGTCTCAAGTTTACATATTGAAGAATTCTTCGTTGTGCCAACTTTAGCCATGTGTTATCACAACTCTTGATATTACTTTAGGATGGTTTCTTCTGAAACCAAATGCCATCATGCATTTGTGACCTTTTATTCGCCCACAGAACTTCAATCAGATTCTGACTGACTGTAGGCTACTTACTGTAGGAATCCCTCTATCAGCCATTTTCTTGTTCTTCCCGGGCACTGCCTACTACCAAATGTTCTGCTATCCTTGAAGCTAATGGTGCCACTGGGTGCAATTTCTCACCAATGGACATAAGCAGGGGTGATGGATACAATTTCTACTTTGTCTGTTCAATAACAAATAATTTTTTTTTTGGTTTTGGGTTTTTGGGGGGGGGCTTTGGATTTGTTTTGTTAGCTCTCTGTGCTACTCAGACAGAGACAAGCCTGTGATGTAACTTCCATCCCACCCACAAACCTACTTGCATCTCTGACATGCACTCCTTAAAGACCACCCGGGGCAGGAAGCATGTTGTGGGAAAGATGAATGAGTCCCACTCTTTTATAAGCTTTTGTGCAAGTGGATGCTTAGAATATTTTGATTCACTACTTTTGACTGTTATTCTGACTTTTCTTTTTCTTTCCATGTTGCCACACACAGAAGCTAAATGTCATGTGGTTGTGAGGGAAAAAAAAGACATATCTGTGCTGGCCTCCGTAATCATTCCATCCATGTTTAATGCACACAGTTCTGGTATGTCATTCTGCAGTGCCATCACGTAACGGCTGCAATAATGGCAGCCATCCCAGAACCATGGCATACACCCATGCTCTGCTCCCAGCACTCAGCACATGATGCCAGGATGGTAGAAAGGCAGCCTCAAAACAATGACAAAGAAATGTTTTAACAGCATTTGCTCACTCAGAGGAAGAGGAAAAGTCCAATAAGAGGTACTAGGAGAGACCTAAAAAGGAATGCTGTGATGGATGTGGTTTTCAGATTTAAGAGTGATTTCCCCAGTTGAATAAAAGGAAATTCTAAATAAGACAGGCAGAAGAAATATGAGAAAATTGTTTCTGGCCGAAGTAGGAGAAATGTGAGTTTAAATCCAACCTGGATTATTTAGCGAAGCATACACTGTCTCAAAATAAAACAAACAGAAGAACATTCTCTAGCTTGGCTGGATCTTGGTGATAGAGACCATTTCTGGAGAAGCAACAGGCTGACAAGCCAGGCTGAAGCAGTGTGCCAAACCTCAAATGGCCAGCTTTATCACTCAATCTGCACTTCGGCAGTCAACCAAACTTAGGCAATACTGCTTTTTGGACTTTTACTTGAGTGTCCATTGTTATTGGTATGCGCTAAGAAGAAATATTAATTTAATCACATTAAATAAGTACCAGCCTCTGAATACTGTGGGGAAAACACTAGTATTGCTCGGAAGACTGATAAAGACCATGCCGCTGAACTGTCACTCTTGTGAGAACTTCAGCTTTTGGCTGTATCTGTTTTCTATTCTGACCTGTGAATTATAAGACCAGAATTACACTTTTGAAATGTTTACAACCCATGTGTTTCAAACATGTACATTTTAACTACTTAATTGCAGGTCAAAGTTCAAGTCAAAATACATACATACCTTTTAATCAGAACCTTTGTTTCTTTAGATGGGGAAAGAGAAAGAGACAGATTGAGAGATTGTTTTTAGATGTTTAGATTGTTTTAGATTTACATCCTTAACGTAAATATTTTTATATTATTAAATATTTTATATCATATTATTAAGAGTCCTTATAATGTAAAATGAAAATAAAACCTACAAATGAATTATGTGTATAGAAGAAAGACAGGGAGAGAAATAGAGAGGTGAGGGAGAATGAGCGTTTCCCTAGCACCCACGCCACATTCACACTTGAAAATTATGCATCTTCCTATTATCCTGGGAATGCAGAATAAGAGATATGAAGAGTAATACAAGGTCAGTACTGCTACTCTTTTTTCTATTATTTTAATAACTTATTTTTATTGTAATTATTTCTACCAAACTCTAATTCTTGTCTGTCCATGTCATTATTGAGGTGTCTGGTATGCTGCTACATTATAGCTTTGTCCCTTAGAAAATTCTAATTATTTTGTTACCACAAAGGGGGCATCACTATGAACACATCTTGTTGAATTATTTTCTATTGTATTGTCTTGGGTTATTAAGTCCAGAAGTGCTCTTTCACTTCAATATGGGGCTGAGAGTCAGTTGTGGTTTTAGCCGACTCTATTAGCTGAATTCATGTAAATCTTGCATCATTAATAGTTCAGCTCCCTTATGCCTGTCACTTAGCACATCATCAGCCTCCGGCAGGTTCCAGAGTAATACAAAATCAAATACTTTTTCTTTGCCTAGTCGTCCTGTAAGAACAAATTTAAAAATCCTTTTGTTTCTGCCTGACCTAGTTCCTAGATATTACATAATGGTGCCTCCTAAAAAATATGACAGTGTGTTTATAGTTCTTTCTTTCTGAAAAAGAGAAAGGGATTTTCCCTACAGCTGTGTTCCAGGTGCTTAGACAACTGGCAAACGACTGAAACTTTCAAAATACATGTTGAATGAATGAATGTCCTAGACGACAGGCTGCAATGGTCTGTCTTATCTTTATGGGAGCAAAACACTTCTCCTACGTGGGGCCATTGGGGTCTGCTCTACTGAGGATCAGTTTAAGGAGGGGCAGGCAGGTTCTATGTGATGCTTGCATGTTAGTTGCTGGACTCCCAGGACTGTGACTCGTTGTCCAGAGGAGAACTGTCTAGCCAGACAGCTGAGCAGCTCCCCAAATTCTGATCCACACAAATGTAAACACGTGGCTTTAAGTCAGAGTTTGGAGCTGGGTTATAATGCAGTAACACATAACTAACAAACCTCAGAGAAAATGAGCTTCAGGACTGACAACTGAAAGACAGTTTAACCAAAGCTGTACACTGTTGAAAGATTTCGAAGGTTGTCCTTAGAAATGTATAATGTCCTCATTATACAAACACAGTTTGCCAAGTGCTGTGAATCTGCATCCAAAGTTCATCCTTATTGACAGATCATAATTCCAGTTTAACATGTTAAGCTTCTAGCTGGTGCACACCTTTTATTCCACCGTTCAGGAGGAAAAAGAAAAAAAAAAGGATTTTTGTGAGCTCAACGCCAGCCTGTTCCATATAATGAGCTCCAGGACAGCCAGAGCTACATAGTAAGACCCTGTCTTCAGAAGCCAAAACAAGAAACAAACAAAAGTACACCAAGCTTCCCAAAAACCAAACAAAGAGTTGATTAAAATCAAAGCTCTTTAAGAATGAAATCATTTTCTCAGTAACAAACACTCAACAGGAACTGAACTAGAATCACAAAGGATAAAGTAAAATGTGTATATAAATCTAATAGTATCTCTGACAAAATAAAGTTCATGCAGAAGTACATAACATAATTATATGTCTACATTAATTTCAGGATTAAGTGTAAACATATAATACCACAAATGAGAAAAGTACACCTAAGTACAGAGGATAATTCTAAAAGGTCTAACTATTTCAGGTGTGAGTTTATTTGACCAGATCTATTGATGCTTAGCACATTTAGGCTTCCCTTTGTTATTAAGAATCTAGAAGAGAATTGAGTGTTTGAGTGTGCATGTAAGCGTGCGTGTGTATGTGATAAAAAGGGATTCTATTGGCTTAGCAGGTAAGGGCTGTGCAATCAATCCAACTGTGTCTCTCTAGCTGCAGAGGCAGGGGTTCTGGTATCTGCTCACTCCAGGTTGCCTGAGCAGTTGAGATCTGACTGTGGAGTCCTAAATGCTCCCTGGAGAGCGCTTGCTGTTGATTCCACTTTGGAAGAATGAAAATTCTGAAATCTGGTATCCATGCAGTAGTAATAAGCACATTCGTGCGTGGAGGAGGGAAGTCAGGAGTTGCGCAGCTTTGCCAGCTTCTCTCTGCTTCAGCTTTTTCTCATTTAGGGATCAGCCTACGAGGGGAGGTAATCCAAGGCACCACCCCACATGTCAATCTTCTCTTAAAACACCCCACAGATCAACCCAGAAGTCAACTCTTCTGGTCCAAGATATCTCTCAGTCCTGTCACATTGGTAATTACAGACCAACCATTGCAACCCCTTTTCTTCTATTTCTGTTTGAAATGACTCCACAGGGATTTTTATATGAAAACATGGCCGTTTTCTTCATCAAGACTATATTCTTCACTGGTTTTTGTTTTTACATTCTGAAGAATTAGTTTGTTGTTCTCCTTCAAATGATACTTATCCTAAATCTAAAAGAAGTCTGACTCTGAAACTTTTTCTTATGGATTCAATTTATACTCCATCCTAGGCCAAAGATGGCCTTTGCTTCCCACCATCTAGTCTGAAATTCTGGTCTACAATTAGTACTAAATAAATATCATTGCTCTGTCATTGCAGTCATTATCTCTATCACTGTCACTGCCATCACCATTATTTCCATCATCGTCATCACCATCAAACAACACCATCATCCCTGCCATTATCATCATTATTATTTAACTTCAAAACAAGAAAAGATACATAAGAGTGAAATGTTACTAAGGAGTTAGCTCAAGGACACTTAAGTAAGTACCTCCAGAACTGCCTGGCTTTAAGACATTGTATTATATCATTTCACAGAACACATTATGTTATCTTTTACAATTTTCACGAAGTTGAACCATTTTCAAATATAAGCTTATTTCCTCAGGAAAAGAAAACTCCCACCGTTACTTTCTGAGATGAGGAAGTGGCTCCCGCCCGCACTGCTGGGACTAATGTGGTCTTCAGAGCAGAGCTGGAAAGACCCTCGAGTCCAGCAGAAAGAGGAAACCACAGCAGCACAGGCAGCTGGGTAAGGTGGCATGTTCTGCTTTCATTGATTACTCATAACATGAAGAAAAAGGTAATTTCTGGACAGGTGTGCACTTTTGTTTCACAAGTTATTTCCTCTGTAAATTTAGCAGCCTTCAATCAATAGGGCAAATTTTTATATTTTCTTGGATATGAGACAGGTGACATCTAGTCCACTGATTCCTATCTACATGTAACGACAAAAAATAGAAAATAAAAATGAGAAGTAAAATCTCCTAAGGATGTCTCTTGAAGTTTACCTTGTCAAGCACCTGAAAGGGAGGGAAAAGCAAGCCTGAGTCCTGAGCTTTTAGTGGTGGTATTTTATTTTAAAATGTTATTGATAGTGTCATTACCAGCACATATTTTTCAGATGCAGTGATCAGAACTCATTTCCTGTCTACTCCAACTCTCAGGCTTTGCTGATGATTTGAATTGTACTTTTACAATTTCTTGTCATTTGAACAATCCATACATGCTAACACACTCATGTGGCCTCTTAGTAATTCAGCTGTTTCTTAAAGTTGTCTGATGTGTATGAGTACTAGATTGCTGAAGGCCCTCGTGGACTTGCCTCTCTAGTGACTACCTTAAATAATACTTTGAAAAATCATGCCTCTGTTATTCTTTTCTTCTTCTCCAGAGTTATTTCTAACTTGTTACTTGTTATCCTTTTATTGCTAATTTGTTCATTGAACTTATTCTTCTAGAATTTTATTTATAGCAAGGTCTATGGTTCATTTTTCACTTTATCTCATAGCGTGGATCATTATTTGGCAAAAATTAACAAAGTATTTGTTGAACATTGGCTATCTAATGAATCGGTAAATAACTAACTTAATAGATAAAACCACAAACCATGATTACCTCCTCACAGATCTTTATCTGACACACACCAACTTTCTCTGGAAATGAAAGCTGAGCTGCTGCCAGACCTGATTCAGAATTGTGGAAACTGACGTCAGATTTCTTAGGCTGTGCACTGCACACACTGCTAGTTTGATATATCACCAAAGAAGGTATACTTGCTATCCCTAACCTCAGCAACAGTTAGATGATTAACACAGCTCAAGCTTTATGAGCTTTGTTTTCTGACTTTTTAAATGTAATTTATTTATTTTTATATCAATCACAGGTTAGGTATTTTGCATCCCAGGTGTAGACCCCGCCCTCATTCCCTCCCACTTTCCCCATCCCTCCCTCATCTCCTCCCCGTCCCCTCCAAGTCCACCTACAGGGGAGGACCTCCTCCCCTTCCATCTGACCCCAGATCATCTTGTCTCCTCAGGACTGGCTGCAATGTCCTCCCCTGGGATCTAGCTAGGTTGTTACTCCCTGGTGTGTATGGGGGAGGGTCAAAGAGCCAACCATTGAGTTCATGACAGAAACAGTCCCTGTTCCCCTTACTAGGGTCTTCAGTTGGACACAGAGCTACCATGGGCCACATCTGAGCAGGGGTTCTAAGCCATATCCATACATGGTCTTTGGTTGGAGAAACTATCTCATATAAGACCCCTGTGCCCTGCTCAGTTTGGTCTTTTGGAGCTCTTGTTCTCCCCAAGGCACAGTGGTAGCTGTGAGCTAAAGTATCAAACCATCTCAAAGCTCTGACACATTCTGTCACACAAAGGTAAATGATTATAATGAAGATACATGCCAAAAATAATCACAGCATTATTATACCCATCCTGTTCAACTCAATAATTCAATATGTGTGTGTGTGTGTCTGTGTGTGTATATAGAGAGAGCAGTATTGTTATATCCAACCCCAGATATCTCTTCCAAGTCCTTCCCATGTTTCCCTCAACGTGGCCCCTCAGAATATCATGTGTTGTTGTTTTTTTTTCCCCTATAACTCACAAGGTCTTGTTAATGATGTTCATATGTACATGAGTGTGGCCGTTCGCCTGAGCATGGGAAACCTACCAGATGCCCGCCTCTTTAAAAGAATTGGGATATTCTCTCTTTCCCCCACATATCAACATCTAAAGGTACTTGGTGAGGAGTGGGGCCTGGATTTTGCTATGAACTTTGGCTATGAGTTCATGAATACAACGGCCCTGTCATGCTCAGAAGACAGCCTTTCTCAGACCTTCTCCCATTCTTTGGTGCTCACATTTTTTTTCTGGCTCCTTTTCAATGATATTTTCTGAGCCTTGATGGTTTTGAAGTTAATATAGATGTCCCATTTAGGGCTGCCAGAGCCTTCTTGACTGTATTGTTCTTCAAGCTGTAGACAAAGAACACATCATATCTAAACTGTAACATCTTTCTGCTCTCAATTTCTCTGCCTTAAAAGGAGAAATAAAGTGAAATTATCATACCTAAGAAAGAACGAAATACACACTAATTGAATATTAACTGTAAAAATTTTATAACAATAATTTTTTTACTTATGAATAAAAGCATTTATCTAGGCATTTTGTTACAGGTTTTTAATATAATTTTTATTTATCACAATTTATTCACTTTGTATCCCAGCTGTACGCCCATCCTCATTCCCTCCCAATCGTGCCCTTTCTTCTTCCCTCCCCCCTCCCCTCCTATGCCCCTTCCCAGTCCACTGATAGGGGAGGTCTTCCTCCCCTTCCATCTGACCCTAGTTTATCAAGTCTCATCAGGATTGTTTTTCATAGTCTCCCTCTGTGGCCTGGTCAGGTTATTCCCCCCTCAGGAGGAGGTGATCAAAGAGCCAGCCACTGAGTTCATGTCAGAGACAGTCCCTGCTCCCCCTGTTAGGGAACCCATTTGGAGACTGAGCTGCCACGGGATACCTCTGTGCAGGAGCCCAGCTTATCTCCATGAATGTTCCTTGGTTGGAGTATCAGTCTTAGAAAAGATCCCTAGGCCCAGATTTTTTGGTTCTGTTGCTCTTCTTGTGGAGCTCCAGACCCTTCCACGTCTTTCTATCTCTATCTCACCATAATTCTTGATGCTAGACACACACACACACACACACAAACACACACACAGTTATGCTTTCATTCTAGGTACATTCAGAGCTACAAGTTGAGGAAGCACTAGAAACCCTAAGAAAATTCCCAGCCTTGGCATAACACTGAGAGTACTATTTCCTAAGCATGCTACCTTATCTGAGACTTTGGGGGTCATTTGCCACTGGATGTTAATCAGATGAAAAGTGGGAAGGCACCATTGGTGTGGGGACATCCTTGAAAAAGGCACAAAGGTCAGATATTTCACAACACAGGCCAGAAACAAAACACCCTTGGTTGTTTCTGGAGGTGTGGTCTGGTGACAGCCTCTAGGTTTTTTTGTTTTTTGTTTTTTTGTTTTTGTTTTTTTAATGAGCTACTTTGTTTTTATCCAATCAATGGACTAACTCTGACCTGCACTTAGAAATGTCTTGTACCTGAGTAGAAGACAGTAGGATATACCTGAGACTTGGGTTCCTGCAAAGTAGCAATTGGTTAGGGATCCTTGCTGCATTATGTCTTACTCCAAAGAACATGATTATAGTACAGGCCACCGCTGATGAGCATCTAAACTAGAACACTGACATTGGTTTGATTGGCCAGGAATGATTAAAAGGTAAATGTGGTGAGACTGCGTGGTGCCTAAGAATCTAGACAAAGGGGAGGGGCAAGTGTCAATGTCATGGGGTGCACAAGTCATGAAAGTGACAGCTTCTTTGCACCCCAACCACAAGTAGCTGATGCTCCTGCACCTACTGCAGACCTTTATCATCACACATAGACGGATGTAGTTGCATCTCTTCCATTTGCATGAGTAGTACTTTATTATGAGCAGGCAAAAATAAGTAAGATGTTACTGAGCTCTGAGAGTTATTCTACCAAGTTAACAGACCCAAAAAATGAGTTCAGAAGGACTTCTGGTTTCCAACTAATGAACCACAAGTTGTGGGTAATATGAATACATTCTACTTGCAATTTAGGGGTAGGGACAGGAATGTGGGAATGAGCCCTTAGCCTGAGAGATTTTTCCAATCTCCTCTTAACATCAGAAGTATATTTATATTTGTGGATAATTAGAGAATGGTTTGATAAAGGACATATAGGAGAATCCCTGCCTCCCACCCCGCATGCTTTGTTGATTCAAAGAACAGAAGAGGAAAGGTTTCTCTCTTTGCCTTGATGAAATTTCTTTTACTATTTACAAATGTCTTAACAAACAGGTAGAATTACTATCATTAATATTTTGCTAGTAGATAAACTGAGAATAAAGAGTTATCGTTACCAATTTCCACTATGAACACATCTGACAGGCCATAGAGCTCACACACTGAAGTTCCCATACTTTGCTGTCTCCCCTTAGTGTAGAATGCCTTAGAGGGACTTCTTGTTTTCTGTGTAAAGACAATTTGAATAATTACATGTCAAAAAAAGATAGTTCATTGAAATAAGCAATGAAATGTGCTCATCCAGGCAAATGCCAGGAAGACAAAAATGGGTTGGGAATCTGAATGCCTTGCTTACAATTCAATTGAAATGCTGACTGCATAAGATGAGATCATGAGGGCCTTGTGTTCCATGATCCACTCAGTGTAATAATTACCTTTCAAAAAGCAGCAGCCAACACCACAAAACCGAAAACCTTCATTTTTGCATAAATGTTTGCTTTTCAAAAGTACTCTGTGTGCATTTTCTTTGAAACATTTTTGTGTGAATAACCTTAGAATATGCATAGATTGATGAATGGGTGCTATGGACATCAGAGCCCATCATTTGCAAATCTGTTTTCCCACATCCAGTCAACACTGTTAAGTGACTCTGGAGTAACTGGTACCCAAGACAGAACAGCAGTGGTAGGTAATGGCTATAAATACACACAGACCGTGAGTAGATCAGGCCTCGGGCATGGCCAGCTTCCAGGAGAGGACAGAAACACTAAGCTAAGAGGCTCCTCAGAGAAACCAGGCAGAACGGGTTTTTCTCTGGAAGGCTTTGGGCACAGACCCCACCCCACCCCCAGAGTGTGATTTTTAATCACAGAGCAGGACTAAGGCTCCTGTTTCTGATAGCAGTGAGGCCAGGCAGGAGACTAGCATTAGTATTGCCTGGAGGCTCCAAGGCAATGGTGAACTAAGCAGTGGTTCTGAATTCAGCCTTCTCACAGTGACATTTTATGAAACCTCAAAAATGACAGTTAGAATACCTCTGCCTCCTCATCAACAAAACATGCAGCTGCTCTGCTGTCCTGCAAGGCAAATGTGTGTTATGCTCTCTTGTATAGAAGTGCTTTCAGTTTTTGATACTCGACCTACTTCTTGTTGGAGTTCCACTATTCCTGGAAAATTCTTTTCTCCATGTCTAAGTAAGCAAAAGACAACCTAAGCCATAAACAGAACAAGGAAGCTCCTCAGTCACACACATCTGCACCAGACTGTTACTAGTTCTAGCTTTCACTTCCTGCTGTCCTGTGTACTGCATCACCCATGGGCAGCAAAGCCTACACTGAAACACAGTCAGATCTAGTTCGAGATGAAAAAAACACAAAATGAGCAAATATATTTAAGTGAAGCAATACTTACTAAAAATATCTTTTATTTAGGGCTTGCTTGCATTGGGAGATGTGCTGTGAAGCAGAGGCTTAATCTCCTTCTATCTTAGGGAGCTAAACAAGTTCCCCATTTATTATCTGCTTGTGAACAAAATTTGATGATCACTGGTAGTTATGCAGTCACCTATCATAAATGCAAGAGTGTAGTGAGGTACATGATGTCCCCAGAATATCTATGTCAACATTTTAACATCCACAGCCTTTGAAGGAGACTTCATTTGTAAAGTAGAAACTATGGAAGTATGATTATTGTAAATAAATGGATGAGGCCACAACCTAATATGATCATTGTTTTCATAAAAAGAGAACAAGATATGCATGAAGGGATTATTACATGGAAGAAAAAAAATCAAAATCTGCTCTTACAGGCCAGGGATCACAGGGCTTGACAGCAAAACACCAGAATCTGGGAGGAGAGAGAAGGATTTTGCTAGGAGGGAAACAGGTTGTATGTTTCTGCTAACATCCTGATTTCAGACTTGAAACCAGTAGAACTTAAAAGTCATCGCTTCTGCTGTATTGAACCACAGGTTTGGGGGTCCTTTTATTTTATTTTTAATGGTAGCTCTTGGAAAATAATACATAGAATAAAATCAGTTTGAAAGTTGAGAAATTTATCACTATGAGTGAAAGGTCTAGTATTATATTTATAAAGATTGATCAAATATCAGCAAACAGGGCTTCGGAGCTAGACACCTTTTGAATGAATGATCACTACAAGTCAAATACGTAGTAATAGTTGCTGTCTATTACTTATAACTTGCTCAACCAGGGCACAAGTTAAGTTGCTCACTCAGGGCACAATTCAGCAAACACTAGGTATAGTAGAAATACCAGGATGCATGATGCCATTGGTCTTTAAGAACTTTAAAACAGGAGAAAATTTAAAAACTAGCTAAGGCACTTACACCTCTTCAGTTTATTCCCACTCAGATTTTATTTTGAATGTTTATTAAAACATAATATCATAAATATTTTAATTAAACTTACTTAAGAGGAAAAAGAGAGATAGTGAAATCCTTAGCAGACCTTAAGAAATGTTAGCACAAGTCATCCATATTCATTACATAATCATCATAGGTGAAGAAAATTGGTTTTCATAATTCCCCAGGTGATATCACAGTTGACTTGAAGTGATTATCTAAGTTAGCATCACCCATTCTGGCATTTTTCTATCTTTTTTTTTTATTATTTATTTTTATCTCAATCACAGGTTAGGTACTTTGAATCCCAGGTGTAGCCCCCTCCCTCATTCCCTCCTACCCTCCCACTCCCTCCCTCATCTCCCTCCTCCTTGCCCCCTCCAAGTCCACCAACAGGGGAGGACCTCCTCCCCTTCCATCCAACCCCAGCTCATCCTGTCTCCTCAGGGCTGGCTGCAATGTCCTCCCCTGGGATCTAGGCAGTCTGTCACTCCCCTGCTTGTATGGGGGAGGGTCAAAGAGTCAGCCATCAAGTTCATGACTGAAACAGTCCCTGTTTCCCTGAGTAGAGTCTTCAGTCCTACACCGAGCTATCATGGGCCCCATCTGCGCGGGGGTTCCAGGCCACATCCACACATGGTCCTTGATTGTAGAAACCGTCTCATACAAGACCCCTGTGCGGCATTTTCTATCTTTACCTATATTTTTGCATGTCTGGGCTTCTGCCCTCTGGGGGAGTGTGGCCTCTTCTCTAATTGCCTCCTCTGTGCCTATATTCACCCATGGGTTGATGGAGTGAGCAGTTTGAAGACTATTCTTTTATAATAAAATGCAAATGAGTCCTGTCATAACTTTTAAGAACAAATAGTTTGCATATTTTATTTGATTTTCTTTCCATTGTTTAAAATGCTGAGGTGTTAAGAGCTTTTCTCCTAAAAGTTACCATTGTACTTGGCCCTGCTAAGAAAGTATTTAGCCCGTTCTCTCCATCCCTCTTATCCTTGCCTTTCCTTCCTTATCCTCACCCACTATTTTTTTTAAACATATTCTACGTTAGCCTTTTTGGTGTTTGTCCTTCTTACTTCTTTATAATACCAACATTTCTTGGAAATTTCAAAGCTACACACTGTTAGGAGTTATGGATGATATCTATGGATTTAAAATGCATTCATTAATTTATTCTCTAATTTTTCATAATGGCAAGAAGAATAACCACTCTAAAATATCTCCTGTCTTTTAACCCCGCAAAAAAAAAAATGTGCGATTTTCAAACTTCTACATTATTACAAGGAAAGGTAATGGAAAGTGCTGTAAATTTAGAATACTGCAATGATTCCAAGGTCTTGGGGTAATAGGCAGAATGCCTATTTCTCCAAAGCTATTAGAATTTCTTTGTAGATTGTGGAAATGGTTATTTAATACAGATGCAAGAAAACAGTACTAACTTCCAATGCCAGTGAATTTCCAGTGAGATCATTTTCAGATTGAACACTGACTGATTCAGGATCCTTGGATAAAAGACTATTGTATTCTAAATACATTTTGATCTTTGTCTTTTGTTAGCTACTTTGTATTAACTCTTCCAAATAGAAGTTTACAGAAGGCATTCACCCTTATGTAATTTCATGAAGTGAGAAATAGAATCCTTCTATGCATCTCACAGGAGGGAGACCTGAGATTCTCAAGTCCCACACTCTCAGAGCAAAAGTACAGACAGATAATTCAAAGACACTTTGCTTTGAAATACTACATTGGACTAAGCATTCTCTGAAACATGTTCAGAAGTTGGGCTTGTGGAAGTGATTGGATTATGAATGTTCTTCATGGATGAATGAGCTCTGATGCCTTGAATGGGCAGTAATTATGGAGGAGACCTCGCTAAGGGAATTGGGATTCTAGGGGCATGGTTTTCCCCTGTTCTGTTGCCTTGGGCTCTTTCTTTCTGCTTCGGGATTATCATAAGGGAGAAATACTTCTCTCATACATTTTTGTGCCATGATGTTCTACCCCACCTAAACTACAGCAATGAATCCAGACTGTCTTGAAAAAAAAAAATTTCTAAAGTCTTGAGACAATATTACTTTAAATTGTTTCTCTAGGTTATCTGCTCCAAGGAACAAAATGTTTGAATTGTATATTGTATCTTTCAAGAGCCGTGGTGTCCCATGCTACAGAATTTGAAACTCTTATGGTATATACTCACTTATATAGACCTATAGGATAGGAAGGTCATGCTGAAATTTACACGCCTAGGGAAGATATACAAGAAGGAGGACCCAGATTGGTATGATCAATGCTCGTTTAGATGAACAAATGGGATGGACATTGAATGGAGGATAAAACAAGCAACAGGACAGGAGCATACCAAAGAGGACCTCTGGAAGAATCAATATAGCAATGTATCAAAGCAGATATTAAGACTCACAATCAAGCCTTTGACAGAGGGCGGGAAGTAATAATAAAAATAGGGGAAGTTAGAAAGACTTGGGGAGAACAAGAGCTCCACAAAGACCAAACTGAGCAGGGCACAGGGGTCTTATACGAGACAGTTTCTCCAACCAAGGACCATGTATGGATATGGCCTAGAACTCCCGCTCAGATGTGGCCCATGGTAGCTCTGTGTCCAACTGAAGACCCTAGTAAGGAAAACGGACTGTTTCAGTCATGAACTCGATGGCTGGCTCTTTGACCCTCTGCCATACACGCCAGTAAGTATCAGCCTGGCTAGATCCCAGGGGAGGACATTGCAGCCAGCCCTGAGGAGACAAGATGATTTGGGGTCGGATGGAAGGGGAGGAGGTCCTCCCCCGTAGGTGGACTTGGACGGGGCGGGGAGGAGATGAAGGAGGGATGGGGAAAGTGGGAGGGAATGAGGGCGGGGGCTACACCTGGGATGCAAAGTACCTAACCTGGGATTGATATAAAAACAAATAAATTATATTTTTTAAAAAAGATACAAATAAGAAATACGATTTCAGCTGTACTAAATGAAACAGTTGTCCCTATTTTCCCATGCAAGAACTGCAGAGGGTAAGAGTCTACCAGAAATCCATCCCACAGAAAATGTATCCCAAGAAGTGTATGATTCAACATGCTCTTAGTGTACACTGTTTTTCAATGGCATGGAGCACAGTCCAAATTTACATAGTCTAAAGTTGCCTAAACTACCCATTTATCCATTTGTCCCTTTACCCATTGTCCACAGCCTCAATCCAGTCACACTCAATGCCCATCTTCAGATATTTCATTCTATATAATGCACTCAGGACACAGCATGTGAATATCTTCTTTCTGGAACATCCTTTCTTCTTTTTGTCACATGGCTTTCTAAGTGTAATGTCCCCTCATCCCTGTAATATCCTTTAACTTCTCTATGTCATACACATTTCAACGAGTGTTGATTACAGTCACTGCTTTTAGTTGTTTTACTAAAACCATCTTTTAGTTGTTTACCGTCACAAAAGCTTATCAGCAAACACCAGAAATATTGTAATCTCCACAAGTAAAAGTTGATTGCAATGGTATTTCCCTGAATTTCTATCTTTCTCTATCAACATGTTTCCACTTTTATGCTTGTATTTTCTACCTATCCTAGACCAATCAACCTATTATCTTCTCAAGTGAATGTATTTTACAGCTTCATGCTTATCAATGACTATGATGACTATGATTGCATAGTGCATCTACAACTTAATTAAAACTCAAAAAATCATTTTCTTGGCCAAGAAAGCAATCTGTCTTGTGCTCTCTGGAGATGAGAGAAGTCAATAAACATTTTCAAATAGTTCTCAAGCCCTTCTCCCAAACACATTTCTCTTGGCTCTGCTATCAGAATGACTTCTTAATGGGACAAGGCTCACATGTCTACACATAATAACCATTTAGGAGCTTGCTACCAATAAAAGTGCCACGTGAGATTCTGAAAAACACTGGAGCTTTCTATCTAGGGGGAAATGAGAATAATAATGATGAATATCATATTAATAAATGGTTGCTCAGGTTAGTCTGGAGCTTCTGGGTTGTCATCCTTCCCAGCAGAGGTAGACTGTTCCTGGGTCTGTGCTTCAGGAAACAATTTCAAATTCAAATGAAGTCCAGAAGACTAGCTAAAAGATACTAAAAAATTCAGGCAAACTGACAAATTCCTTGAAAAAGAAAGGATTTGTAGGTGAATTTAAGGGTGATTCAAGAGTGAGGTTTGATAGGCCTGATGGCTGTTTTTTAGGATGTGATGGCCAGCATGGAGAGACACAGACATAGCAGCTCATACTACCTAAGCACAGCCCTGTTTGCTTTACTTTTCTCATTTGTCTTTCCCAGTGAAGGCTTCTTTTCCAATCGCTAACAGTTGACTTCAAGTCCATATAGTTGACTGGGCTACTAGAAGAAAACAAAACCTAGTCCCACTCTTCCTCAAACAGGACAATCCTAGTTAATATATATGTGAAGGGAAGGCCTGAGTACAAACTAGAAAAACAGTTTAAACAAAAACAGATATGGGTTCCAGCGAGAGGAAAAGAAATACACCTAAAGAGGCCAAGCATGACTGTGAGCTCAGGTGAAGCCATAGGGCCGGACATTAAGGTATGATGGCTCATGCAGTGTGAGATACGCAGCACACTCAGACACATTTCTGTTTCAATAGAGGAACTAGGAAGGCCATGAAGAGTCACTTCCAGGGTTAAGCCTCGAAGTAAACCCATCACCCTGAAGCCTCAGGACAGTGTGTAAAGGACTCAGGAGCAGAATCACTTTTAAGAATTTAGAATATCAAATCCCAACCCATATGAGTGTGAAACAGAGGGCAGTGTCCGCAGGAGGCCCCACCAAATCAGAAGTAATCCTTGGTGCTGGTCCAGACCTACAAGGTTAAGTGTGACCATAGTCCATGAGACTGTATTCATAGCCAGGGTGTCTGCACACCAGCCATGGGAAACAGCTGTCACATGCTTAAGTTCCTAGTTAAGTCATGAACTGTCTAAGGAAGGAACAGTCATGGAGAAGATAGAAATAACAGATTAATTTCTCAAGAACATTGGGTCCTGTAGCAATCCAGGATGAAGGATGACACAACAATGAAGAGGACCTTTATTGAGCCCTCATTATATACAAAGTATTGTGCTGATTGTTCCATGTGAATTCATTTGTTGCCAGTGACCCTGTGAGTAGGTGTTACGTTCTTGTAACAATTGAGAAGAATGAGGCACAGGGAAGTCAAGTGACTGCCTGAGAACACACAGCTCGTGAACCAATTGCACTGCCATACAAGCCAGATTGTCTCGCTCTGTAACCTTCATCCTTATTTAATTTACCCATTAAACTCCCTCTCCTGTGTTATCTCTAAGACAAAATCAAGTGGCAAAGAACAGACAAAGAAATAAACAACAAAGGCTTGTTTTGAAGACGGAACAGCAAAGGAATAAGGCTCTATATTTAATTCCAACTATCAGGGGTATAGGGTGAATTAAACAACAGAATGGGCAGCCAAATTTAAAGAAGTTGCAATATCGGATTGGAGAAAATTATCCATAACATAGTAAGGAGTGATAAAGAATTGAAAAACAAGTTTGGAATATAGAGGAAGGAGTGCCTCACCTCACAGGACCCCAAATTTGTGTTAGACAACTAGCTGATGAACAGAGACAGGAGAGACATTAGAAGAGAAAATAATGATGAATTTTACATTAAGTTATGCATTTGATCTTCAGCAACCTGACACAGTTTCTTCATTCTGCCATACAGTATGGCCTCTTAAAACTTTCTACTTCATTGACAATATATTTTTTTTCTCAGAGAGAAGGAGTCCTAGCACCCTCTTCTCTCTGAAAACTCTCAACCCAGGCTCTGATACACACAGCACTCAGCACTGTTCTCTTGTTCAACTGAAATTTAAATCAACAAATCGCCCTGACCCGCGGGACCTAGTTATTCGTGGGGTCCGAGGGGATCCAAGCCTGAAAGAAAAACGGGCGGTAAAGAAGAGAAGGACCAAGCAGTTTCCTTGTCAAGGTCTCGTTTAATGGGATGAAAAGTACCAGTTTTAAAAGCGGAGAAAGGAAGGAACAGGGAGGGGGAAGGTAAAATTCCTGCGAGAGGAGTGGTTCTGCCTGGGCAGCTTGCGGTCTTGGAATGTCATTCCACCTGGGAGCTTCCTTATCTCTGGAATGTCCAGTTCCGACTGCATGGCTGTTGTTTTCGGGGGTCAGCAATTCTCAGGTGGGGAGCCTTTTATTCTGAGCCCTATTTCTTCCCAACAACAAATAGTTTTATATTACAATTCTACTTCTGTGTTTTAATTCTCTTTCCAGTCTTTTCGGTTCTTCAAAGTCTTATGAAATGTGGCTCAATGTAGAACGTCTTCATTACTAAAGAAAATACTAGCCTCACCTGTATATCTTACACTGGAGACAGCAACTGGTCACAAGAGCTGAAAATAAGAAAACTGGAGGTACATGTTGCTTGATAAATACATATAAATGAAAAACGTGTATTTTATAATTATATAAAAATATTGTGACACACTTAGATTTGGAAATGAAATGACTTTATGAGCATAAAGTGTGTTAACTTTACTGTGTCATTTCTGAAATTTATTTTTCAACCTGGAGCTTTAGTTTTAGTTAGTATCTCTTCAGCCTGCCCAAACGCTAACATATGGTGTATTATGGCTCCATCTAGTGTCTGATGGTCTGCAGTACAATTCACGGCCACCCAGAGACATTTCATGGACTAGTTTGCAAGGGGTCATGTGCTCTTCAGCATTTCTGTCAGCATTATACTACACACATTTAGAAGTTACTGCTGGAAGCCTCATTGCTCACCATCCGAAGGAGACCTGTGTCATTCTCCATTTTGTGGAGACCTGGATCTTGGCAAGGGCCTGGAACTGGCTGCCAGAAGTAGAATAAGGGTTCCGTTTCTCTCAGAGGCACTTTATGGCCAGGCCCATGTGATAAACCAGGGTTTTCAAGCGTATGTTACAGTTTAGCTCTTTAAGCATGGCGACAATGGAAACCCCAGCTTTCCAAAGCCTATGGTCATACCAAAGTGTTACAGCTCTTGGTTAAGGTGCTGCACCGAGCATGGCAGAGGTGCGGGTGAAAGCCCATGCTGGTCAGCTTGCAGCAGAGACTCAGGCCTGGCAAGGCCCAGGCCCAGCAGGCCAGAGAATCAAGCCTAGTGAGACATGGCCTAGCAGAGGATAAATGACAAATCTCCAGCGGTTGTGGTTGAAAGCTGATGGCAGCACACAGCCAGTCAGCAGCGAGCATGCACCCCCAGCACGTTTATTTGAAATCAGGGATTTATTGACCTGAGGGCAGTGAGGGGGGACTTTGAGTTTATTTGAAATCAGCGATTTATTGACCTGAGGGCAGTGAGGGGGGATTTTGAGAGTTAATGTGGTGTTTTATTTGCTGCGGTCACAGGGTCAGGGATACTTGGTTTACTTGTGCCTCATTTTCTATGCAGTAGCATGGTCCTAGCACAAGAAGGAGAATGCAGTACTTAATTACCCTATAGGTGAGGTAAAATCTCCAAGTACAGTTGGAGGTCCCTGCTAAGGACTGAGATCCTTAGCACGGTGGGTCATTTCTGGGAATAGATAACTAGCTGAACTGGTTTCCTTATCAAGAAAGAGTCTGGCCTGTAAGCTGTCCTGAAGACTATGTGAGCTCCTTACTAGATCTGGGTCACTCAGATGGGGGAGAGGATTTCTAGGGCTTCACTGAGAAAAAGGAGTCCACCATCATAGACGGAGCACAAGTAAATGGCTATCCAGAGATCTCAGACTTCAACTTAATCCAGCAAAGCCCCATGGGCCTGTGTGGCATGAACCAGCTTTGCACTTAGAGATCTTTCTGTATGCTCCACATTGGCCTGGTCCACCCAGGTCACAGACACCAAAACTAGCAGAGACATTGAACTCAGTGAAGGTGAGCTAGGCACAGGAACCAAGCTCCATTGTCTCCCATCCCTAGGAGGCCTGTGTGACACCAAACCAGGTCTCAGGCTTGGTGATCTTTCTGCCTGCTCTCCATCTGCCTGGCCCACACAGGACATAGCCAGTGAATCCAGTGGAGGGACCACCAGGCCAGTGAATACCAGAGTCAACCAGATGGCTAGCGGCTAGCATAAAAACATAAGCAACTCAGGGCCATATGGTACCACAGGAAACCAGCTGCTCTACCACAGCAAGCCCTGGTGATATTATCACACCCAAAGTGCAATTAAAAGATTTTAAAGCTGAGGTTATGAAAATGCTAGAGACCTTAAAGTAAGAAAATGAAGTTCGCAAAGTAGAACAGGAAAATACGATCAAAGTGATAAAAGAATCAAGCAAATCTCTTAAAGAAATTAACGAAATACGGTTAACTACAATCAAACAGGAGAAGTGAATAAAACTGTTCAAGATCCACATATGGAACTAGGAGCAATAAAGAAAACACAATCTGAAGCAATCCTGGAGATAGAAAATCTAGAGAAGAGAACAGGAACTACAGACACTGCTGGAGACCGTCAGCAATGTTGAACGGTTCTTGAGTCCGGAGTGAGGACTGAAATTAATAAACCAAAACACAACACATGGGACTTTTCTGAGAGGCTCTAGAGATCGAGCCTCTAAACCTTTGCTTTATTCCAGACTGGCCCTTTTTAAGTCAGAGCAAAAGCACCTCAGTACAATAAATGAATTCATAGGGAAATCAAGCAAAAGGTGTGACTTTGATAAGACATCCCACCTGCTGTGAAAAGGAGATAGACTTGGTAGCTTATCATTGACTCCGAAGGCCAGGGTGAAAGCAGTCTTTCATCTGAGATCTAAATATCAAAGCAGCCTGGCAGACCAGAGGCTCCCAACAAGACACAAGCATCCCAGCAGAATACAAGAGATGGAAGGGAGAATCTCAGGGGACAAAGGTATGATTGAAGAAGTTGCTACCTTAGTCAAAGAAAATGTTACATCTACAAAGCTCCTAACAGAATATTTAAGAAATCTGGGACAATATTAAAAGATCAAACCTAAGAATAATAGGAATAGAAGAAGGAGAAGACTCCCAGCTCCAAGGCCCAGAAAATATTTTCAACAAAATTATAGAGGAAATCTTACTCAATCTAAAGAAAGAGAGGCCTATAAACATGCAACAAGCTTACAGAACACCAAATAGATTGGACCAGAAAAGAAAATCACCCTGACACATCATATTCAAAACACTAAATGTACAGAACAAACAGATACTATTAAAAGCTGCAAGGGAAAAAGGCCAAGACACATATAAAGGCAAACCTGTCAGATAACCTGACTTCTCATCAGAAACTCTAAAAACCAGAAGGGCCTGGACAGATATCTTACAGACACTAAGAGACCACAGATGTCAGTCCAGCAAAACTTTTAATCACCATAGGAGGGAATAAGATATTCCATGACAAAAACAAATTTAAACAGCACCTGTCCACACATCCAGCCCTACAGAAGACAATCTAAGGAAAACTCCATCCCAAGGAAGACAACTACACCCAGGAAAACACAGGTAACAAGTAACCCCACATCAGCAAAACCAAAAGAAGGGAATCACACACACACACACACAGACACACAAACACACTCTACTATCACTAACATAAAAACAAAACAAAAAGAAAAAACAGGAAATAACAATAACTAGTCATTAATATCTCTCAAGATAAATGCCTTCCACTCCCCCAAAAAGGCACAGGTTAACAGAATAGATAGGAAAACAGGACCTATCATTTTGCTGCATACAAGAAACACATCTCAGCAATAAAGATGGACAATACCTCAGAATAAAGGTCTGGAAAAAGGTTTTCCAAGCAAATGAGCCCAAGGAGAAAGCTGGAGTAGCTATTCTAATATCCAATAAAATTGGATCAAAATTAATCAAAAGAGATGAAGAAGGACACTTCCTATTCATCAAAGGCAAAATCCACCACGATAAGATCTCAGTTCTGAGCCTCTATGCCCCAAATGCAAGGGCACCCTCATTTGTAAAAGAAATATTACTAAAGCTTAAGTCAAACATCAAACCCCACACATTAATAATGGGAATCTTAAACACCCCATTCTCTCTAATGGACATATCATCAAGACAGAAATTAAATGGGGAAATAAAGAAACTAACAGATGCCTTGAATCAAATGGACCTAATAGATATCTATAGAACATTTCCCTCAAACACAAGAGTATATACCTCCTTCTCAGCACCTCAAGGAACCTTCTCCAAAATTGTCGATATACTCTCACAAGCAAGCCTCAGCAGATGTAAGAAGATTGAAATAATCCCCTGTATCTTATCAGACCACCATGGATTAAAGCTGGACCTCAACAACAACAGAAACAACAGAAAACCTACAAACTCATGGAAATGGAACAACTACCTATTTAAATACGACTAGGTCAGGGAATAAATAAATAAATTAAAAACTTTCTAGTATTCAGTGAAAATGAAGGTATAACATACCCAAATTTATGGGTCACATGAAAGCAGTGCTAAGAGGAAAGTTCATCGCACTAAGGGCCTTCATAAATAAATTCAAGAGATCCCATGCTACTACCTTAGCAGCACTCTTGAAAGCTCTAGAACAGAAGGAAGCAAACACACCAAAGATGATTAGATGACTATATATGTATGACTAATATTGTGGACAATGGCTTCTTTTGGGGCAGTATACTTGTTCCTAAAAAGGAAGTCACTTTGCATGGCTGATTTTTGTACACAGTCACATTTCTGTCCTCCTGACTTTGCTACTGGACAGCAATGAAACTGGTCCCCAGCAGGTCTTGTCTGGATGCAGCTGTGTCTTTGAAGACCTTGGAAAGTGGATATGTCTTAGAAAGAGGGAAGTCCTTAGCCTCCTGTTTCACTATGGAAACTGGATTAGTGAAAGCCTCACATCTTACTCTGAATCTCAGACAGGTCAGCCTGGTATCTCCACCAGTCTGGAGAGAGGTTGCTCTTCAGATTTGATGCTCCCTAGAAAGATGAGGTCCCTAGTTGCTGCTCTTTAGTGTGTTCTGAGATGTGTTCTTGTCCTAATTCCTTTCTCTTCTGCTGTCTTTTATGCTCTCTGAGTGCAGGTGTTTCCCAGGGGGACTTGAAACACACTCTTGCATGAATCCCTGCTCACCTTTCTGCTGACCGTAAGCCACTAGGAGGATGGAAGTATGTATTCTCTACCGCAGAGAATGCTTTGAACAGCTGAACTCAGAAATACATGATGGCAAGCACTAACCTTCTCTAGCCAATCGTAAAGCTAGCCCTGGCAGCACTGAGAGGGAGTCTTCTAAATTGGTCTAAAGTGTGGCCAGGGAAGGCACACCAAACAGGTAACAGGGCCACTGCCCAAGGCACAAAGCTATCTTTAGATGGTTTACAAGAACTCCCTGTGACTCCACAGGAGAACTACCCAGCTGAACCCATGAGTTGATCCCGTGGATAGTGCTGCAAACACGAAGTGACCTCAGGCACCCCCTACTAGAGTCTGTCTGCCCATTTACAAATGCTGGAGCCATTGACCTCAAAGAAGGCCGGAGAAGTGTGTGGACAAGGCTTCAGTATTAGAGTCCACAGGCCCTCCCATCCAGGCCAAACCTTTGCAGTATTGTGGGAAGATAGATCAGTTTTTCTCTGGTCCAGGTTTATTTTTAATAGGCATAGAGGCCTGTTCTCAGTTTCAAGAAACGATCCCCAACATTCTATTAGAATTGAAGGATTAATTGTAGACGAGTTAATTTAGTTCAAAATCTTTACAGATTTTTTTTTTTTTCAAATTTAGCGATCCACTGCACTTGCAATTGCATTTTGGAACTCTGTTTGCCTTCTGTTTTGAGCAATGTGGCAGGCTCCAATTTCTGGAGAGAAAATTCAGGCAGACCCTAAAGGTGACCTTCATCCCACCTCCACGTGGGGGGTATTAGTGGCCCCTGCTCCGCGCATGCTGGCCCCACTGATGACTAAAGCAGGTGCCCTCAGATAGGGAAAACACAACAAGGAGGACAACAATATTGGAAGACAGTTTTGAGGTAGAATACTAAGTATTTTATTCAGTTCAGACACGGTAATTTGGATGTGAAATAAGTTCTGTTAGGGTTTGAAACTAAAGTGTTCCCCATACGTTTATGTTGTGAATGTCTGATCATCAGCTCTAGGTGCTAATTCTGGTCTACAGATGACTTGGGGTGGGCTCCCTGAATCCAGCCTGGCTCTGTTCACTGTTCTGCTATAATCTGAGGAGTCCCTAGCCACCAGCTCCTACTACTATGGCTGAGTAGATCCACAACACTTTCACTTGTGGAAAATAAGCAGTAGCAGAATATGTATTAGGATGACAGGTTCACTACATTTTGCCTAAATGTGATCTCTGATCTTGATATTATGTCACACACATATTCAAGTCCTCAAATATAAACATCAGCAGCCTGGGAAAGAGGAATTGCAGATAGACTCTTAAAAGAATGACAAAGGTCCTAATAAAACATAGCACAAAAGCCAGGAGACTTGGAAAAGAGTGAAAAAGTAAATAGTAAGATAAGAGCTCTCAGGACCCATACTAAAACAAGATAAAATCCAACTGTATAGTAGACAGTGGTAAAAGATGGCATTAGGATTCAGAAGAAAGTTGTTTCATCCTATATGAAAATATGAGCATGATTTGTACCATTAGTAAGAAAATTATATTGGGTATTAATATGCTTATTATGAAATAATCCGGGTGTCCTTTTGTCATTCTAATTACATCAACCTAATGGAAACTACTTTGACATTGGATTGCAATACCTCATTTCACTAGAAGATGGCAGAATATGCTCAAAGCATTCGAAAAAGAGAGGCTCTCCCAGAGTTCAGAGCAATGCTGAGTGATATTTCTAACCAACAAAACTGTCAAAATCTATGTTTGATAAAAGTAAAGCCCAAAAGGATGATATGATATGATTGGTTGATTAATTTGGTCACAGTCTGTGTGAAGTAGGGAAAGGATCACAGAGGACTCAACCCTCACTTAAAGCACAAATTCTGACAAGGTCAAAATTATCAACAAAGCAGGATATTAAGCCTGTGAAAAAAAAAACTATGACCTTGTTTAAAAAGGGACTGCTGGGAACTGGTCTAAGGCTTGTATTTTAATGTTAATTACTGGCCCTGAAGAGCTGGTTCCTGCCTGGATACACCTATCCTTGTCTGTAAACCTGTCTAAGACATCATTCCTAATTGTTTGATTAAAAGGCCTAAAACCTGGGCAGGGCCCAATGGGGTAGGCATGGTTAACATACCTGGGCCTTGGGTTCAGGAGAATCATGGGAAACAGACAGACACACAGGAAGAGAGGAGGAAGGAGGAAGCCATATGGGTTAACATGGAGAAGGAACCACATGGGCAGAGAGAAAGGACTCTAAGGATACCATAAAAAGAAACACCAAGATGAAAAATATAATCAAGTATCTATAAGATTATGGGTAGAAGGTAGCCCAGATAGGAATGGGTAAGGCAGATGGCATCTGATGGGAGCTCAGAAGTGAATGGGGAGGTTACTGATATAGCATAGGTGGAAAAATTTACCCAGCCCAGAGTTCATAAGGCAATTATAAAACTTAACAGCTGTCTGTGTCTTATTAATTGTGATAGAGGGTTAAATAATACCACAAAATAATTATAGGGAAAATAATAATGAACATTACATAGCCCAACACCAATTTATTTACAACAAATGGCACCTAACTAATTTTATGTATCCCCACCCTTAAAATCGAGTCATCACAGTTTGGTGGGGGAAATAAACTCCCAGAAAGCCAAACCAAGCTTAAAATCTGAAAACCCCCAGGTCAAAAAACTGTCTCCTACATGTCTCTTTAAGAAATTTTAAACACACCCACAAAAGAAAGCCTCGTTGGGCAGATGGGAAACAAACTGAACACTTAACAAAACATAGCTGGTCCCCTGGTCTACCAGGGAGACACAAGCCATTTTCAAACTCTACCAAAAAAAGAATTTAAAAAGATGCGTGGGTGGAAGAAGTGATTCCCTAGCAAAGATGGTTTTATTTCTCAAACCTTACACGATCGATCGTGTACATTGCTGCAATGGGTATCACAGACACAGCTGCTACCTGCAAACTTTTAACAAATGGCAATTTCTACAGAAGAAGGATTTTTGATGTGCCTATGGGATGATAAGCCAATGGGAAATATCCTGATCAGCTCAACTCTGACACCTGGTAACATCCGGGGAGAGCCTAGTTTGAGTCCACATGCAGAATAACTCTCAGGAAACTCAAGACTAAAAGAAAATGAATAATTAATTTATTTTCTGAATAACTTAACAGTTTTCTAGAGTGTAGCTTCTATGGAACTGAAGAGTAACTTAATCAGAGCTAAATAAATAGCACACACACAAAAATAATGCTCACAAAAGCCTACATTTCACAGAAACTGATAAGAACTCTAACATAAAATAATTAATGCTTTTAATCCCACCACACAGGAAAGAGGCAGAGCCAGGGCTACACAGGAAAACCCTGTCTCCATAAAAATAACATCATCTCTACAAAACAGTATATTTGAACTCCTTACAATCCTGTTCTAATTTATCAACATCAAGATGTTTATATATTCAGTAAAAATATTATTTATCTCTTTTGGGGAAGACCAAAATGTAACAGACCTAAATAAAAATTGGACTGCTAAGCTGGATCATTCTATGCTTACAATAACTTCATACTGGAGGACATAGACTATCTTATATTGTAAGGAAAGCTTTATGTTTATGGTAACAGGAAAAGAAAAAGGGCTTTGGACTCCACCCAGAATAATAAAGATCAGATATGACAGGGTGAGACCTCATGAATACCTAGGTTATAATAGCTTCAAAACTTAACATGGCATAGATAAATAGCATAGATAAAGTTGGTTTACAGTTTGGTTTAAACCCAGACTAGCCAGTCTGGAAAAATACCTTTCTTCTGCTCACACAAATAGCAGAAAACCATCCTTAGCTGATTTTTGCATCCTGCACATGTCACACATTTCTAACTTTAGAACTATATAACGATTGCGAGAATTTATATATTTTCAGAACGAAAGGACTGGACAATGGTGACGCTGATGAAGCCTGACAAGGTTCATCTTCCAGCATGCTGAGAGGCTGACATCTGTTCCAGCATCCTACATGTTCAAGCTTTCTAGCTTCAACCACCTTAGATGTTGTTCCTCCTGCTCCCAAGAAAGCTTTGGAAAAAAGCTGCTGATCTAAATTTGTCCAGCAATTCAAACTGTTCAAAGTAGGACTTCTATTAAGTCTGAAATTTCTCAGCATTTAGAGACTGGACCACATAAGTTAATGCTAACTTGTTTAACCATTTTTTCTTTGGGCCCCCAAATAGCTTTCCTTTATCCAAAAATCAGATAAAAAACAAAAACAAAGCAAAACATGAGAACATTGCCCCATTTCCTTTAAGAGGATTGGGTTGGTTTTTGGTTGTTTTCTTGGGCTAGAGGTGTTTATTGCCTTTGGGAGGTGGTTATAAATTATTAATGATCTTATTTAGAGAAAAAATGCAGTGAGATCCAGGGATTTCTGTCTTTTCTTTTTTTCTTTTTCTTTCTTAGATAAAGAAGAAAGGATTGAAAAGAAAGAAAAAGGAACACAGGGATATCTTAAAGGAATGATAAAAGGGAGATTATTGAGTCTACTCTTCAATTTAAAGATTTTTTGTTACTCTCAAATAAGGTTTTGTTTTTAACTCATTGGTCTAGAATGTTGTACATTGATACAAAAATAAGTATTTTTGATATATTGGTATAAATTTTGGTATATTGATAGAAATTTAAGATTTACTTCTAATACTTTTAAAACTATTGCAAACTGTTTAGTGTATTAAGTAATGAAAGTTAATTGTTAGTTAATCAACTCATGGTCATGTCAGACATTAGTCTAATTTATCACAAAAATATACGTGCTAGGTTTAACAGATAGATATGATTCTATAGATAGATTGTTTATATAAAGATAAATAGATAGTCTTCAAAAACCTCAGAGACCTATTTGGTGGTTAATTCATGACCTAAATAGATTTTCTTGCATACTTGAGGCTGCAGAAATAAATTAGTATCTGCAAAGTGCCTTCACTCATTAGTAGTAATGAAAGGCTTGTCTGCTCTGAAAATCAACTTGATTTGAAATGTTCATGTTTATCTTCAGCATCACCCTGGGGGTAGAGCGAATAAAAAAGCAAAGTTATTTAGAGAAGAGAGGATTCTGTTTAACATTTGTGTATGTTATCTGTTTTGAAAATGTAACTGATCAGAAAATTAGGGGCCTTGTTCTCCTACTGTCTTTCACCCCCTCTGGCTTTTACACTCTTTCCAATTCCTCTCCCTTTGGGTTCCCTGAGCTCTGAGGAGAGGGATTTGATGGAGATATCACATGTAGAACTGTATATTCCAAAGTGTGTGTATATGTGTGTGTGTGTGTGTGTGAGTGTGTGTGTATGTGTGTGTATGCTTAATGTCTCTGCATTTTTTGCCCTGTGTGGCAGGAACAAGCATCGCTGATAATGGCTAAATAAAGTCCAATATCAATGAATAATACAACTTTTTCTAGACCTTAAGTGAAATTGATTTAATCATTTTAACATGTTGAGATATATTTCTTGAGGTCCAAAAGCTTTAACAAGAAAAGCTGATCAGGATATAATGATGAGATTAAACTTAATTTTGGTGCACACAACAGCCTATAAAAATGATCTTGAAAAATTGGAAACACATTCCATTTGAGATCATTGTGGGGAAGAATAGTTAATTTCATTGATTGTATTGGTGATATTGGTTTTGAGTGAAAATATCCCTATTCACCTAAGCCCCCATGGTGGACTGCATTTGCCCTGCATGGACACACGTGGCAGAGCCATCAGAGGGTACTGTTAGGCAGCATCTACATAGCTTTGACTCTGTGGGAGCTGGTGATTTACACTTTACAGAAATATGCATGAATATGTAGGTGACCCAGCGTTGGTCTGGAAAATGAGCTCATAAGGACTGTATGCCAAGGACTGTGAGAATTCCCAAAGGCATTGGAATTGAAGGTCAGTCCCGCTGTTTCATGAGGGAAATGTAACATTGAAGGTGACTCTAAGTCAAAACTTCTATCATAGTAGCCAGCCAAGGGGAAATACTTAACTTTACTAGCAAATTTGACTTATATCCTGGATGTGGTCTTGCTCCCGGAGATAATGGATTTTCCTTCATTACATTAAATCAGCTCACATGGTCCCAGGGCAAGAACTTCACATCCCTATTGATTCTCTACTGCTAGATTGCCTGACTGTAAAACTGCTGACTCAGATGGTGGTTGATCAAGGGCAAGTGTTCACAGTGAAACTGAAGTTTTCATGTAGTAAATGTGCAGTGAGGGTCATTTTATCAAAGCAGGAAGAAAGAAGGCTCCTGTCATATTCACACACCATCGGCTGATCACCAGATCCACAGTGAAGCTACAAGTCCTAAGAAGGCATGTTGGGAATTGCACTCCAGTGAGGACACATATATTCATTCAGAAAAATCTGAAATGGAATGAAGGCAGGGAAGGTATTGGAAAGGAAAGAGGTGACCATGAACATATAACAAGTGTTATGTATAAAAGGCGAGAGAGAGGAAGCTAGGGTAAGACGATACATTCCTATCATCCTTATTTAATATTTGTGTATGTCATCCCACCTATAAAGAGAGGTATAGGACTTGTGAAGAGTTACAAAGGAAAGCTGATATGAACATTCTATAGATTTACATCTATAGTAACAGAGAAAAATGAATCACAGGCGTGCCACAAAGCTGGATTCTTTCCTGCTTGCCCCAATTGTTCACACTCCTTTTTTTTACTCATAAGCTACTAAATCTTATCCATTCCAAGTCCTGAATTTGAGCATCCCAAAGGCCTGCATTTCTATTTGTGGGCTTCTGTTGGACTTAGTTTTAGGTTAAAAAACAGAGATTATCCTCTGCCCATTCACAGGAGACAGTGACACAAGATTGTTGGCCAGACAGAAGCACTCTCTGTCCTGAAAGTACACATATGTTTAGACCAGAGACAGGAAGGCAGTGTAGAAGTCCTGCAGATATCTGATGTTGATGTTATTGTAGTTCACTTGTGTACAGGGCAAAATTTTGCAATATCATACATACTAATGTTTGTGCTTATATGATTCCTTCTCAAATGACCATCCAAACAGGAGGCTAAACAAGTGTTATATGAAGTAAACACTAGTAACCTGATGTCCCCACGGGTGTGTCAGACTACAGCCAGTCATGATTTATTAGGAGATTCTGGCTGTCCTGGCACTGCCCAAATTCCAGCAACCAAACCTTTGGTGGAATAAAGATCAGTGTGGGTAGAGAAGGTTAAAGGAAAAAGCTCACCTTACTCCTAGCAGTCCTGATCTTAATCGAATGAGCATCAATATCCCCTTCTATAAAACCTGGATTAAAAACCTCACCCTAGAAAGATGAAAATGAAAGTAGAGTTTAACGCCCAAGTACGTGCTTATAAACCCTACTTCTCACTTAATAGAAGTTTTAGGATCACACCCTTATTCTTTTTCATCATTTAAAGTGCAGGAAAAGAACCACAGAGAAAATATGGCATGTTTCTGCGTTGTTCTTGCCATTTCCATGAAAATTCTACCTAAGGAGGGGAAACTTCTATACTCTGACATCCTCCTCTTTCTCAGTGACCCTCACACTAAGTTGGTCAGTGGCTTTTACAGTGCAATGAAGATCACAAACACTTCCTCCAGAAGGGCTGATTATAGAGAGCAGATGACCATGGGAAAGGAAGAGCACAGAGCTGTTGTTGACATTCTGTGACCTTAACGTAGAATTCTGAGTAAAGGAGAGAAATTTCTGGTCTCAAAAATTGCTCTAATGCAGACCTGTGCAATATCGGAAAGGTGCCCTGGGACACCTATCCTGGTTGAACATTAGTGCCTCTGGGTATCCTCCCAGAGATGTGTTCCTATAATATTACTTGAGGTTTAAAAGGTTGCTTAAAGACTGGTTCCTGTTTTCCTGAAGCATATGGTGTTGTCATGCCTCATCTTGGTGTCCTAATAGCTCTATCAAGGGAATACTCACAAATATCTACTGTTGCATGAAAGCATGTATGAGTGGATTTTCAGCCCAGGTTTGGTATTAGACCCTCCTGAAATAATTAAGCATTTCAGATACCAAGAGCCATATCACACCGATTTATGGACTCTGGACCTAGGATTTCACTGTTTCCTAGGTATTTCCAAAATAGCCAGGTGGAGAGCCACCAACCCCATTCTAACTTCAGGTCTAGATTGGGCAAGTGAAAATTCCAAGGTCACATGGTCCCTTAGTAACACAGCTCACATTGATGAAATGTTTTTCTACAAGTCAGCAGAATCTCTACCTAATTTTATATGGCTTCACTCCTTCAGTATAGCTAGTCTCTATACTATGTTAGCAGGAAGACTGTATCATGTGAGGCTTCTGAGTGGAGAGAGTTGTCCTTGGCACATGTCAGAGAGCAGCAGTTCTGGGATGCATATCCTGGCATTTAGATTCCTTCCTCTCTGCGCAGACCACTGCAATATTGAGGGCCCTTATGACCCTGACATCACCACCCAGAAATATGTGCATGGTTTCTTCTTCCTCAAGGAACCTGGCTGACATCATCACAGAAAGGGAAACTGAGGACTCTACAGAGAGTAAGTTTTTCTCACAAATGGTTTCCTGACAGCAGACTCTCAGCAGCTTTATGGGTAGTCATTGTACCCTCAAAAACTGGGCCCAGGTACCCACATTCTACAGAAAGGGAAACTGAGGGTTAGGTTTAGTGAGTTATCCAAGGTTTTACAACCATAATATTCCACCTGGTTTTAGCAGGTTGTTGTGTCAGGTGAATGTGGAGGGCCTAGCTTGGCCCTCTGAAGAATTTGTGACCATCACCATGCCACAGATGAGGACACTGAGGCTGAAACAGAGACTCTGTCTCTTCTCCCTTGCTGTGCCTCAGAGGAAACTTCCTGTGCTCTTTCATTTACCACAAGAGAGCAACTGTCCTCCCTTTCGAAGCTCTGTCACTGATACCTTTCTACTTCTTTTAAGAACCTGACTTGAATTCTGTGCCAGATGCCTGCTCCACATAGCTCCAGGCAGAAGAAGGCCTTTGTTGCAGGCAAGTGCAAATCCTGACTTATTTTTTCTTCTTCTCATTTTCAATACCAGATGCAAGTGGAACCTCTGTTCTTGTGCAGTCCTAGCTTGCCTGGAGGTCAGAAAGACCCACTTGCCTGTCACTGAGTTCTAGTGTTAATAACATGTACCATCATCATCCATGGCTTGAGTTGCTTTTTCATGCGGCTCTAGTCTGCCTAACTAGCAGTAGAGAAAATGCTCCACAGGCGTGCCCAAGAGACAACACAAAGTAGAAAATTACTCAGTTGAGGTTTCTCTTCTCAGGCATCAAGTTCATAGCCAAGATTAGCCATCAAAGCAAACACTTCTTGTACTTAGATTCGAGGGGAGAAAATTGTGTCTTGAGGGGCACAATTTTTCTTGCTCTTGCTCTTTTTCCTAGGCACATATCTGAGGTCAGTGAGGATACTTATCCTTTTGACTTCCTATTTCCAACTGCACACAGCAGAAAATGGATTATCTTTCCTCTCTCCGGAACAACTCTGAGATCATTGTGCCAGCCTGTTCTCCCTGTCTCAGGAAAACACTGAATACTATTCTTTTCTAGGTATAATGATATATCCTTTTTTCCCATTAAGTAGATACTTATTAAAGTATACCCACTTGCCCTCTGGAAGAAATCCATATACTGTGATAAAATGCCCTGGCAAAAACAATTTAAGTGAGCAGGGGTTGTGAAGCAGCATTAAGATTCTCTTACAAACATAATATGGGCTTAACTAAGAATTCTTAGACGAGACTGGGAAAGGATAGGCTGCAAATCAACTTCTCCTAATGGTCAAAAACTTAGGTCTTTAAAAAACATTCTTTTTTTTAATTAATTACAGTTCATTCACTTTGTATTCCACCTGTAGCTCCCCCCCCCCCTTCTTCTCCACCCATGCCCTTCCCCCAGTCCACTGATAGGGGAGGTCCTCCTCCCCTTCCATCTGACTTTAGCTTATTAGGTCTCATCAGGAGTAGTTGCATTGTCTTCCTCTTTGGCCTGGTAAGGCTGCACCCCCCTGAAAGTGAGGTGATCAAAGAGCCAGCCACTGCGTTCATGTCAGAGATAGCCCCTGTCCCCATTACTAGGGAACCCACTTGGATACTGAACTGCCATGGGCTATCTCAATGCAGGGGTTCTAGGTTATTTCCTTGAATGGTCCTTGGTTGGAGTATCAGTCTCAGAAAAGACCCCTATGCTCAGAGTTTTTGGTTCTATTGCTCTCCTTGTGGAGCTCCTGTCCCCTCCAAGTATTTATATCTCCCCCTTCTTTCATAAGATTCCCTGAACTCTGCCCAAAGTTTGGTTATGAGTCTCAGTATCTGCTTTGATACACTGCTGGGTAGTGTCTTTCAGAGGTCCTTTCAGTGGTAGGCTCCTGTCCTGTTCTCTGTTTTTTTCCCTCTTCTGATGTCTATCCTTTTTGCCTTTCTGAAAGAGGATTGGGCATCCTACCCAGAGTCCTCCTTCTTGATTAGCTTCTTTAGGTGCACAGATTTTAGTATGTTTATCCTATATGTCTAATATCCACTTATGAGTGAGTACATCCATGTGTGTCTTTCTGGTTCTTGGCTACTTCACTCAGGATGATCTTTTCTAAATCCCATCATTTGCCTGGAAATTTCATGATTTTCTTGTTTTTAATTGCTGAGTAGTATTCCATTGTGTAAATCTACCACAATTTCTGTATCCATTCTTTTGGCATATATCCAAAAGAAAATATTCTTTTGTCTTGCGTTCCATTTGATGAGTTACTAAAACAAAGTGTCTTGAGACTCAAGAAGATCTTGCATAGGTTCCAGAGGAGAAAGGGGTTACTTTCACTAGGCATATCCGAGTTTCTGTTAAGTTGTATGACAAATAAATCCTTGCTAGCATCCTCCTGCAACACTGTGTATCTATTTCAAAATGACCAGTATGGTTCCTGTTTCACCATTACACATTCAAGTCCCTTATGCAAAATAAGAGAACAGAGTATTTCTTTCTCTGAAGAGTAGAATCTGGGATCTCACCAGCAAAGACACTGGCTAAGCAAGCTCCTTAGCTCTCACCATGCTTGATCTTGGCTCCTGGCCACACAGTGTCTTACTGCTGACCCTACTCCTGGAACTCACAGGTAAGCATTTCGGGAATGCAATCATCTCCCTGCCTCTGGCTACCCTCTACTAATGGAATTCAAGGACTCCAGGTAAACACCAGAACTGCCACAGGAGAGAAGCTAGAAACATTTTTTTTTTCCTAGACATGGAATCTTGAGAATGGATCTGTGAGCAGATAAATTGCAACAGGTAAGCAGATGCAGCCTATCAGAAAATCGCTCAAAAACAATAATTCTATTTTTCTAATACATAAACTGACAAAATTGCTTTCAGCAGAATGACACTTAAATCACTATAACACTGAGGCCCACTTGACCCAGCGAGTCATAACCCAAAGCTGGTGATGGCCTAGCTCCAAGCTCAACTCTCTCTGCCAGTTTACTAAGACAACGAGAGGCATATATGTAGGCCAGTGTCTTGGCTGGAGGTGAAGTGTCTCTGGCAATACTCAGTAATCATTCTTTCTCAGTTGGGTTCCTCATTTTTCCCTCTCTCCTCCAGTTTCTCATCTGATCTCAGTCTTATCACTGAGTGTTGTTTGTTTGAGAGGCTGAACTATTATTTTGTCCTACCTGTGCCTGTGATCTATTCATAGACTGCCATGGCAAGGTACCTAGAGCCTGGGAGCCCAGGAGCAAGGTGTGTGCTTCTTTCTTCTAGGGTGCCTCTTGTGCTGTCAATTGAACTTTCTTGATCTCTCTGCATACATGATATTGCCTCATCCTATCTCTCTGGATCGTCTCAGTTACTTGAAATGAAACCAGTCACATTGGGTTAAGAGCCACAAAAATTACCTCAATAAAACTTTATCTGTTTAAAGACTCTGTTCCAAATATAGTCACATTATGACATATTGAGGCTGTGGCTTTGATATGCAGATATAAGCAGTTCATGTATAGCAGGTACCCACACATCTCTGTTCTTTCTGATGTTCTCCAGAGAACTTTGTTTTCCTTCTTCTCTTGGAAAGTAGAATTATGGACACTCAGAGTGGTCCTTGCTTATGTTTTTCCAGGCTGGTTTTGCTCAGTCCATTCTTTGGACTTCAGAAAACCTTGATGGCTTCAGGTCTGGGTTTATCGGCCCTCAGGGTCTCCCCACGTTGGTGTTATGTTGTCTAATGTCATAGAAGCTAAACATTTAAAGTGCCCTCATTACACTCTCACTGCATCTGATACAAACTTCAAGACAAGAGTCCTTCTGATGACGTCAGCACTTCCTGAAGCTTTCAATTTTTAATTTTATCAAACTAATATATAATTATATCAATTACATAATTTCCCTGCTTCCTGTCTCAAATTCGTGAGTTATTTCTTTAACTGTTCTCTCTCTTACACACAAACACACACATACATACACACACACACACACACACACACATTCCTAAAGATGTAAATACTTTTTCATATAATGTGTCTGAATACAGACAACACCAATATACATGATAACAGTAATGGGGAATATGTCATTTATGTCCATGCTCTCTATTTTCATTCATGTTCCATCCATGCTTTGCTTTACTGCTGTCTACCTAAGATTATCATCTGTCTTCCTACAGGCTGTAACACAACAGGACTTCCAGTGGATTGAAATTTCTAAGCTGTGATACTTAGTGCAACATCTGCTCTTATTGGTTGATTTATCTTAGGAATTTATTTCAGTATTGGGAAGTTGTCTAGCAGAAATGGTACATTTTGAGTCTGAAATATACCCCAAATTCATGTATTAAATCTCTTTTCTTCAGATGATATCACTGCTGTGAGAGGTGATTGGGTATTTAAAAATAAGCTGAAGATGAACAACATTGCCCCATACACACTGTCATCATGATGATGGTCTGCCTCACCTGAGACCACTGCAATAGGTCCAGTAAACCCTCTTATCACTGGCCTCTCTGAGCCAGAGGAATAAACCAGAGGAATACTCTTATTTTGAACTGCTAGTCCAAGATATTTTTCAACTCATCACGAAGCTAATTTAACAAGCTATAATTCTATCCAGATCCCTATCCGTATCTAACATTAGACCTAGCTCCATGACACTGTGCAGGTCATCCAATGTCAGTTAAGGTTTCCATGACTCAGCACATGAACTGAAAAAGAACATTTTAGTGTCATCAACACTCACTTCCAGACACCGTGGGAAGTTCTCAATGGTTCTGTCTTACATGGGTCAACATCTCAGGTCAGTGTTCTTATCACACTGCCACAGTCACAGAAGAGGAAGCATAAGTAAAAACCACAGTAATGGCGATGTCTAGAGCTGTGGTTGGAACTTGGGATGTCTGAATGAGAATACAAGGTTAGCAATCACTCTTTCCAAAAACGTTGATATATTCCAGGAGTTTAGTCTGGTGAAGTGAGAACCAGGTCTATGGATTTCTTTCCTTTGAGCTCTTCAGCTTCCTCCTTCCATGAAAACAGCCTTTCTTTGAAAAGGTCATTCACATGGAAAACTGGGTTTATGTATTTCTACATAAATTACCAATTTAAAATGGGTTTCTGTGACATGGAAAGAGTCACACTAAGAAAATCTTTTATAAGGAAAACTGGTTGGATATGGGCTATGAGCTAGAGGCTCTTGTATGAACATGTGTTACACTGGAAAATATAAGTGGCAACACAGTTACCCATGAGAAGCGTAGACTACATGCAAGAATTGAGCAGAACTAGTATTTTAAAAGGTGATACATGGAAATTTGTCCAATTGTCTAAAGAAATGGAAGGCTGTTTGGGGAGTGGGACATTGAAAACAGGGTGGTGTGAATGGGCATCATAGAGAAGAGGAAGTCTGAGTAAAGAGAAAAAGAAAATGTGAGAGGCAGGAGGCCCAGAACCCTAGAAGGACTTCACCGAAGGCAGCAGCATGTGCAAAGGCCGTAAGCAGAGTGTCTTGCCATGTTCATGGACAGAGATTCACTCCACATGGATAGAGGGCACTGAGGCTTGGAACAGAGAGCACCATGGCCTGGCATGAGCTTAAACTAATGTTTTATCTAACTGTTGAACACAGATTACCGATAGGAGAAGGTTAATTCATGTGAGCAAATGAGAGGGGGCAGTTCTCACATGACAACAGCCGAAGAAAAACAGGAAAGAGTCAGACTTTGGATACGTGTTAAAATAGATTGACACAATTAGGATCAGACTTGATGTGCGAGTGCAAACCCTAGGCTTGAGATGCAGGCATCTGGAGGAAGGAAAGAACTTCAGCTAAAATATATAGCTCATATCAGCAGCTAGCTTTTGGGCTTGTTCACCCTGAGATGCTCACTTCCCTCCAGAAGCCATGCAAGCGCGTGCTTTGTCAGACAAGCCCAGAGTCAGAAGGTGTGGAGCTGGGCTCCAGTTTTCCCTTCTAATATTATTTCTATGTTTATATTAATAATTCAGTTTTCCTCATCTTTCCCAGACTTTAAAACTCAAACCACCCAAGGATCATGCGACACCAACCCAAGCCCTGTCACATTGTGTGTTTTCTTGGAGAAGGGCAATCTGGAATAGCATTCATGTACACTTCCAGTGTATGTTTCTAAATCACTGACTCCTTATAATCTTTTCTTAACATTCTTTTCCTGGAATTGAATCAATATAATGTCTTGCAGCATCTGTTGCTAGAATAACGTTGCTCTTTAGAAGGCATCATGCAACTTTCTCATCTTCAGATTTTCTGGGATATATATATATATATATATATATATATATGTATATGTATATATATACATATATACTGAGATATATATGCAGCTGGTGACTGGTTTTCTCTGCTGCACTTATGAAAGGACACATTCTCCTGGAGATTATCTCTTATGCAATTTTAGCTGTTTCTAGCCTGGAACTGTAGTACAGTCCCCTTGTACTTTTTAGCTGTATTTAATAACTTTGCCACATTATAGGGACAAGTTAAAAATCACCATGATCTCATAAGCAACACACATAGGCAAAGACAACAGTGACTACACACAGCAGAAGGAATGGGATGACCGATATGCAGGTATCCCAACTGTGAGAACGGTGGTACCAGTGAAATGATATTTTTTTTCAGTAGCTACAGAGTTAAGCTTAGCTGTGAGAAAATATCTTTGACATTGCTAGCACTAGAAGAACTGGGTGCCTGAACCACCTGCCCATAAAACAGCCAATGGCACGAGTCCACACTCAGTATACACAGGAGCAACAGAAGTATCACAGTGTACATACTACATTTTTGATCAGAACTTTATCAGTACAACATACTAAGATAGGGCCTACGGGCAGAATGGTGGCAAGTTCTCTGTCCTACCATTTACACAAAACCCACATGGAAGTTCACAAAGCTTTTGACAAAGGAGCTCCAACACCTGACACAGTTACTCCTAGGTAACATGCTCTATTCTCCTCTTTGCTGAGAAACTGGTCTCCTGTGTCATAAGGCACTCAACAGCCTTGAGTGTTGCTGCCACTGTTGCTCTGCTAGGTAAATTGAACAGTAAGGCTGCAACCCCGGTGCCACCCCTGGGGTTTCTGTGGATTCACAGATGAGGATAGGAAGGACTGTCTGACCTTCCATAACCAAACCAGTCAGAAGCACTTCACTGGTTTAGATACTACATAGATACTGCATCCTGGCTCTTGGGCTAGAAGAGTGAGGAAAGATGGGGTCTCCCCCAAGCCAGCTGCTATGAAGACTCTACCTGATCTCCCTAAATTTCCTGAAGCCAGTAATGACCAGATGCTCCCAGGACCTATGAGAGCCCATATCCAGGCAAATACGATTAGCCTAGACACTCAAATCCACTCTGCAAAGGAAATTCCACAGTTTTCATGGCAGTTAGTTCAGTTTTCTGTGCTCTCATCCTAGAGAGGCAAGGTTCTAGCCACTCCCTTGATGAGTTCCTTCACTCTCCCATAATTAGTTACCTCAAAGGAAGGCTGCTGCTTTAGTTCCTTGTGGCAGATGAGGTAGGTCTTGGGTACATGTCATTGATCTTCAAGTCTCTCCATATTTCCCATTTTACCCTTATAGAATTAAATTTATCAAACTACTTTATAAAGTGTCAAAAACATTATTCCATTTAGTTCATCATGTTAGAGCATCCATACTAATAAGGAACGTTGTGGAGGAATGGGTATCATATGTGTGTCATATTTAGGCAAGTAAACTAGAAAAGCGAGACATACATTCTGTTTCCCTATTTTTTGTTTTGTTTCCGTTTCACATTACAGCTCCCAGTGCTTAATAAAATTGGAAGTGACAATTCTGCTTTAAAATACTATATTAAACCGGTATGCAAAATTTTGAGACTTGGCTACATTTTAAAATTTCTTGTTCTATGTTAGTACAAAAGTTAATTAGATCTTTTTAATCTTTATGGATTTTTGAAACAAAAATTTTAGTCTATAAATTTGGTAAATAAATTTAGGATTTGCAGTTGGAGCAAATTATGAAACATTGACAATATTAGTTTTATAATTTATTTGTTTTACACACCTATGCCAAAATATAAATTACTACATAAGCTTAATCTAACTCATTCCCATTATTTTTCCCAAAGACTATCCACATATTTAATAGATCTATCATTGCCTCATTACACTAGCTTTTAATTTCATAATGTTCTTTTTTTTTTTTTTTTGCCTTTGTCTTAAGTTATCTAGGGAAGCTGGCTTTACCCAACAGATATTCTAATTTGGGGCTTAACAGTAAATGTGAAGCCTGAGCCCATCCACCATCCTTCTCAGCAGCTCCTAGTATGTGGCTTCCCCTAAATCTATTAATGAGGGCCACTGAGGTGGAAGCTCAAAGTCACCATTCGCAACAGCTAAAGAGCAAGTTAGCAGCTAAGTATGCTTTGTAAAATTTAAAAATTCACTATTCAGCCAGAAGTTGTATTGTCTTTTACAAGTGGGCCTAAATCTCTGGCACCCTTTATTTCCACCTAAGGAAACCCATTAGCATTTCCTGCAGGACAGGTGTCATTGTAATATTCTCATGATGTTTAACAAGGAATGGCATGTTTTCTTCCTTGTGTTGGTTCCATAGTGTTTTCATTTGTAGAATTCTTGGTTTTATTTAAATTCTGGATTTTTTTTTCTTTAGCCCTATGAATACACCATTTCACTGTCTCCTGAACGTTGATATTTTTGATATGACCTGTACTCATATCCTTTTATAAGATATTGAAGAAGATGAATTATGCTTTAGGCTGCTCTCAGTATTATCTCATTACTCTGCTTTTGTCAGTTGGATTATAGTGTGTGCTAGTGTGTGGTTCTCTTTGGGTTTATCTTGCATTGAATTAGTTCAGTGTCTTGGATAGGTAGTTCCTTTATTTTGATAAACAAGGAAGGTGTTATACAACGTTTCCCCCCAATAATCTTGGCCCCCTACACTCCAAGTTCTTCAATATTTTTTCTTTTTATTCTCTCCCTGCCCCTGCACTGTGGATGGAGTAACGTTTTATCTATTCCTGTTCTTTTTATTTAACTTACTCAACCCTCTGTGGACCCTTTCCACTGAACGTCTAAGTCAATTCCATTTGTATTCTCCTCACAATTTCTCTTTGCTTGGTGATCTTATTTTGCTATTCAGACTCTTGACTTCTTCAGTGTTTTTCTATACTTTCGTTTGCCCTTTTCATAGTTCAAATGCGTTTGTATTGTCTTGGTCCAATTGTGTAGTACAAAAGTCTAGGCAAGAAGGCACCTGTGAACTGTCAGTGCTGTGGGAGTCAGGGTTACTAAGCAAATGGGGTGCAGTGATGGGAAGACAGGTTACAAGAGAACTTACACAAACACAGCTACACCAAGTACAAGGAAAGAAACAAGGCCTCCTGGATATGAGGCTCTGTAACCGTGTGGTAGTTGCCTTGTCACACCAAATTAGAAACTCTGACTTCCAGAATATGAAATAAAGTGTTTTGTTTTGTCAAGCATCAAATCTTTTTAGTAATTTGTTATATCATACTTAAAATTAATATAATGTTGGGGTTGGAGATATAGTGCAAGGATTAAAAACACTTGCTACTCTTTCAGAGGACACAAGTTCAAGCCCAAGCACACACACTGTAATTCACAAGCATCTGTAACTTTAGTTCCAGGACATCTGACACCAGGCAGATCTTGAGCATCAGGCATGCATCTGGAGACTGGGAGAGGTGAGACCACTCCCCTAGGCCTACATGTTCCACCCAGCACACCTACCTGTTGTAGTACACTAAAAAAAATGCTGGGCTATATAATGCAATATAATTATTAGCCCTAAAATTATCATGATGGTGTTATTTAACCCATTATCACAAAGGATCAGACACAAACACCTGCTAGATTCTATACTTTGCCTTATTTACCTTGGACTGGGAAGGTACTTCATCTAAGCTGGCTCAATAACCTCACCATCCATCTCGCAAACTCATCCAATGCCATTGACCTTAATCCTCCTCATCTGGGCTACCATCCATCCATAATCCCACGGTACTTGTTTGTATTCTTCATCTTGGCCTTTTCACACCATTATTGGAGTCCTTCCTCTCTTTCCATGTGGTTTTCTTCTCCACACTTACCCATGTGGTCTCATCCTTCCCTCTCTCTTCCTGTCTGTCTGTCTCCTGCGATTCTCCTGTCCTCTCCAAGCCCAGGAACCTTAGCCACGCCTACCCCATTCTGCCTTGCCCAGGTATAGGCCCTTTAATCAGCCAATCAGGTATGTCTTAGGCAGGTTCACAAAAAAAGATAGGTGTAACCAGATCTTGAGGACCAGTAACAGGCACCCTACCAAGGGCTGCACCATAGCTCTGCATCTTTTACCTTTACCCACACCAGAGGAGGAAATACAGTCAGTAGTTAGGTTAAAGGTCCCTTCTCCTTATAAGGTTATATTCAGGAAGCTCCTGGAATTCATTTTTATGCAAATGAGGCATCCTAGAGTCCCACCCTAATCAATGCTGTAGACCCACCTTATAGCTCCCACTCATCCTCACAGGTTTAAAAACCTTTGTTACCCCAGATTAAATGGTTCCAGTGAAGCCTGTCTCCCAAGAGTCTGTTGGCTGAGGTCTCATTACCCTGGCCATTCCTACCTGGCTTTCCACCTCAGGTTTCCTGTTATGACAGTAGGCAGGCAGATCGGGATTGGGACTGAAAATTTTCAAACAGAATTGGGGCTTCAATCAGAATACTGCCCAGTTCCCCATCTTTTTGTGATTCAGTTTTCTCATCTGTGTTAACAGTCACAAGTGAGTGGAACTGTGATCACGTGCAGGCTGAGCATTCGTGAGAACAGTATTTAATGACAAACTTGTGGGTTCCCGTCAGGATGAGCACTAACTGATGTTTCCTGCAGGAGCAGCTGTGCGGGAACTGAAGGTGATTCAGCCTGAGAAATCAGTATCTGTCCTTGCTGGAGATTCAGCCACTCTGAACTGCACTGTGACCTCCCCGCTCCCTGTGGGGCCCATGAAGTGGTTCAAGGGTAAAGGACAAAGTCAGCGCATTATATATAGTTTCACAGGAGAGCAGTTCCCCAGAGTCACAGGTGTTTCAGATGCAACAAAGAGAAACAACCTGGACTTTTCCATCCGTATCAGTAACATCACCCCTGCTGATACTAGCACCTACTACTGTGTGAAGTTCCAGAAGGACACATCAGAGCTTGGGAAAGAGCTTCGGTCTGGGGGAGGCACCACCTTGTATGTGCTTGGTAAGTACTGCATTGTTCTCCTCATCCCTGATTTCTCCAACAGGTAAAAACAGTGTCCAAGAGCAAAAAGAAGCAAGTGTGGAAGTGAGCCCTCATGTTCATGACTTGACATTAGCCCAGCTGTGGACAAATGAAAGAAGCTGAGACAAAGATGTGCTATACTTGCTGGGCGTCCTCATTCTGGGAAATGGGGTAAATCCATGCATTGTCCACCTGCCCCGCAGAGTTTACCTTTCTCAATCTGTCCAGGCTAGTAGCTACATAAAGATCCCAAGAGCTGACAGCCTTGCCCAGTGAGAGGGTCAGACCTGGCCTACAGCCCCATAGTGTACTTCCTTTCCTGATGAAGTCTTCTCTTTCTTCCCCAACAACCTAGGGCCTAGTTATGCCATGTTCCACCATAGATATCCTCAGGGATGACAGGAAGCAGTCCAGTTACCCAAGGTGTGTGTGTCTGTTCCCTTTCAAAAGCAAAATCACACCAATGCAGAAAGTGGCAGGGTCAGGGCAGGATGTGATTTTCTCTCTTGTCTGCCATCCACAGCACGCTGAGAACATTCAAGATGTGCCCACACTCCCTGTGGAATCTCTTAACCCTTGTTTAGATGCTGGCACCAATCTAGGCCTTTGCCTTAAATCTTTCTGAAAACATTTTGTGTCAGGGACCAACTCTCACAGGCATTGAAAATTCTGAGCAATATAGGCTTATGTCCTAGAAAAAGTCTCCTTGTGGATGATATACAATCACTAGCTGAGGTTAAACAAACAAACAAACAAAATAAACAAAATAAGCATTTTGAATCTCCTGGCAGAGGCCTGGAATCTTTTTTTCTTGGTCTTGATTTGGAAATTGTACCATGTGGAGAGCCAGACTATCCAGTATCACTGTACCTGAGATGTGAGCCCTGTGATCCAGCCCCCTGCCCATGACCTCCACGTCCAGAAAGGGCTGGCTAGGGTCTCAAATCCACATCTGACTCCAAGACAACTTCTTGCTGTCCAAGCAATAGACACCATCTCCCCTGATGAGACGGCTACATAAGAGAAGCTGAATCAAAATTTCTTGAACTCAGCCGACATTTCCGCTCATCAAATCCCCCAGGTTTCCAGACATTCTTGCATCTGAGCTAGTATGCAGAAACCATCAGAAAGCTATTCCAATGCCAGCCTGATTGCTCCATGTTGGAACTGAGAACTCTTCCCCTGTGCAAGCAAAGCATCACATTCCATCAGGTAGAGGTACTCTAACTCAGATACTAGGTCTTAAGTGTCTCATTTGCTTCTCTTTGAGGCTACTACTGCACTGCCACAGGGGACGAACTCATATAGCCATGGTCCTGTCCATAAGGCATGCCTTCTGGAGGGCGCCCGCTGGGTTTGAGTCTAAGTTAGTTTATAAAGATATTACCATTTTCCAACCTCGATCTGGTTTAGCAAGCCTTATCACAACACCTCAGGAGAGAGAGACAAGGAGAATGGCTTCCTCCAGGATCCACACATATCATAAACAAGGACACTGAAGTTCTAGGTAATGCAGCATATAGGCAAACCAAACTAGCAAGTGACTCAGGTAAGATGCAATCCATAAATTTCCAGTGATACTAGCTATATTTTCCATGCCATTTTGTCCTAAGGATGCCATTGCTTTGCAAGTAGGTGAAAGGAGGGAAATGAAATAGCAATGTGCTAGGTGCCATATCTCTGTTACATCATTTTCTCCCTGTGCATGTTCAAGAGCGGAGAGGTCACTTCTTCCCTTTAGAGAAGAAGATCCTGAGGTTTATAAAGGACATCGGAATTGAACAGGTGAAGAAGAAGCAACCGTTGACTACAGGACTCTGCCTCACAGACTGATGCAGCATACATGCTCTCCTTCCTACATAGCTATTCTCTGAGCAGCAGACACAGAATAACGCCTTCTCCTGCATCCAGTCTTAAAAATAATAATAAGAAATAAGTCAGGTCTACAGGAGCTGTGGCCCCTGGAACAAAGGCCTCCTTCTGCCTGGAGCTTTCTGGGCAGCAATCTGGTTCAGAATTCCTCAGTTCAGATTCTTAGGGAAGAACTAGAGTAGTGTCAACAGCAGGACATTAGAGTGGGGACAGTTACTATCTTGTGGTAAATGAAAGTGAGGGCACAGGAAATGTCCTCTGAGACATAGCAGGGACGAGGAAACAGAGTCTCTGATTAATCCTTGGTATCCTCATCTGTGCCATGGTGATGGTCATGGATTCTTCAGAGGGAAAGGTTGGGCCTTCTGTATATCAACTGAAACAGTGGCAACAACCCTACCTCCAAACCAAGTGGCATCATGGTTGCAAAACCTTGACAAGGTTGTAAAACCTTGAACAAATTACTGAATTTCAACCTGTTTCCCCTTCTGTAGAATGTTGATACCTGTACCCACTTTTCCAGCATGCAGTCACTACCCAGAAAATTGCTGAAAGGCTGGCATCAGGAAGCCATGAATGAGAAAACTCTTCATGGAGTCCCCATTTTCCCTTTCTGGGATGATGACAGCCATGGTCCATGGTCAATGTTATGGACATATCTTATATGGTGATGTCATGTTTTTTACAGGGGATCAGTAGGGCCATGGTCTTCAGAAGAGTGGGAAGAGACTTAGTGTCTGACAGATGCCTGGGATGACCCTCCACATAGTGTCCTCACCTGATATCTTTTCCCTACTAGCATAGTATACAAACTGGTTATACAGAGAGAATGAAGTTTGTAGCACACTTAGGGAAACTTTCTGACTTGTAAGAAATATTTCATCACTGAGCTGTGTTACTCAGAGGCTCTGTGACCTTGGACTGTTCACTTTACATCTCCAGGCCTTAGGTATCACTGAAGTTAGGGTGGGGTTGGTAGCTCTCCACATGTCTGTTGTTCAGAAACAGAACCTTGGAAGCTGAGGAAAATCCAAGATTCATATTCCTTTAATTGGTCTGATATGGGTTTTGGAGTCTATTGTTCTAATAATTACACTAGGTTCTAATAAACTACCAGGGTTGAAAATACACTCAGATACATTTTGTAAAGCAACAAATGATAACTCAGGATTATTCTCTTGATGCATCTCTTAGGACACTAAGATGAAGCATGGCAACTTCTTATGCTTCAGAACAGCAAGGTCCAGCCTGCTGCACACAACACCTAATGCCCAAGTAATGTGCCAGGAACACCTCTCAGGGAGGTGGTCCCAGAGTCCCTCCGGTCCAACCAAGACAGGGCACTGTTCAACTCCAATTTCAGGGCACAATTTTCCTCTATTACCCAGAACTGCACTAGAACAATTTCTGGAACCAAAAATTTCCTTTTCGCCTAGAACTCTCTCAATATATCAGTGAACTATATCCCTCAGCCTTATCATAGTAATTAGCTCCCTATAATTAGCTCATTTGGAGGAAGTGCTTGTGGTCCTCATTGTACTGTAAAAGACACTGGCCAACTTAATGATAGGATCACTAAGAAAGAGGAGGATATCAGAGTACAGAGGCGTCTGTTCCTCTGGTGGGATTTCCACAGTAGTGGCAGGAACGATATAGACGTACACCATATTGCACCTGTGTGGCTTTCCTGGAGCCAACAGTGGTGAGGAATAAATATATGATCTCAAATCTATAAAAACTGCAGTGATAAGTAGGATTTTAAAGTACATATGTAGGCTTGGGATTCTACCTTCATTTTCATCTTTCTAGCTTGCTATTTTTATCCAGGTTTATGGAAGGGATATTGATGCTCTTTAGATAAAGATCAGGATTTAAATTAACAACCTGTTCGGGGTGAGATGAGCTTTGCCCTTTATCCTGCCTAGTTTGTGCAGCCACATGCACTCTCCTATTCTCAAGCCCATCAAAGGTTTAGTCACTGGAATCTGGGCAGTATCATGATGCCAAGAAAGTCCTGATAAAAAAATGATTGACTGTAGCCCTTCAAACTTGTAGAGACAGCAGGTGTGTGTTTTCGATAACTTGATTCAAATAACAGCTGTTTATACTCTTGATTTAGCAGACATTTGAAAAGGATAGCCATACCACCCTGAAGGCACTTGATCTCTCAAAAGGAGTAACGCATGTTCAAATACAAATGTATATAATATTTGTCAAATGCATCCTGTTACACATAGTAACATCAGCACCAGCCTTCTACAGGGCACACTGCCTTCCTTCCTCCCAGTAGTCCATTCACATGTGTACTTTCATGACAGCGAGCACTTCTGCCTGTTTAACAGGCCCATCCATGTTTGAGTCTCTTATGACTAACAGGAAATGAAACACCCCTGGCTCCCACAGCAGAGGGTAATCACTGTTTCCAACCTTGAATTAAGTCCAACTGAAGCCCATGTTAGAGATGCTGGCTACTGGGCCCTCAATCTTAGATTCAAGACAAAGCCCAGATTGTATCTACTATTATATAGGTAAAAATAAATAAATCAAACAACTCAGGGAAGCAGAAAGGGTTCTAGGTTTGTAGCACTTCTGTGATATCATGTATTTCCTGAGTTACTCTAGGTGTGAATCTATAAACATATTCCAGAGGTTGGAATGGTTTCCAGAGGAGGCCAGCAGGATCAGATGATAGAAAATATAAAAGACCTCGGTAATTTTCTTCCTTTGCCCAGGCTGAGAATACCAACTCTCCTGGCCTTCCTAATTATGCGGGAAATCTGTGTTAAAGTGTGGAGAGAAAAAAAAATAATAAAGCAAAACAAAACAAAACAAGGGATACTACAAAAGGACTAGTACAAAACCCTGTACCCCAAAACAGAAGTAAATAAATAAACAACAACAAAAATGTTGAGAAGATTGAGTAGTTAATGTCTGTGGCTAGGACACAAGTATGACATGGGGAAAGAGCAGATCCTTCCCGTGGTTGAAGCTCTGGTATTGATCCCAAGCATACAGTAAACCATGGTGATGGTGATATTATCTAGGAAGGTTCTTCACAATGTTATGTCATCAGTGGTGGCCATGACAGTCTCATCCTTGTCTCCACACTCCTTTACAGCAAAGCCATCTCCTCCTGTGGTCTCAGGACCTGCAGCCAGAGTTGTTCCTCCGAAGACAGTGAGATTCACATGCAAGTCTCATGGATTCTCCCCTCAGAACATCACATTAAAGTGGTTCAAAAATGGAAATGAGTTCTTTCCAGTCGAAACTACTGTGATCCCTGAACAAGAAGGTGTCTCCTACGGTGTCTTCAGCACAGCCAAGGTGTTCCTGGGTCTTAGGGATATCCTGTCTCAGGTAATCTGTGAGGTGTCTCATATCACCTTGCAGGGAAGCCCTCTCCATGGCTCTGCCAACTTGTCTGATGTCATCCAAGGTAAGTGCCTCTGAATCACAGCTCCAGCACTTTACTGGTTAGAATGGATTGTCCACAATTCCCAGCAAGTATTCATGTATACCATACGGGGGGGGGGGGATAAAAGACTATGATCAGCACATGAAGGACATTGTATTTATTTTAACAGAAGAAATTAAAGCCATACTAATTATGAAGCACACAGCTCATGCACCACATTTTCAGGCATTTATTTCTGTCCCAGTGTGCCCTGGATTATGTTTATTGATTTCACTTATCAGGATCCTTACCCCCAAAGTGCCTGAGCACCCATGTGTTAGGAGCTATGCTTAATGGTGTCTCTACTCTGGAACAAACACTCCTTTTGTTCCCATGATGCATTTGCAGCAAGGCTGGGTCCTCAGCCCTCTAGACTATCCTCTGGGGCCTGTCTGTGCCTCAGTTCCATCTGTCTCAGTTTTTCCTTGTGCTTTTCCAGTTCCACCCACCCTGGAGGTCAGCCAGTATCCGACAGCGGCATTGAATCTGATAAATGTCACCTGCCAAGTGATGAACTTCTATCCTTTGAGCCTCCAGTTGACCTGGTTACAGAGCAGAAATATTTCCCAGACAGAAGTGCCTTCTACAGGCACAGTAAACATAGTAAACAGAGATGGAACATGCAACAGGACCAGCTGGCTCTTGGTGAACATATGTGCTCTTGAGGAAAACACAGTATTCACCTGCAGAGTTGAGCATGATGGACAGCCATCCATCCTAAAAAACCTTACTTTTGTGATCAGTGCACACCAGAAGGATGAGGATCCAGGTACCATTTCTGGTGAGGTCTCCATTCCAGCTCCTTGGTGGCTTGTAAATTTTTGAATATAAATAGTAGTTTTCATACTTAGAGCACCACATTCCTTTGTAGAGGATTTAGCATTTTTAAAATTAATTCTTTTATTTCCTTTATATCCTGATTACAGCTTCCCCTTCCTCCTCTACTCCAAGCCCTTCCTTCTCATCTCCCTCCTGCCAAACCTCCCATTCTCCTTTCTCCTATTTACAGAGATTTCTGGAAACTTGAGAGACTGAACCTGTCTTGGTCCAAGGACATTGTCCCAGGGATCATCCTAAGTATCACCAAACAGGGTCTTTGCTAGAGCCCATTAACTTGTGACCTTCCCTAGGAGTTAGATTAGTGGTTAGAGTGAGAATGATAATCCCAAACCCCAGAATTATGCAAATCAGGCATAAGAAGACAAAAAATTGTTCACTCTAGGTGAAAATATGGGTGACCATGGCTGAGGAATACAGATGTAAGTAACTTCAAAGTCCACTGTGGAAGAAGGTTTATGCCATTTTTATAGTAACAGGATAAGAAAGTAACACATTAAGACACTTTTGAAAGGTATTAGCAGGAATACGGAAGAGGTGGGTTACAACTCTGAAGGGATACGTGTCAGAGGCCTCATGTTAGGGTAACATATTAGACGTTAGCATCTGTGTTGGCTGAAACTGGTGGCCAGCTAAGTTAATACATTCTAAAGGAGAACCAGTACTCTGCTTGTACAATCCAAATCATTTAACTAGTTGTGACACAGCTGTTATGTCAGGTACAGAGGAAGGCAACATATAGCTATTGATGAGGCTAGATATGTCCAGGATAATTTGGTGAACCTGCCAAACTACAATTCACTAATGCTAAGAAGATAAATAAGCATTTAAAAAGGTTAAGTTTGAATGTTCAGCTTCTTTGTGGAATCTTTTGTTCATAAAACCAAGTGTCATGACTGAGCACAAATTCTAACCCACTCTTTCTAGAAGCACAATTTGCTGAGTTAGGGTCAATAGGGAACTAGATAATCTCTTTTTTTTTTCCTTGTCTTCTACTTTGAAGAAGTTGAAGCTGGGATAGGGAACAAAATCAAACTGAGTTTAGAAATCCACAGATGGCCAAATAGAGACCCCTGATGACAAACTGTGTCCTCTCTAATGTTTTCCCCTGCCCCTTGATTTCCAGAACTGAAGACATCAGATACTGCTAAAGTACTTGTAGTTGTGCTCCTTGGAACTAAACTGCTGGTGGTAATTGGTGTCTCTTCCATCTACCTTCGCAAGAAGCAGAAGGCCTAACTGTAAGTTAGAAGGGATGGAGACTGTATTAATTGTTTTTATATTGCTGTGGCAAGGCAAATCAAGTTATACAAGAAAGGATTTATTTGGCCTCTGTGTCCCAGTGGCATATGTGCCCATCATGCCTGAGAGGCATGAAAGCCTGAGCAGGAAGCTGAGCAATCACATAGTCAGCAGAAAGTATGGAACAGAGAGATCAAACTGGAAGTGTTATAAGGCTGTTAAGTCTCAGAGCTCAACTCCTATGACATACTTCCTCTAGCAAGGCTGTATCACCTAAACCTCCTCAAGGAGTACCTTCAACTTGGAACCAAGTGTTCATACATCCTGGAATATAGGGAATATTTCTTATTAAAACCATCCTGGTGATATGATATGAATCTATGGGCTAAAATAGAAGGGCCAATTCACCAGTCAAAGAGCTTTGGGATCTGTGGTGATGGCATGTGCTAAGGATCCTCAAGAATCTCTTGGAAACTTTTGACACATGTCACTCTCAGGAAGTCTGTGTTCTGCAGAAAGGGTCCAGTCAAGGACCAGCAAAGGTGCTCAAATAGGCTGAGAGGATATGAAGGACCAGGGCCCTGGGATAGGATGTGGGGAATTGCCCTCACTGCTCCTGCAGGTCACCACAGTAAGTAGAATACAACGGTTCCATGGGTAAAAACAATCTACATTATGGACCAAATTTTAGAAGTTTCAGGTCATTTGTAATAAGGAATATTTCTTCTTTGACCTCGTTGTGATGATGAATAGGCTCATAAAGACTGTGTGACTCAGAAACTAGGCTGAGTTGACACTTTTATGACATGGGCATTTTATTCACTCAGGAAGGAGGAAAGTGGTAGTAGGGACACTGAAGTACAATGATACAATGTGTAAGTGATGAAAGGAGTATTGAATCAGAAGTGATTTTTTACAGCTCTTCTCTCCATCTTCTGCTACAGAAAACCCTGAACATCTGACATCACCTTTCTTTGAGGGACTTAGCATAGAAGAAGATGAAGAAGCTGGTGAGACACTCTGGAAGGTGTGTCTCCTACTATCTTCCTTACAAGGACGACTGAAACTCAGAAGTTCATGGTATTCACCTGCATAGGCATTGATAGTCCAGAGCTGGGACGCTGGTTATATTGGAATACATTTTTGGGGTTCTTAATATCATTAAATAAAGAATTTAAGGATGAACTCAAGTGAGAGCCCATGGATAAAGTTGAAGAAAAATTCCCAGTTTAGGCAACTGTATAATTCAGCAACTTCATAGAGTAGGAGAATGGAGGAGTAATTGGAAAAGCATGCTGTCTAAGAAGGCATAGAGGTCAGACATATGGCAAACACACTCTCGCATAGTGGAAAGAACGGATTTAAGAAGTCCCAAGGTATCATAAAAATTGTTCTAATGTTCTGGCAGGAATCTAAATCCAAAGAAAGAGGCAGTAAAAAAATAAAGAAAAAAGAAAAAAAGCAGTTTCTATCTGAGTCAGGCCACAGTAAGCTAGGCAGACCCAACTGAACCTTGACATAGCATGAAAGGACTGTGCTGGGTAGGGAAAAGTCTGGGAAGGGAGGTGTAGTAGAGCTATTAATAAAATAAAAAAAAGATTTCTTTTGTTTTTTGACAGTCTTACTATATAGCTTTGGAGGTCTTGGAACTCACTGTGTAGACAAGGCTGGCATTGACCTCATTTAGATCTGCTTACCTCTGCCTCCTGAGAGCTGGGATTGAATGTGAGCTACAGCAGCACACCTGCACAGAAAACATTATCTACCTAGTCCCTTAGTGTGGAGTGGGAGGATCCTTAGTCTGGCTGATTTACCCTGCCCATCTGGAATGCTGGGTCTCCCACCAGGGGCCGCAGAGTATAGTCTTTTTCATGGGTGAAATTTTCTATAGATATCTGTTATGTCCATTTGAGTCATAATGCCTGTTAAGCTCCATTATTTCACCACCTGGTTTGTGTCTGGATGATCTGTCCGTTGTTGAGAGTGGGGTATTGATGTCTTTCACTATTAATGTGTGGGGTTCAATGTGTGGCTTAAGCTTTAATAACGTTTCTTTTACAAACATGAGTGACATTGCATCTAGGGCGTAGATGTTTACACTTGAGATGTCATCTTGCTGAAGTTTTTCCTTTGATGAGTATATAGTGTACATCTCTAACTCTTTTGGTTAACTTTGAAGTATTTGTTGTTATTGTTGTTGTTAGATATTAGAATAACTACACCAGCTTGTTTCTTAGGTCCATTTGCTTGGCAAATCTTTTTCCAAACCTTTTTGCTGAGGTAAGGTTTGTCTTTGATGTTAAAGTATGTTTCTTGTATGCAGCAGCAACAGGATGAATCCTGCTTTTGCATCCATTGTGTTAGCCTGTCTTTTGGTGGGAAGGGGGAACTGAGTTAATTGCTGTTGAGAGATATTACTAACCAAATTATTGTGTATTTGTGTGCGTGCATATTGCACATGCACGTGCGTGTATTTAGATTTACTGGTGTGAGATTATTTATTTCCCATGTTTTCATGGGTATATTTAGCTCCCACGGGACAGAGTTTTCTTTCTAGTACATTCTGTAGGGCTGAATTTATGGATACATAGAGGTTTGTTTAAATTTGTCTTTGTCATGGAATATCTTGTTTTTCTCCATCTATGCTGATGGAAATCTTGCTAGTTTTAGCAGTCCAGGCTGACATCTATGGTCTCTTAGAGTCTGCAAGTCATCTGCCGCGGTCCTTCTAGCTTTTATTTAGAGTGTCCATTGAAAATTCAGGCGTAATTCTGATAGGTCTGCCTTTGTTGTTCACTTGGTCTTTTTCCCTTGCAGCTTTTAATATTCTTTCATTGTTTTGTATGGTTATTATTATGGTTATTTTGTGTGGCAGGTGGACTTTCTTTTCTTTTCCAATATGTTTTTTTTTTGTTCTGTTAGCTTCTTGTATCTTTATATGCATGTCTTTCTTAAAGTTATGAAAATTTTCTTCTATGATTTTGTTAAGAATATTTTCTGGATTTTTGAGGTGGGATTCTTCTTCTATTCCTATTATTGTTTTGTTTGGCTTTTTTTCGTACTGTTACAGAGTTCCTGCTTATTTTGCATCGGGAACTTTTTACACTTATTATTTTCTTTGGCTGATGTACCAGTTTCCTCTATTGTATTTTCTGTGCCTCTTTAATCTCTTGTACTCTGTTGGTGATGCTTGTTTCTGCAGTTCCTGTTTGCTTAACTAGATTTTCCATCTCCAGGATTCCCTCAGTTTGTTGTTCTCTTTATTGCTTCTATTTCCATTTTTAGGTCCTTAACAGTTTTATTCATTTCCTTCACCTGTCTTTGTTTCTTCTTGGCTTTCTTAACGGAATTTTCTTCTCCCTTCTAAGTTTTTTGTGTTTTTTCTTAATTCATTTAAGGAATTTACTCATTTCTGCTTTTTAGGACCTCTATCAACTTCATTTGTGTTGTGATAATCAGGGCTTGTTATAGCAGGATAACTGGGCTCTGTGGTACCCCATTACTCTGGCTGTTGTTAATTGTTCTTATGATGGCCTCTAAGCATCTTGGTTTGGGATGATTACACGTTTAGGTGCTGCTCTCTGAGTTTATCTTTGTTAGATGGATGTTTTTCCCTTGGTTTCTGTTTCCTCTCTGCTTTACTGGCCTGACTGGCCTGTGGTTCTGAAGACCATCAAGTCCTAAGGGCCAGTAGGGTATTTCCTCTAGGGATTTGGCAGCTTATGTGACCTCTGGGTTTTGTGTGTAGACATTGCCTCTTGAGTTCTGAGGTTCTGGGAGCTTGAGTGGCCTCTGTGGTTCTGGGTACCATTGTGGTATCTGGTTGAGCAGGGAGCACCTGTGAGGCTGGGTACCAGCATGTCCTCTTGGGTTTTTGATACTGGAGTGACATCTGGGTTGCCTACTACTTCTGTGGCTCCTGGTCGAGAAGGAGACTTCTTCTGGAGTTGTGAGCCTGGTTATGTATCTGAGGTTAGGGGATAATGTTAGGAAAAGCTAGCTGGGCTCTGAGGAGTGTTAGAGGAGATGGAAAGCATCTTACCTGGGGTTCTTAGTACCCTTGGGGGCTCCAGTAGGCAGGAGTCTTCTGCCTGAGTTGTTGGCCAGAATATGGAACTGAGGGGAATGGTTGACATTGGGGACGCCTGGGAGGGAAGCTCTAATGAATGTTGGCAGTAGGTGTGCAGGACCTTACAGGGAGTATTGGGTACTAGCTGACATCAGGTAGAGCGGGAGACTTCTACAGGAGTGGTGGTCTAGGATGCAGAGCCGAGGGGAAGAGGTCTAGTTTTGGTTTTGTTTGTTTGTTTTTAAATCTGTAAGACTTGCTTCCCAGTTGATTCATTACATTTTCATGTCAGGAAATCAATCATCTTTAATTGGAAGTATTCCTATTGCTTTCTAAACCAGGTGAGTTCTCTAGCTTTCCTCTTCTCTCCTGGTGTGTTTTAGAACCTTGTAAAATGAGAATAAAGGAAGTAGAGTTCATTTCTGCATTAGAGAAAGTAAAATATTCTTTTTGGAGTAGTCCAGATTTAAATTCTAAACTCCTCTTCCTCATGTCTTCTAAGTCTCCCTCTAAAAGGGCTTTGCCCTACATTTATTAACCAGTACAGGAAGCACGGTATGGGAAAGAAATGTGAAATTTCTTACTTATCATTTTTTCTAGAATTTACAAGGAAAAAAAATAATGTGTCTCACTGAACCCTACTGACCTGGAATAGAAGAAAAGAACCTACTCAGTTTTGTCAACTTATATCCACATGTTGCTTCCAAAATTTATGGTGGCTACTTGTTTTCTTTAGGGTTGCTTTCAATTAATGGTTGTTTGCAGTAAATTATTACAGTGGTAACAACAAAAACAGCAGTAACAACAATAATACACAGAGTATTCTGGATCATGGGCATGGAAGAACACATAATTAAGATTAAACTTATGCCTTTAGCTTAAGTTATAAAAACTTAATTACATAGGAAGTCCAAGACACAGGATGTTTGCTTATAGTGTTTTCTTAAACGTGTGTTAAGCAGGTTGAGTACAGAGTTGAATTTTGTAAACTTATTTTTCCATACAAATAGACATGATTCATAATTTTCTTTTGCTTCTTAGTATGATAGATTGCAAAGGCTGACTAAAGTCTTGACATAGTCTTAACAATCTAAAATAAACACCATTAATTATGATATATAATATTATATAATGCTAGGAAATATTCATTAATAATTTGTTGTTAGTTTTTTTATCTAAGAGACTAAGAAAAGATATTGTGCATATTTTCTTTTCTTTAGCACTTTCTTGACTTTCCTATCACGATAATATTTGTCACACATTTAGATATTCCCAGAAAATTTCCATGAAAGTGCTGGAAAAACTGTGAACAACAGACACTGCCACAGTGTTCTTAGGGCTTTTATCCCTATTTTAAAACTCTTGGGGCAAGCCAACTTTAAAAAGAGAAATTTGTGTGTGTTACATTTTCAATGGCTAAGACAAATACCATGACAAATGTTCTTACCTCTGAGTATCTTTTCATGGAATGAGCTTTGTTTGAATGTCTGTCCTCGAAAGTTCTTATACTCTGACTTGAACAGGCACCTTACAATTCCCAAATCATGACATCAGAAAAAGTGGCTTGTGATGTGAGGAAGGTTTATGGGACGAGGTCATCTCTTCTTTCCTGGTTATAATTTGGACAGAAATGACTAGCATGAGCTAAGAAATGGACCTGAAAAAATCCAAGGTCTCTGGAGGCAAGAATCTTTCTTTTGTATACCTTGCTCATTCCTGTGGTTCATTCTAAATCGGGTTCTTCCAATTCTCTTAGCCTTCATTCACCCAGAAGCCTCACAGGCACGGGCTGGGTCAAGAACCATTGAAATCATAGGGTTCCAGGCTTTCTGAATGCCCTCCACCAATTTCCCTTTCTTTCCTTATGTCATATTGTACCTTGTTTAGTGCTGACACAGGAATTTATCAAATACCACACCTTTCATGGATCTTCTCTTTATATTCTTAATATTTTTGTCTGCTTTGAGATCCAACTTAGGATACCACGTAACCTTTACTTGATGTGTCTATTTAGGCTCCTGTCAGACTTATCCTGATAGGGTGACTGACATGTCTGAGGAATTGGGGCAGATTATACCAGAGGATGTTCTTCTATTAGAATATACCTGATGCCACCGATTTATTGGAGGCAAAGTGGTGACCTGGTATTCCAGATAAGACCCCTCCTGCATACATCCAGTACTTCCTCAGGATTGCCCAGCTTACACAACAACATCTCCTACTCTCATCTCTATATCCTTGCTCACAACTCCGGCAGAAGCCCACTGCTCTACCCAAGACCTCGTTTGTACCCAGAACCCCAGGAAAGGTCCCACTCACAGCCTGCCAACACTCTTTAGAGACCACCCAGCTCCCCAATAGCAACCCTTTCCCCTCGTCTCCATATCCTGCCCCACAACTCTGGCACAAGTGCCCTGCTCTTCGGGAGGCCACACTGTTAACCAGAACCCCAGGTAAGACCCTACTTGCAGACAGCCAAAGCTTTCTTAGAGCCTACCCAGCTTCCCCAACAATACTCCTTACCTTGTCTCCAGACTCAGGCCCACTACTCCAACAAAAGCCCCTTCCTCTTCCAGAAGCCACACCAATTCCCTGAACGCCAAAATCATTCATTTCTACCAGAGGCAAGTCTGGTTTTTGGAACCCCAGACTTCAAGCCAGTACTCAGAACCCTAGGAACCCACTGATCTACCAGAGGCCACACTAGTACCCGGAGCCACTGGTGCCATGCCAGCTCCCAGAACCTCAGAACCCTATTAGAATACCAGGAAATAAATGCAGGAAAAGAACATTATTTAATATCAGTGTTTGCTCTGCTAATAACCTAAACATTTAATACTTTCCAACCTTACCTATGCTCAGAGTATCATTGACACCGGAGGTTAAATTTGAGGCACATAGAGATGAACACAGAATTTAACTACTAAAGGTTGGAGATTATTCCAAAGATAAATTTTAGTAACCATAGCAATAAGTTAGCTAGTACAGAGACCTTTATCATCCACTGCATGATGCCCTTCTTCAATGAATGGCACTGATGTTCATATAGACACTCACTTGTTAGTAGGTGGAAACCAAAGTGTGACCCCAGCCATGGGACTCAGTCTACTCTCTACCCTCACACCAATCTTGTTAAAATGTAGACATGCTTCAAGCCTCTCCTGATGTCTTATACTGTCTACACTCCAGCAACAAGTATTAAAACACAGTGGGTCTATGAACCTCTGTGGGGCTGTCCCCAAATCAAGAACTTTCTCACGCTGTCTCAGAATATCTCTCTGCCCCTCCCGAGGGACCCATCTCAACACTCAGTGGCCTGGAGCTGCTTTCTCAGCACTACTCTGAGTCTTCCCAAGCATCAGCCACAGAGCAGTGTTGGTTCTCAGCTTACCACATCCAGTCTGTCCATGCAGAAGGCTGTTGGCAGTCCTGGAGGGAACATGGGCCTCTTAAGAACAGGGGCCTCTCTCAGTCTTCTATACTCCAAAGGTTTTTTAATTTTTTTCTTTAAAATTTGTGAATTCAGATTCAGTTGGTGTAGGTGGGTGGTAAATTTTGGTGCTTCAGAAATGGGAAAGGCTCAAGAATACAGAAAATTAATTGTAGGAAACAAAGGGAAGGGTCCTTGTTTCTCTCCCAGCCTCACTTTCCTTACCTATGAAATGAAGATAATCACCTTAGAGGAGTGGGGATGGCTAAAAGTGACACTTCTTTATTCCACCCTCAAAAGTTGGATGGACATTTGGGAGGAGGTTACATATTTACAAACATAGCATATGTGATCCGTGTTGCCTGGAGTCTGTCAACACAGGCTTACTGATAAAGGAGAAACCACACAAAACAAGCAGTCGAATATATAAAAGGGACGCTTCCCTCCTTTCCCCAATCTATCTATATGTCTACTTTCAAGACCAAAAAGTGCTTCTGCCTGCTTAGGATGCCTGTGTCTTCCTTATGATTACCTAACAATTGGGAAATTAGTTTTCCCTGGCTCCCTCAGCACCGGACCATCCTTGCTTTCAAACTGAAGCTGCCTGAAGATCCGATTCAGAGAAACAGCCCTGTCAGATGCTCTCTCTTAAATCAGGACACTGGTTAGGTCTAGTGGCATATACATAGACATTGAGAAAAATTACCAGTAATTATCTCAAGTAGAGCATGGAGTCAGTTTTTTTTTTAAATTACTTTTATAGTCTTTCTCATGTAGCAAAATTGGGTTTAATTCATCCCTAACCATTTAACCCAATTTTCCTGTGAAATGTATTTTCTTCAGTATTTAAAGACTCTCATTTGTTCCCTACTTTTATATCCAGGGTTTTGACCAGGTCCATTTATTCTGCCAGTTACAGAATTGTAGCAGCAGGGAAAATCTCAGCACAGCAGACAGACTCAGGCAGTGAAGACAGGCCTTTATTGGGGGGGGGGGGGAACTACCCTGTCCCTCTCTGCTCCCAACACACAACAAAGCATACAGGGGGAGATATCCTCTGTAGAGCACAGGGAGGAGGAACTCAGAAAGCCTGAGGACCACCTTTCCTGCAGGCCTGGATTAAGAGTCTTTGATCAAAGGTTCCTGTCCTGTTCCCTGTCTTCTGCTGCATCCAATGTTCATACTGTTTGCCCTTCTGAATGAGGATTAAGCATCTTCTCTAGGTCCTTGCTGCTTAGCTTCTTTAGGACTATAGATTTTAGTATGCTTTTTGTATATTATATGGCTAATATCCACTTAAAAGTAAGTATATGCCCTGTGTGTCTTTCTGCTTCCGGGTTACCTCACTCAGGATGATCTTTTTTACTTCCATCCATTTGCCTGCAAATTTCATTGTATAAATATACAGTGATTTCTTTATTCCTACTTCAGTTGAGAGACATCTGGGTTGTTTCCACTTTCTGGCTATTATGAATGAAGCTGCTATGAACATAGTTGAGCAAATGTCCTTGAGGTTTGATAGAACATCTTTAAGGATATATACCCAGGAGTGGTATAGTTGGGTTAGAACTATACCTCATTTTCTGAGAAATTTCCAGATTGTTTTCCAAACTGGCTGTACAAGCTTGCATTCCTGCCAGCAATGGAGGAGGGTTCCCCTTGCTCCACATCCTTCCAGAGGGAGCTGTTCCTTGAATGTTTCATCTTAGCCATTCTGATGGGCATACTATGGAAACATAATATTATTTGAGGGGGGTCAAGACAGGATTTCTCTGTGTAACCCTGGTTGTCCTTGACTCACTGTGTAGATCAGGCTAGCCTCATACTCACATTATCCACCTGACTCTGCCTCCCAAGTGCTTAAGGTGTGCCCCAAAATACCCAGCTTGGTGTTTAATTTCTTAAATTCCTTACATATTTTGTATATTAAACCTCTGTATGGTGTAGGGTTGGTGCAGATCTTTTGCTGTTCTGCAGAATGAATTTTTTTTCTATTGACAGTGTTCTTTGACTTGCAGAAGATTTTCAGTTTCATGAGGTCCCATTTATTAATTGTCATTTCAGTGCCTGAGCTGTTCCTATTCTGTTAAGGAAGTTTTCCATGTGCCAGTGCATTTAAGGCTAATTCCCATTTTCTCTTCTATTAAATTTAGTGTGTCCAGTTTTATGTTGAGGTCTTTGATCCAATTGGGCTTGAGTTTTGTGCAAAGTGATGAATATGGATGTATTGCCATTCTTCTACATGCAGCCATCTAGTTAGACCAGCACTATATGTTAAAAATGCTTTCTTTTTTTCCATTGTATGGTTTTGGCTTCTTTGTAAAAAACCAAGTGTCCATTGATGTGTGTGATTATTTCTGGTTCTTCAATTCAATTCCATTAATTAAACTGTTTGATTTTATGCTAATATCATGTGTTTATTTTAATCACTATAGCTTTGTTGTACTTGAACAAGTTCATTTATTATATGGAACTGTTTCAGTTATTCTTTATTTTTCATTTTCAATATGAAGTTGAGAATTGTTGTTTCAAGGTCTATAAAGAATTTTGTTGAGATGGTTTCTACAACCAAGAACCATGTGTGGATGTGGCCTGGAACCTCCACTCAGATGGGGCCCATGATAGCTCAGTGTCGGACTGAAGACCCTATTCAGGGAAACAGGGA
>CM053750.1:26361364-26404740 GCA_028658305.1 Pachyuromys duprasi | reverse complement strand
TCTTTATCAGTTACTAAGCTGGGACAGATTGAGAAAGGGAAGCTCTGTGGGGCAGGCAGACAAGGGTATGGATTTTCTCCATTCATTAGAAGGGGGGCCTCCAATAAATAGCATGTCACCTCCTCTCTTCAGGTTCCATCATCCATAGTTGGGGAAAGTCACCCTATGAACAAGATGGCTTACTTCCACACTGGTTTCTTACTTGTTCACAGAATCTTGGACACTGTTTTTACCTGTTGGAGAAATCAGGGATGAGGACTACAAATGCAGTACTTACCAAGCACATACAACGTGGTGCCTCCCCCAGACTGAAGCTCTTTCCCAAGCTCTGATCTGTCGGTCTGGAACTTCACACAGTAGTAGGTGCCAGCATCAGCAGGGGTGATGTTACTGATACGGATGGAAAAGTCCAGGTTGTTTCTCTTTGTGACATCTGTGACATTTGTGACTCTAGGGACTTGCTCTCCTGTGAAACTACATATAATGCGCTGACTTTGTCCTGTACCATTGAACCACCTTATTGGCCCCACAGGGAGCCGGGAGGTCACAGTGCAGTTCAGAGTGGCTGACTCTCCAGCAGGGACAGAAACTGATTTCTCAGGCTGAATCAACTTCAGTTCTTTAGATGCTCCTGCAAGAAACATCAGTTAGTGTTCATCCTGATGGGAGCCCACAGGTTTGTGATCAAATACTGTTCTCACTAAAGCTCACCTTGCACATGTTCACCCCTACTTGTGAATCTGAACACATGAATGTAGCACAGATGAGAAAATTGAATCACAGAGACTCTGGGAACTTGGCAGGATTCTGATTGAAGCCCTAATTTTGTTTGGAATTCTCACGCTTCACCCAGTGTTTGCTTCATTTTCATTTTCTGTGCATACTGCAGATGGAGCCTCTGTTACAACAGTATTGTGTGTGATTATGTGACTGTTTTAGACCAATGCATTATGAACATAAGTGTGTAGTGAGGTCTACATTTAGTTACAAGATTCTCATCATGGTGTTTGCTTTATCAGATGGGATGATAATGCCTTAGATAGATCCCAAAAAATAATAACATGTAACCTAGTTAACAAATAAAACTTCCAGACAAAACAGGTAAGAGGCCACTTGCTGTTCAAACACTTTATCTCTTCTTCCCTCAGTTCAGTACCCAAAGACCCAACCTGCTCACACTCAACACACACTTACATCACCCCATTTCCCATACCTCCACCCTACTGCTACTCAGGTGTACATTTTCTGCTTAGGGGCAGACCATGCCAACCAGAAGAGCTAAGAGACCTACTTGCTCTCTGAACCTTCTCACTCTCTTGGTTTGGAAGCCAGTGATACCTTCCCTGGCCCACTACCTTCACCCCTTTCACTGCACTTTCCCTTTCTTAGGCAGACATCCACTGCTCAGGTACAGGCCACACAAGCCAGAAAAGGGAAAGGCTCTATCTTCCATCAGAACCCTCCCACTCTCTACTTTCAGAGCCCTAAGACCCAAGCTTCTGACATCTGCCTCCTGTTGTCATGCCTCACACATACACTGCTGTATACCTGCTACTCAAGGAAAAACCATGCCTGTCAGAAAAACAGAGACCCCTCCTGGACCACAGTGCAAGCTAACAACCAGAAGTCTAGCTCCCAATTGTGACTGAAAGTTGCTGCTGGACCAGAGGTCAAGCTGGCTACCAGAAATACAGACCACAAAGACAAGACCAAAGAGGAATCAAAGAGCAAGGAATAAAACACCCATCCAACAAAAACAAACTCAGAAATAGGTTCCTAGAGTGATCATTATCCTAAATTCAGAAGCTTTGATGCCACTGCAAGAGCATGATCAACAACAAGAGCAAGAGCAATATAGAATCACCAGAGCCCAGCTATCCTACAACAGCAATGCCTAGATTGCAACAGAGCTGAAACATAAGACAATGACCATAAAACCAACTTTATAAAGAGCACAGTGGTCCTTAAAGAGGAAATGAATGGATGAAATGGAATGGATAGAACTACAGTAAAAAGTTATCCTGACTGAGGTAACACAAACCTAGAAAGACAAACATAGTATGTAGTCATTTTTAAGTGGATATTAGCTGTAAAAGAAAATGTAATCACGCTGCAATTCAAAGACCCAGATAGGCTGAGAAACAAGGAGGACTCAAGGGCAGAATGCATGGATCTCCCTGGGGAAAGCAAATAGAGCAGATATTGCAAGTAGACTGCTGGGGTTGGGTGGGTAAGTAAGGGAACAGGAGAGATCAGGTGTGGGGTAAATGGAGGGAGAGAGGACTAGGAGAGACAACTGGAATTAGTGTGATTTTTGGAGATGGGGTTGGGATAGAAACCTATCAAATGTAAACTTTCAGGAATTTATGAGAGTGACCCTAGCCAAGATTCCTAATAAGACAGGATATGGAGCCTGAATCAGGCTCCATAATATGTTTAATTTTTAAATTCTTTACACTTTATTCACCTTATATACTCCTGTAGTTCCCTCCCTCCTCCTGTCCCAACCCCATCCCTCCTCCCCCTTCTGCACCCGTGTCCCTCCCCAAGTCCACTGATAGGGGAAGTCCTCTTTTCCCTCCTTCTGATCCTAGTCTATTAGGTCTCATCAGGAGTGGTTGCATTCTCTTCCTCTGTGGCCTGCCAAGGCTGCTTGCCCCTCAGGGGAAGGTGATTAAAGAGCAGGCCAATCAGTTCATGTCAGAGACAGTCCCTGTTCCCATTACTATGGAACCCACTTAGACACTGAACTGCCATGGGCCACATCTGTGCAGGGTCCTAGGCTATCTCCATGCATGGTACTTGGCTGGGCCATCAGTCTCAGGAAAGACCCCTGTGCTCAGATTATTTGGTTCTGTTGCTCTCCATGTGGTGTTCCTGTCCTCTCCAGATCTTACTATTTCCCACTTCTTTCATAAGATTCCCTGCACTCTGTAAAAGTTTTGGCCATAAGTCTCAGCATCTTCTTTGATAGTCTATAGGGAAGAGCCCTTCCAAAGCCCTCTGTGGCAGGCTCCTAACTGTTCCCTGTTTTCTCTTTCTTCTGATGTCCATCTTCTTTGCCTTTATGGATAGGGCTTGAGCATTTTAGCCAGAGTCCTCCCTCTCAATTAGTTTCTTTAGGTGTACAGATTTTAGTATGTTTATCCTATAGTATTTGTCTATATGAGTGAGTAAATACCGTGTGTGTCTTTCTGCTTCTGGGATAGCTCACTCAGGATGATCCCTTCCAGTTCCCACCATTTACCTTCAAATTTCATGATATCCTTGTTTTTTATTGCTGAGTAATATTCCATTGTGTAGATGTACCACAATTTCTGTATCCAGTCCTCAGTTGAGGGGCATCTGGGTTGTTTCCAGCTTCTGGCTATTGCAAATAAAGCTGCTACAAACATGGTTGAGCAAATATCCTTATTTTTGTAAGGACACAATAGGCCTCCTTTGGATATATGCCTAGGAGTGGTATAGCTGGATGTTGAGGAAGCGCTATTCCTAGTTGTCTGAGGTAGCACCAGATTGATTTGCAGAGTGGTTGTACAAGTTTACATCCCACCAGCAGTGGAGGAGGGTTCCCCTTTCTCCATAGCCTCTCCAGCTTGTGTTGTCACTTGAGTTTTTGATCTTGGCCATTCTGATGAGTGTAAGGTGAAATCTCAGGGTCATTTTGATTTGCATTTCCCTGATGAGAAAGGATGTTGAGCATTTTTTTTAGTGTTTCTCTGCCATTCAATATTCCTCTATTGAGAATTCTCTGTTTTGCTCTGTACCCCATTTTTCAATTGGACTACTTGATTTGTTGCTGTTTAATTTTTTGAGTTCTTTATATATACTGAATATTAGTCCTCTTCAGATATAAGGTTGGTGAAGATCCTTTCCCAATCCGTAGACATTCGTTTTGTTCTGATGACAGTGTCCTTTGCTTTACAGAAGCTTTTCAGTTTCATGAGGTCCCATTTATTGATTGTTGCTCTTAGAGCCTGTGCTGTTGGTGTTCTGTTCAGGAATTTTCTCCTGTGCCAATGAGTTCAAGGCTCTTCCTTGGTTGTGGTGGCTCAGACCAGTAGGATTTGCTGAAGGAGACAGAGGCAGGAGGATCATGAGTTCGAGGCCAGCCTGGGCTCCACAGTTTTTGCTTAAAGTTTTATGATTGAATAAAGTCATCAAAATATAGAAGATGTTGGTTTAAGTTACCAATTAAAAATGTAATATTCTGTATAATATAAAATGTGTAAAATCATATTAATTATTTAAATAGTTTTATGTGTATGGATGTTTACATACAGGTAAGTCTGTGCACCAAATGCACGAATGATTTTTCATGAACCAAGAAGAGGATGTCAGATCCCCTGGAGTTGTTGCTATAGATTATTTTGAGCTACTATGTGAGTTCTGGATATTAATGATGAGATAATAGATTTCCATAAAGTTTGTGGTTTGACACAACAGATATTTATTGTTTTATGCTGTGGAGTTCAGAAGTTTAAATTTGTTACCAGAAAAAAAATAAACATGGAGTCACAGATCACCAACTCCAGGATGCCCAGTGTTTTTCTTTGCACATGGTGTGGTCACCTGAGGGTATTTCCCCATGTTACCTGTCTTTCCATCACTGCACCATTTTGTCACTAATGCTGACTCCAAAGCTCTGGCAATTCTGAGCCCTTCTGCCTGGACTTTGTGATCTGGAAGGACTGCACTGTACTATACTCACTTACTGTATTATACTACTGGCCTAAGACTATACAAATTTATTTCAATATAAAAAGAGCAAAGTGAAAACATGGAAAATGAAAAGTATGAAAGAAAGTCAAGAGTCTGATTAGAAAGATAAGAACAGAAGAGAGGTGGCAAGAAGAAAATAAATGGTGTTGAGGAGTCAAGATACAACATGACTTAGAAGTTCAATTCACAGGTCTACAGAGTACTTAAGCATTATATAAAAATATTAAACATACAAACACAGAAATGGATGTAGTAATGTTACTGTGTCAGTAGTGCAGGGTCAGTGGGCAAATAAAGAGAGGAAATTAAAGATTTTGGAGTATAGGTGAAGGATTATTGAAAAAAATGTTGTCTAACATCTTGGAAGTTTGATAAATACAAAAACTGTTAAGCCAAAATGAACTAATTAAATGTGCTATGAACTCAGAGATAATTCTGCCAGCACATTTGTAATCCAACTGATAAAAGCCGAGTACAGTAAGAGAAGACTCAAAGCAGCCTAGAACACAATTCATTTCTTTAAACATCCTGAAAAATGATATGAACATTGCTCATACCAGAAGCGTCAACATTCAGGAAACAGTGAGATGATGTATCTATCAGAATGAGAAAACGCATCCAGAGCTTAAATAAAACCAAGAATTCTACACATGATAACATTATGGAATCAACACAAAGGAGAAAACATGGTATTCAATTTAAACATCTCCTTTCATTACAATGATACCTTCCCTGCAAGGAATGCTAATGGGCTCTTCTATATAGCCAGAGAATAAGGGGAGTAGTGAAAGAGAAAATAACTTCTTCCTGCATAGTGACTTTTAAATTTTAATAAAGCATTCATTCTGAGCTCAGCACCTCCACTTAGTTTTTGGATAATGGTGGCTCTACTTTTCAACCTGGGAAGTATGGGGATGGCCTTGGACCACTTAGTCACTGTTAGGTCTCAGTCAAGGATATTTGAGGGGAAAACTCAGCTTCCCTAGATAACTGTAGCCAAAAGCAAAAGGAATTTTAAGAAATTAAAACTTTGTGTAGGAGTGCCACAATTTCTGTATCCTTTTCTCTGTTAGGGACATCTGGGTTGTTTCTGGATTCTGGCTATTACAAATAAAGCTGCTAAGACAATAGCTGAGCGAATGTCCATATCGAATGTAGGGCAACTTTTTAATGCCTGTCCAGGAGTGGTACAGCTGCATCTTGAGGTAGTAGCATTCCAAATATTCTGAGAAAGCACTAGTTTGATTTCCAAAGTGGTTGTACAAGTTTGCACTCCCAGGAGCAATGGAGGAGGGTTCCCCTTTTCCACATCCTCTCTAGCATGTGTTGTCACTTGAGTTTTTGATCTTAGCCATTCTGATAGGTGTAAGATGGACTCTCAGTGTTGTTTTAATTTGCATTTCCCTAATGACAAAAGATGTTGAGCATTTCTTTAAGTATTTCTTTGGCATTCTATATTCCTCTGTTGAGAAATCTCTGCTTAGCTCTGTACATGATTTTTTATTTGGATTATTTGGTTTGTTGGTGTCTAATTTCTTGAGGTTTTTTTTACATATTCTAAATATTAGTGTTTTATCAGATGTAGGGTGGGTGAAGATCACAATGCAATAATACTCAGCTCTTAAAAACAAGGAAATAAGGAAATTTGCAGGCAAGTGGATGGAACTAGAAGAGATCATCCTGAGTGAAGTAATCCAGAAACAGAAAGAAAGGCACGGTATACATTCACTAATAAATGGAAATAAGCCGTATAATATAGCACAGCCATCTACAGACTTACAGAAGCTAAACATCAAGGAGGACCCTAGAGAGGATGCTTAAATCTCACTCAGAATGGCAAACAAGATATACACCAGAAGTGTGGACTAGAGGAAACAGGATGGGAGTCTACCATAAAGGGTCCTCTGAAAGGATTCACCTAACAGCAGATTAAGGCAGATCCCTAGAATCAGAGCCTAAGTTTAGGCAGAACTCAGGGAGTCTTATGGAAGAAGAGAGGGCCAGAATTAGAGGGACATGGAGGGGACAGCAACTCAACAGGGAGACCAACAAAACTAAAGGATCTGAGCCCAGGAGGTCCTGCAGAGACTGATGCGCCAACTGAGGATGGTGCATGGAGAGGACCTAGACCCCTGCTCAGATGTAGCCAATTGGCAGTCAGTCTCCATGTGGATATCTGAATGAGAGGATCGGGGCATCCTCTACCACGAAATCAGTTGACTTCTCTCTGATCACTTGCCCCTGATGATGGGGCCTTGCCAGGCCATTGAGGAAGAAGATTCAAGCAGTACTGATGAGACTTAATAAGTCATGGAAGATGGTAATAGCAGATAAGCCCCTCCTCTTTCTGTGGAGTAGAGGAAGGGGGTAAGGGGAAGAGGGAAAGAGGGTAGGATTGGGGGAGTTGAGGGAGGCGGTTTTAATCTGGATATATAATGAGTAAATTGTGAATGAAAAAATTTAAAAAAGAAATTAAAATTTGTGTAATTGACTAATGACATCTCTAGCAAATGTGTGGATAGATAGTACTAGGCTACTAACTGACAAAAAATGTTATGAAAATAATACGAACGAATTGTATTGTGTTAGGCTATATAGTAATTTATATTTTGGCATAAGTATGTGCACAAATTATATAACTCATTTTCTCAAAGTCTTATCATTTGTCCCAACTGAAAATAGTAAATTTATATACCAAAATTATAGACTAAAATATTTTTAACTATACATCACAGAGATTGTGGATTACCTAGGAAGGTAACTGGGGGCTGTCTCTTACATAGACTCTGTTGCCTGCTTTTCATTCACTTCCCCTTTGCTGGCTGCCTCACCTGGCCACAGGGGAAGAAGATGGGCTCAGTCCTGATTCAACTTGATATGGGTCGGGCGAGGGAATCTCTTTTTCTGAGGAGTAGGGGAGAGGGAGTTTGGAAAAGAAGGAGGGAGGTTGGGACCTGAGGGAGAGAAGGGAGGAGGCTATGATCAAGATGTAAAATGAATTTTTAAAAAACACCAATTGCCTATGTTGTATGCTAATATCCACTTATAAGTGAGTATATATCATAGCTGTCTTTCAAATTTTGGGATGATCTTTTCTAGTTCCTACCATTTGCCTGCAAATTTCCTGATTTCCTTGTTTTTAATTGCTGAGTAGTATTCCATTGTATAAATGTACCACAATTTCTGTATTCATTCCTCTGTTGAGGGACATCTAGGTTGTTTCCAGGTTCTGGCTATTACAAATAAAGCTTCTAAAGCACAGTATAGCAAATGTTCTTATTGAATGGTTGGGCATCTTTTGGGTATATGTCTAGGAGTGTTATAGCTGGATCTTGAGGCATCACTTAGGAATCTAAGTTTCTGAGAAAGCACCAGAAAGTAACTAAACTATAAGGGAAGAAGTTTAACCCTTATTCAGAAGAGCAAATAGGGTAGAAATTGGAAGTAGGAGAAGACAAGAAACAGGACAGGAGCCTTCCACAGAGGACCTCTAAAAGACTCTACCCACCAGGGTTTTGAAGGAGATACTGAGACTCATAGCCAAATTTTGGGCAGATTGTCAGAAACTTTTTGGAAGAAAAAACATGGAGACAGAAAAGCATGGAGGGGTCAGGAACTCCACAAAGAAATCAACAGAACAAAAATACCTGGGCCCACGGATGCATGTAGAAACCAATACTCCAATCAAGGACCACATCTGCAGAGAACATAGACCCCCTGTTCTAAGGAAGCCAATTGTCTGCTCAGTTTCCAACTGGGTTCCCTAGTAGGGGTACAAGGTCTGTCTCTGACATGAACTCAATGGCAGGATTTTGTATCACCTCCTGCTGGGGGTAGAGGTACAGCCTTGCTATGACACAGAGGAAGATGCTGCTGCCAGCCCTTCCTGAGACCTGATAAGCTAGTGTCAGATAGAAGGGGAGGAGGTCCTCCCCTATCAGTGGACGAAGGGAAGGGCCTAGGGAGAGAAGATGGAGGGTGCATGGGACTGGGAGAAGACAAGGAGGGGGCTGTAGCAGGGATACAAAGTAAACAAGTTTTAAAAAAATAACTATGTCAATAAAATTAAATTTAAAAAAACACTAATTACTATGGGTGTTAAGATAACAATACAAGAAACTGAAAAATAAAGCAACAAAACTATAACTTCAAATATTATTGAGCACTGGAGCTTACACTCTGAGATAGGAAGAAAACACAAAGTATAGAAACAGTTGTGTGGCTTCTGTTCCTGTAGGATTGTCTAGACATGATCCACGTGTGGCATTCTTTCCAGTGCAACATTTCTTATTACCATAGATTCTATATTATAAGGAACAAATTAAAAGGAAATACTGTTTTAATGTTTATAAAACAACAATTCAAGTAATCCAATTAAAAATGGAGTACAGAGCTAAACAGAGCATTCTCAGTGGAGGAACATGGAATGGCAGAGAACACTTAAAGGAATGCTCAACATCTTTAGCTATCAGGGAAGTGAAAATTAAAAAGACCTTGAGATGTTACCATATACACATCAGAATGGCTAAGATCAAAAACTCAAGTGACAACACCTGCTTGAGGGGTTGTAGAGAAAGGAAAACCCTCCTCCATTGCTGGTGGGAATGCAAACTTTACAACTTCTTTGGAAATCAAACTGGTGCTTTCTCAGAAAATTAGGAATAGTACTACCTCAAGATTCAGCTATACCACTCCTAGGCATATATCCAAAATATGTTCAAGTGTACAACAAAGCCATTTGCTCAACCATGTTCACAGCAGCATTATTCTTAACAGCCAGAATTTGGAAACAACCCATATGCTCCTCTATTGAGGAATGGATACAGAAATTGTGACACATTTACACAATAGAATACTACTCAGCAATTAAAAACAAGGAAATCATTAAATTTTTAGGCAAATGGAAGGAACTCGAAAAGATCATCCTGAGTGAGGTATCCCAGAAGCAAAAAGACACACAGGGCATCTATTCACTTTTATGCGGATATTAGACATATGATATAAGATAAACATACTAAAATATGTACACCTAAAGAAGCTAAGCAATAAGGTGGACCCTGGGTAAGATAGTCATTCAGAAAGGCAAGTGGGAGAGACATCAGAAGAGGGAGAAAACAAGAAACAAGACAGGAGTTTGCCACAGAGGGTCTCCGAAATAGTCTACCCAGCAGGCTGTTGAAGCAGAAGCTGAGATTCACACCCAAACTTTGGGCAGAGTGCAGGGAATCTTATAAAAGAAAGGGAGATAGAAATGCCTGGAGGGGACAGGAGCTCCACATGGAAAGCAACATAATCAAGAAATCTGGGCCCAAGGGTCTTTTTTGAGATTGATAGTCCAAGCAAGGACCATGCATGGGGATAACCTAGAAAACCTGTACAGATGTAGCCCATGGCAGCTCAGTGTTGAAGTGGAATTCCTAGTAAGAGGAGCAGGGACTGTCTCTGACATGAATTCAGTGGCTAGCTCTTTGATCACCTCAGCCTGAGGTATAGGGGTAGCCTTACCGGGCCACAGGGGAAGACATTGCAGCTAGTCCTGATGAGATCTGATAGGCTAGGGTTAGAGGGAAAGGAATGAGATTCTCCTCTATCAGAGGACTCCTGTAGGGGCATGGGATGGAGAAGAGGGAGAGAGGGTAAGATTGGGAGGGGACAAGGGAGAGGGCTACAGAAAAAGAAAAAACATGAAACAATTTAAATTAAAAAGAAAATAATAATAAAGTAGTTTGATACCTTGAATTCTATAAGGGTAAAATGGTAAATATGGGGAGATATGAAGGTCAATAACATGTGCCTGTGACCCACCTCATCTCTCACAATGAACTAAATCAGTAGCCAGTTGTATTTTTTAAATTTTCATTAATTAATGTATTTATGTGCTTTTCATCCCAATAGAAACTTCACCTCCCTCCTCTCCTTCCAGTCTGTCCCTCTCTGCTCCTGTCCCCTCCTCCTTTGTTCCCCTCTCTTTCTTCTCAGATAAGGGAAGACCTCCCATGGGTATCAGCCTGCCTATGCATATCAAAGAGGATTAGGTGCATCTTATTCTATTGAGGCTAGACAAGACATCCCAGTGGGGAAGGGATTCATGTGAAGACAGCAGAGTCACAGACATCCCCTGTTCAAGTTGTTGGAGGTCCCACATGAAGACCAAGCTGTACATCTGTTAGGTATGCATGTGAGGCCTAAATATGTTGCATGTCTTTTCTCTGGTTGGTGGTACAGTCTGTGTGAGCCCCTAAGGGTCCAGAATAGTTGATTTTGTAGGTTTTCATGTGGTGACTTTGACCTCTATTGCCCTTTCAATTCTTCCTCTCCTTTGATAAGATTTCCTATACTCTGCCTAATGTTTTAGCTGGTTTTACTTTTGAGGCAGTTAACTTGGGAGAGGGAAAGAATGCATCAAGGGAGTGACTAGAACATTGTCTGTCTGGGACGAGAGCACACAAAACTGAATTACAAATACTGACGACTGTGAAATTTCCTTTTCAGAGAGGCTTTGAGATTCTCAGCTAAATCTATTTGCATGGATGTGGGATATCATAAGTACTAGAAACATCGAGTCATGACTGGCTTTAGGTTATTTAGGGAGACCAACAGCTAGGTTTGAGACAGACCCCATCCATGCTCTTTCTTTCATTCCAAGACCACAAGCTACAATAACTATGTATTTTCTGAACCAGTGAAGTGTTTCTGACTTCATACTGGTTTGGTTGTGGAAGGTCAGACAGTGTATTACATCCTCATCCTTGAGTCCACAGAAATCCCAGGACACTAGCACAGGGGTTGCAGCCTCACTGTATGACTTGCCCAGCAGAATAACAGTGACAGCGTTTCCAGTGCCTCATAATCTAGGAGAATAGGGTTTCACTACAGAGGAGAATAGAGCTTGTTGCATAAGAGTAAGAGTCAAGTATGTTGTATCTCGTTGGTCAAATGTTGTGCTGTCCTCCCTGTGGGTTGTGTTAGTGCTAAGACTGCTAACTGGTGGACATGCAGTACCTGTATCCACTCTACCTCTAGGCTCCATCTTAGTATTCTGCGATGTCCATGGTCTCATCAAATAATATGGTATGTACACTGTGGTTCTGCTGCTGCTTCTGTCTGTATTGAGGGTGGTTCATGCCATTAGCTATTTTATAGACAGGAGCTTCAGGCCCCCTGTTCTTCCAGGAATTGCAATGCCAAAGACACTCTTTCTACTGAGCTTAACCCTTCATATACTAAAGAAATACCATTCTACTCTTGCCACCACTCTCACTGTTGTGATGCCTGCACACTGGGCTTCTCATCCCCTCTGCTGTGGACACTCTCTGTGATCCTCACCTATGTGAGCTCATGAGTCTCTGACTTGACCATGTAATGAACTGTGGCAGACTTTTAATTTCAGCTGAGATGCACAGGGGGTTTTACCACATCGCCAGACTGGAAACAAAACTAACACTGCATAACAGACAATCTTCAGGAGAAGGGGTATTTATTATAGAGGCCTTTTCACCAGTGTAGCAAAGATAACAGATCACCAGATGCGTAAATCTTGAAGTAGAACCCTGAAAACCAGAAGATGACAAGGTAGCACTATGCCTTTTAAAGGACAATGTAATTCTGTCCAAAGTTCCTGAAGGACATCAAATTGATTAAATTCCTGGCAAGGAATTTTACGGAAAGGTTATAAGGAGTCAATGATCCAAGAACATATATTGTAAAAGTGACATTCCTCACGAGAGCACAGGATAGGGGCTGATGTGCCACAATCCTTAGGTGGTTTAAGTTTTAACATCTGGGAAACATGGGAGGGCAAAAGCTGAGATGTTAATGCAGAAATAGGAATGTCTTAGAGGAAAACCTGGAGCCCAGCCCCACCCACTGTGACTCTGAAGCTGACTGTGCAGCAGTGCACTTGAGTGGCTTCTGGAGTGAAGTGAGCCTCACAGGGTGAACCTGCCCAATCAAGAGATCCCGCCATGATCTATGGATTTAGATGAAGTTCCTATTTTCCCCCAGGTGCCTGGGCCCAAGCCTAGGGTCTGAACTCCACATCAAGTCTGATATTTCAGGAAATTCTGTAGGCTGTACTTCAGCATATATCCAAAAATCTGGTCTCTTTCCTGTTTCTCTCCTGCTACTGTACTGTGCAAGCATCCCTGCCTCATTTGTTCACATTCAATAACCTCCTTCTATCTGTCCTGGAAGAGTTGTGCTCAGTCATTAGAACAATCTGTTCAAAACCCACAATAGGCCAAAGTGCTTTTCTATTCCAAGCCTGAAATGGCTCCCATTCACCTAGAGTGAAAGGGCTGTCCAGGACATGGCAAGAAGCTCTACTTATGGCCTTTGCACATGCAGCTGCCTTCAGTGACCCCCTTCTAGGATGCTGGGCCACATGACTTATGTGCATGTTTTATTTTTATCTTTTTATCTCTGTATCTTGTTATTGATATTTCTTCTCAGTGATGCTCATCCAGAGCATCCCATCTTCAATGTCTAAGTTTCCAACAGAGCCTGCTTATTTCTTTAGATACTGGGACATATCTCCACATACACCTTTTTAAAATACCATACATTTCCCCTTTTCTCTTAATTATTTCCTCTGTCCTCTATAGAGCATAGAATCCAAGTTCCCCATGTGAATGTCATTTTCAAGAAAAGCTGTTTGCATATACTGGATGATCTATACAGTTTCATGGAGCTGGGAACAATTTATGTAGCTAATTCTAGCTTTAGATACAGACACGGATCTGAATATAATCATAGCATGCTAAATTAGCATTTATTGTATTGAAAAATACCTAGGATCACAGTTCAAAAGACTAAATATTTCCTCTGGCTCATTGTTCAGGGCCCTGAGGCTTGTCTGGTATCATTGGTCTCAGGTTAGAGAGAGACTCATCATGAGGATTGTATGTGATGGAAAAATGTTGCTCATCTTATGGTGGCAAGAAACTTGGAGTGGCAAGAACAGATGTTGGCTACATGCTACCTTCAAAAGCATGCCTACCCTCCCCATCCATTTCCCCTGACCTTCTACCCTGTTAGACCTTATCTTCTAAATAATTGATCTTTCATAGAAGCACCATTATCTGTTGAAAAGATTTTAACACATAATGAAAATAAATTTTAATATATTTGAGACTCAAAACATAATATTTTTGCTCAACACCTTCTTAGTAATGAAACAAAATTTTAAGACTCTACTGATTGAGGAATGAAAGCAGAGGTGAGACTCTTAGGCAAACTTTGGGCAGAATGCATAGAATTTTATGAAAGAAGAGGGAGATAGAAAGACCTGGAAGGGACAGGAGCTCCAAAAGAAGACCAACAGAGCCAAACAATTTGAGTCCTGGGGGCGCTGAAGAGAATGATACCCCAACCAAGGACCTAAAACCCCAGCTCAGATGTAGCCTATAGACTCAGTCTCCAAATGGGTTCCATAGTTAGGGGAGCAGGAGCTGTCTCTGGCATGAACTCAGTGACAGGCTCTCTGATTGCCTCCTCCTGAGGGGTACAGCCTTGCCAGGCCACAGAGGAAGACAATACTGTCATTTCCAATGAGACCTGGTTGGTTAGGGTCAGAAGGAAAGGGAGGAGGACCTCCACTACCAGTGGACTAGTGGAGGGGCATAGGAGAAGAAGAGGGAGGATGGGGTTAGGAGGAGATGAAGCAGGGAGCCACAGCCGGCATTCACATTGAATAAATTGTAAATAATAATAATAATAGAATAAAAAAGAACACAGGGATGTGTGGAGACCTGTTATGGTTGAATTATTTTTTTGTTTTGTTTTGTTTTGGCTTTTTATCATTCTCAGTCTTTTAAATGAGGAGACTCTTTTTGTTAATTTACATATCATAGCCCGGAGCTTTACATAATCTCCAAAGATAATCTTGTGTATTGCTTTTAATCTGATATTTTAAAAATAGCATCACTATTGTTAGACACTCTTTTCTTTTTTAATTTTGTTTTATTTTATTTTATTAATTGCAGTTTATTCTCTTCGTGTCCTAGCTGTAACTCCTCGCCTACTCCCTCTCAATCCCACCCTCCCTCCCTCTTCTTCTCCTATGCCCCTCACCCAGGCAGATGATAGGGGAGGTCTTCCTCCCCTTCCAACTGACCATAGTGTATCAGATCTCATCAGGACTGGCTTTTTTGCCTTCCTCTGAGGACTGGTAAGGCTGCTTCCCCCTCAGGTGGAGATGATCCAAGATCAAGCCCATGAGTTCATATCAGAGATGGTCCCTGGTCCTATTATTGGGGAACCCTCTTGTATACTGAGCTGCCTTAGGCTACTTTTGTGCAGGGGTTCTAAGTTATCACCATGCATGGTCCCTGTTTGGGGTACAGCCTCAGAAAAGACCCCTGTGCACAGATTTTTTTTGGTTCTGTTGCTCCCCTTGTGAGGTTCCTATTCCATCCAGGTCTTTCTATCTCCCCCTTCTTTCATAAGATTCCCTGCACTCTGTCCAAAGTTTGGCTGTTCATCTCAGCATATGTTTTGATACCCTGCTGGGAAGAGTCTTTCAGAGGCCTTCTGTGAGAGGTTCCTGTCCTGTACCCTGTTTTCTCCCTCTTTTGATGTCCGTCTATTTGCCTTTCTGAAAGAAGATTGAGCATCTTACCTAGGGTCCTCTTTCTGGCTTAGCTTCCTTAGGTGTACAGATTTTGGTATGATTATACTATAAGTCTAATATCCACTACTGTGGAGACTTGTTAGAAATGAATTGTTTATATTCTACATATCAAAGCCATAACCCCATAATGTGACTGTATATAGTATAGAGTCTTTAAAGAGTTATGGTCAATTGGGGATACTTGGGTGAATCTTGGTCCAATGTGATTCTTTTTATTTCAGGAAACAGAGAAAATGCACAGTGACAGGCTGAGATGAGATCATGCATGAAGACAGTTTAAGATTGTGCAATTTAAAGGAGAAGCACCTTGGAAGAAATCAGCTCAAAGGAAGCCTTGACTCTGGTCTCCAGCCTTCATGGCAACCCTAGCAACAGCCTCTTAAAGAAGCAGCATGAAATGAGAAGAATGAGATCATATAAGTAAGCTAATAGAAGTCAGAGGATAAAATAAGGAACCTAATTAGAAGAAATGGAGACTGAGCACTGCCAGAAGCACTTCACCCAAAGCCATGCCACTGGCCTGCATGTCAGCTTCTATATCTCAGGAAGTGAGCAGAGATTGCTGAGCTCAGAGCCAAGTGGCCCTATCAGCTGCATTGGAAGTGATTTGGTGGCTCCAATGGGCCCAAGAGATGGAGTGATTTAATTAGGATTCTGCTGAAAATATTTTCTTCAGCTTAAATATTAGAAACTAGTGTATTTTTTAAGCATTACCTCATAGGATGGTTCTATGCCACTGTTAAACTTATGGACATGCAGAGCAATGGTCAGAGCTCTGACATGAGACAATATTCTGACCTTCTTTCCTGTGACAGTTCAGGTGGCCAACTGGAGTCCTTTAGTTTCAATGGCAGGGGTCACCCAGATGCAGGAAGATGATCCTATTCCTGGGACATGCTTATCTGTAAGTCCCAGCAGCAGGGTCAGCAGCAGGACACTGTGAGGAGAGTGTGGCCAGGAGTCCATGGGAAGCATGGTCAGGGTCAAGGAGCCTGCTCTGCCCGTGTCTGTGCTCAGGATCTCAGCTTCTGGTCTGCAGAGGAAGAGGTCCTGTGCACAATGGGCATGCCAGTGCTGTGGGGAAACAGGAACCACAGCGGGTATTTAGAAATCGATACCCAGTGTGGTATGTGGCTGCGAGCAAAGGTTTGTTCCTTATAATTTATGTTTTGAAGAAGAATTTGTTTATCTTGAAATTATTCCTTAGATATTCTTTATTGATATCTACTACTACATGTAGTCCAAGTGACACTTAGGGTTCTTTTTATTTATACAACCAAAGTAAAATATGTTAGAATTAATTGTCAACTTAGCACACATGAAGCAGGCCACCAGGGATATCTGTGAGAGTTTGCTACAGTTTAAAATGTCTCTGAGCCTATCTGTGAGGGATTGTCTTTAGTTAATTGAATTGGGAAAACTTATCTTGTTTTTGGGCAGAACAATGTCTGAGCAGAGGATCTTGAACTGTAAAATAGACAGGGTCACCTGATTATTAGCATGAATGCACTGCTTCATTGCTCTCAGATATCCTCTATGAATATAATGTGACTCCCTGCTTCAAGATCTTTCAACCTTATAGTTGCTGCAATAAACTTTAATTTGGAGTTGTGAACCCAATAAGCCTTTGATCTTTTATGATGCTTTTGCCAGGGTATTCAATCATGTTATCCTGATTTCTTCCAGAGAGCAAGTGGGAACACTTTAGTTAAATATATATTTAATGAAACATGATGATGTTTATCACTATACTGAGAAGAAAATAGAAAAGACTGCTTCCTGAGACTGGTAAAACACAGACACAATGATGGCAGAGACTGTTCTGGATAGAGAGAAGATATTCCATTTATTACATTGTGCAGCTAGGAACTAGGAAGAGAGGATAAGTGCCCTCACCAACCCCAGATGTGTGTCTAAGAAAATGAGCAAGAGAGCTAAACCTTCATGACCCAATTTTATCCTTTCTCATTTAGGCTGAAGAACTCTTTACTGTGGTGTTTCTGTTGGGGCCAGGACTAAACTTGGCCATGAAGTGAACATCAAAAACAAGAACCACAGTTGAGCAATTTACCATTTCATGCTGACCCATAGGCACATCTGTGGGGCATTTTTTTCCATTGCTAAGTAAGGGGGACCTAGCTCACTGTGTACAATGCTGCCCTAGGCAGGTGAATCAGGGCTGAATAAGAAAGGAACACACGGGAGGGATGGTGGCACATACCTTTAATTTCTACTCTCAGAAACAGAGACAAGTGATTTTCTCTGAGCTCCAGGCCCACCAGGACTACATACCTTTCAATAGATAATGAAAGACCCTGTCAATGTTTAATGAAAGTTCTACTTACTTTCAGTTGATTTGAATATTCTTGTTTTCTTCACTTGCCAACTTAGCCCCTTGATGTTTGCATTTCCATGTCATTCAATAAGTCATGCCACCAGATTCTTAATGGAAGTATGAAGCCAATGAGAACTTTCAGATATCACTTTACCCTTATTGGTTGGAAGGCTGTGCATATGTATAGGTCACAGATACCTGGAAAGAGTAAAGAGGCTACAGTGAAATTCTTCTAGCTGAATAGGATGCTGTTATGCTAATAGTAAATGAAAGTCTCAGACACGTAGAAATGCAGAATTTTGAAAACTTGTTTGAGTCACGCTAGGAACTGACCGTGATTTTTTTGTTCAATATCATAATATTGTACACTATAGAAAGTCAGAATTAAAATTTATTTGGCCATCCTGCCAAAAGCCATCTACAGACTCAATGTCTTATATCTTAAATCATCATCACTATCTTTCCTAGTGGTATACATTGGCATACAGTGGCATGCCAGTGGCTCCCAAATTTTGACCTATTCCAATCCATGTCTCAAGACTAGAGATTCACCTAAAGCCTTCTGATTAAGATTTTCAATTAACTTTTGGTAAGCCACTTAAAACATAATTTTTTTTTAAACAAAACTCTACAATCCCATGCAAAGTTGTTCATATTGAGCATATTTTTTTACACAATTTGTTTCCCCAATCAATGTGCCTGAAAAATCTTCAAAACATTCGCAAATTTTCCATCTGTTTCTTTACAGGATTTTTGTTTTAATTGAAAAATCCAGGCATATTATTCAGTGCTACCAGAGAAATAGAAACAATCCGTATATAATGTCAGAACCAAAAGACAACAGACATCGTCAACACTCTCTGTTACAGCCCAGTTTGAGTTCCGGTGCAGCATTTTTACAAAATAATTGCCTTGTTGAGATACATTTGTTTTCTTTATGTTTCCTTGTTTCTTACAGAAATTACTCACTGTTTTTTTTTTCTAACATTTATACAAAGGAAAGGGAAGATTTCTTTTTAAAAATTTTTAATTTAATTAATTAATTTGTTTTTATTTATTACAATTTATTCACTTTGAGATTTCTTTAAAAAAAAAAAACACTCACTGGATTTTGGAAGGTGTACAGGCCAGCTAGTAGGACCTGGCTATAGATCCAGGAAAAAAGTCCCTGCTCAGGGAGAGCTACAGGAAACCTTTCTTTGTTCAATTGCGGATAAGTAAATCACTCTTACAAGGAGGCCCACCGTGCCAGAGAGTAGAACTTGTTTGCTCAAAGTACCAGTAGTTAAGATAAACTCATCCACATATACAAAAAAAAAAAATCTTTAGAAAAGCATTCAGGTTATTTTCTAAAAAATCTAAACCACTGTGACCTAACCAAATGGACTTGTAAATTTAACCATCAGAAGCCAGGCATGGTGGTATTCACCTGTGGTCCCAGCTTTCAGGAGTTGATACAGGAGAATCAGCTGAGTATAGACAGTCAAGGCATTCTGACCCTCATGGTGACACTTACTCTCCAAAAGAAGGAAGGAAAAAAGAGAAGTAGAAAGAGGAGAGCAGGGAGAGTACAAAGAAGAGGAAGAGAAAAGAGGAAGAAGAGGAAAAAGGTAAAAGTCTAACCACAGACAAATTTGACAGCTACTGCCTGTGAGAAAAACAAAAACAAAAACAAAACAAAACAAAACAAAACAGCCTGCCTATTTTACGAATAATTGCTTTCTGAGTATGACTAGCAGGATGCTGTCCACTCAGTTACTACACGTGTTTTATATATGTTGTCATATGTAGATATCAAATGTATCTCATTTTAGTCAATTGAGGACATAGTAGTGTAGAATTTTTCCCAGTGTACTGGGAGGTTAAGAAAGATACTCAAAGGAAAATTGAATATGGATTTATAGCAGGGAATAAGGTTGGCTAAGTCCAGATTCTTACCTCTCCTTCTACTCCTCCAACCAAACACACCATCTCATCCCCAGCCCTGCAAAAGAACACTTCCAATAGCCTTACCTTTCTCCTTGGCCCCTCTTCGGTGGATCCCACAGACCTTCTTCTAAATTCCCTCTCAACTACTTGTTTATGCCAACCCTCACCTCCACCAGGCACTCCCTGGAAACCAACAGGCCACTCCTGCCAGAAAGCAGTTAGGTTAACTACAGATCTTCAACTCTCCCTCCAAGTCCAATATCTTGGTCTCATCCTCAGGTCTTTAGTAAACCTGCTGTGGCCTCTCTCCTTTCTCTGTCTCAATACTCAGGAGACTAACTTAACAGACCCTGAGGAGCACCTTGTTTTTCTCCCTCTCCTGAAGCTCCTAAACTGCCCCAAGCCTCTTTCCCATTCCTAAATCTCAGGTCTCAATGGCCAGACACACATTTGGCCTGAAGCTCCCAGTGCCCACATCTATGAGGATACCAGAAGATTGCCCTACAGGCTGCACACAACCAGAACACTCCCAAGAATCAGGGAGAAAGCAATATTCAAGGCACAAAACACCCAGACAGCAAAGACAACATCAGATACTAGTACTCAGAGTTACAACCTTTCCAATCCCAGATGCCTAGAGGCCAGCATAAAAACACAGTCATAACAGCCAGGGCAATATTTATCCACTAGAGCCAGGCATCCTTATTTTTGCAGGAACATAATATTCAATAAAAGCTTAATTGCAAATGAAATGCCCTTCAAAGCCTATAAAAAGGAAAGACCTGTCCATAAATAGGAAATGACTAGATCTCATAAAGTTATATATGAAAACACAAAGAGTGGAAGGAAGTGAATAAAACTCTTCAAGACAGGAGTATAGATATAGAATCAATAAAAAATTCCAAACTGAATGAAATAAGAAAATGAAAAATTAGAAACTGAAACAAGAACCGCAGAGGCAAGCTTCTCCAGCAGAATAGTAGATATGGAAGACAGAATCTCAGTCAGTAAAGATTCAATAGAAAAAAATTATACATTGGCCAAAGAAAATGTAAGTCTAAGAAGCTTCGTCCTTAAAAACTTCTATCACCTTCACAAAGTTATTTTTAAGGTCTTTCTCTTGTGCTACAGCTATGTAAGGATTTCTAGGACTTGCTGTGGTAGGGTAGCTGGGCTGTGGGGCAACATATCACCCTGGCTGTTGTTGATTCTGCTCTTGCCCTGGCATTGAGGCATCCAGGTTTGTGGTGACTGTGGACCTACATTCCAATTTCTCGATTTAGTCTTTGTTGGGTGTATGTTTTGTTCCTTAGTTTCTGCTCCCTCTTTAGTCTTCTGGCCCATGAGGCCTTTGGTTGAGCAAGCACTCTCCACCCAGGTTGGGGTGGGAGTTCAGTGGCCTGTGTGGCCTCTGAACCAGCAAGAAGTTCTGTGTGACTTGGAGGCTGATACAATACTAAGAGATTGGGAGGGACAGTTGGAGGCAGTGCTCAGGGAAGGAGACATTGAAAGGCTGGAGCAGATCTATCAGCAGGAGGTCTTCCTGGAGTTCTGGTGACTTGTGTGGTCTCTGGTTCAGCAGGGAATGTCCTCCCAAGTTGGGGGCTGGTATATGGTGTTGAGAAGGGGAAGGAGAACTGAGAATAGGGCCCTGGCCTACCTGTTCTTCTGTAAGGCCTGACCTGTGGTTGGGGGAGGGGTGACTGTCCAAGGAAACCTAGAGAATAGAAGGCTCTGCAGTTAGCTTGCCTACCTCGTCTTCTGGCATGCATGGCCTCTTTGCCATTGTTTAGAAAGCATTTCAGCATCCGTGCATTTTCACTTATGGGAGAATGATGAACAAGTGATGTCATTCGACAAACTCTGTCCAGGTTCATCACAGTTCCTAATTGTTGATGTTGCCCTGATCCTATCCTCCATTTCAGTTAATCTCCTGGCTTTTGACAATGTGCGCTTGCACATTATCTGTGGGGAAAAGCACGCAGAGAATATACTGAAGAAGAAAATGAGTTGGTCTTTACTTCTGTATCAGGAATAGCCTGACTAAGGTGACTACCCTGTGTTTGGAAGTCTTTAAGTTTGACAGATAAAAACATCTGCACTGCACAATGAGACTCTGTTGACAAAATATAAATCTATTTTAAAGAAGATAATAACTAAAAATTACTTGCTCGTTGATTTACAGTCAATCCGATAGTTGTGCGATAGTTTTGTTGTTTCCATGATGAACCCATAGATATTTTAATGTTAATAATTTTAGTAAAAAATGGCTGTTTTTATCACTGTGATCATTGAATGCACCTGTAACATCCACCACAGGGCCTTTTCAAGTACAAAATAACCATCAGTGATGAGGGTGCAGCCTACTTCACAGCACACCAGTCTGGTGACACTTGTGAATGTGTCCTCTTTTGAACTGGCAGGTTCAGAGCTGAAGGCTTAAAAATACTCCTGCTCTCATCTTACTTTGAAGACTCTAATAGAACATAAAAGCAGATGATAGGAGGAAACACAGAATTGAGGAGAAACAGTGGAGACAAAATGAGTTTTTCACCTTCCACTCCTCCCTAATCCCTCTTTGTGTTGTTTTCTTATCTGTCTTGGTCTTAAAAAATGGGTCTTTTGTAATGTAGGCTAGAATTGAACTCTGTATGTAGCTGTGCACTCTACCAGCTGATGTGTTGCTGACCATGTTTTGTGTTCTGAGATTGTTTCAGTTGTGCTATCTAGCATGTCCACATCACATTGGTATACATCCTCTGTTCTTCTAATGGAAGCAACTCCAGAGATCTATGAACAAAACTTTCAACAGTTGTAAATGGGAGTTGTTTTCTCTGTCCTAGAAGTCAGTTATTTTTTTGTTTTGTTTTGTTGGGTTTTTTTCTTTGCATATAAGCCACCCTGCAATGCTTTAGTCACTTGTGCTTGTATTTTCAATACATAGATGATACTGTGGAATATAAATATTAAAGACACTTGTACTCTGCTCTCATACTCATTTCTTATTGTAATATTAAATGTTCTTGTGCAGTGCTCCAATAATAAACTCATGTTCTCTACTTTCTTACACTAAATAACCACTCCCCTTGCTGTAAATTTTACCCTGTAATTTTTTCCAAAAGTGTCTGTGTGATGCTAATGTTTCAGGTATTTATAATGATCTAGCATACTTCTCTCTTATTCAAACCAAAACCTTTACACTAATCTTAACTCTAATGTCCTCATGCTGTGGATGAATCTTAACTCCATGTGCTCTGCTTTCTTGTGAATAATCACCACATCCTGTGAACTGCTTCTCTCTAAGGGGCTCTGTTACAACAGAGTGGTGGTGCTCTTCCGGAAGTACTGCTGATGTGACTCCATTTTGTAGAAAATTACATTAGATATAAAAGTGACATCTAGTCTTACAATTCAAGCAGCCTCTGAGATGTATGAGAGAAAACCTTTCTAAATGTGAACGTTTTGCTTTGTTTGAAGTACATTCATTTGGACACAAAGATCACTTTGCAATATTTTATTAGTGTGTGTGTGTGTGTGTGTGTGTGTATGTGTCATGGAGTAGAATGTGTTATCAACATTTCAGATACTCGCATGCCTGTCCACCATTCCTTTCTAGTTCTATTTTAACCATAACTCTAGCACAAATATCCTTATGAAGTGCTACTAAAATAAACTCATATGGCCTGCTTTCTTAGTGTAAATTACCACTTCCCTTGATGGAATTTCCCTGCCATGCGTTGCTTTAAATAGATTTTACAACTGAAGAGGAAATTACCATTCTCACCATATTTTCTAAAAACCAAAGTTACATGGGAATATATGCTCTGCTCTTCCTCTGTAGGAAACTGCAGCGATGTACAAAGAAACCTTTTAGCTGTTTTAGAGGGGATTTAGTGTTCTCTATAGTCGAAGTTCGTTGTTTATTTGCATATAAGCCACTCTGAAATGCTTAGTCAGTTGTGCCTGTGTTTTCTATACATTCATGGCACTGTGTACTGTAAATATTGGAGAAAAACATACAATGCTCCCCCATTTGTTTCTTGTTGTGGTAAAAAGATATCCTTGTGCAGTGCTCCAATAATAAACTTATGTTTCCTGCTTTCTTCTACTAAACCCCACTCCACTTGTAAAATTCCCTGAGTTGAATTGCTTTCAAACTTTTTTGAAGATATATATTACCTTGTTTACTCTGTTTCCCACCAATCCACTATCAATAGGAATGTATCAAGTGCACTTCTGAGGCAAGCAAGTTCAGAGGTGTAAGAGATCACCCTTAATGAACCTATCTTAAAAGCATTCAGTCTTCCCTATGTAGAGCTACACTGGTTTTTGCAAACATGTCACTGTGCAATGTCTTAGTCAGTTGCGCATGGGTTTTATATATATACATGGTACAGTGCACTATAACTGTTAGAGATTCTGATACTCTGCTCCCCTACTCATTTCTTGCTGTAATAAAAAATGTCCTAGTGCAGTGCTCCAAAAATAAACTCAAGTTCCCTACTTTCTTGCACTAAATCACTCCCCTTGGAGTATTCTCCCTGTAGTGAATTGCTTTCAAAATTTCTGCAGTTTTAAAAGTACAAGTGTACTCACTATCTCCTTTTTTATTTTTTTCTTTCTTTCCTTTTTCTTCCTTCTTTTCTTTTTAACTTTTTAACTTATCGCTGATTCTTTGTGATTTTTACATCATGCAACCCACGTCCCTCATCTCCCCATTCTGCCATATCTGTCCTTTGCCCTTGCAGACTCCCTCAAAAATAAAAATAAAAGTAATTAATTATTAATAAAAATGCATCTTGCTGAAGAAGCTTCAAAATGTCAAAATGTAAAACCCAGTATGCCCTTTGGCTCAACATCTTTTCTTTTTTTAATTTTAACATTTTTATTTTATATTAATCACAGGTTATATACTTTGTAGCCCAGCCGTAGCCGCCTCCGCCATTCCCTCCATATCCCACCCTTCCCTCCCTCATCTCCTCCCTGCCCCTTTCCAAGTCCACTGATAGGGGAGGACCTCCTCCCTTTCCGTCTAACTCAAGCTTATCATATCTCTTCAGGAATGGCTGCAATGTCTTCTTCTGTGGCCTAGCAAGGCTGCTCCTCCCTCCGGGGGGGCGGGGCGGGTGGGGAGGTCGAAGAGCCAGCCATTGAGTACATGTCCAAAATAGTCCCTGTTTCCCTTACTGGTGTAGCCACTTGGGTATTGAGCTACAATTTGCTACATACAAGCAGGGGTTCTAGGTTATAACCATACTTGGTCCTTGGTTGGAGAGACAGTCTCATAAAAGACCCCTGTGCCCTGATATATTTGGTCCTTGCAGAGCTTCCATCTTCTCCAGGTCATACTAACTCCCCCTTCTTTCATATGATTCCCTGCACTCTGCCAAAGGGTTGGTTATGTTTCTTAATATTTGCTTTGATACGCTGCTAGGTAGAGTCTTTCCAAGGCCCTCTGTGGTAGGCTCTTGTCCTGTTACTTGTTTTCTCCTACATCCAATGTCCATTCCGTTTGACTTTCTAAATGACTATTAATCCTCTTACCCCAGGTCCTCTTTCTTGTTTATCTTCTTTAGGTGTATAGATTTCAGTATGTTTATCCTATCTTATAGGTCTATATAAGTGAGTATATACCATGTGCGTCTTTCTGCTTTTGGGATAACTCACTCAGGATGATCGCTTCCAGGTCCCACCATTTGCCTGCAAATTTCATGATTTCCTCCTTTATAATTGCTGAGTAGCACTCAGTTGTGTAAAAGTACCACAATTTCTGTATCCATTTCTCAACTGAGAGGCATCTCGGTTCTTTTCAGGTTCTGGCTATTATGGATAAAGCAGCTATGAACATAGTTGAGCAAATGTCCTTGTTGTGTACTTGAACATCTTTTGGATATATGCCTAGGAGTGGTATAGATGGATGTTGAGGAATCACTATTCTTAATTGTCTAGGAAAACACCAAATTGATTTCTAGAGTGGTGTACTAGCTTACATTCCCACCAGCAATGGAGGAGGGTTCCTCTTTCTCCACATCCTCTCCAGCATGTGTTGTCACTAGAGTTTTTGATCTTAGCCATTCTGGTGGGTGTAAGGTGAAATCTCAGGGTCGTTTTGATTTGCATCTCTCTGATGGCTAAGGACTTTGAACATTTCTTTAAGTGTTTTTCTGCCATTCTACAGTCCTCTACAGAGAGTTCTCTGTTTAGCTCCATACCCCATTTTTTATTAGATTACTTGATTTGTTACTTTTTAACTTCTTGAGTTCTTTATATATACTGGATATTAGCCCTCTATCAGATAGAGGGTTGATGAAGATCTTTTCGCAGTCTGTAGGCTGTCGTTTTGTTTTGGTGACAGTGTCTTTTGTTTTACAGAAGCTTTTCAGTTTCATGAGGTCCCATTTATTGATGGTTGATCTTGTTGGTGTTCTATTCAGGAAGTAGTCTCCTGTGTCAATGAGTTCTAGGGTCTTCCCCACTTTTTCTTCGAACCGGTTTATTGTGTCTGGTTTTATGTTGAGGTCTTTGATCCACTTGGACTTTAGCTTTGTGTAGGGTGATAAATATGGATCTATTTTCATTTTTCTGCATACAGATATCCAGTTGGACCCGCATCATTTGTTGAAGATGGTGTCTTTTTTCCATTGAATGGTTTTGGCTTCTTTGCCAATAATCAAGTTTCCATAGGTGTGTGGGTTCATTTCTGGGTCTTCTATTCGGTTCCATTTATCCACTATTCTGTTTCTATGCCAATACTATGCAGTTTTTATTACTATTGCTCTGTAGTACAGCTTGAGTCAGGGATGGAGATACCTCCAGATGATCTGTTGTTGTAGAGGATTGTTTTGGAGATTCTGGGTTTTTTGTTTCTCCATATGAAGTTGGTAATTTTTCTTTCAAGATCTGTGAAGAATTGTGTAGTTATTTTAATGGGAATTGCGTTGAACCTGTTGATTGCTTTTGGAAGTATGGCCATTTTCACTTTGTTAATCCTACCAATCCATGAGCATGGGAGGTCTTTCCATCTTCTGATATCTTCTTAAATTTCTTTCTTCAGAGATTTGAAGTTTTTTTCATACAGGTCTTTCACTTGCTTGGTTAGAGTCACCCCAAGGTACTTTGTGTTATTAGTGGCTATTGTGAAGGGTGTTGTTTCCCTAATTTCCTTCTCTCCCCTTTTGTCTTTGGTGTACAGGAGGGCTGATTTTTTTGAGTTGATTTTGTATCCAGCCACTTTGCTGAAGGTGTTTATCAGTTGAAGGAGTTCTCTGGTTGAATTTTTGGGGTCACTCATGTATATTATCATATCGTCTGCAAATAGTGATACTTTGACTTCTTCCTTTCCAATTTGTATCCCCTTGATCTCCTTTAGTTGCCTTATTGCTCTAGCTAGAACTTCAAGTACTATGTTGAAAAGATATGGAGACAATGGCAGCCTTGCCTTGTCCAAGATTTCAGTGAGATTGATTTAAGTTTCTCTCCATTTAGTTTGATGTTAGCTATAGGCTTGCTGTATATTGCCTTTACTATGTTTTGGTATGTGCCTTATAACCCTGATCTCTCCAAGACTTTAGACATGAATGGGTGTTGGATTTTCTCAAATGCTTTTTCGGGATCTAGGGAGATGATCATGTGGTTTTTCTCCTTCAGTTTGTTTATATGGTGAATCACATTGATGGGTTTCCGTATATTGAACCACCCTTGCATGCCTAGGATGAAGCCTACTTTGTCATGGTGGATGATATCTTTTATGTTTTCTTGGATTCGTTTTGCAAGTATTTTATTGAGTATTTTTGTGTCAATGTTCATAAGAGAGATAGGTCTGAAGTTCTCTTTTTTTGTTGCATCTTTGTGTGGTTTAGGTATCAAGGCGGCTGTGGCTTCATAGAAAGAATTCGGTAATTTTCCTTCTATTTCTATTTTGTAGAACAGTTTAGAAAGAATTGGTGTTAGGACTTCTTTGAAGATCTGGTAGAATTGATTGATTTCAGCCCTGAGTTTGATTATTTCCAGCTGTCTGCTCTGCTTTGGTGTATCTGCTTCTTTTTTTTTCTAGGGCTTTCAGTTGGGCCATTAAGTTGCTTGTATGAGATGTTCCAAATTTGTTCTTGAAGGCACTTAGTGCTATGAACTTTACTCTTAGCACTGCCTTCATTGTGTCCCATAGGTTTGGGTATGTTGTGCTTTCATTTTCATTGAATTCTAGAAAGTCTTTAATTGCTTTTTTTTATTTATTCCCTAACTAAGTGTCCTTGAGTAGCAAGTTGTTCAGTCTCCATGTATGTGCAGGCTTTTTGCTGTTTCTGTTGTTGTTGAGGTCCAGCTGTAGACCATGATGGTTAGATAGGATACAAGGGATTATTTCAGTCTTCTTGTATCTGCTGAGGCTTGTTTTGTGACCAACTATATGGTCTAATTTGGAGAAGGTTCCATTAGGTGCTGAAAGGAAGGTATCCTCTTTGATCTGGGGTGAAAAGTTCTGTAGACATCTATCAGGTCTAATTGATTTAGGGTCTCTGTGAGTGCCCTTTTTTCCTTGTTTTGCTTCTGACCGGATGATCTGTCCCTTGGTGAGAGTGGAGTGTTGAAGTCTCTCACTATTAGGGTGTTGGGATCAATGTATGATTTCAGCTTTAATAATGTCTCTTTTACAAATGTAGGTGGTCTTATATTTGGAGCATAGATGTTCAAAATTGTGATGTCCTCCTGTTGGAATTTTCCTTTGATGAGAAGGAAGTGCTCCTCCTCAGCTTTCTTGATTTACTTTGGTTGAAAGTCTGTTTTATTAGATATTAGGATTGCTACCCCAGCTTGATTTTTGGGTCCATTTGCTTGGAAAATATTTTTCCAGCCCTTTACTCTGAGGTAGTGTTTATCTTTGTTGCATAGGTGTGTTTCTTGGATGCAGCAGAATGTTGGATCCTGTTTCCGTAGCCATTCTTTCAGTCTGTGTCTTTTTATAGGAGAGTTGAGTCCATTGATATTGATAGATAATAGTGATCAGTGGCTGTTAGATCCTTTTATTGTGGAGTTGGTGGTCTTACTATGATTCATTGCTTTTTTTCCCCCTTTTTAGTTGGGAAGTTACCTGTATCCTATATTTTCTTTGGTGTAGTTGTTTTCATTGGATTGAAATTTTCCTTCTAATATCTTCTGTAGGGTTGATTGCTGTGTAGATATTGCTTAAATTTGTTTTGTCATGGAATATTTTATTTTCTCCATCTATGTTGATTGAAAGCTTTGCTGGGTATAGTAGTCTTGGTTGGCATTTGTGTTCCCTTAAAGACTTCATGACATCTGCCCAGGCCCTTCTGGGTTTCATAGTTTCTGATGAGAAATCTCGTGTGATTCTGATCAGTCTACCTTCATATGTTACTTGGCCCTTTTCCCTTGCTGCCTTTAACATTTTTTCTTTGTTTTGTAGGTTTAGTGTTTTGAGAATGATATGACGTGAGGTATTTCTTTTCTGGTCTAGTCTATTTGGCGTTCTGTAGGCTTCTTGTATGTTTATCAACATTTCTTTCCGTAAGTTGGGAAAACTTTCTTTTATGATTTTTCTTAAAAATATTTTCCAGTCCTTGGAGCCTGGAGTCTTCTTTTTCATCTATTCCAATTATTCTTAGGTTTCATCTTTTCATGTCATCCTTGATTTCTTGGATGTTTTGTGTTTGGGACTTTTCTGATTTTATTTTTTCATTGAGTGAGCTATCCAGTTCAGCAAGTGTGTCTTCAGCTTCCGAGATTCTCTCTTCCATATCTTGTATTCTATTGGTGATGCTTACCTTTGTGGTTCCTGATCTTTTCTCTAAGTTCTCCAGTTCCAGGTTATTCTCTATTTGTGTTTTCTTTATAGATTTTAATTCTGTTTTCATGCTTTGTATCATTTCCATCATCTGATTGAATGAGGCTCCTAATTTTTTGTTTGTTTCATCTTTATATGTCTTTAAATGTTCCTCTACGTGGGCAGTTAAACTCTTCTGGATTTCTTTGAGGACCTTGTTCCTTTCCTCTTTTTGTTCCTCTTTTTGTTCCTCTAATATCTGCATAACGATAGCTTTAACACAGTTTTCCTGTGTCTCTGCTGAATTAAAATCCCCATTGGTTTTGGGTGTTTCTGGTGGGTCCATGGTGTCCTGATTTTTGTTGGGTGAGTTCTTACATCTACTCTTGGCCATTTGTTTATATATAGTCAAGGAGCTGTTTATGCTTTGAGGCTGAACTTCAGACTAGAACTGTCAATCTCTGGTGTCTGGAGTATTCTTCAAGAAGATCAGGTAGTTCCTGTGGTTTGAGAATGTGTATTGTTGTCTCAGTTTAGCTCTGTTGTGGGATCTGTGTGCCCAGCTATGTGCTCTGTGCTAGAAGGTGTGTGCACCACAGGCTGGTTGCCACTCTAGTCTGGAGGCTTGGCTCCTCACTCTGTATCAGAGGCTGAGTGTCCTGGTTTGGGATGGCAGCTAGGCAACACTGCTCTGGTCTGGAGGCTCCACACTCTGACCTGGGCTTGCTGGTCTGGAGACTTGCCCCCTCCTTCTTCTGGGCCAGGGGCGGTGTACCACGGTCTGAGATGGTATCTGGGAGCTTCTCAGTCTGGCTCAGAAACTGTGTGACCCAACCTGGGGTGGTGGCTGGCAGCGCCAAGGGGTGTGGGCCCGCCTGGTGCAGCCCACAGTATCTGGGGGTTCTCAGTCTGGCCCGGATACTGTGTGACCCAGTCCAGAGTGGCTGGTGGCAGCGCCCAGTGCAGCTGCGTGTTCTGATCAGGGCTGTGTGCAGCTGATCACCTGGAGTTTTTTCAGTGAATAACTGGGTCTCCCTAGGACTTTTCCACTTGATTTCCTCACCGTAGGAATTCTGCTCACCTGGCAATCGCAAAAGCTGGTGCTTTAGGTCCCAGAGTTCACTCTCCTGGTCACTGTGCGGACACTGCTGTCCTATTCCTCAGTCACAGTGTCTTCCTGGGGCAGCCATCTTGGATCCTCAACATCTTTTCTTGCTCATGTTAATTGCAATGACTCTGTGGCCTGATTGAGGCCTCTGGCTTCTGCTATCCAATCAATACTTGAACCTCACCAAGGTTCCTGTAGGATATCTTGTTGCCTTGTGTCATGGAAGATCCTCCAACTTTGGTTTTGCAAGACTGATCCCTCATCTGGCTCCCCCAGTTCATAGATGGGGTAGTTGTAGGGGGTACAACAACTCAAAGCTCTCTCTTCTGTTCAGGAAGATTTCCAAGTGCCAGTGCATTTAAGGCTAATCCTCACTTTCTCTTCTATTAAATTTAGGGAGTCTAGGTGTACAATGAGATTTTTGATTCACTTGGACTTGAGTTTTTTTGCAAGTTGATACAAATATGGGTCTATTTACATTCTTCTACATGTAGCCATCCACTTAGATCAGCATCATTTGTCGAAGATGTTTTCTTTTTTTTCCATTGTATGGCTTTGGCTTCTTTGTCAAAAACCAAGAGTCCATTGGTATGTGAAATTATTTCTGGTTCTTCAATTCAATTCCATTGATTAAATTACTTGATTTTATTCACTGTTGCTTTGTTGTACTTGAACAAAAAATTCTTTTACTCTATAGGCCTGTTTTATTTGTTCTTGCTTTTTCATTTTCCATATCAATTTGAGAATTGTTTTTTCAAGGTCTATAAAGAATTGTGTTGATACTTGATGGGCAATGCATTGAATCTGTAGATTGCCTTAGGTTAAAATGGTCATTCTTACTATGATAATTCTACCAATCTATGAGCAAGGGACATCTTTCCATCTTCTAATATCTTCTTCAATTTAATCTTTAGAAACTTGAAGTTCTTGTCATACAATTCTTTAACTTGCTGGGTCAGAGTTACACCAACATACTTTATATTATTTGTGGCTATTTAAAAACTTCAAGTCTCTGAAGAAATAGGGATGAGATACAACCAGGATGAAAAGTAAATAACTTTAACAACAGATGTATTTGGAAGAAGCAGAGAGGTCAATCTATTTAATTTAGTTTCTCAACACAGTCTGGTAGCTAAAATGGGAGCTAGTAGAAGCTGTAGAGAGAGTCCTTGTGAGATGCTGTGGCAAGTGCAAACAGGTAGTTATGCCATGCTTAGACAATAGACACAGTCTTGTGATGTGTAGGCACAGGTTGGATCACTCTGTGATAAACTGTCATGGCTGGGCAGTTGGAGTTTTAAAGGTTGTCTAATTGAAACTGACTTTGAGAATAGTGTTTACATGATGGAATGTCGAAAGAACTACAGTTCAGTACTTTCTCCTCTTTTCAGAAACAAATTGTGTATACTTAACCTCTCAAGAGTAGTGATATCTATTTTAAAGCCTTCACTGTATGTGTGTGTGAGAGAGAAACACACACACACACACACACACACAGAAAGATAGAGAGGAAAAGGATGGCCATATTCAGTGAATTCTCACATTTACATCATGAGCAGTAAGGATGCAAACAGTAAAGACTTTAAAGACAGAAAAAGCTATGTTCTCATCTCAATAATTTAAAAGTATTTCCTTATTCATTTTTTGATGAGGATATTTGAGAAAAATAAAAATGAGAATAGTTTTTATTCCTGAATATATGAAACACCTCAACAGAGAACATCAATATGTTGGGAGTTTATGAGCCACAATAGCACCAGACAACATGAACTAAAGTGAGCAGTGATGGTCAACTCCAAGAAAGTGGATTATAAACAGACAGATGCATTCAAAAAGGGAAGTTTCATACCAGGAGAGAAGCTTGCATCCTTTTTCACACAGTTGATAAAGATCTTATGATTGGAATAAGAGGTAGAGACTGGAATGGTGGTGTACACCTTTAATCCCAGCACTGTGGAGTGAGAGGCAGGAGGATTTCTGTAAGTTCAAAGCCAACCTGGTCTATACAATGAGTCCTGAGACAGACAAAACTGCACAGTGGAACCTGTCTGAAAAAAAAAAAAAGGTAAGAGGTAGTAACTGAACAGGATTGAGTGTAAACAGACGTCAAAGAGTTTGTATTTTTGTCTAGAAGCCAAAATTGTCCTCTGGCCACTTTGCAACCTTGTTCTTGCTAAAGGTGAGGGAGACCAAAAGTGTTTGGAGGCTCTGATCCATGATTTTGTTTCCAAAATGATTTCAGAGTGGTGTTAGTATATCAATATAATCCCATTAAAAAAAGTTGATGATTAAGAAAACAAAACCTGTGCCCTTGGTGGAGACCTCATGGTAAATTCCTCAGGCAAAGGACATTCTTTTTTATGAGTTTTATTCTTATTAGTTTCCACAATTTATTATATATCCTGATGGAAGCCACCTTCCTCAAATCCCCCAGTACCACCCTTTCTCTCTCTTCCTCCCATTCCCTACCCCTACTGTTGGGGGCCTGATGTGTCTGTCTGGAGCCACTGTTTTAGCAGCTGCATTGATATTTCAATCTCAGTGTGAAGACTGGCTTTACCAGGCCTCCTCTAGAGTCAGGGAAGAATTTGAAGTCCATTGCCTTTTGTTTTGTGAGAGCAGGTGGGATAGCTTGTCAAAACCACACCTCTTGTTTCACCTCCTTGTGAATTTGACCCATTGTGCTGAGCTGTTTTTACTCTGGCTTAAAAGGAGTCTGAAATAAAGCCAAGGGGCTGGCTGGCTAGTCCTGACTGCTAGAGCCTCTCAGAAAGGTCCCATGTGTTGGGTTTAGTTTATTAATTTTAATCCTCACTCCCAACTCAAAACTATTTGACTGTGCTGGCAGGCTCCAGCACCCTACTCCACAGAATGGAGGAGTTTTCCACCACTGCCATCTGTCCATATCTTATCAAATCTCATCAAGACTGCCTGAATCCTCTTCTCCCTTGCCCTGGCAAGGCTGCATTGTCAGAGGCCAGTGATCAGAGAACAGTCAACTGACTTCGTGATAGAGGCAGCCCCTGATCCCCTAATTCAGAAATCCACATGGAGACTGAGCTGCCAGTCAGCTAGCAAGGAGTCTAGGTCTTCATGCATGGTACTCCATTGGCACATCAGGCAAAGGATACTCTTACACTACAGTAAAGGGATACATTGAATAATTTTCCTAAATAAATGTAATGGTGCAACCCACAATCAATCCCAAAATGCAAAAGGCAGAGGCCAACCAATCAATTCAAGTCTGGTCTAAATAGCATGTGCCTAAAGAGTCAAGGCTATATAATCAGATCCTGTCTCCATAACGAAAGAAATCACAATAATTTTTCCCATTACTTGATACACTACTCCATCCTTCCTAGAATTCTCCCACCACAGCATGGTCCATACAAATTGTGCTAAGGTTCAGCTGAGTAAGCCTTCCTTTCTGAGGTCAGAAATTCATGCATTCTCAAACAGCAAGGCTTCTTTCCCCTTTTATCCTCCATTGTCCTTTTCCATGAGGTTGCTGAGATTTATACTTTGTCTGTACTGAGAATTTTTCTTTGTACTAGGGTAGATTATCCTTTAACTTTAAATCCGTCTTTAAATTATTTTAATAATGACAATAAGGACTCCAAGAACAGTACCCAATATGCCCACAGCATCAGAGCTCAGGGATAACAATGCAGATGCAGAAGGACTACAAGAAATTCTGTGTTGGGGTTGTTCTTCTAAGGGAGTCATTAGGAGCAGTCTTCCATGGTTTCTAACCAGCTTCTTCTTCTAGATTGAGCCTCTATAAGAAAGATGATGGCAGATAATCAGGGTCCCAGTGTTGTAAAGGATGAAGGGAAGAGAATTCTTCTCACTCAATACTCCTGTCATCACTTACACATTATCTTAGTGTTACAGTAACCATGGTACATCTCTACCCCTAGCATTACTCTCCTGAGAGGATCAGATGCCCATGTCATGAAAGTGTCATCTCAGCCTAGTTCCTGAGTCATCCAGTCTTCTGAGTCTATTCTTCATGGTCACAGGGAGGCCAAAGCAGAAACTGTCATTATTACAACCATCTGAAACGTCTTAATTCTGTACCATAATGTAGACTGATGATCCCCATGGACTCCTTGCCTTCCACTTACTGTAGTAATCTCTAAGAAGAGCAGTGAAACCAATAAAACAGATCTTTAGGTCTCTTTGGGCACCTTTGCTTACCCTGGACTGAACCATTCTGCAATATGCACACACTTCCTGTGAGCTAGGGATGTATCAAGGGATTCTACAGGATTCTTGAAGAGCCTCAGAAATAAGCCTTTATCACAGATAAATGGCATGGCCCTCCTACTGATCCTGCCATTTCTATTTTCATAAGTATACTGATATCCATCTGCTGCCTTGAAGAAAGAATCATTCCCTATATTCTAGGATATTTGGATCTTGGTTTCCAGTTGTGGGTTTGTTTGCAAAGTTTTAGGTGGTATAGCCTTGCTAAAGGAAGTATATCACAGAAAGTGAGCCTCAGGATTAAAAGCTTTTGCCACTTCCAGTTTGTTCCATCTGCTTCATGCTTTTTTTCTAAGAATGTGAGCACATAACATCTGTTCTGGCTGCTATTCCTCCCCAGCATGCTATTTAGACCAGACTTGAATTGATTGGTTGGACTCATATGCCTCTGGAACAGTAAATGGCCAAATAAAACTTTTTCTTCTATAAGTTGTTGGGGTCATTGAATTTTATCACAGAAACAGAAAATTAACAAATACACCTGCATCCCTTCTAATTTATAGTCAGGCCTTCTGCTTCTTGTACCCATACATGGCAAAGACTCCAATTACTAGCAGCAGTTTGGATCCAAAAAGCACAGCTACAAGGACATTAGCAGAATCTGAAGTCTTCAATTCTGAAAGCAAAAAGTAGAAAGAACCATTAGAAAGGTCACATGGAGCTCATCATCACTGGTCTTCTGTTGGCTCATCTGTGGACCTCTAAGCTCATCAAAGCTCTGAGGATTTTGAATGTGTTTTCTGTACCAGTTCAAAGCATAATTTCAAAGCAAAAGAGATGGTAATGAGATGACTATTTCTCCATTGGCCACTGCTCATGTCTCCAACTTGTCCTTCTAAGAAAAAGTGTGTAAGAATTTGTGGTCAGTGTCACATGGCTCTTGGTTTTATGATCAAAAGTTACCACAAAGGAGATGAACATTCACAATGAACCTTCTACAAGTCCAATTAAATGTTTAGAACTTCTGTGAACGAGAGTTTGGTGTATTTCAGGCTAGAACCAAATAATCTTGAATCATATTTCGTCCTCATTTTTAATTTATATTTTAATTGCAGTTTATTCACTTTGTATCACAACTGTTGCCCCTTCCATCATCTACTCCTAAGCTCACCCTCCCTCTCTCTTCTCTACCCATGTCCCTCACCCAGTCCACTGATAGGGGAGGTCCTCCTCCCATTCCATCTTATCCTAGTCTACCAGATATCATCATGAGTGGCTGCATTATCTTCCTTTGTGGCCTGGTAAGGCTGCTCCCCAATCGGGTTGGTGATCAAAGATCAGGGCACTGAGTTCATGTCAGAGATGGTCCTAGTTCCCATTACTGGGGAACCCACTTGGACAATGAACTACCATGGGCTACATCTGTGCAGGGGTTCTAGGTTATCTCCATGCATGGTCCTTGGTTGTCAGACTCAGAAAAGATCCCTGTGCCCAGATTTTTTCTATCTCTTTGTGGAGCTCCTGTCCCCCCAGGTCTCTCTATTTTCCCCTTCTTCATAAGATTCCATGTAATCTGCCCAAAGTTTAGCTATGAGTCTCAGCCTCTGCTTTGATATCCTGCAAGGTAGAGTCTTTCAGAGTCCCTCTGTGGTAGGCTCATGTCATATTTCCTGTTTTCTCCCTCTTCTAATGTTCACCCCTTTAGCAATTTTCATGATTTCCTTGTTTTTAATTGCTAACTAGTATTCTATTTTGTAAATGTACCACAATTTCTGTATCTATTCTTCAAATGAGTGACATCAGGGTTGATTGCGTCTTCTGGTTACTATGAATAAAGCTGCTAAAGACAGGTAGAACAAACAAATGTCCTTGTTGTATACTTGAGCATCGTTTGAATATATGCCTAGAAATGATATAGTTGGATCTTGAGGTAGCAGTATTCCTAATTTTCTGAGAAAGCACCAGATTGGTTTCAAAAGTGGTTGTGCAAGTTTACATTTCCACCAGCAATGGAGGGGGGTTCCTCTTTCTCCACATCTTCTCCAGCATGTGTTGTCAGTTGAGTTTTTGATCTTAGCCATTCTGATGGGTATAAAGTGAAAGCTCAAGGTCATTTTGATTTGCATTTCACTGATAGCTAAGGATGTTGAGCATTTTTAAAAGTGTTTCTCTGTAATTCTATATCCTTCTATTGAGAAATCTCTGTTTAGCTCTGTACCCCATTTTTAATTGGATTACTAGATTTGTTGTTGTATAACTTCTTGAGTTCTTTATATTTTCTGGATATTAGCCCTCTGTCAGATTTAGGATTGGTGAAGATCCTTTCTTAGTCTGTAGGCTTTCACTTTGTTCTGGTGACAGTGTTCTTTGCTTTATGGAAGCTCTTGAGTTTCATGAGGTCCCATCTATTGATTGTTGATATTTGAACCTGTGTAGATGGGTTGCTGTTTAGGAAGTTGTCTCCTGTGCTAATAAGTTCAAGGCTCTTCCCCACTTTTTTTTTTTCTAACAGGTTTAGTGTGTCTGGTTTTATATTGAGGTCTTTGATCCACATGGAATTTAGTTTTGTGCAGGGTGATAATTATGAGTCTATTTGCATTTTTCTACATGTAGATATCCAGTTAGACCAGCACCATTTGTTGAAGATGCTATCTTTTTTTCCATTGTATGGTTAAGGCATACAATGGAAAAAATCAGGTGTCCATAGTGTATTTGTTTATTTGAGGGTCTTCTTTTGATTCCACTCATCCACCAGCCAGTTTATATGCCAGCACAATGCAGTTTTTACTTATGTTACTCTATAGAACATCTTGAGATCAGGGATGGAGATACCTCCAGCATATCTATTATTGTAGAGGATGGTTTTGGCAATTTTTGGTTTCTTGATATTTCTTTCCAAGGTCTGTAAAGAATTTTGTTGGTAATTTGATTGAAATTCCATTGAATCTATTGATTGCTTTTGGTAAAATGGCCATTTTTACTATGTTACTCTTGGCATGGGAGATCTTTCTATCTTCTGATATCTTCTTCTCTTTCTTTCTTCAGAGACTTGAAGTTTTTTAATATGTCTTTGACTTGGTTAGAGTCACACCAAGTTACTTTACGTCCTTTGTGTCTCTTGTGAATGGTGCCGTTTCCCTAATTTTCTTCTCAGCCCAGTTGCCTTTTGTATACAGGAGGGCTACTGATTTTTTTGAATTAATTTTGTGTCCAGCACTTTGCTGAAGGTGTTTATCACCTGTAGGAGTTCCCTGGTAGAATTTTGGGGGTCACTCATGTATGCTATCATATCACCTGCAAATAGTGATAATTTGACTTCTTTTTTTTCCAATCTGTATCACCTTGATCTCCTTTAATTGTCTTATTGCTCTAGCAAGGACTTCAAGAACTATTTTGAAGAGGTATGGAGACAGTGGGCAGCATTGTCTTGTGCCTGACTTGTAGTGTGATTGATTTAAAAGTTTGTCTCCATTTTATTTTATATTGGTTGTAGGCTGGCTGTATATTACCTTTACTATGTTTGGGTAAGTGCCTTGTATCCCTGATCTCTTCAAGACTTTAAACATGAATCGGTGTTGGATTTTCTCAATTGCTTTTTTAGCATCTAATGAGATTATCGTGTGATTTTTCTTTTAGTTTTTTTATATGGTGGATGACATTGATGTGTTTCCATATATTGAACATCCCATACATGCAGGGGCCTACTTGGTCATAGTGGGTGATATATTTGATTTGTGCTTATATTCAGTTTGCAAGTATTTGGTTGAGTATTTTTGCATCAATGTTCATAAGAGAGATTGGCCTGAAACTCTCTTTCTTTGTTGGGTCTTTGTGAGGTTTAGGTACCAAGATGACTACGTATTCATAGAATTTTCCTTCTGTTGTTAATGTGCCTTCTGTTTCTATTTTGTGGAAATTTTGAAGAGTATTGGTGTTAGTTCTTCTTTGAAAGTCTGGTAGAATTCTATGCTGAAATCATCTGACCCTGTTTTTTTTTTTTTTTTTAAATGGGAGATTTTGATGACAGCTTCTATTTCCTTAGGGGATATAAGACGATTTAATTGATTTACCTGGTCTTGATTCAGCTTTGGTAAGTGGAATCAATCAAGAAAATTGTCCATTTCATCAGATTTTGTAATTTTCTGGCATATAGGCTTTTGAAGTAAGACCTAAAATGATTGTTTGGATTTCCTCAAAGTCTGTTATTATGCCCCCCTTTTCATTTCTGATTTTGTTGGTTTGGATAGTGTCTTTCTGCCTTTGAGTTAGTGTGGGGAAGGGTTTGTCTATCTTCTTGATTTTCTCATAGAACCAGCTCTTGGTTTCATTGATTCTTTGGATTGCTTTATTTGTTTCCAATTTATTGATTTCAGCCCTGAATTTGATTATTTCCAGCCATCTACTCCTCTTGGGTGTGTCTCCTTCTTTTTTTCCCTAGGGCTTTCAGTGATCCATTAAGTTGTTGAATGAGATGTTTTGAATTTCTTCTTGAAGGCACTTAGTGCTATGAACTTTCCTCTTAGTACTGCATTTATTGTGTCCCATAAGTTTGGGTATGTTGCGCCTTCTTTTTCACTGAATTCTAGAAAGACTTTAGCTTTTTTCTTTATTTCTTCCCTGACCCAGCTTTCATTGAGTAGTGAGTTGTTCAGTTTCCATGTGTGTATAGGCTGGCTATTTCTGTTGTTGTTGAGGTCCAGCTTTAGTTAATGGTGGTCAGAGAGGATACAAGCGATAATTCCAATTTCTGTTTTGTTGAACTGTCCATTTTTGGGAGTGGGGTGTTAAAGTCTCTGACTAGTAATGTTTGAGGACCTAAGTGCAGTTTAATTTTTAAATTATTTTTAATATTTTATTTATTTATTATATATACAGTTTTCTGCCAGCATGTATACCTGCACTCTAGAAGAGGGCACCAGATCTCATTTAGATGGTTGTCAGCCACGATGTAATTGCTGGGAATTGAACTCAGGACCTTTGAAAGAACAACCAGTGCTCTTAACTTCTGAGCTATCTCTGCAACCTCCAGTGTAGTTTAATTTTTATTAATATTTCTTTTACAAATGTGGTTGCCCTTGTATTTGGGGCAAAGATGTTCACCACTGTGATGTCTTCCTGGTGGAATTTTCCTTTGATGAGTATGGAATGTCCTTCCCCATCTCTTTCCATTAATTTTGATTGAAAGTCTATTTTAATAGATATTAGAATGACAACTCCTGCTTGCTTCTTGGGTCCATTTGCTTGGAAAACAGCCTTCTAGCCCTTTACTCTCAGGTAATGTCTCTTTGTGACTTAGGTGTGTTTCTTGAATGCACCAGATTGTTGGGTCTTATTTATTCATCCATTCTGTTGTCTGTGTCTTTTCATTGGAGAATTGAGTCCATTGATGTTGAGAAAGATTACTGACCAGTGGCTGTTAGAGCCTTTGATTTTGATGTTTATTTGTAATACTGTGTTTGTGTGCTTGGCTACTTTTAGTTTTGCTATAGTGAGGTTATTTATTTCCCGTGTTTTCCTGAAAGTAGTTAGTTTCCTTTTAGGATCTTCTGTAATGCTGGATTTGTGGGTAGGTATTGTTGAAATTTGTTTTTGTCGTTGAATGACTTGTTTTCCCCATCCATGATGAATGAGAGTATTGCTGGGTATAGTAGCCTGTGCTGACATCTGTGTTCTCTTAGGATCTGCATTATACCCGTCCAGGCCCTTCTGGCTTTCTCTGTCTCTGTTGAGAAGTCAGGTGAGATTCTGATGGGTTTGCTCTTATATGTTACTTGGCCTTTTTCCCTGGCATCCTTTAGTATTTTTCATTTTTTCTGTTTACTTACTGTTTTGGTTAATATGTGGTAGAAGGATTTTCATTTCTGGTCTAATTTGTTAGGTATTCTGTAGGCCTTCTGTATGCTTATAGACCTCTCCTTTAAATTAGGGAATTTTTTCTTTGTTTTTATTGAAAATATTTTCTGGGTCTTGGAGACAGGAATCTTCTTTTCCTATATTTCTATTTTTTTCTTAGGTTTTGTTTTTTCACATTGTGTTGGATTTCTTGGATAGTTTGTGTCAGGAATTTTTTGGATTTAACATTTTCTTTGACGGATACAAAGATTTCTTCCATTGTATCTTCCAAACCTGAGATTCTTTCCTCCATCTCTTGTAGTCTGTTGGTTATGCTTACCTCTGTAGTTCCTGTTTTCTTCCCTAAGTCCTTCCTCTCCATGATTTCCTCCATTAGTGTTTTATTTAATTTTTCCAATTATATCTTCAGATCTTGTACCATTTTGTTGATTTCCTTTACCTGTCTTACAATTTTTCTGTTTTCCCTTCAATTTCTTCACCTGTTTGTTTGAGCATTCCTCTGTTCCTTTTATTTCTTTCAGTGATTTAATCATTTCCTCTCTGAAGGCCACAAACTGGTTGCACCTTCCTGTATTTCTTTATGGATAGCCATAATCTGTTTGACTTTATCTTCCTCAAATTATTTATGCATTTTTTGTTTCCTCTAATATCTTCTTCATAAGCATAGATGTAAGGTCATCTTCTTGAATTTCATTTATGTTAGGGTGTCCAGAACTACTTGCCCCTGAATAACTGGATTCTGGAAATGTCATATTGCTTTGCCTTTTGTTGGTTGTGCTTCTACGCTGGCCTCTACACATATGCTGTGTCAGGTATTGACCGTTAATTTGTGGTAACTGCTGGAATCCTTGGGTGGGAAGAATCCCCTTAGCAGGATTCCTTAGCTTTTTGGATATGGCCAACTGATTGGTGGTGCTTTTTTTAGAAACTGCCACAGCTCACCTGAGGTATAAGGGCCTATGTGGTAACTGTGGTTGTTGGTAGTCAGGGGGCCTGTACTCTCAGCAGTAGAAGTCCTGGAGACAGCTACCCTGCCTCTGGGTTTCTTGCTCTGAATTTAGTGAACTGCTCTCAGGCTTCTGTAGGACTGAGATTGGAGCTCTGTGCCCAAGTACTCAAGGAGTAAACATTGACATATGAGTGTCAGCACCCATGCGTGCTGCCAAGTTGTTTTCAAGAAAATTTTGTGTGCAGCTATGCAGAAGTAACTAACACAGTCCTAAACACCATCAAGATCACAAGCTCAGCTGCTTGAGTTAAGAACAGGTTTTTAGGGGGCACAATAGCACATAATTTTGTGATATTTCTCATCAGAAATTTGTCTACTTGGCCATATTTCACACAGCCAAGAAGGAGGGGTGGAGACCTCACCAGACATGATGCCAGTACCTTGCTCCCTCTGAAGTTCACTGACCACCACAGTATGGGATTTCATGACGGCTGGCTGTCCATCATGCTCAACATGGCATGTGAGTACCATGTCCTCCTCATGGGCAGATAAGTTCACCAAGAGCCAGCTGGTCCGTTTGTAGGTTCCATCCTTGTTTAGTGTGAGTGTAGAAGCCACTTCTGTCAGAGACATATTTCCATTCCTTATCCAGGTCAACTGAAGTTTCAAAGGATAGAAGTTCTTCACTTGACAGGAGACATTTACCAGATTCAATACCACAGTTGGATGCTGGCTGACCTCCAGGGTGGGTGGAACTGAAAAAGCACAAGCAGAAGCCTAGGCAGATGGAACTGAGGCACAGGGAAGGGTCTGCAGTCCTGAAGACCCACCCCCATCACAAATGCATCATGGGACAGGAATGTTTATCCAGAATAGAGCCATCCCTAAGCATAGCTCATGACACGAGCTCAGGCAGTGATGTGTGTGGATCCTAATGAGTGAACATAATAAGAAAAACTCCAGTGCACACTGGGAAGGAAATAAATGCCTGAAAATGCCTGAGCATGAGCTGTGTGGTTGACAATTAGTATAGCTTTGCTTTCTTCTGATAAAGTAAATATAATTTCCTTCATATGCTGATTTAGCCTTTTATCCCTCCTGTGTGGTATACATGAATACTTGCTGGGAACTGTGGACAAACCATTGTAACAAGATAAGACCTTAGGCTGTGATTCAGGTACACCTACCTCGGATGATGTCAGACAAGTTGGCAGTCCCAGGGAGAGAGCTTCCCTGCAAGGTGACATGGGTCACCTCACAGATAATCTGAGAATGAACATCTTCAGGTCCCAGCACCACCTGGGCTGTGCTGGAGATATTGTATAATATGCCTTCTCCTTTGGGGTATATAGTAGTTTCAAAGTGAGAGAGCTCTTTTCCACTTTTGAACCACTTCAATGTAATGTTTTGAGGGAAGAAGCCATGAGACATGCATGTGAAGGTCACTGTCTGTTGAGGTGAAGCTCGGGTTGTAGGTCCGGAGACCACAGGAGGAGATGGCTTTGCTATAAAGGAGCATGTAGACAAGGATGAGACTGTGATGGCCATCACTGAGGATGTAACATTGTGAAGAACCTTACTAGATAATATCACCATCATCATGGTTTACTATGGTACTTGGGATCAATACCAGAGATTCAGCCACACTAAGAACCTGCTCTTCCCCATGTCATACTTGTGTCCTAGCCACAGACAGTAAGTATTTTTTCTTCTCAATGTTTGTTTCTGTTTTTTGTCCTAATTCTCCTGTGGTATCCCTTGTTTTGTGTCTGTACAGTTTAGCACAGATGCCCAGGAGAAAATGAGGAAGAGCCAGGGAAGTTAAAGTTCTAAGCCTTGCCAAGAAAGACAATTACCAAAGTA
>CM053750.1:26340267-26360864 GCA_028658305.1 Pachyuromys duprasi | reverse complement strand
TAGCAAGGACTTCAAGCACTATGTTGACGAGATAGGGAGAGAGTTGGCAACCTTGTCTTGATCCTGATTTCAATATGCTTGATTTAAGTTTCTTTCCATTTAGTTTGATATTGTCTGTAGGCTTGCTCTTTATTGCCTTTAGCATGTTTAGGTATGTGCCTTTTATCCCTGATCTCTCCAAGACTTTAAACATGAATGGATGTCGGATTTTGTCAAATGCTTTTTCAGCCACTAAGGAGATTATTGTGTGGTTTTTTTTTTCTTTCAGTTGGTTTATATGGTGGATTACATTGATAGATTTCCATATAGTGAACCACCCCTGCATACATAGAATGAAACTGACTTGGTCATAGAGGATGATGTCTTTGATTTGTTCTTGTATTCAGTTTGCAAATATTTGGTTGAGTATTTTTGCACAATGTTCATAAGCGAAATTGGCCTGAAATTCTTTCTTTGTTGGGTCTTTGTGAGGTGACTCTTTGTTGGGTCTTTGTGAGGTGACCAAGGTGACTCTGCATTCATAGAATTTTCCTTTTGTTGGTAATGTTACTTCTGTTTCTATTATGTGGAATAATTTGAAAATTATTGGCCTTAGTTCTTCCTTGAAGGTCTGGTAGAATTCTGCTTTGAAACCATCTGACTCTGGGCATTTTTTTTTCTTTTTTGATGGGAGAGTTCTGAGTGAAGAAGAGAAATTCCTGTCCCCAAAATAGTTTTAATGCAGACCTGTGCAATATAGGAAAGATTTGCCCTGAGATTAAAACTTAATAGAGATCTGCCTTGGATAAACCTTAGGGACCCTTGGTATTCTCCCTGAGAAGCATCCCTAGTACATTACTTTGGCTTCAGAGATTTGAGCACAGCAGGCTGGGTCTTGCTATTTGAAGCATAAGGGTTTGTAATGTCTCAGCTTGGTGTCCTAACAGCTTTATCAAGGGAATGATTACATATGTACTGTTGCCTATCATGTCATTGATATTTCAGAATCCACTACCCATATGCCAACAATTAAAGGAATGCGGATCTAGGATTTCCTTTTGTTTTTCATGGAATTCAAAAAATAGCCAGGTAAAGAGCCACCTACCTTACTCTAACTTCATTGATACCTAAAGCCTAGAGGGAAAGTGAAAATCTAAAGGGACATGGCCCTTTACTAACACAGCTCACATTAGTGAAATATTTTCTAGAAGTCAGCAGTTTCTCTAAGTATGTTATATGACTTCACTTCTTCAGTATTGCCAGTTAACATACTGTGCCAGCAGAAAGAATGTATCATGTGTGCCTGTTGCATAAGGTCTTGTCCTGGGCACTTGTCAGAGAGCAGCTGTGCTGGGATGCATGTTCAGGCATTTAAATTCTTTCCTCTCCCTGCAAACTGCTGCAATTCTGATGTTCCTAATGACCCTGACATCACCAGCCAAGAATACGTGCATGTTTTTTTCTTTATCAAGAAACACCTACCAGGGACCATGGCTTTCATCATCACAAAATGAAAAGTGAGGACTCTATAAAAGAGTAAGATTGTGCCACTCCATGGCTTCCTGATGCCAGACTCTCAGCATTACTCTGGATAGTCATAGCACTCTGGAAAAGTGGGCACAGGAGACACCTTCTACAGAAGAGGAAACTACAGGTCAGGTTCAATGAGTTACCCCAGATTGTAAAACCATGATATGCCACCGGTGTTTTGCATTCTGCTCTCAGGTGATATACAGAGGGCTCAGGTTTTTCCTCTGAAGGAACCACGACCATCATCATGCCACAAATGAGGACACTGGTGCTGATATTGAAATGCTGTCTGCTCTTCCCAGCTGCATCTCAGAGGCCATTTCCTCTGTCCTCCCTTTCCTTTCACACAAGAAACCAGCTGTCCCCACACTGGAACTCTACTTCTTCCCTAAGAATCTGATCTGAGGAATTCTGTGTCAGATGCCTGCTCCAGATAGCTCCAGGCAGAAGGAGGCCTTTGTTCCAGGGGCCACAGGCTCCTGTAGACGCTGACTGGATGCAGGAGGCAGCTCTATAACGTGGGTTTTATTTTACTTGAGTGACTTGCTGGTTGCCTAAACATTGCATTACTTAGAACTTCAGTGGCCTTGTTCAGGAGCAATCTGCTCTCCCTGTTTCTATCTGTTGAGGGGCTTTGAGAAGACTTGCTACATCACATCTATGTGGAAAAATAGTAACATCCTCATAATCTAATTCACCCTCAAAACCAGCAGGCCTTCTCAAGAGAGCATCTGCTTTATGGCTAAGATAATAACCATAAGAGTTGATCTACTGTGGCCCTCTTTGCTTAGCCAAAAATTGAAACAAATGAATCATTTTTGGCATGAGATCTACAATATGCTATCTCTAGCTGCTGGACTATTATCCTTTGCTTCCAGAGGGGAGAGCTCTCACATAGAATATGGAGTAAGGGTATGGCTGACACTTGCACAGATTTCTGATCACTACGGATTGTATAACCTGAGGGGAGGAAAATCTCGAAACCTTGGAGCTGGGACTGAATGAAAATGTTGGTTAGTTTAAGAAATTCTGACTCAAAATCTCTTATTAATCAAGCTTCTATGTAAGCATGGTGTCTCTTGCATGGACAATCAGAAACAGGCTGGAATGAGACATGGAATACAGGCAACACCCGAACCCTAACTAGCTTTGTGACCAAGGTCATGGCATTGGCATACAGGACTCACATCGCCAACAAGACTGGGATGAATAGTATGACTGTCTTTCATGCTGCAAAATTCCGAAAAATCAAGACCAAGTTAGAAGAATGATGAGAGCTGATAGACTAGGATCAGAAGGAAGGAAAGGAAGACCTCCCCTATCAGTGGACTTGGGGAGGGGCATGTGTGGAGAAGAGGGAGGGGAGGTGAGATGGGGAGGGGAGAAAAGATGGGTTTATGGGGGGATACAAAGTGAACAAAGTGTAATTAATAAAGAAAAAAAAGAATTTAGGCTTCTGTCAGGAAATTCAAAGTGAGCACCTGGCTAGCTCAGCTGGGGACTGACAATTCACATGGAACTACCTCTATAAGGCAAGTTAACCCCGGCCCAAACCTTTAGTGCCTTGGAGAGTTGTTCTATGACATGAAATATTTCCTGACAGTACTAAGGGTACCCTGGTGCCAACATGTAAACCAGTGCTAAGAGATTCCACAGAGAATGTAGTCATATCCAGAATGTACTCAGTGTGCTGTAGATGTACAGGAAACTAAGAAATCACACCCTTCCTTAGCCCTGTCATTTTCTGCATCGATGTGCTTTTTCTCTTGGAAGGGAGGAGACACATATTTTGAGTAAAGAGCTCCTGTTTGACAGCTTCCTGCCATCTGTGTTGACATCTAGAGTAGAACCTGGCACAACTGGGCCCCAGGTTGTTTGGGCAGAAAGAGAAGACTTCATCAGGTGAAGAAGGACACTCTGGAGGTAGAAGGACAGGTATGACCCTATTACTGGACCAAGTAGTCAGCTGTCAGGGTCTTTATAAGCCTACTAGGCCTGGACACATTGGGGAAAGTAAACTCTGTTGCTAGGCAGACAAAGGCATGGATTTCCTCCATTCATCAGAAGGGGAACCTCTAGCAAACAGCTTGTCACCTCCTCTCTTCAGGTACCTTATACCACAGTTGGAGAAAGCCACTCTATGAACTTGAGGGCTTACTTCCACACTGGTTTCTTACTTGTTTACAGAATCTTGGACACTGTTTTTACCTGTTGGAGAAATCAGGGATGAGGAGGACAATGCAGTACTTACCAAGCACATACAAAATGGTGCCTCCCCCAGACAGAAGTTCTTTCCCAAACTCTGATATGTCAGTCTGGAACTTCACACAGTAGTAGGTGCCAGCATCAGCAGGGGTGATGTTACTGATACGGACGGAAAAGTCCAGGTTATTTCTCTTTGTAGTGTCTGAAGCATTTGTGACTCTGGGGAACCACTCTCCTGTGAAACTATATATCATGCGCCGACTTTGTCCTTCAACCCTGAACCACTTCATGGGACCCACAGGGAACGGGGAGGTCACAGTGCAGTTCAGAGTGGCTGAGTCTCCAGCAAGGACAGATACTGATTTCTCAGGCTGAATCACCTTCAGTTCCCGCTTACTTGCTCCTGCAGGAAACATCAGTTAGTGCTCATCCTGATGGGAACCCACAGGTTTGTGGTCAAATACCGTTCTCACTGAGGCTCAGCCTACACATGATCACAGTGCCCTAGATTGTGACTCTTAACACAGATGAGGAAACTGAATCACAGAGACACAGGGAACTTGGCAGGATTCTATTGAATCCCTAATATTGAATTCTCATGTTTCATCCAGTATCTGCTTGGTTTTCATTTTCTGTGCACACAGCATAGGAACTTATGTTACAACAGTATTGGGTGTGATTATGTGACTCTTTTAGATCAATGAGGTATGAACATGAATGTATAGTGAGGTCTACATTTAGTTACAATATTCTCATGCTGGGGTTTTGTAAGGAGCCTGTAAGACAGCAGAGCTGTCAGGAGAAAAATTAAGAGACATTTTTGGTGATAGTGACTGGGCAACGCCCTTAAGGCATTAGGTAGTGAAATTAGGTAATGTCAGCTGACCAGCAGCTGGTGCATGTGAAAGAGTGATAAGCCAAGCTATACCCCATAAAAGTGTATAAAAACCGCAGCCTGAGCCCATGCAGGTGCAGCAGGCTCAACTCTTTGGTGAGGAAGCCGCAACACTGCCAATAACCAGCCTATTACCCAAACAGCTGCTTGAAAAGCCCAGACCACTTTAACAAGCCGGCCCTCTAAGAACCACCTTATCAGACAAGCCTTAGAAGGCGGCTCCTAAGCAACCACAGCTTCCCTTACATCTGAGGCCTGGCTGCAGCAGAGAAGCTCTGAGGCCCATCAAGTCAACAGAAGACCTGTCTCAGGTCCAGCGGGAACTGTGAAGTTCAGGGATCTAGAAGAAACTGAAACACGGTAATGCTGGAGGCAGCATATCTGAGCCCTTACCTGCGGTGAGGTTGTATCCTCCATGAGATGTATAATATGCTATGCAATGCTTAGATATTTTGTGATTTGTGTGATTAAAGCAGCATTCAAAATCATTCTGGCCTTGGCTTTTATCCATATCTTGCCACCCTTGAGTGGCATCTCGGTAAAGTCCTCCGGCATAATTAAGCAGCGCACATGACAAGTTTGCTTTATCAGATGGGGTAATAATGTCTTAGATTGATCCCCCAAAATAATAACATGTAACTTAGTCAAGAAAAAAAACTCCCATGGAAGTTCAGTATCAAAGTGGGTTCCATAATAATGGGAACAGGGACTGCCTCTGACATGAACTGATTGGCCTGCTTTTTGATCACCTCACCCTGATGGAGGAGCAGCCTTGTCAGGCCACAGAGGAAGACAATGCAGTCAGTCCTGATGAGAGCTGATAGACTAGGATCAGAAGGAAGAAAAGGAAGACCTCCCCTATCAGTAGACTTGGAAAGGGCCATGCATAGAGAAGGGGAAGGAAGATGGGATTAGGAGGGGAGGACGGAGGGGTTTATGGGGAGATACAAAGTGAATAAAGTGTAATTAATTAAAAAAAAAGAAACAAAACTTCCAGATAAAACAGGTAAGAGCACACTTGCTGTTGGAACTCTCTCTCTCCTTTCCTTGGTTCAGTGCCCAAACACCGAACCTGCTCACACCCACACCTACACTCTGCATTCCCCACACCTCCACACTCTTGCTACTCAGGTGCACATTCACTGCTTAGGGGCAGAACATTCCAACCAGAAGCTCTAAGAGTCCTACTTGCTGTCTGAACCCTCCCACTCCCTCAGTCTGGAAGCCAGTGAAACCTTCCCTAGCCCACTGCCCCACCCCTTTCACTGCAACTTCCCCTTCTTAGGCAAACATCCACTGTTCAGGTACAAGCCACACAAGCCAGAAAAAGAGAGAACTCCATCTGCAATCAGATCCCTCCACTCTCTCCTTTCAGAGCCCAAAGACCCTAGCTTCTGACACCTGCCACATGCCATCATGCCCTCACAACTGCACTGGTGTACACCTGCTACTCAAGGAAAGGCCATGCCAGTCAGAAACACAGAGATCCCTGCAGGACCACAGGCCAGGCTAACAACCAGGAGGCTAGCTCTCAATTCTGATTGAAAGTTGCTGGCTACTAGAATACAGATATAAAAGACAAGTCCAAAGAGGAATAAGAAAGTAAGGAACAAAACACCCATCCAACAAAAACAAAAACAAACTCAAAAATAGGCTCCTAGAGTGATCCTTATCGTAGATGCAGAAGCCTAGATGACAGTGGAAGAGCATCATTAAGAACAGGGCGGGCAATATGGAATCATCAGAGCCCAGCATTCCTACAACAGCAATGCCTAGATTGCAACAGAGCTGAAACATAAGACAATGACCATAAAAACAACTTTATAAAGACGCAGTGGTCCTTAAAGAAGAAATGAATGGATGATATTAAATAGATGAAACTACAAAAAAAAATGTTATCTTGACTCAGGTAACCCAGACCTAGAAAGACAAACATAATATGTACTCACTTTTAAGTGGATATTAGCTGTAAAAGAAAATATAATCGTGCTGCAATTCAAAGACCCAGATAGGCTGAGAAACATAAAAGGCTCAAGGGTAGATGTATGGATCTCCCCGGGAAAAGGAAAAAGAATAAATATTGGGAGTACAATCCAGGGGTAGGCATGGGAACAGGAGAGATCAAATGTGTGGTAAATGGAGGGAGAGACAACTGGAATTAGGGGAAATGGGAAAGAGGATAGAAACCCATCAAATGGAAACTTCCAGGATTCTATGAAAATGACCCTAGCCAAGATTCCTAATAAGAGGGGATATGGAGCCTGAACCTGCCACATGTGTATAAAAATACTTAAGATTTTATGATTGAATAAAATAAACTATTCTGTATAATATAAAATGTGTAAAATCACATTAATTATTTAAATAGTTTTATGTGTATGGATATTTGCCTGAAGGTATGTCTGTGCACCAAATGCATGCATGGTTTTTAAGAAGAAAGGGTCAGTTCCCCTGGAGTTGTAGCCATAGTTGGTTATAAGCTGCCATGTGAGTGCTGGATATCAATGATGAGATAATAGATTTCTATAAAGTTTGTGATTTGACACAACAGATACTTATGGTTTTATGCTGTGGATTTCAAAAGTTCATTTTTGTAGAGAGAAGGCAACAAACTTGGAGTCACAGAGCCTCAATCTCCATAAGGCAAAGTTTCTCTCTTAGCACTTGGTGTGGTCACCTACCTGTATTCTTCCATGTCACCTGTCTTTCCATCACTGCACAGTTTTGTCACTAATTCTGACTCCAAAGCTCTGACAGTTCTGAGCTCTTCTGCCTGGACTTTGTGATCTGGAAGGACGGCAATGTACTGAATTCACTTACTATACTACTGGCCTAAGACTATAAAAATTCATTTCAATATGAAAAGAGCAAAATGAAAGCATAGAAATCTTTATAAAAGTATGGACAATGAAAAGGATGAAAGAAAGTTAAGAGTCTGGTTAGCAAGATAAGAACACCAGAGAAGTGGTAAGAAGGAAACACATGGTGTTGGGGAGTCAAGATACAAGGTGACTTGAAGGTCAAGTCACAGGTCTACAGAGTACTTAAGCATTTTAGGAAATAAAACATACAAACATAGAAATGGATACAAAAATGTTACTGAGTCAGCATGCAGGGGCAGTGGGCAAATAGAGAGAAGAAATTAAAGATTTTGGAGTATAGGTGAAGGATTGTTGAAAAAATGTTATCTAACATCTTGGAAGTTTGATAAATACAGAAACTATAAAGCCAAAACAAACTAATTAAATGTGCTATAAACTCAGAGAGAATCCTGCCAGTACTTTTGTAATTCAACTGACAAAAGCCGAGTATAGTTAGAGAAGACTGAAAGCAGCCTAGAGCATAATTCATTTCTTTAAACATCCTGAGAAGTGATATGAACATTGCTCATACCAGAAATGTCAACATCCACGAAGCAGTGAGATGATGTATCTATCAAAAAGAGAAAAGACACCCAGAGCTTAAATAAAACCAAGAATTCTACACATGATAACATTATGGAATCAACACAAAGGAGAAAACATGGTATTCAAATTAAATATGTCCTTTCTGCTAATGGGCTCTTTTGGGCTGACATAAAACTAGCTAGAAAAAGTGGAGTAGTGAAAGAGAAAATAACTTCTTGTATAGTGACTTTTAAATTTTCATAAAGCATTCATTCTGAGCTCAGTAATTCCACTTAGTTTTTGGATAATGGAGGCTCTACTACAAAATCAGTTGATTGCTCTCTGATCTCTCACCCCTGATGATGCAGCCTTGTCAGGACACAGAGGAAGAGGAAACAAGCAGTCCTCAGGAGACTTAACTGGCTACAGGCAGACGGCAATAGCAGAGAAATCCTCCTTCCAGTGGACTAGGGGAAGGGGATGAGGGGAAGATGGAGGGAGGGTGGAATCAGGGAATTGAGGGAACTGGCTTCAATCAGGCTATATAATGAGTAAATCGTGAAGAAAAAATATTAAAATTAAAAAGGAATTTAAAACTTTGTATACTCAGCTAATGCCAGATCTAGCAAATGTGTGGATAGTACTAGGATACTAAATGATAAAAATAAATAAAACATAGTGAAAATAACATGAATGAATTGCATTGTGTAAAGCTATATGATAATTTATATTTTGTCATAAGTATGTACACAAATTATATCACTCATTTTGTCAAAGTTCTATATTTTGCCTCAACTCTAAATACTAAATTTATATACGAAAATTAGAGACTAAAATATTTTAACTAAACAGCATAGAGATTGTGAGTTCCCTAGTATGGAAAATATGGGCTGTCTCTGACATTGACACTGTTGCCTGTTTTTTGAAATCTTTGCCTTTCCTAGCTGCCTCAGCCAGCCACAGGGGAAGAGGATGGGCTCAGTCCTGATACAACTTGATATGGGTTGCTCAGAGGGCAATCTCCTTTTTTGAGGAGAAGGAGAGAGGGAGTAGGGAAAAGAAGGAGTTTGGGACTAGCGAGAGAGAAGAGAGGAGGCTTTAATTAGGAAGTAAAATAAATTTTTTAAAAAGCTATATCCGCTTATGTGTGAGTATATATCGCATGCGTCTTTCAAGTAAGTTCTGGGATGATCTTTTCTAGTTCCCACCATTTGCCTGCAAGTATTATGATTTTCTTGTTTTTTATTGCTGAGTATTATTCCACTGTGAATGTATCTCACTTTTTGTGTCCATTCTTCAACTGAGGGACATCTAGGCTCTTTCCAGATTCTGGCTACTACAAATAAAGCTGCAATGAACATAGTTGAGCAAATGTGGTATTGAATGGTGGGTATATGCCTAGGAGTGGAATAGCTGAATCTTGAGATAGTACTATCCATAATTTTCTGAGGAAGTGCCAGAAAAAGATAAACAACAAGGAGGACCCTGGGTAGATGCAAAACATCTTCCTAAACTTTGGAAGTAGGAGAAGACAAGGAACAAGAGAGGAGCCTTCAACAGATGACCTCTGAAAGACCCCACCCACCAGGATATAAATGACATAGTGAGACTCATAGCCAAACTATGGGCAGAGTACTGGAAAGCTTTTGAAGAAGAGAGAGATAGAAAGACCTGGAGGGAACAGGAACTCCACAAGGAAAACAACAGAGCCAAAATACCTGGGCCAAATAGGGCCTGCAGAAACCGATGCTCCAACCAACTAAGGAACATGCATGGAGATGACCTAGAATCCTCTGATCTAAGGAAGCCCATTGGTTGCTCATTTCCAACTGGGTTCCCCAGTAATGGGTTTAGCACCTGTCCCTGATTTGAAATCAGTGGCTGATTCTTTGATCACCTCTTCCTGGGGGATGCAGCCTTGCCATGTCACAGAGGGAGATGATGCAGCCAGCCTTTGTGAAACCTGATAAGCAAGTATCAAATGGAAGTAGAAAAGGAGTAGGCTTCATCCCAGGTATGCAGGGGTGGTTCAATATATAGAAATCCATGAATATAAACCATCATATAAACAGACTGAAAGAAAAAAAAACATGATAATCTCCTTAGATGCTGAAAAAGCATTTGATAACATCCAACACTCATTTATGTTTAAAGTCTTAGAGAGATCAAGAACACGAGGCATTTACATAAACATAGCAAAGGCAATATACAGCAAGCCTATACCAACATCAAACTCAATGGAGTGAAAGTTAACTCAATCCTACTGAAATCAGAGAGAGGGCAAGCCTTCCCACTCTCTCCATATCTCTTCAACATAGTTCTGGAGGTCCTTGCTAGAGCAATAAGACAATTAAAAAAGATCAAAGGGATACAAATTGGAAAGGAGTAAGTCAAAGTATCACTATTTGCAGATGATATGATAGTATACATGAGTGACCCCAAAAATTCTACCAGGGAACTTCTATAGCTAATAACGACAAGAATGACAAGAAACCCAGAATCACTAAAAACAATCCTCTACAATAAAAGATATTCTGGAGGTATCTCCATCCCTGATCTCAAGCTATACTATAGATTAACAGTATTAAAAATCTATGGTACTGGCATAGAAACAGATTGGTGAATCAACTCAATCTAATAGAAGATTCTGAAATAAACCCCACACACTCAGACACCTGATTTTTGACAATGATGCCAAAACCATCCCCACACACTTAGACACCTGATTTTTGACAAAGATGCCAAAACCATACAATGGAAAAACGATAATATCTTCAACAAATGGTACTGGTCTAACTGGATGTCTACATGTAGGAAATGCAAATAGATCCATACTTATCACCCTGCACAAAACTAAAGTCCAAGTGGATCAAAGACCTCAATATGAAACCAGACACACTAAACATGTTAGAAGAAAAAGTGGGGGAAAGCCTTGAACTAATTGACACAGGAGACAACTTCCTGAACAGAACACCAACAGCACAGGCTCTAATAGCAACAATAAACAAATGGGACATCATGAAACCGAAAAGCTTCTGTAAAGCAAAGGGCACAGTCATCAGAACAAAATGACTGCCTGCAGATTGGGAAAGGATCTTTATCAATCCTATATCTGACAGAGGGCTAATATACAGAATATATAACAAACTCAGGAAGTTAAACAAAAACAAATCAAGTAATCCAACTAAAAATTGGGGTACAGAGATAAAAACAGAAATCTCAATAGAGAAATATCAAATGGCAGAGAAACACTTAGGAAATGTTCAGCTTCCTTAGTTATCATGAAAATGCAAATCAAAACAACCCTAAGATTTCCCTTTACACCCATCAGAATGACTAAGTTCAAAAACTCAAGTGACAACACATGCTGGAGAGGATGTGGAGAAAGAGGAACCCTCCTCCATTGCCGGTGGGAACATAAACTTGTACAACCACTTTGGTAATCAATCTGGCCTTTTCAAAGAAAATTAGGAATACTGCTACCTCAAGATCTAGCTGTACCACTCAAAGGCATATATACAAAAGATGCTCAAGCATACAACAAGGGCATTTGCTCAGTAAAGTTCATAGCAGCTTTATTTGTAATAGCTGAGTAATGGATACAAAAATTGTGGTACATTTACACAATGGTATACTACTCAGTACATAAATACAAGGAATTCATTAAATTTGGATGCAAATGGTGGGAACTAGAAAAGATCATCCTGAGTGAGGTATCCAAGAATCAGAAAGACACACAGGGTATATACTCACTCATAAATGGATATTATATAATATAGGAGAAACATACTAAAATCTGTACATCAAAGAAGCTATTCAAGAAGGAGGATGCTGGGTAAAATGCTCAATCCTCATTCAGAAAGGCAAAAAGGATCACCATCAGAAGAGGGAGAAAACAGGGAACAGGACAGATGCCTACCCCAGAGAGTCACTGTAAGACTATCCAGCAGGGTATCAAAGCAGATGCTGAGACTCATAGCCAAATTTTGGGCAGAGTGCATGGAATCTTATGAAAGAAGGGGGAGGAGGAAAGACCTGGAGAGGACAGGAGCCCCGCAAAGGGAGCAACAGAACCAAAATATCTGGACACAGGGGGATTTGTGGGACTGATACTCCAATCAAGGCCCATGCATGGAAATAACCCAGAAACCCTACACAGATGTAGCCCATGGCTATTCAGTGTCCAAGTGGGTCCCCTAGTAATGGGAAAAGGGATTGTCTCTGACATAAGCTGATTGGACTGTTCTTTAATCACCTCTCTCTCAGAGGGGTGCAGCCTTATCAGGCCATAGAGGAAGACAATGCAGCTTCTCCTGATGACACCTAACAGGGAGGATCAAATGGAAGGGGAGTAGAACCTCCCTATTAGTGGCCTGGGGGAGGGGCATAGGTGTAGAAGAGGGAGGGAGGATGGAAATGGGTGGATAAGAGGGAGGGAGCTACAGGTAGGATATAAAGTGAATAAAGTGTAATTAATAAAAATTAAAACTAAAAAGGGAGGAGGAGATACTCCAAAATGAAGGGACTAGAAAAAAAGCATAGGCAGAGAAGAGAGAGGAAGAGAGGAGGGATTGGGAGAAAAAAAAGGGAGGGGCTGCAGTGGAGATACAGAGAGAATAATTTTAATAAATATAAATATAAATATAAATTAAATTAAATTTTAAAATAATAATTTCTTTGTTAGATAACATAACACACAAAAAATGAAAAATAAAGCAACCCTTAAAATTTTGTGGACTGATTTAATATAGTACTTAAAAACAGAACTGTAACATCAAATATTAACAAACACTGGGACTTAAACTGTGAGAAAAGAACAAAACACAAAGTATAGAAACAGTGTGTACAGCTTCTCTTCCAATAAGATTGTCGAGAAATGAACCATGTGTGGTACCCCTCCCTTTGCAACATTTCTTATTACCATAGATTCTATGACTAATGAACAAACTAAAATGAAATACTGTTTTAACACTTATAAAGCAACAAATCAAGTAATCCAATTTAAATAATGGAGTACAGACATAAAGAGAGACTTCTCAATAGAGGAATATGGAATGATTGAGAAGCACTTAAAGAAATGCTCAATGTCCTTAGTCATGAAGGAAATGCAAATCAAAACAACCCTGAGATTTCACCTTACACCCATCAGAATGGCTAAGTTCAAAAACTCAAGTGACAACACATGCTGAAGAAGGTGTGGAAAAGGGGAAACCTCCTCCATTGCTGGTGGGAATGTAAACTTGTACAACCACTCTGGAAATCAAACTGGTATTTTCTCAGACAATTAGGAATAGCGCTTCCTCAAGATCTAGCTATACCACTCCTGGGCATATATCCATAATATGTTCAAGTACACAACAAGGACATTTGCTCAACCATGTTGGTAGCAGCTTTATTCAAAATAGCCAGAATCTGGAAATAAACTAGATGTCCATTGACTGAAGAATGGATACAGAAATTGTGGTACATTTACACAATGGAAAATTAATCAGCAATTAGATACAAGGAAATCATGAAATTTGCAGGCAAAGGTGAGAACTAGAAAAGATCAACCTCAGTGAGGTATCCTAGAAGCAGAAAGACCCACATGGTATGAAGTCTCTTATCAGTGGATATTAGATATATTATAGGATAACATACAAAAATCTGAACACCTAAGGAAGGTAAGCAATAAGGAGGACCTTGGGTAAGATGATCAATCTTCATTCAGAAAGGAAAATGGGAAGGATATCAGAGGAGCAAGAAAACAGGGAACAGGACAGGAGCCTACCACAAAGGGCCTCTGAGTCTGTCCAGCAGGGTATCAAAGCAAATGCTGAGACTCGTAGCCAAACTTTGGGCAGAGTGCAGGGAATCTTATGAAAGAAGGGGAAGATAGAAAGATCTGGAGGACACAGGAGCTCCACAAGGAGACCAACAGAACCAAACAATCTGGGCACCACAAGGAGAGCAACAGAACCAAACAATCTGGGCACTGGGATCTTTCCTAAGACTGATCCTCGAACCAAGGGCCATGCATGGAGATAATGTAGAACCACAGCACAGATGTGGCCCATGACAGCTCAGTCTCCAAGTGGGTCCCTTAGTAATGGGAACAGGGACTCAGTGACTGACTCTTTGATAATCTCCCCCTGGTGGATGGGGGTGGGGTGCCTTATCAGGCTACAGAGGAAGACAATGTAGCCAGTCTTGGTGAGACCTGATAGGCTAGGGTCAGTTGGAAGGAGAGGAGGACTCCCCTATCAGTGTTCTGGAGGAGAGACATGGGAGGAAGAGAGGGAGGGAGGAGGGCAGGACTGTGAGGAAATGAGGGAGGAGGCTATACAAAAAAGAAATAATTTGAATTGAAAAAGAGAAATAAAGTCGTTTGATACATTGAATTCTATCAAAGTAAAATGGTAAATATAGGGAGATAGGAAGGTCAACAGCATGTGCCCTGGACCCATAGCATCTCTCACAAAGAACTAAATCAGTATCCAGCCCTATTTTTTTTAATTTTCATTAATTAATGTATTTACTTAGTTTTCATCCCAGGAGGAACTTCAATGCCCTCCTGTCCTCTCATTCTCTCCCTCTCCCCTCCTGTCCCCTCCTCATTTTCTCCCCTCCTTTCTTCTCAGATAATGGGAGAACTCCCATGGGTATCAGCCCACCTAGGAATATAAAAGAGGATTAGGTGCATCTTTATCTACTGAAGCTTGACAAAACATCTTAGTTATAAGGAAGGGATTCATGGGAAGACAACAGAGTCAGAGACAGACCCTACTCCTCCTGTCAGAGGTTCCACATGAGAACCAAGATGTACATCTATTAGGTATGTATGTAAGGCCTGAATCTGTGTCATGGCTTTTCTCTGGTTGGTGGCACAGTCTCTGTGAGCCTTATTGGTCCAGTTAGTTGGTTTTGTAGGTTTCCATGTACTGTCCTTAATCTCTCTAGCTCTTTCAATTCTTTCTCCCCTCATCGATAGGCTTTCCTGTACTCTGCCTAATACTTTATCCAGCTTTACTTTGAAACAAGCCACTATTGGGGAGAGAAAGAATGCATCAAGGGAGTGACTAGAACCTTGCCTGTCTGGGATGAGAGCACAGAAAAGTGAAATAAGTATACTGAAAACTGTGACATTTCCTTTTCAGAGAGGATTTGAGATTCTCAGCTAAAGCTATTTGCATGGATGTGGGAGATCAGAGGTCCTGGGAACACCCAGTCATTACTGGCTTTAGGTTATTTAGAGAGACTAGCTAAAGTCTTCAAAGCAACTGGCTTGGAACACCTCATCTACCTTTTCTCTTTCACCCAAATACTCCAAGCTACAGTAGATATACGTTATCTGAATCAATGAAGTGTTACTGACTTCATTCTGGTTTGGTTGTGGAAGGTCAAACAGACTTTTACACCCTCATCCTTGAGTCCACAGAAATCCCAGGACACTAGCACAGGGGTTGTAGCCTCACTTGCCCAGCAGAGCAAAAGTGACACAACATTTAAGCCTGTCCAGGGCCTCATAATCCAGGAGAACAGGGATTAACTACATATTAGAATAGAACATGTTGCATGAGAATAAGAGTCAAGAATGTTGTATATCTTTTGTCAAATGTCCTCCCTGTGAGATGTGTTAGTGCTCAGACTGAGAACTGGTGGACATGCAGGACCTGTCTACACTCTTCCTCTACACCCTATATTAATATGCTGAAATGCCCATGGTCTCATCCCATATTATAGTAGGAACACTGTGTTTCTTTTGCTGCTTCTGTCTGTAGTGAGGGTGGTTCAGGCCATTGCCTGTTTCATGGACAGGAGCTTCAGGCCCCCTGTTCTCCCAGGGATTGCAATGCCAAAGGTACTTTCCTGCTACTGAATTTAACCCTTCATATACTAAAGAATTACCATTCTACTCTTGCCACCCCTATCACTGTACTGATGCCTACACATTGGGCTTCCCATCCCTCTGCTGAGACAGTCACTGTGATCCTCACCTTTGTGAGCTCATGGGTCTCTGACTTGAGCATGTAATGAACTGTGGCAAAGTATTAATTTCAGCTGAAATGTACAGAGGGTCTTCACCACAGTACCAGACTGGGAAAAAAACTAACACTGCATAACAGGCAATCTTCAAGAGAAGGGGCATTTATTATAAAGGGCTTTTCTTCAGTGTAGGAAAGATAACAGATCACCAGATGTGTGAATCTTGACATAGAACACTGAAAATCAGAAGATGACAAGGTAGCACAATGCCTTTTGAAAAACAATGTAATTCTAGTGAAAGTTCCTGAAGGATATCATATTGATTAAATTCCAGGCAAGGAATTTTAAGAAAAGGTTATAAGGAGTCAATGATCCAAGAATATACATTATAAAAGTGATATTCCTCACGAGAGCACAGGACAGCGACTGATGTGCCACAATCTTTGGGCGGTTTAAGTTTTGACATTTCTCATGACATTCTAACCTCTTAGACCTTATCTTCTAAATAATCAATCTTTCAAAGTAGTACCATTATCTGTTGAAAAGATTTTATCCCATAAATTTTTAATATATTTGAGGCTCAAAGGATAATATTTTTGCTAAACACCTTCTCAGTACTGAAACAAAAATTTAAGATTCTATTGATCGAGGTATCAAAGCAGAGGATGTGACTCCTGGCCAAACTTTGGGGAGAATGCATGGAATTTAATGAAAGACAGCAGAGATAGAAAGACCTGGAGGGAACAGGAGCTCCAAAAGGAGACCACAGAGCCAAGAAATCAGAGCCCTGGGCGTTCTGAAGAGAATGATACCCCAACCAAGGACCTAAAACCCCAGCTCAGATGTTGCCTATAGACTCAGTCTCCAAGTCGTTTTCATACTAAGGGGAGCAGGGACTGTCTCTGGCATGAACTCAGTGGCAGGTTGTCTGATCATTTCCTCCTGAGGGTTGAGGCCTTGCCAGGCCACAGAGGAAGACAATGCAATCAGTCCTGATGAGACCTGATAGGCTAGGGTCAAAGGGAAAGGAAGGAGGACCTCCCCTATCAGTGGACTAGAAGAGGGGCATAAGGGGAGTAGAGGAGGGAGGATGGGTTTGGGAAGAGATGAGGGAGGAGGTCATGTGAGGATACAAATTGGATAAATCGTATTAAATAATAAAAATAATAATACAGACAAAAATAGAATCCCAAGGATGTGTGGAGATCTGTAATATATGAATTGTTTATATTCTACATATCAAAGCAATAACCGCATAATATGACTGGATATGGTATAGAGTCTCTAAAAAGGTAAGGTCAATTGGGGCTATGTGGGTGGATCTTAGTCCAATGTGACTCTTTTTCTTTCAGGAAATGGAGAAAATCCACAGAGACAGGATGAGGTAAGATTATGCATGAAGACAGAATGACACAGCACAATTTAAAGGAGAAGCATCTTGGAAGAAATCACCTCAATGTAGGCCTTGACTCTGGTCTCCTGCCTTCATGGCAATACTAGCAACAGCCTCTTAATGTATCAGCATGAAATGAGAAGAGTGAGATCATATAAGTAAGCTAATAGAAGTCAGAGAATAAAATAAGGAACCTAATTTACAAGAAATGGCTAAGGACCATGTATGGATATAAACTAGAACTCCTGCTTAGATGTGGCCCATGGTAGCTCAGTATCCAACTGGGCACCCTACTAAGGGGAACAGGGACTATTTCTGTCATGAACTCAAAGACTGGCTCTTCGACCCCCCTTCCCCCAAGCAGCCAAGCTAGATCCCAGAAGAGGATATTGCAGCCAGCCCTGAAGGGACATGATAAGCTAGGGTCAGATGGAAGGGGGGTAGGTCCTCCCCTATCAGTGGACTTGGAGGGGGGCAAGGAGGAGATGAGAGAGCGATGGGGAGAGTGGGATGGAATGAGGGAGGGGGCTACGGCTGGGATACAAAGTACATAACCTGTGATTAATATAAAAATAAATAAAGTACTTAAAAAATAAATAAAAATAAATTTTGACTGAGCACTGCTGGACACACTTCACCGAGAGCCATGCCACTGGCCTGCATGTTGGCTTCTATGTTGCAGGAAGACAGCAGAGATTGCTAAGCTCAGAGCCAAGTGCCTCTATCAGCTGCATTGGAAGTGATTTGGTGGCTCTGATGTGCCCAAGAGATAGAGTGATTTAATCAGGATCCTACTGAAAATATTTTCTTCAGCTTAAATATTAGAAACTACCATTTTTAAGCATTATCTCATAGGATGCTTCTATTCCACTGGTAAAACTTACAGACATGCAGAGCAATGGTCAGAGCTCTGGCTCTAGGACCTGAGACAATATTCTGACCTTCTTTCCTGGGAAAGGTCAGGTGGCTGACAGGAGTCCTTTAGTTCAATGGCAGGGGTCACCCAGATGGAGGAAGATGATCCTATTCCTGGGACATGCTCACCTGTAAGTCCCAGCAGCAGGAGCAGCAGCAGGATACTGTGAGGAGAGTGTGGCCAGGAGTCCATGGGAAGCATGGTCAGGGTCAAGGAGCCTGCTCTACCAGTGTCTGTGCTCAGGATCTCAGCTTCTGGTCTTCAGAGAAAGAGGTCTTGTGAACAATGGGCATGCCAGTGTTGTTGGGAAACAGGAACCACACCGGATATTTAGAAATCAATACCCAGTGTGGTATGTAGCTGCGAGCAAAGATTAGTTCTTTAGAATTTATGATTACCGGAAGAATTTATGTTTAACTTGAAATTATCCCTCAGGTATTTTTTAATGATATCCTGGTACATGTAGTCTAAGTGACACTTAGGATTCTTTTTATTTATATAATCACAGTAAAATATGTTAGAATTAATTGCCACTTTGGCACAGATGAAGCTGGCCACCAGGAATATCTGTGAGAGATTCCTCAGGTTTAGAATGTCCCTGAGCCAATCTGTGAGGGATTGTCTTTAGTTAAATGAATTGGGAAAACTTATCTTATTTTGGGGGAGAACAATGTCCTGAGCAGAGGATCTTGAACTGTAAAATAGATAGGGTCACCTGAATACTGGCATGCATGCACTACATTGCTCTCAGATATCGTCTATGGATATAATGTGACTACCTGCTTTAAGATCTTTCAACCTTGAAGTTGCTGCAATAAACTTTAATTTAGAGATGTGAACTCAATAAGCCTTTGCTCTTTTATGGGGCTTTTGTCAGGGTATTCAATCATATTATCCTGATTTCTTCCAGAGAGCAAATGGGAACACTTAGTTAAGTAAAGTATATGCTTAGTGAAACATAAACGTGTTTATCACTCTTCTGATAAGGAGATAGAAAAGACTACTTTTTGTGACAGGGAGAACACAGACAGGATAATGGCAGCATCTGTTCTGGATAGAGAGAAGATATTCCATTTCTTGCTGTGTGCAGCTAGGAGCTAGGGAGTGAGAATAAGTGCCCTCACCAACCCCAGATGAGTGCCTAGGAAAATGAGCAAGAGAGCTAAGCCTTCAAGACCCAATTTTATTCTCTCTCATCTAGGTTAAAGAAGTCTTTACTGTGGTGTTTCTGTTGGTGTGAGAGGTAATCTTGGCAATGAACTGAACATCAAAAACAAGAACCACAGTTGAGCAATTTGCTGCTTCATTCTGGCCCATGGGTACATCTGTGGGGCATTTTTTTTTCCATTGCTAACTAAGGAGGACCAAGTTCACAGTGAACAATGCTGACCTAGGCAGGTGAATCAGGGCTGAATAAGAAAGGAGCACAAGCTAGGGATGATGGTACACATCCTCAATTTCAGCACTCAGAAAGAGATACAGGTGATTATTCCTGAGTGCCAGGCCAGCCAGGACCACATACCTGTCAACAGATAAAGAAAGTTCTACGTACTTTCACTTGATTTGAATTTTCCTGTTTTCTTCACTTGTTTTTTTTTTTTTCTAAAGGATCAAATGTTTATATCATCTTCAGCTACATAATATATTTGAGACCAGCCTGGGCTACATGAGACCTTGTAAAACTAACCTAAACCAAAATGCATGAATAAATAAGATCAAAGTTTAAAAGTCCATTGAATATTTTGTATACTAGATATTTTCTTCACTGAACATTAAAAACAAACAAAAAAAAAACAAGGTCAAATTGTGCAACAGTTTATGTGAAAGAGTCTTAGGATAATTACTTAAGGTTGTACTTTTCTTGGCCCTGATAACCATATATCCCAAGACTTTGGTTTGTCTCCTTGATTCTAGAGATGCTTCTCATTTTTTATAAGAATAATTTCTGTAAACAATGTCCTTGTTACACGGGAGACCTTGAAAAGCAGTGTTTTCTTTGGTTAAAAATTGTGCTCATGGTTGAGGATGTGACTCCGCTGATAGAATTTTTGTCTACTATGCACAAAAGACCTCAGTTCCATAGTCCACCCAGCATGAAACAAGATGTGTGTTCCATCCTCCACTTGCCATCTTAGCACTTGTGGGGAGGATCAGGAGCTAAGGGCCATCCTTTGCTGCACAGCTAGTAGGAGGCCAGTTTGTTGTTTTTAGAAAAAGAGATGGAGTGATGGCTCAGTCATTAAGAGCAATTGCTGTTCTTGACTGAAGACCCTATTCAGGGAAACAGGGACTGTTTCAGTCATGATCTTGATAGCTGACTCTTTGACC
>CM053750.1:26323254-26339767 GCA_028658305.1 Pachyuromys duprasi | reverse complement strand
GTGGCAGACTGGCTAGATCCCAGGGGAGAACATTGCAGCCAGCCCTGATGAGACAGGATAAGCTGGGGTTGGATGGAAGGGGAGGAGGTCCTCCCCCATTGGTGGACTTGGAGGGGGCAGGGAGGAGATGAGGGAGGATTGGGGAGGGTGGGAGGGAATGAAGGAGGGGGCTAAGCTTGGGGTGTAAAGTACCTAACTTGTGATTGATAACAAAAAAATAAATTAATAATTTAAAAAAAGACTGTCATACTATTAAATAAGACCTATTTTTCTTTTTTTCTTTTTTGTAGATGGCATTGTATTTTTATTCCTTCATATCTGTCACACTGCTTATCGTGGCTACAGGGTCAAAGCTAAGAACATAGTCACATAAAAAATGTTAAAACATTTTCCATACCCTTACTTAAACATTTTTTTCTGAAATGTTCTTAAAATACTTCCTAAAGTTGGAGAGTGTATATCACAAAAGCTAGGACTAGAGTCTTGGGTCATCATTCAGGTTAAAAGCATGTCTTGTTTCTTTTTCAACACAGGATAAATAAGAAATCTCTGATGAAGATTGAAAACAAACAATATTAGACTGGTGATCTTAGTTTAGCCTGCATCTTCGTGGCTATGTCTAGATTTGACAAATAAATCACAACATACTCCATGTTAACCTGATAAACAAACATGTCAATATTAAGTCATTACTTTCTCTTTTGCTTTTTTTTTCATATAAGGATCACAATATAAATTATAGTACAACTTTAACAGCCGTACTGTCTTTAAAATATCATAATGATCTAAAAGTCCAAGTTCTCGCAAAAACTCCAAAGGCTTTCAACTGCGGGCTCCTGTAAAATTAAAAAGCAAGTAACATACTTTCTTATTCTAAGAAGGAAGAAACAAATCACAGTTACAATCACACCAAAACAAAAACAAACTAAACAGTGTAAATAGCTGAGGTCTGACATTTTGGACTCACTCATGATCTTCTGGGCTCAGTGAGACCTACTTTTTGCTTCATCCCTTCAGCTCTGTCATCCATCCACAGCACAGACTGGTTCCACTCCATACCTGCTACTGTCCTTTGTAGTCACCCCTCGAAGCTGATGTCTCCAGTATTTTGGGCTCTCTACTGGAACTGAGGCTATACCATCACCAATAGCTTCTCTTGGCCTTTCATAGTGCCAAGCCTTAGCTGCTCTCCATGACCCCTTCAACTCTGTGGCTTTCACATTGCCAAAAGTGGAACCATTCATTACTTACCAAGTATTCTATTGGTAGGTCAAATTTTTCAATAGCAGTCATTTTTGTTGGTTTCTCCTTAAGCAACTAACAAGTGCACCGTAAGATTACCTTCCATCGGTAGATTCTACCCTCACATTATCAGAAACCTGAAAGCTGATGCCATTCTTCAATAGAGAATCCATAACTATTTGTACAGGAGGGAGCTGGGAGAACTTCTTGTCTGTCATCAAGCAAACATTCTTAGCTACCATATTCTGTTGATACTATGATAAAAATTAATTCATACGTTAGGCTTGAGTACAATAACACTGTCTTAGGATTTTATTGCTATGAAGAGACACCATGACCATGGCAACTCTTATAAAGGAAAACATTTAATTAGGTCTAGCTTATGGTTTCAGAAGCTTAGTCCATTATTGTCGGGGCAGGAAACATAACAGCATGCAGGCAGACATTATGCAACACTGCTCTGCTGTTGTGTACACAGAATGTGGCTGCTGCTGCAGAGCACAGCACATGGCAGGACACCATGTTGATATGGGGGTAAAGGGTGGAGCCATGTTTCCGTTCCACTGTTTTCAGAGCTACAATAAAAAGCAATTCCCCCTGTGGCCTGTTAAGGAGGCTCCCCAATCAGGGGAGGTGGTCTAAGAGCCAGCCACTGAGTTCATGTCAGAGATAGTCCCTATTCCCATTACTAGGGAATCCAGTTGGACACTGAGCTGCCATGGGCTACATCTGAACAGGGGTTCTAGGTTATCTCAATGCATGGGCCTTGGTTGGAGTATCAGTCTTAGGAAAAACCGCTGTGTCCAGATTTTTTGGTTCTGTTGCTCTCCTTGTGGAGCTCCTGTCCTCTGCAGGTCTTACTAACTCCCCCTTCTTTCAGATGATTCCCTGTACTCTGCCCAAAATTTGGTTATGAGTCTCAGCATCTACTTTGATACCCTGCTGGGTAGAGTCTTTCAAAGGCCCTTTATGGAAGGCTCCTGTCCTGTTCCCTGTTTTCTCCATCTTCCGATGCCCTTTGTTTTTGTCTTTCTGAATGAGGATTGAACATCTTACCCAGGGTCCTCTTTCTTACTTAGCTTTTTTAGGTGTACAGATTTTAGTACGTTTATCCTATATTCATATGTCTAATATCCACATATAAGTGAGTATATACCATGTGTGTCTTTCTCCTTCTGAGATACTCAGGATGATCTTTTCTAGTTCCCACCATTTGCCATAGAGGAAGGCTATGCAGCCAGGCTAGGGTCAGAGGGAGGGAGGGGAGGACTTCCCGTATCAGTGGACTGAGGGAGAGGCATGGGAGGAAATGAGAGAGGGAGGGTGGGACTGGAAGGGGATGAGGGAGGGGGCCACAGCTGGAGTACAAAATGAATGAACTGTAATTTATAAGAAATAAATAATATTTAAAAAACAATTTCCTATTTCTCTTTTCTCAAACGCTCTCCCACACTGTTTAATTTAATTTTGTTCCATTTGTCTGTTAAATTTGATCCTAAGTTCTATTCTTCTTTCCATGTGGAGCCTCTCAAAGCTGCTTGCCCCTCCACCACCTCTCATGGCCACTTGCCCCTTCCCCACTCCTCTAACCAGTGTTCAGGATTCCCAAAGGTCACTCCCCCTTCCCCTCCCCATTCCTTAATTGACTCGCACAAAAATCTAACCAAATACAAATCATTCTCCTAATACCTACGACCTACTCTTATCTTAAATCTTATATTTTCCAACTCTTAAAAGTAAAAAAAAATACTCCCGCTTTTTCTGTGCTGAAAAAAATATCTTAAGATTGCACTATAACTTACCTAAAAATTTGTGATTTACTATTGAATATAATGTTTAAAATCTAAGTTCAAACTCATGCCATATGTTTGTGTGCACATATGTGTTTCTTACATATAAAAACACAGAGGTTTTTAAATACTGCCACTTCAAGAGGACCACATGGCTTACAACTTGCCATGTGACTACACCATCTTAAGGGGACCATGTGGTATGAAGCAACATTTTCAAAACTCCTCAGTCATAATTAACTGTTCATTTTATCTCCTTTTAAACTAATAAAACAAGCCTCATTTTAAATTGGTACGAATTTTATATACATTCAAAGTTATATTTTTACAACATGCTCTTAACATATAATTCAAGCCTGGTTCAAAAGAATTTTGCTATGATGATGAAATTTAAGGTAATAAAGGTCTACTCAGATTAGTAAGCTAATTTAAAAGCTGTGTCTAACTGCTTACGTCTTTACCAGTTCCTGAATGAATGTTTCTCCTACCACCAGCTGCTTTTGATCTGGGTTCACCATTAGGCTTTCTGGCCAATAAATTTGGTACAATAAGTTTAAATGTAATTTTAAATATTTTATACTGTTCTACTGCGTTACTGATTCTAAAACACATAACTCAGAGTTACTAGCTAAGAGGTTTTGCCTGAATACCCTTAAACTATGTGGTATGATCCCAAAGATACTTTAAATTGGGATATATTAATTTTAGAGACACTCGTTTGTTTACAATGTTAAAGCTTGGTCATTATGTTTCGTCTTCACTCTTAAAAGTGTAAAAAAATATCACTGCCTTAAAAATATGCTCAGCCTTGTTTTCTCAATACGGTAATATTACTAATCTATCATATAGCTTTAGATTTATATAAGCTGTAGACCTTTTAAAAACTAAATCATACAAAAATTGTTATGCTCTCTTTATGGACTGTCTTTATTTTTTTAAGGCTCCTACTTAACAGGGATGAAACCTACAGTCTTAATCTTTAATGATTAAGATAAGCTTTTTATTGATTGCAGGATCAAGCTTTACTTAGTATTTAGGTTTACTTAGGTAGACATGATCTTCAAAAACTTACCTACAGAATATGACATAATAACAGATCATAGCATTCTGTTTTATGTTTGCAAGGTGTAGCTTAGAGCTGATAACTAAATACAGACATAGATTGCTCAACTCAAATATTCTAGCTTTCAAACCTGTCAGAGATCTGCTGAATATGGCATTTAACCTGTTTAAGCTTATTATGAAAGTTTCTAGCACTAGCTTTCCAAAGTCTCTGAGAAGTTTAGGGCACAACAACAAATGACCTCAACTCTGGATTGTTCTATGCTAACACTGGACAAGATTGCCACCACTGGCCCACTGCTAAGGCCCAGCCTGGATTATGGACAAACTTGGATGCTCAGAGATTTATTTCCTCTCATTGCAGAGTATGAGGTAAGGTCAATCTCCCCCATATTGTTCTTCAACAGGGTTGGAGGGGGGCAGGGCAGGACTTCTTCTCTTCTGCACCTGGTGACCAGACTGTCTGCCTGTGTTGACATGGAGACCTGGGACAACTGTCTAGGTAGTTAGTGGACTGTGACTGACTAGTCATCTCTGTCTGTTGATAGATTACAATTTATTGTTCTCAGGTCTCTGATTATGTTGATGGCTAAGACCAGGCCTTAAGCCTCACTCTTAGAGCTGTTACTGTCAGGTCTAAACATTGTCTACTTTGTTACCAGACAAATAAATAAAAAAACAAACAAACAAAAACCAGGCCTCAGATATAACCTTTTACTACTCCTTTATCTAAAAGAACTTACATTACAATGACCACTCAGCAATTTCACCTCTGTCTCATGACAAATCAAGGCCTAAGGATACCGAAGTTTAAGTTATGAGGAGCCAAGGAAATGTTTGAGGGTCTAAGAAGGTGTTTTAAGGTTGGTAAATGCATGTTTGAATGTTGAAAGGTCTAAGGTGACTTAAGATATCCTAAATAGATAAAAATGCTTCACATTTGTTCCTGTTGTTGTGCTACTGTTATATTAACTGTCCAGAGCTTTGACATTTATCACAGGAGCTCTGATTTAATAATATAATTCTGATTTAAAAAAAATTCCACTATACAACCCACTATCATGGTTCCAAGCTCCAGATTTTAAATCTCCTTTGGGTTTTCTTTTTTTTTTCTTTTTTTTTTTTTTTGCTGTATTTACTTATTTTAAGTTTTTACAGTTTGTTCATTTTATATCCCAATTGTAGCCCCTCCCTCATCTCCTCCCAGTCTCACCCTCCCCTCCTTTTCCTGCCATCCCCTTCCCCTAGTCCACGAAAAGGGGGAGTCCTCCTCGCCTGCTATCTGACCTTAGCTTATCAAGTCTCATCAGGACTTCCTGGATCTTCTTCCTCTGCGGCTTGGCAAGGCTGTATTGATAGAGGGAAGTGATCAAAGAGCAGGCAACCAAGTTCATTTCAGAGACAGCCCCTGGTCTCCTTACTCGGAAACCTACATGAAGGCTGAGCTGCCTATGGGCTAAAACTGAACAGGAGGTCTAGGTCCTCTCCATGCATGATCCTTGCTCGGTGCATCAAAGGTTTAGTCCGTTATTGTCATGACAGGAAACATGACAGCATACAGGCAGACATGGTGCTGGAGAAGGAGCTGAGAGTTCTACATCTTGATCCACAGGCAGCAGGAGAAGACTATGTGCCACACTAGGCCTAGCTTGAGTGTAGGAAACCTCAAAGCCTGCATCCGTAGTGACTCCTTCGTGCAACAAGGCCACACCTTGGGAGAACGAGCAGAGATGGAGGATTTGGAAGTAAAAGAAGAGAACCTGAAACTTTCATTTGCTTGATTGCTAGCAGTAATTTAAAAGGTTCCATTTGGATCATCTAAGGGAGATTGATACCAAGTTTGATTCCAGAGGTGTGTAAGCTTGGAAGCCCTTAATGCAGGTGCTCTAAAATTCTCCAGAAGATAACCCAGTGGGGTGGCTGGAAGAACAGACAAATGGCCAATTCGCATTGGGCAGGTAGGAGTCAGTGACCTGTCTGAGGTGTCCTAAGGGCACAGTTTGACTCAGTAAATTGGTTCAATCTGTTCCAACACTTGTCAGTGCTGGTCAGAGACCAAGGGCACAGTTGCTGTAGCAGATACAGTTTACTGAGCGCTAGGATTTCATAGATGTGCCAGGTGGGGAGGAAGGGAGAGAAGCGGTGCTGGTAGAGGGAAAATCTTATCCAAGGGAGAAGGTCCTAGATGAAGAGGTTGGATGTAGGTTGGTGAGAATGGTAGTAAACATTTACACCAACCAGAAGGGAAGACTCACCAATCAGCTGGTGTTGGCTGCAGGAATGCAGGAATAGGATTCCAGGGGTGTGATTTCAACCCACGAGTGGGGCCATTCCTATTCAAACCACCAGAAACACCTTTGGGCAAGTTTAATGTAATCTTTAAAAACAAAGGACTCAATTAGTGTCCATTAACACTTGTGTTTAGAAGACATAACATAGAGAGGTTGCAGACTTCTTAAATACTTGCCATGCCCACTTCCTTTGTAACCCCAGCTCCATATCTAATATTTGAAACAATGATCTGAAAGAGAAAAAAAAAAGATTTAGGTGTATTAGAGTTGGTCATGTATTTCCAAAACCCTGAGAGACTCCCCAATGTTTAGAGAATAAATAACATACACTTTACATTGGTCTTCTAGGTCTCTCTCACCTTCTGGCCTTCCCCCCTTTTTAAAGCAAACCTTGTCTACTGTTACACTGAATTTTTTTTATTTGTCTTTTCCCAAATGCAAAGTAAGTCCTCACTTGTTCCTTCAGCTTCCAATGTCAGCTTTCCCTAACTCCAACATCAAAATTAACTCTCACATTTCTTCCTTTCCAATTTTGCGTGTCTCTTCTGCAGTTTTTGCCCCTTCATATGCCTAAACCTTGTGTGCATCTAAACAGAGATGCATGTTCTTCTGGTGTTTACATACAAAGGCAGAGCTCTCATACTAATGCACATAGGCCACTTTTCAATTAAAAAACAAAACAACCATGGCTTGTTTGATTCATGGTGTTCAGATTTCTTCTGAAAGATTTCAGATTTCTTTCTTTAAAAAAAAAAAAAAAGATTGGTAACTCTTTAAAATGAGGATTTAAACAATCTAACATGGTCACCTAGATCTCTATCACTCTCAAACAATCTAGCAACCACCAGAATTATATTTTCAACCAGCAGCAATCATGGGGATGAGTAAAGAGTGTACCTTCAGATGGGGTTTGGACTGTCAGAGAGACCTGGTGACCTAATGTATAATTCCTAAATGAGGAGAGGCAAGAAGTTAAACAAATAACTATAATTATGCAATTAGTACGGCAAATTGCACCAGAATTAATCATTCCTTTACTCTTGCTTCAAAAGATTACTTTGACTTCCTTTGTTAAATAAAGCCTATGGCAAATTCTCAGAGCTTTGCTATATCACACATATAATTTGGAGAGTAGGTACAACTGGGAGTTTGTAATATTTTAACAGCTATATAAACAATGATTCTTTAAACATTATTTCTGTTTTCTGACTATGGTTCTCCTATCTTCACAATGCACATTGCACACAGTGCCTGATCAAAGTGAGACTGTGGAACATCAATATTAACAACAGATTTCAAATGAAACACTAATGTTTCAGCAAATACTGTATTTTTTCATCAATAAAAAAGAACAAATCAATGAAATCTACCCCAAAGGTGTAATATGTTGTTGTTCTCGGAAGGTGAGGGTCCAGCGGTAGAAGCTCAGAAAGCAGTATTAGAGCATGTGTCAAAAAGTAAGCCTAAGGATGGAAGGGCCTGGAGATGACAGGAGCTCCACAAAAAGACCAGCAGAGCCAACTAACCAGGACTGATGCACCAACCAAGGATCAGGCATGAAGAGGACCTAAGCCCCCTGCACAGATGTAGCCAATGGACAGCTCGGTCTTTATGTGGGTTTGCTAGTAAGGGGGGTAGGGGCTACCTCTGATATGGAATCAGTTGCCTGCTTTTCTATCACTTTTCCCTGGTGGGGCTGCCTTAGCAGACCACAGGGGAAGAAGACATGCTCATTCCTAATGCGACTTAATGTACCAGGGTGGGTTGATGGGGGAACTCCCCTTTTCTGAGGAGTAGGGGAAGGAGGATAGGAGAAAAGAGGGAGGGGCTACAACTGGTATATAAAGTGAATGAATGAATGAATGAATTTTAAAAACATAAATAATTGTTTTTGATAATAAAATCCAGCAGAGAACATAAACAACTTTCTTGAAATCTTACCTAAAAGTACACCATTTTGGCATTTCATGGTTGAACATCAAATGCACTAAAAATTGGTTGGTTGGTTTGTTTTTCTCCCTGCAAAGCTAGTTGTTACATTGGGGAAATAAGAGGCCATCAATGAATTTCATATTTAAAGAAGTTATTGTTGTGTGTGCATGATGACTGTGTATACCACATAGCATCCATATGTAGGTCAGAAGACGCCTTTGCACAGCCAACCCACCTTCGTCAAGTTCTGCGATCCAACTCAGGTCACCAGGCTTGCATGTTAAGTGTCCTTAACCCCTGAGCCTTCTCCCTAGGCTCCTGTCTTTCTTTCTAATCTACTTATCCATAGCTAGTTCTGGTCAGTCACAAGATAAAGGAAAGCCAACAGAGTGAGTTGTATCACCCATTTTTTGCTGTTAAAGAAAGAAAGCAGAACTAGACAACAAAAACGGTCCCTGAGGGCAAAGGGATCTGATCAAAATCCACATTTCTCTGCCTCCTCTAAGACTTTGTAGAAGGCCTGCTGCTTCTGCTACTAAAGTTTAGGTCAAGCAGGAACTTGGAGTTATCTTCCTCTAAACCATTCCCCAAGTAGAAAAAACAACACACACACAAACAAACAAAAATGCCAAAAAAGATTAGAGCAAAACAGGTGAAAACAAAATTGTACCTGTTTTCACAGGGCCTTAAGGATGCCTCCAAACCCTCATGGAGGTGGTTAGAGGCGGCATTTGCTCTAAGGGTGAACCATTTGCCAAGCAGGAAAGGCCTTGTTCACTGACCTCTCCTGACTCCTCATCAGGCCAGCTGTGCTTTCTGCTCAGGAGCACAAATGCCACGGCCTTTCTTGCTCTACATGTTTATAGCTTACCTCCTTCCAAGAAGAAAATCAGTTTCTGTCTCAGTCATGTGACATCCTGAAGCTACAGTGAGCTTTATGGACCACAGAGTCTGGCAAGGATTAAGTCGGTGGGAGCTAAAATCTTCTGTTATTATTTTTAATTATTAAGAAATTGATTATTTAAAAAATGGATATAAGCAAGATTTTTTTCCCTTCTAGTAATCACCTTACATCAGCTTTTAGAGCTGTCTTTAAACCAAAAGCCTTGTTCCTGAATAACCTAAACATTCTTCAAATATCAGAAGTGTGCTTTCAGTTTCGAAAAATACTGTATTTAAAATTGAAAGGAGAAATAGCATTAAGTATCATGCACTAAACTAACCTGGCATAGTTAGAACTAGGTATCACCAGTTTCCCAGTGAGATGCAGCCTTACACATGCCTTGATTTCTCTTTTCCACACTTTTTGGTTAAAACTAAAACTGAAGCTGATGTAAAAATTCAAAATGAATTACTTTGCAAGTAAGTATGTGAATGAGTTGTGCACTAGCATCTAGGGAAAGGGAAAAAAAAATAAACAGAAACAGGAAACCAACAGTAAGCCTTACAGCGACTTGTACACAGCGTTCTAGTCCCAAGACTAAACTGCTTGGCAGCTAGCAGAGTGTGAAACAGAAAGCAACATAACCCGAAACCCACTGTGATGCCAAAGGCAAAGCCAACACATCACTGTCTTTTCAGCACTCCAGACAATCCTTTCCATGGGGCGCTCTTTTCCAGCTCTGCTCAGACACTGGCCTCCCACCGCTCCATCCTGGACGGCAGCCTCAGGCTCTGTGGGTTGGTCCCGTCTCTACAGCACACACCTAGGACATTCTCCTTCCCTGAGCCTATGCCCAAGCTTCCCCTCTTTTCCTCCCAGGACAGTTACGCCTTGGACAGTCCCTCCCTTTGGCGTCAGTTTCTTCCATTCATTTGTTTCTCTTTATGGCTCAGAGGACCGTGTCATAGCGGGGTGTCGGCAAATACTTGACTGCACAGCCTCCTCCCCACCTCGCCAAAATTCAGATCTGGAATTAAACACCAGGGAGGGGAAAAGTAAAGGGAGGAAAAGGTGGTTATGCTGGCTCTGTAGCTCAGCACTTCCCCGAGGTTAAGACAAACATAAGGCTTCCACCTAGTGGCCACAAACTTCCTGCAGGGGACTGTCCTGCATTAAATTTCTAAGGACAAGCGCTCATCCTTTGATGTTCCCCTGGCATATATTTGTGGCCTGTTTCCCTACATCCAGCACACTTCTTGGCCCCTGAAATCAGGTTACAGATTGCAGGCTGAACTTTTAACTTTGTTATTGGAGCGTTTAGGTCCAGAGCCCAAGCTTTGGCAGTCACCAATTAAGGAGTCAAGAAACTCGAAAGCACAAGAGAAATTTCTTCAACGTGAGTACACTGGAAAGAGAGTGTCACGCCACCCCTCCCCCCACACACACTGCCACAAACTCACCCTCCAGAATCCTGATATAAGATATAGTTTTAAACGGAAGGGTGAAGAACAGTGGGCATGTAACAGTTTCTTTAGCTTCCAAGACTCTCTGCTCGCCTGGACTGTCTCTTCCTTCTGCTCCTTTCCCACTCTGCTCATGCCTTGCCCACTGGGTTTGCTCCTGCCCTACCTTCAGCCATCTTTCTTTCTCCCTTAACCTTCAGATTCACAGAATACCCCAGATATCTCTCCACTTACCTCGACTTCCACCGTCATGTCTCACTCGGATGTTTAATAGTTTCCTAATTGGCTTCTGGGCTCCATCTTTGTTAGATCTGTTCCCTAGCGTGGTCAGGGATGTTATCCCAATGACCTCGCTCCTTCAAAGCTTCCTCCGTGGCAAATAAAGTGCAGACTCAGCCCTGCCTGCTTAGCCCTCATCTTGATTCAACCCTGGGTGTCAGTTCCTGAAAAATTAACAATCTCTCACTTCACTAGCTCCCTCCCTTGCACATCATAAACTCTGCGCTGGATATTTCCTTGCTTGGAATCCACTCTCTTCCCTTCCCACTTTCTTCTTTCTAAACGTTTTTTTTGTTTGTTTGTTTTTTGTTTTTTCTCAGATGAGAGGGAAAAGATACCCAAGCTGTACAAATACACAGCTTGGGCTAAGCCCAGAGTGTTCTTTCTCTGTTCTAACTACCCCTAGGTCTAGGCATGGAAGTTTCTAGCCTCTGTACAATCTAATCATCTGCAAACCTGAACCTTGAAGGTTTCAGCTTCCAGCTTCCATCTACTAACCCAGGACTAGAATGCCTGTGAGACATACTACTGAATAAATTCATCCTTTCTAGCGCTTTCCCTAGCTGCTTCAAGCCCAACTCTTCAAGTTCTGTTCCCAACTCCTCTCCAAGCTGACTGCTTCAATCTGGCTTCTGTCTTGACTTCTGACAGAATTGCCCTGCCTGGCCTCAAACTAACTCTGGAGATATGTTTTAATCTTCTGGTTCTGTCTCATTCTCTGGCATAGTCTCTCTGCAACTTGCCTCTAAAACTGTCCCGGTAAAGCTGCTGCCACACACACTACCACCGCTACTGCTACCACCTTCTCTCCCTGCGCTGCTCTTACGCAGCCTCTCCTTCCCGTGCTGTTCTCAGAGCTGGGCATATCCTATCTCTGACTCACTCTTCTCAAATCTTTCTCTGATTCATCACTTCGTCTGTCCCTCGATTAGAAGTCCCTTTCAAAAGTGGCTGCTTCCTTCTGCAGATTAACTTTATCTTCACTGTTAGGAATTAGAGGCGTGTGTTAAGGGGATGTCTGTATTCCAGCCAGATTATACTGTTATCCCGGCTGTGTCTGCATTCCAGATGGATCACAGACCTAGGTCTTTGGATGTCATCCCTTGCCCGAGCAGTCACGTCGTTGGATTAAAATTACTCTACAGATAAGTTTTCTTTTCTGTCAGTTCCGCGGTAGTCTTCCGAGGCTCCCAGGTTCCCAGGGAGGAACCTCTCTCTGTGTCCCAATGGACTGTACTTCGTTCCTTACTGAAACTGCTTCCAAGGGCTCCGTGCCAAAGCTCTTCAGGAGGACTCGGGTTTGATTCTCAGAACCCACAAGGTGGCTCATGACCCCCTGCCACTCCAGTTCCAAGGAATCAAAAGCCCTCTTCTGTCCTTTCCAAGCATACAAGTGATGCACAGACATACAGACAGACAGGCAAGGCACCCACACACATAAAATAAACTGCTTCAAAACTGCTTTTCCACTCCACTTCCCACTGGCATCAGAGTGCTAACATAACTGCACTCACTCATATTCCCTCCCCACGCAGCTGTTCCAAACATGTTCTAGGTTACACAGGTTCTAAGGAATACAGTGTTGTTTAAATAAGTATGAAGGTTCTGGTAAACACAAAAGAATGTAAACACTTACCCCTCTTGCAGGACTTGTCAAAGCACTTTACACAATACCGTAGACATCAAAACAATGAGAAGTAGCTCCCCAGGTTTCCCTGGCCATGGAACTCTTTTACCACATCGCATCCTGAGATGCTAGTGCTTCTGGGCCTGACATGTGGCGTTAGTAGCTTTCTGTTGTTAACAAAACACAACTTACCATTTCATAATAGGCTGGGGAACAAGGACTGCAAAGCCAAAGTTCAACCCATGGCTGTTCCAATTCTTAGCTATTGTGACACTGAACAAATTATTTTTCACACTTTTCTTATGCTAGAGGAAAATACTCAGTAAGTCAGAGTCATCATAGAGATTATTTTCTTCTACCAATAGTTTATATGCAGTGTATGTTACCAGGTATGTGTGCATTAACTGTTTTCCTAGTCATGTCTCAGTCCTTACTGCCTCCAGGAGGGCAGGCCCCGACTCTACAGCTCTCCCTCTCTGGTGTGGATCTTCCCTCTGCCAGAATTCCTGCCCAGTCCCTCTCCTTTCCCTATCTCCTTCAGCTCAAGCTTCCATTTCCCAGTCTGACTCTGGTACTTGCACATTAACCTACTCGTGCACTCAGCCTTTCTGGAAGGAAGGAGGTCAGAGAGGATAACTCCGTGTGGAAAACATCGGCCTCCAACTTGCTCTACAAGGTTAGCCCATTTTCCAGGAGTCAGAACCAGCTGCCAGCTCTGAAACTACCTCAATGGCAAAAAATAAATAAAACAAACTTAAAACCAATTCTTAACCCCCAAAGCAAGCCTTTCCTTTGAATGTTAAGTCCTCTGTCAACAGCTTTGGTTTTGATAAAAAGTTCTAAGGTGCCTTTAGCTTCATAGCTACTTAAATCTATGAACTAGCAGGGCTCAGTAGTGCCTCCTCTACATGCCCCAGGGGAAGAGCTCAGGACAGATGGCCAAGTCCAATGAACTTAACTAGAACTTTACCTAAAAACCATTAATCCATATTTTTATTAGTTATTATGAAATGTGTAGAGATTTCTTTGGATTTTCTAAAAGTAACCATATATATAACCATGTACATATAAAACTCTCTCTCTCTCTATATATATATATATATATGAATGAAACACTAAAAAGTATTGGAAAGCCCAAATAACAGTTCCAAACTGCTATCAACTGGCAGACCAAAAAGAGCAAGGTGGCCTCTTTCTTTAAAGAAACACCCCTTCCTCAATTCTGGTTAGCTAATAATTTTCATTAGATATTTATGCAAAGATAAGTTTATTAAGATCAAAATAAGACATTGATAACAGGGAAAAATACAGGACAGCAATAAACATGAAATCTCCTGCTAGATGTGGCTACACATTTATCATCTCAGCACTTGGGAGACAGACCCACAGCCTCAAGTTAAAGTTCAGCCTCGGCTCCCTAGTGAACTCCAGGGCAACACTAGATAAAAACTAAAACCTAAGCCAATTAAATGAAAACACGGGTTATAAGCAAAATAACAAAGGTATTTTCTGAAGTAACAGGATTAATTACCATTATCTAGTGTGGTTCCAACTTACCATTTAAAGCAGTGTGTTCATTTGGCCAAACACACCACCTTAACCAACATCAGTTGCACTATGCTAGTAATACTATAGTTAGTACTAAAAGAACTTTCGTGTCTCCCAATTACAAGTGGCTCCTGTAACCACTGCAATTACTTTCCGTTTTTCAAGCACACTCTACGTTGGTACCCAGGCCACTGGATTAATGTACAACTTCGACGACAGTAAAAGTAAGCAACACCAGGTACCGGCAGACCTTTACAACACTTTAATCACAGGTAGACATACGACCCCCGTCCCCCCGCCATTCTCCCCGCTTTAATAAATGCACATGCTCTCTTACAAAAATAATGCAAACATATTGAAACAAATGTGATCAACCCTTAGCCAGTATCCAAACTCAAGACAAAAAAGCGGGCTCTTAACTTATTCCTGGTTCTGACCATATTGTTTCTGTAATTCTCGTGTTCTCAAAATACAGCCTTAGTTTCCAGCCAATGTCTCCATTGTGCCAAAAGCATTAATTCGTAGTCCAGCCCTGACTCCTGAGGCAAGGCAAACCTGTCCCTTCAATGTCAAGCTCAGCTGAGGGCAGAGGCCACCTCCTGCACTCGCCTGCAGCACGCACAATTTAACCCTCAGGACAGGCAGTCCTAGCTTTGTAGAACAGGTCCAGGGGGAGAATACTACCTCCGCCTCTTCCCACCCTGGTGCGGTACTCCTTCTTCTTGCCACCTAAAGCAAGGCGGCCTGGAATGCTTCTTGACCCGCAAGAGAAAGCCGCAGCACGGTTGGGGTTGACGGCCCGAAGCCAGCGGGTTGCCCGGGTCGAACTCCAGCTCCAGCTCCTTGTGCACCGTGATGCGCTGCAGCTTCTCCGCCTCGTCCTGCCCCGTCCGGCCAGCAGCTCCTCCACGCTCGGTCCCTCCACGGCTCCCGCGGCTCGGTTCGCTCACTTTGCGGCAGCACCAGAACGCAGGTCCACCACCGCGGCACCCAGATAACCCGCAACCACGTGCGGACCTGGGACTAGTGATACGGAAAAGAAACGTCACTTCCGGGATATCCGGAACCGGCTCACAGGTAGGAGGCTCGGGAAAGGCCGGCAGAGGGCGGCATTGGAGAGCTGATGGGCTCAGAAGACGTGTGGGCCGGACCGGCGCTCACCGTTGGTTGTGTGAAGACTAACAGGCTGAGGGCCCGGTTGGGACTACGTTTCCCAGCATGCTGCGGGGCAGGGGCGGGCGCGGTAGCGCGCGGGCTGCTTAAACTCAGGGAGCTGCTTCTGGGCGGTGATGCTTTACGCTGTCGGGGCGGGACGCTTGATTCCTGGTTCCCTGTGCCCTAGGAGTGAGCAGAGAGAGATCGCACAGATACGCTTGTCTATTGTTTTGCCAGTTAGTAGGGCTGCCAGTTAGGTTGTGCGGGGTGGCTGAATGGCCTGGGCTCCAGCCCTGCCTGTGCCACTGTTTGAGCCTGGGCTCTTTATTTAGGCCTTTTCGTGTAAGATGGAGTCTAATAACACGCCATATCCAGGACTGTTTTAAAGGCAAACGTGTTAATGCTTTAAGGAAGGCTAAGATTCCGTGAACGCCAAATAGCAGTTTTTGTTCAATAGTCAATGGTGGCTTGGAGAGCTAAGGCAGTATTTCGCCTTTCTCAGCTTAGTATTTAACTGCGATCTCCTTTGGTAGGTTGTTTTACCTTAGTCCTGTTCTAACGAGAAGTATGAAACCTTAATTAGTAACTGGTACAAAAGAAAGAGTCAATAAGCAAAATCTTCCATTGTTTCCAATGATGAAGAGGGAGGCTTAGGAAGTTAATTGACTTACTAAGGTTAGACAGCTAAGGAAATGTGTGTGCAGTAGACTTTTGACTGGTATTAGAATGGGCACAAATGCAGTATAATCTAAAAATTATTTTGGAATCACATAAATTGACTTATATTTTACTGTTTTTTTTTCTTTTTTTTTTTTTTTTTTAGTCCAGATCACATGAAGTTGAGGCTGAGCTTGAACGCCCTGTGCAGCTGATAAGGCCGTGAATTCTCTGTATTCCTGCCTCTTCCACGCACTGGCATTACTGGCATACAACATCATAGCCAGCTTTACTTCTAAAACTAAGTTTTAGGTTAGGATACAAAGTATGGTGCTTTCATACATGTCTCATGGTTGACTAACTCCTTCACTGCCTTTTCCCATTCCCCCTTAAATAGACATTTAAAAAATGCTGACTAAACTGGGTAGTATGTCATATGCCTATAATCCAGGGTGCCTATAAGCACTCTGGAGGTAGAGGCAGGAGGGTCATGTGTTCAAGGCCAGCCTCAGTTGCATAGAGAGTCATCCAAATTATTTTTTGTTTGTTTTTAATGTGTCTTAAATTTGCTATATGGATAAGAA
>CM053750.1:26297961-26316122 GCA_028658305.1 Pachyuromys duprasi | reverse complement strand
CCCACCATTTGCCTGTGAATTTCATGATTTCCTCCTTTTTAATTGCTGAGTAGTATTCCATTGTGTAAAAGTACCACAATTTCTGTATCCATTCCTCAACTGAGGGACATCTGGGTTGTTTCCAGGTTCTGGCTATGACAAATAAGTATTCCATTGTGTGAATGTACTACAATTTCTGTATCCATTCCTCCATTGGGGGACATCTAGGTTGTTTCCAGCTTCTGGCTAATACAAATAGAGCTGCTACAAACATGGCTGAACAAATGTCCTTGTTGTATAGTTGAGTATATTTTGGATATATGCTTAGAGTGGTATAGCTGGATCTTGGGGTTCCCAATTTTCTGAGGAAGTGACTCATAGCCAAACTTTGGGCAGAATGCAGGTAAAACTATGAAAAAAGGGGGAGAGAGAAAGACCTGGAGGGTACAGGAGCTCCAAAAGGAGATCAACAGAGCCAAAAAAACCAAACCAACAAGACAAAACAAAACAAGTCCTGGGTGATCTGCAGAGACTGATACCCCAATCAAAGACAATGCATGGGGAGGACCTAAAATTGTGGCTCAGTTGTAGCCCATAGACTCAGTTTCCAAGTGGGTTCCCTAATAAGAGGAGAAGGGACTTTCTCTGGTGTGAACTCAGTGACAGGCTTTCTGATCAGCTCTCCCTGGGTGTGCAGCCTTGCCAGACCCCAGAGGAAGACTATGCAACTGGCCCTGATGAGATCTGATAGGCTAGGGTCATATAGAAGGGGAGGAAGTACTTACCTATGAGTGAACTAGGGAAGGAGTATGGGGGAGAAGAGGGAGGAGGGGAACACAGCCAGGATACAAACTGAATAATTTGTAATAAATGATAAAAGAATAAAAATAACTACCATGAAAAACATATAGAGCTTATGTCTGGACTAATGGCCCACATCAGTAAGTTTACTTGCCACACAAAAGGGCCCAAGTCTAAACTGATATATAACATTAGTCATGATGGCAAACACTTACAGCCCCAACCCAGGGAAAGTATATTGAGATAATATTTTGTGTATTGTATGGATGCAACACTTGTAAATAAAAAGCTAATGGCCTATAGCTGAGGCAGGAAATAGAAGATGAAACATCCAGCAGGCAGAAAGGATTCTGGGATATATTCAGGCCTGGGAGATTCAGCCAGCAAGATGTGGGAAGGACAGACACATCATACTTGAGTGAAGGTAACTAGCCACATGGCAAAATGCAGATAAGTAAAATGGGTTATTTTAAGTTATGAGATAGTCAGAGAAGAGCCTAGCTCTGTGGCTTAAGTATCTGTAAACATCAATAAAAATTTTTCGAACATCAGAATACATACCTCTCAAGGGCATACGGAAAGACTGTAGGTAATGCAAAATGGGTCACAAAACAAAACCAAAGCCATGAATCTGAGAAAGGGAATAGGATCTGAGTAGGGAGAAGTTTTGCTAAAGATGAAATGAGGATAAAGTAAGTGGAGAAAGACAGAAATCAAAATGCAGTGTAATACACATGTGAAATTAACATGTGTTAATAGTTTCTATTTTGGACATGAACTCAATGGCTGGCTCTTCAACCTCCCCGTCCCCTGAGGGAGGAGCAGCCTTGCTAGGCCACAGAAGAGGACATTGTAGACATTCCCGAAGAGACCTGATAAGCTAGAGTTAGATGGTAGGGTAGGATGTCCTCCCCTATCAGTGGACTTGAAAAGGTGCAGGGAGAAGATGAGGGAGGGAAAGGGGGGATAGGGAGGAGACGCAGGAGGGGACTATGGCTGGGATGCAAAGTACATAACCTGTGGTTAATATAAAATAAAAATGAAAAAAAGTTTTGGTGAAAAAAAGAGAAATTAACAATGAACAAAATTAGAGAGAAAACCTTATAAAAATAAAAATTATTTTAATGCAGTATTGATTCACCCATAGTGCTCCCAACTGTAGCATGGGGTTTTATTGTCAAATGCGGAGTTGAGTTTGTTTTCCTTTGTCTCCTGTAAGTTTCTGTGAGAGGGTTATTTCTCAAGCTCTCTTTGGAGAAGCTAACACCTTGTGTCTGGGTAGACGAGGTGTGCTGAGTAATGCTATGCACCTCCAAGAAGGAAGGCCACATTTTCACAGCCAGCAGTCAGCATGCCCAGGGGCTTCGCTGTCTCCAGGGTATTTACACACAGCATTTAAAGATAAACCAGAGCAGCTGCTCAAGAGCAGGACAGTACAGGCAGCTGAAGGCAGCACTGACATGAAAAGCCCTGCTACTAAGCCAAACACAAGAGTAACTGACAAAGATGTGAAATAATGTGATGTTTTTGATATTTTGGAAAATGCTCATTGAAATATTAATAACATTAACACATGACAGTTTTATTATTGCCCTGGAATGAATGAGTGTTGATTTTAAATTTTCATCAATCATAATTTCTAGGATAATTAATACAGATTAAATCAAACGCAGGGAGATTCAGAATGGAGAAGATGGTTCAACTGGCAATGTGTTTGTCATGCAGACATGAGAACTTGAATTAAAGAAAAAGAGGGATGTGGCAGCATGCATCTGTAGTCTCAGTCCTGAGAGACAGAGACTGAGCATCCCTGGGGTTGCCTAGACAGCAAGTTTAGCAAGTTGGAAAGCTCTAGGTGCAGTGAGAGAGACTTCCTACAAAAGTAAGGTACTCAGCATTTGAGGAAGGCATTAGACACTGATCTTGGCCTACCTATAGGTATACACAGATGTACATGTGCACCTGCACACACATACACACACACACACACACACACATGGCACAGGGAGAATCAACAAATTTAAAAACTACTGAGGGGTCTTAAGACAAACCAAATGTCTGACCCAGTGAAATGGAATTTTAGATGTGTTGTTGTACGTTGGTGTTTGAGACAGGTCTTGCTACATAGTCCACAGAAACCTCCAACTTGTAACTGCTACGCTCCTGGTGTTGGGGTTCAGTGGCCATTTGGAAATTGGTACTTATGTAGTTTCTGGTGGTGATGACACTGGGTTGCCTAGAAACCTGCTTTTCTTGAATGTCATTGAAATGGGACTCAGCTCCTTCATCATGCTCACCCTACCAACAGACCAAGCTTAAAGATTGCCCAAAAGAGGTAGTAAAATTGCCTCACAAACCCAGAGCCTTCATGGGAAGGAACCAAGAACCCCACCTCCTCTCCTATGTCCTTTAGAAACACCTAACACAGATGAGGCCCAGGTAAGCGCAGCAGTGTCCCTTTGGGTTCTCTGAGGCAAGAGAAGTTCAGTAGAATCTCACCAGACCTTGTAAACAGCTCCCTCCTGGGATGGTCCTGTCAATCCATGAAGGATTGTTTACTGGGACTCTGAACTTGCTGGACATGGCATCCTATGGATTAAGAGGGCACTGTGCGTCCTCATCCGGTGCGAAGAAGCCTTATGTTTGACAACATGCACCACCCCTTTAAATGATCCAACTGGATGCTCAGGGTACTGGCCAGGTTCCTCTCTGCAAGCAACATTTACCAAGGCTGGCAGCCTGGCCTGAATCCCTGGGGATTACAGATTAACCTGCTCTCAATCCTCACCTCAGACACACTCCTGTACTAAAAAGCCTCATTGGAGGCTCTCAGGTTAACAAGCTCTAGGCAGCAGTGGGGTGGCCCCAGATAACACTGCTCTAAACTGATAACACAACCATCCCGTTTTGAGTCTCATTCCTGTGGTAAGATGAATATGTATGTCTACATGTCCCCAAAATGTTCACATCCTAACCCTGAAACCTGTGAATAGCTTACCTTAAATGGTAAGGGACTTTGCAGGTGTGACTAAGTTAAAGGAAGTCTCCTGTAGTGTCCCTTAGAAGTAGAGAGGAAGGGTGGCAGGAAGCAGCTCACAGAATGAAACCTAGGGAAGGCTCTCCTAAACAGCCAGGCACTAAGGACAGAGCGTGGAGCCATGGATGAGGAGGATGGAGAAGATAAACATTTGTCCCAAGAATCTTCAGAATCAAACATGCTTCTACCGACATCTTGTTTAGCCCAGTGAAGCCCGTGTAGAAACCCTATAATCAGTCCTGTTGTTTAAGCCTCTGAATGTGTGGTCATTTGTCAGGGCAACACTTGTGCCCATTCATAGAGAATTTTTTTTTGTTTAAATTTATTATTTATTTACTTTACATCCCAGTAATAGCCCCTCCTTCTTTTTCTCCCAGTCTGACCTCCCTCCCCCATTCCCTCTCTCCTATTCCTCAAAGGGGAGCCCCCCTACCCACCCACCCCAGCTCATCAAGTCTCAGGAGGACTGAGTTCACCCTATTCCTCTGTGGCCTTGTAAGGCAGTCTCGTTAGGGAGAAGTCACAGAGAATTTCTAAACTCCCTTACAAAACAACTTCAAGTGCAGACTTGAAGGCCTGGGATTACCAGCAATTTTCTGATGGTTTTGTCTGTGAGTCAAAGCAGTGTGAGACCTTCACCATCACTGTGGACTTTAACTTCCCAGTCACCAGAATTGTGGCCTAAAGCAAAACCAACTCAGGAACTCAAGGCAGGAAGGATCTTAGGGTCAGAAACTGAACCAGAGACCAACTGAGGATCAGGAGTTGCGGGGAGGGGGGTGGGGTGGAACTTTCTGGCAGCCTCCTCTTCTGGCTACTTGGCCAGTATTTAGCTGCCTTTCTTATACAGTCCAGGTCCACCTACTGAAGGATGCCACCACCCCAGATCCATTTTTAGAAATCCACCATAGACATACCCACAGACCAGTCTGTGGTGGTAGTTCTTTGAGGGTCCCTCTTCTCAATTTGACAACCAAGATTAGCCATAAGAGTGCCACAAATCATTGAGGAAAAAAAACTGGACTATTCAGTTTCTTATTTATAACAATAACTAAGTCTGTGGAGAAAAATTAAAATAGATTCCACTTAATACTTTCATTAAAGGTAGACCCCAACATGATTATACAGCTGCATGTGAAGACACACCACCAGGAAAAAGTATCTTTGTTTTTTAAGAAGAAAAAGTATGGCTTTTGTTACTTTAAAAGTAATCATTTGATTAAATAAACGTTGTCAAGATAAAGTTAGTAAATTACAAATGAGATTAGAATGTTTTCTGTGTCTTAGATGGTAAGTGACAGTATTTACAACACAAAGCTCTTATAAACCAAGAAGAAAGAAACAAGGCAAACCCAAAGAGAAAAAAGCAAGGCAATAAGAAAAATAAGCACAGGTTATGTGCAGGCAATTTACAAAAGAACTGGAGATACTGGGTTGCGCAGAAAGCCTTCCAGTTCATTGGTAATGCGAGAAATATAAAATGAAACTACAGACACACTAAAAAGCTGGATAATGCCAAATGTTTGTAGGAGTATTCACTCCTAGTAATGACTGCTGTACTAAGTGCGTATGTATCCTAGAACCCAGGTGTCCCCGAAGAATATATCCTAAAGCAATCCATAGCAGAGACATCCCTATGGAAGTTTATGATGGAAAAATACAAGCACCAATGTAATAATATAGCTAAAACATTTCAGTATCAAAATTAGTGCAATATCATCAAGTTGGAATAGAGTTACTAAATTGTCTTTAATTGTATCAAACTTTAAGAACAAAATCGAGCTGGGCATGGTAGTAGCACATACCTGTAATCCCAGAATTCAGCAAGGCAGAAGGAGGTGGATCTCTGTGAGTTCAAGGCCAGCCTGGTCTACAAAGTGAGTTCAGGACAGCCTAGGTTACACAGAAAAGCCCTGTCTCAAAAAAAAAAAAATTGAATGACATATGTTACTTCATTTCAAAATCAAAAATGTGACAAAGCTGTCCACAGTTCACTCTCTTCCAATCAATATAGAACTTAAAGTATTTGCCAGAGAAACAAGGAAAGAGCATAGAATAAATGAGATACATTTATAAAAGGAAGAATCCAACCACCTCTATTTGTTAATGATATCCCATATTTAAAAGACCGTAATTATGACCAGAAAACTTTGAAACCCAAGACTTTGAGCAAGGCAGAAAATACAAACCAGCATAGAAAAAACAGCAGTTTCCCTTATTTCCCATGCTGGGAAATAATACAGAACCCTGTTCTTCATAACCCCCCAAACAAACAAACAACCTCTGGATAAATCTAACTGAGGAAGTAAACCATGCTAACTACAAATCACTAAAGAAACACACCGAAGAAAGCATTAGATGTACAGCCTCCCCAGGTCCATGCATCAGATATTAGTTTATGGACATATCTCTAAAGGTGATATCTGCAGATTCAGTGCAGCCCCCATCAAAACTTCAATGACATTCTACACAGAACTAAGAAAAAAATGTATGTGGAAGCACAAAGGACTCCAAATAGCTAAAGCAATCATGAATGGAAGAGTAATGCTGGAGACAGCACCATACCTAATTCCAGACTACATACAAAGCCACAGGAATAAACACACGGTGCCATAAAAGCAGATGTGTAGATAGGCAGAATAGAAGAGAGGAACCAGAAATAAATCCATGCTGCTTCAGTCATATGATTTGTGAGAAATCGATGACAAAAACATGTTGAGAAAAAAATCTGCAGGAAACTAAACAACCACACGTGGAAGAATTAAACAAGATCCAAATACACCCTTCCTATTCACAAGTTGTTTGAGGAAATCACAGCCACACAGTCCCAGCCCAACCCAACCCAAACCAAGACAGGTACCATCTTTATTGTATACTGACTTCCTGATTCTGAGTTTCCTATTCTATTACATTAATTTTACATGTGTCTGTGACACAGTTGTGACATTCTGTTAGTGTTACCCTTTTGTTTTTCAAATGACTTAACTATTTTTGAACTTTTATACTTTTGTATAAACTTTGAATTTTTGGCAAGGGAGGAGGTTGCAAGGACAGAGGGTAGATTTGGAGAAATGGGAAGGTAAGTGGGACTGGGGTATGTAGTGTAAAATTCACAAAGAATCAATAAAATTTTTTAAAATAATAAAAAAACTCAGATTGAGACTCAGATTGACACTCAGGTGGTGTGATCCTCATTAGAGAGGCTTCACCCAGCAACAGAGCCAGAGAATCACAAACAGTAGGCAGAGCTTGGGGAATCCTACAGGAGAGGGGGAGGAAGCATTATGGAGCCAGAGGGCTCAAGGACACCATAAGAAAACCCACAAAATCACTAACCTGGGCCCATACAAGCTCTCAGAAACTGAAAAGCCAACCAGGAAACCTGCATGGACCTGACCTAGGCCCTCTGCATATATTTTACAGTTGTGTGGCTTGGTCTTCTTGTGAGACTCCTAACAGTGGGAACAGGGCTGTCTCTGTCTCTATTGCCTGTCTTGGGGGACCTTTTCCTCCTACTGGGTTGTCTTGTCTAGCCTTAATAGAAGAGGAGGTACCTAGTCTTTCTCCATCTTGATATGTCATGGCTGGTTGATATCCATAGAAGACTTGCCCTTTTCTGAAAAGAATCAGGGGAAGAGTGGATTGTGGGGAAGAGAGGAGGGGTAGGAAGAGAGACTTGAAGGAGATGAGGGAGAGAAACTGGGTAGAATGTAAAATAAATAAAATTTAAAAATCAGCTTGAATATTCATTAGAATTTTATAGTTTATATATCCTTTTTATTTCTAAAAATGTTAAATATTGTCTTCATATCCAAGTATATTTAAGTACTGTATTTTTACATTTGACTTCTATTTGCTTTACTAGAGTTTTACAGTTTCCTCTATAATGACTGTGTATATTTTTAGGAAGTGAAATTTTAGAATTGTAGAGTCTTATTGATCTGCTGAATGGTATGTTTTTTTTTTAGTAGATTTTTTAAAAATAGTGCTATCAGTGTGAGAAACACTATCAGTTTTTACTCATGGTTTTTGTATTATTTTGCTATATTCTTTATCGTAGACACTCTCATTTATTGTCTGTTAATAGGTTTGATCAAATTACTTGCAGATAATAATATTCTTATTTTGGGGAATCCAAGATGGCGGTGACCAGCGTGTACCACACTTATCTGAGGGGCAGAGGATCTGAAACTCCGAAATTGGTGAGTGGTGGGGAAGCTGAACCCAGAACAATGACATCGAGGCGCCCAGGGAGAGAGGGGACAAACCCTGAACTGATACCAATAGGATACAGGTCAACCACAGTCTGCTGTGCAGACTTCTCCTGGGGACTCAATTCCCAGGTACTTCACCTTTAAAGGGTGGAGGCAGTGCAAGGCCTCATAGGTGGCCTGCAATGCAAGCAGCTCCTAGCACAGAGCACAGTGCTGGCGGTTCCTAGCACAGAACACCCTGCTTGAGATTTGAGACAGAGAACACTCAATCCCCCAGCATTTCTCCATGACAGGCCTTACCTTCTCCCTCCTTAGTGGAGGCAGAGGCTGCAGAGGCGGCCCACAGTGTCAGCCACAGAGCACTGCCCACAGCCCCTAGCACAGTGCTGGCGGCTCCACCAGGCCAACCAGGCCCACGGCTCCCGAGGGCCTACCAGAAGGCATCTGTACCAGCCACCTCCTACTTCTGCCATGGTAGCTGGACTCCCAGTGGACCACAACACCAGCCCCCAAGTTCTGCAGCGACATAGGGATTCTTGGGACAGCATTATAAACATTGAAACCCCTGCTCTACAGGTCTACCAGTGAAGTTCAGGCACATAAAGAGGAAACAAAAATCTCTCAAAGAAAACACAACAAATGGAGGCAAATACAGAAGAAATGAACAAAGCTCTCAAAGAAACATAGGCAAATATAGCCAAACAAATAGAGGCACAAATAGAGGCCTAATTGAGAGAGAATGAACATAAAAAATAGAGACCATCGTAGAGAGACAGGAATCCACATTTAAACAGATGAAGGAAGTGGTGCAAGGCATGAAAACAGAATTAAAAGCAATAAAGAAAAGACAAACAGAAAACCCTGGAGCTGGAGAATGTAGAGAAAAGATCAGGAACTACACAGAAAAATATCACCAATAGAATACAAGAATTGGAAGAGAGAATCTCTGGTGCTGAAGATACACTTGCAGAAATTGATACTTCTCTCAAAGAAAAAGTAAAATCAGAAAAGTCCGAAACACAAAATATCCAAGAAATCAAGGACACCATGAAAAGGCGAAATCCAAGAAAAATAGGAATTGATGAAAAAGAAGATTCTAGGCTCTGAGGTCCTGAAAATATTTTTAAGAAAATCATAGAAGAAAAATTTTCCCAACTTAAAGAGATGTCCATAGCATACAAGAGGGCTACAGAACACCAAATAGACTATACCAGAAAAGAAACTCCTCTTGTCACATCATAGTCAAAACACTAAATCTACAGAACAAAGAAGAGATATTAAAAGCAGCAAGGGAAAAATGTCAAGTAACATACAAAGGTAGACCTATCAAAATCATACTGGAATTCTCATCAGAAACTTTGAAAGCCAGAAGGGCCTGGGCAGATGTCATGCAGACTTTAACAGACCACAGATGCCTACTATACCCAACAAAGCTTTCAATCAACATAGATGGGGAAAACAAAATATTCCATGACAAAATTACATTTAAGCAATATCTACATAGCAAGCCAGCTCTGCAGAAGATACTAGAAGGGAAATTCCAATCCAATGAAATCAACTACACACAAGAAAACAAAGCATACAGATTTCTCAACAAAAATTAAAAGAAAACAAGCAATGAATCATAGTAACCACCACCAACTCCACAATAAAAGGAACTAATATTCATTGGCCACTATTATCTATAAACATCAATGGACTCAACTCTCCAATGAAAAGACACAGACTAACAGAATGGTGGAAGAAACAGGATCCAACATTCTGCTGCATCCAAGAAACATACCTCTGCAACAAAGATAAACACTACCTCAGAGTAAAAGGCTAGAAAAATGCTTTTGAAGCAAATAGACCAAGAAAACAGTTGGGGTAGCCGTCCTATTATCTAATAAGATAGACTTTCAACCAGAATTAGTCAAAAAAATGAGGAGGTGCACTTCATTCTCATCAAAGGAAAATTCCAGCAGAAAAACATCATAATTCTGAACATCTATGCCCCAAATACAAGACAACTACATTTGTAAATGAAACATTATTAAAGCTGAAATCACACATTGTTACCAACACCTTAATAGTGGGAGACTTAAACTCTTCACTCTCACCAAGGGACAAACCATCTAGACAGAAGCTAAATATGGAAATAAAGGCACTTAGAGAGGTCCTAAATCAAATGGACCTAATAGATGTCTACAGAACTTTTCACCCAAATTCAAAAGAGTATGTCTTCTTTTCAGCACCTCATGGAACCAATATAGACCATATAGTTGGTCACAAGCAAGCCTCAACAGATACAGGAAGATTGAAATAATCCCTTGTATTCTATCTGACCACCATGGACTAAAGCTGGACCTCAACAACAACAGAAATAGCAAAAAGCCTACACACATATGGAAACTGAACAACTCCCTACACAATGACAGCTGGGCAAGGGAAGAAATTAAGAAAGAAACTAAATTCTTCCTAGAATTCAATGAAAATGAAGGCACAACATACCCAAATTTATGGTACACAATGAAAGAGCTATGAGGAAAATTCAAAGAACTAAATGCTTTCAAGAAGAAATTTGAAAGATCTCATACAAGCAACTTAATGGCCCACCTGAAAGTTCTATTTAAAAAAAAAAAAAGAAGCAGACACACACAAGGGAAGTAGACCACTGGAAATACTCAAACTCAGGACTGAAATCAATAAATTAGAATCAAATAAAAACTATTCAAAGAATCAATAAAACCAAGAGCTGGTTCTTTGAGAAAATCAACAAAATAGGCAAACCCTTAGCTAAAAAAACTAAAAGGCAGAGAGAAACTATCCAAATCAGCAAATCAGAAATGAAATGGGGGACAGACACTGAGGAAATCCAAACAATCATTAGGTCTTACTTCAAAAGCCTATATGCCACAAAATTTGAAAATCTAAAGGTAAAGGACAATTTTCTTGATAGTTTCCGTTTACCAAAATGAAATCAAGATCAGGTAGAAAGACTGAATAGTCCTATAAACCCCAAGGAACTAGAAACACTCATCAAAAGTCTCCCTTTCAAAAAAATCCCAGGGCCTGATGGTTTCATCGCAGAAGTCTACCAAACCTTTAAAGAAGTGCTAACTCCAGTTCTCTTCAAACTATTCCACAAAATAGAAACAGAAGGAACATTACCACACTCATTCTGTGAAGTCACAGTCACCTTAATATCTAAACCACACAAAGACCCAAACAAAAGAGAAAACTTCAGACTTATCTCTCTTATGAACGTTGATGCAAAAATATACAATAAAACACTGGCAAACTGAATCCAAGAATACATGAAAGATATAATCCGTCATGACCAAGTCGTCTTTATCCCAGGCACACAGGGTGGTTCATTAACACGAAATCCATCAATGTAATCCATCATTTAAACAAACTGAAGGAAAAAAAAACACATGATCATCTCCTTAGATACTAAAAAAGCATTTGACAAAATGCCATACTTATTCATGTTTAAAATCTTGGAGAGATCAGGGATACAAGGCACATACCTAAGCATAGTAAAGACAATATACAGCAAGCCTATAGCCAACATCAAACTAAATGGAGAGAAACTTAAATCAATCTCACTGAAATCAGGGACAAGGCAAGGCTGCCCACTCTCTCCATATCTCTTCAACATAGTACTTGAAGTCCTTGCAAGAGCAATAAGACAATTGAAGGAGATCAAGGGGATACAAATCAGAAAGGAAGAAGTCAAAGTGTCACTATTTGCAGATGATATGGTAGTATACATGAGCAACCCCCCAAATTCAACAAGAGAACTCCTTCAGCTGATAAACACCTTCAGCAAAGTGGCTGGATATAAAATTAACTAAAAAAAAAAATCAAAAGCCTTCTTGTAGACCAAAGACAAAAGGGCTAAGAAAGATATTAGGGAAACAACACCCTCACAATATTCATTAATAACATAAAGTACCTTGGTGTGACTCAAACCAAGCAAGTGAAAGACCTGGTTGAATAAAACATCAAGTCTCTGAAGAATGAAATTGAAGAAGATATGAGAAGATGGAAAGATCTCCCGTGCTCATGGATTGGTGGGATTAACATAGTGAAAATGGCCATCCTGCCAAAAGCAACCTACAGATTCAATGCAATTCCCATCAAAATACCAACACAATTCTTTACAGATCTTGAAAGAAAAATTCTCAACTTCATTTGGAAAAACAAAAACAAAAAATAACAAAATTGCCAAAATTATCTTGTATAATAACTGATTGTCTGGAGGTATCTCTATCCCTGATCTCAAGCTGTACTACACGGCAATAGTAATAAAAATCACATGGTACTGGCATAGAAATTGACTGGTGGATCTATGGAATTTAATTGAAGACCCACAAATAAACCCACACACCTATGAATACTTGATATTTGACAAAGAAGTCAAAACCATACATTGGAAAAAAAGACAGCATCTTCAACAAATAGTGTTGGTCTAACTGGATGTCTACACATAGAAAAATGCAAATAGATCCATATTTATCACCCTGCACAAACCAAGTGGATCAAAGACCTCAACATAAAACCAGATACACTAAATCGGTTAGAAGAAAAAATGGGGAAAAGCCTAGAACTCTCCTGTAGGAGACAACTTCCTGAACATACCAACAACAGCACAGGCTCTAGTCAATAAATGGGACCTCATGAAACTGAAAAGCTTTTGTAAAGCAGAGGAAACTATCATCAGAACAAAACATCAGCCTACAGACTGGGAAAAGATCTTCACCAACCATATATCTGACAGAGGGCTAATATCCAGAATATATAAAGAACTAAAGAAGTTTAAAAAAACCACAAATCAAGTAATCCAATTAAAATATGGGGTATAGAGTCGAACAAAGAAGTCTCTGTAGAGTAATAATGAATGGCAGAGAAACACTTAAGGAAATACTCAATGTTCTTAGTCATCAGGAAGATGCAAATCATAATGACCCTGGGATTTCACTTTATACCCATCAGAATGGTTAAGATCAAAACTCAAGTTAGAATACATGCTGAAGAGGATGTGGAGAAAGGGGAACCCTCCTTCATTGCTGGTGGTGGGAATGTAAACTTGTACAACCACTTTGGAAATCAATGTGGCACTTTCTCAGACAATTAGGCGTAGTGTGTTATCAAGATCCAGCTATACTACTCCTAAGCATATATCCAAAATATGATCAAGTACACAATAAGGATATTTGCTTAACTATGTTCAGAGCAGTAATAGCCAGAACCTGGAAACAATCCAGATGTCCTTCAAAGGAAGAATGGATACAGAAATTGTGGTATATTTACACAATGGAATACTACTCAGCAATAAAAAAAAAAGGATATCATGAAATTTGTTGGCAAATGGTGGGAACTAGAAAAGATCATCCTGAGTGAGGTATCTCAGAAGCAGAAAGACACACATGGTATACACTCACTTACAAGTGGATATTAGACATATATTATGGAATAAAATTATAAAAATCTATACACCAAAATAAGGTGAGCTAGTAGGAGGACCCTGGGTAAGATGATCAATCCTCACTCAGGAAGGCAAATGGGACAGACATTGGAAGAAGGAGAAAACAGGAAACAGGACAGGAGCCTACCACAGAACACCTTTGAAATACTTTACCTAGCATTACATTAAAGCAGATACTGAGACTCATTACCAAATTTTGGGCAGAGTGCAGAGAATCTTAGGAAAGAAGCAGAAGACAGTAAGACCTGGAGAGGACAGGAGCTCCACAAGGAGAGCAACAGTACCAAAATATTTGGGCACAGGGGTCTTTTCTGAGACTGATACTCCAACCGAGGAACATTTTGGATATAACCTAGAACTCCTGCTCAGATGTAGCCCATGGCAGCTCAGTATCCAAGTGGGTTCCCTAGTAATGGGAACAGGGACTGTCTCTGATGTGAATTCAGTGGCACACTGTTTGACAGCCTCCCCTGGAAGGGGGGGGGGGGCGGCCTCGCCAGGCCACAGAGAGGACAATGCAGCCGGTTCTGATGAGACCAGATAAGCTAGGGTCAGATGGAAGGGGAGGAGGACCTCCCTTATCCATGGACTTGGAGAGGGGTATAAGAGGAGATGAGGGACAGAGAGTGGGTTTGGGAGGGTAAGAGGGAGGGGAATACAGCTGGGATACAAAGTAAACTGTAATTAATATAAAAATAAATAAATAAATAAATAAATAAATAAATAAATAAATAAATAAATAAATATTCTTATATCGTCCCAGGTTTTCACTTGTTCCAAACAACACAATTTCATTTTGTTTTATAACAGCTGAATGGTATTTGTATGTGTATGTGCATCTCTACATTTTTTATATCTTAAAATAGAGCATTTTAAATTTGAACCTGTAGACTACAGAAAATAATTTTTCCAAGTATACCTGTGAAATCTTAAGTAAACTCTACACCAAAGAGACGCAAGATTCTGACACATTAAAGGCACTGTTGGCACACTGTATAGACAATGTGCCACTTGCTGGTGTCCCCTTGGCAAGAGTCCCTGGAGGTTTTGGATCTTCACCTTTGATAACTTGAGGAAAAATTTCCATGTGGTGCTCTTCTGCTCTTCACTGTCTCATCTCGATTCTTCTGAAAGCCAATACTAAGAGAAGAAAAAAAATCAACTTTAAAATTATATAAAAATTGTTTTGTAAATCAAAGTTAATCTCATTGCCTATTATCCCTCTCTCCAATTCCCAACACTTCCCTATTTGATTAGATTGTGTCACAGCCTTTGAGTCAGTTACCATCAGGGTAGTCTTAGCACCTAGTGAACACCACTGCTGATAGGCTGCACTGTTGGCTTTCCAGAGCCTAAAATGTACTTTGAGTCCTGGAGCTCTTATACTAACCCCTATCAACGGCCAGGAGGACCCAGTTTATTGGTTCATGAGCCCACAAGCCCAGGTCTATGAGGCTGATGGGCAAAGCTTGGATCGAAGCTCCAGGATGGCTGCTGTGTTAAGAGCTGAGTCACCATCACAGTGTGCCCTGGGAGGTCGGTGAGCTGGATGAAGCTGTTGTGCCACTGTGCAGGAAGAAGGCAGGGCCCAACCACTACATCTTACATCCTTCCTGTCCTTAAGCCAAGTTCAGAGTCTCTTTGTGGTATACATCACTGTTCTTACCTGCTGTGAGGAAAGGAAATACAATTCAGGGTATTACTAATCACCAGGTTCTTGGAGAAGGGTCAACCCCTGGTAGGTTTAGACAGAGTAGCAACAAATCCGTCACTAGCTGAGTTACAAAAAGTAGCACCACATCCTAGTGTTATATTTGGATTTTTTAAAGCTTTAAATATCCTTACTGAAGGTGAACATCCCTGGGGTAACTATGAAATGGCCTTCCTTTGAGTTTCTGGATTGTTTCAGTTTTAATAATATTTGAGCTTTTGAGTTCTTCTTGGGAAGCTGAAGCAAAAATGGGTTAGAAATCATTCATGTGCTTTGAAAGAGGGAAATGACAGTATTTCATTATTTTAGGTTATTACATCTATACAGAATTTTTTGAATTTTACAGAATTAATGGAGAAATCAGAAAGTTGTTTTATATAATTAATTGTGTGATTTAATAAAATATTTGTGACCATTATGTCCCCTTAATAATATTGGTAATGTTCAAAAAATTGAATTGAGCAGTGATTCTTTTAGTGACTACCAACTCTCCATCTCAGAATCGCATATGGACAGCAGCTGGCTTCTGCTCTGAGCAGTATCATACATTTATTGGGTATTTTTGTTATGATTCTTGTTAATTTACCCACTCCATCAAAAATGAGACCTGAGTGTGATCCTCAGAGCCTATATCAGAATTTTGGGGAAATAAAAAAGAATTTAGGTATGGTTGCACATGCTTGAAATTTCAGTCCTGGGAAGGTGGCCCCATGGCCAGCAGAGCTTAAGTGGTGAGCTTCAGGCCAAAGAGAGATCTCCCTGTGTCTAAGAAGCAGAATCATGTATGGATTATCTAGCCAGGCCCTTAAAAATAGAGAGAAAGTAGCTCACAGAATGAAACATCAGGAAGACTTTCTGGGACAGCCAGGCCCTGAAGACAGAGGACAATGGGTGAGGACAATGGAAAAGATAGATGCTCCCAAGAATCTTCAGAAGTGAACACACTTCTTCAGGCTGATATCTAAGGTTCCTCCAGCCTCCACAAAATATGTGTACCTGGGCTTGCACATACGTATACCTTCCACTAACACGTGTACACATTTAAAGTACATTAAAAAGTAAAAGTAAAGGAAAACAACCAACTTCCCATAAAGGAAAAGGTGTCAGCGGAATGCCCTGGAGAAAATTCAAAAACTGGAGGTGTACATAAACATGTCAAACTCTGAGGCATACATCTGAATTAATATTCTTTTTCCATAGCTTCCCAAACGATTTTCTTCTTTGTTCAGTATCCTGGCCATGTGGGATAAGCAGAATGATTCATCTGAAAGATAGTGTATACTTCCTAATATGATTAAAAGTATGATGGGGCAGAAAAACACCAGTATCTACTCATCCTAAATCTGCAGTTGAGTTGTCTAAATTAGAAAGGGAAAAGCACATACATTTATTAAATTAGTTGTATGGATTTGGTAAAATTCATTGCTATAGCAAAATACCATAGACTGAGTGATTTATAAGAAAACAAGGTTATTTTGAATCTAGATATTGTGAGGCATGAATGAAATGCAAATAATTGGGCTGAGGCAGGAGAATCACAATTTTAAGGTCAATCAAGGCTGCAATGTGGGACCTTGCCAAAAACAACAAAACAAAAAACAAACAACAACAAAAACCAAAACCAACCAACCAAACAAAAGCAAAACACAACTAAAGCAACAGACAAAAACAAAAACCCCACATAAAACAAATTTGTTTTGGGCCACAATTCTGGAAACTGGGAAGTCAAAGTACATGGTGCTGGTGAAGGCCTCATTCTGCTTTGACTCAAGGCAAAGCCAGCAGATTGTTGCTGGTAATCCCAGGCCTTCAAATTTGTACTTGGAGTTGCTTTGTAAGAGAGTTTAAAAGTTCACTTTGAATGGGCACAAGTGTTGCCCTGACAAATGACCACACCTTCAGAGGCATGTTGTCAAACATAAGGCTTCTTCTTACAGGGTGAGGCCATGTCCAGAAATATCAGAATCCAGTAAGCAGTCGTTCCTAGATTGACAGGACCGTCTCAAGAGGGTGAGCAGTCCTTCATGGATTGACAGGACCATCTCAAGAGGGAGCCGCTTGCAAGGTCTGGTGAGATTCCACTGAACCTGCTCTGGCCTCAGGGAACCCAAAGGGACACTTCTGAGCTTACCTGTGTCTTATTTGTATTAGGTCATTCTAAAGGACAAAGGAGAGGAGGTGGGGTTCTTGGTTCCTCCCTGAGAGGATTTCTCTTTAAACATGATTCTGGCTGTATCAAGGTTACATAAAACTTGTCAGCACACATACCTTCTAATAAGCCAAGGAAGGACCTAAGAAAAAAACAACAAAGATTTGCTTAAGAGGATAGTATCCTCAGTTGTAAGATGCATGCTAAAAACAAAACAAAACAAAAAACAGATGAAGTTTTGAAGAATAAAAGCAACAGTGAAGAAAATCAAGGTCTACCTAAAATTCATATCTTCACAGAAGTAAGGTTCAGTCAGAGAATGACTGAAGTTAAACTTTTCCTTTTCATATATCTCCAGGAATCATTTAGCTAAATCATTAAAGGTTTAGGAATCACTAATTGGAAAATATTTTCCAGTTATTCAGAATAAATCTAGACAACAATTCAAGGTTTTTGAATTTCTTCTTTTTTTTAACATTTTTATTTTATATTAATCACAGGTTAGGTACTTTGTATCCCAGCCGTAGCCCCCTCCTGCATTCCTTCCCTATTCCCCCCTTCCCTCCCTCATCTCCTCTCTGCCCCTTTCCAAGTCCACTGATAGGGGAGGACCTCCTCCTCTACCATCTAACTCTAGCTTATCAGGTCTCTTCAGGAATGGCTGCTATGTCCTCTTCTGTGGCCTAGTAAGGCTGCTCCTCCCTTGTGGGGTGGGGAGGTCGAAGAGCCAGCCATTGAGTTCATATCCGAAATAGTCCCTGTTCCCCTTACTAGTGTACCCACTTGGATATTGAGCT
>CM053750.1:26280107-26297861 GCA_028658305.1 Pachyuromys duprasi | reverse complement strand
CATACAAGCAGGGGTTCTAGGTTATACCCATAGAACCCTTGGTTGGAGAGACAGTCTCATAAAAGACCCCTGTGCCCTGATATATTTGGTCCTTGCGGAGCTCCTGTCCTCTCCAGTTCATACTAACTTCCCCTTCTTTAATATGATTCCCTGCACTCTGCCAAAGGGTTGGTTATGTTTCTTAATCTTTGCTTTGATACCCTGCTAGGGAGAGTCTTTCCGAGGCTCTCTGTGGTAGGCTCTTGTCCTACTACTTCTTTTCTCCTACATCCAATGTCCATCCCATTTAACTTTCTAAGTGAGGATTAATCCTCTTACCCCAGGTCCTCTTTCTTGTTTATCTTCTTTAGGTGTTTAGATTTTAGTATGTTTATTCTACCTTATAGGTCTATATAAGTGAGTATATACCATGTGTGTCTTTCTGCTTTTGGGATACCTCACTCAGGATGATCATTTCCAGGTCCCACCATGTGCCTGCAAATTTCATGATTTCCTCCTTTTTAATTGCTTATTCTTATTGTGTGTGTATTCACACATGGGAGTGAATGTGGAGGACAACTCTTTGGGATCAGCTACATCCTTCCACCTTTCTGTGGATTCTAGGGATCCTATTTCAGTTGTCAGACCTTCCTAGTAACAACCTTTACCCACTGAGCCATCCTGTCAGCTTTGAAAGAAACACATATTCCATAATTTTACTTCCTGGTTTTTATTACTGTTGGTGGTGGTGGTGTCCATGACTCACAGTTTTCTAAAATAACCAAAACAAGACCTAAAAAGGCTGTATGTTATTATATATATATTGTTTTGAGTAATAATATAATACTTTTAAGTACAAACTGAATTATAATTCACACAGCTACCTATTATAACTTCCTACGGGCATCTTGATATCCTGTTCACTTAAGATTGTTTTTCTTTCAGAAAGTTATAGGGAAAAAAATCAGCATATGTCAGGTGAAGTGAAGATGACAGCCATGACTCTCTGCACCCTTTTAAACAAGCGTCAGTTTGGTCCTCAATCTGGTCATTATTTTGTATTCTGGTATTGTTAATTCTTTCCTATTATCTCTTTATTAAATCCACAATCACCTTTCAAAAACTCATCGTCATATGTATTATAATTAGTTTTTACAATGTAGTAAGTCAAAGAGTATATGGCCTTTCATGGAACCCTTTCAACCGTGTTTTCAAAAGCAGCAGCTTCATCAACTGAAATGTTACGTGTTCAGTCTTGGACAAAAGCAGAAAAACATGTTCTGGCACAGGGCAAGCTCTGCTATTTCTTTTCTTAAAAGCTGAATGGACTAATTCTATTCCATAATATTTAACAATGAATGGCACGTACTTCTCACTTTCAATCTAAGTAGTAGCAAAATTTTAAGACAAAAATGTCTGCAAAGAGAATCATTTCAAAATCCTCAAAGTTCAGCATCTCCTGCAAAGCATTATCAAGCTGAATAGAGGAAAGAAAATAAAACAAAAGCACATTTGGTTTTTAGTTTGAATCAGTGGGTGGGGAGTTAGAGAAAGAAAGGGAAGACCCTGTCTGCTTCAAGTCACGCTTTTGTTTAATTGGTTTGTTGATTAGGTGTTTTGTTGTTGTTGTTTTGTTTTGTTTTTTGAGACAATATCTTACTATACTAGGATAGGCTGTCCTGGAAGCCTAAGTCCTACTGAGGCTAAGGCCTCAGAGTGTTGGGATTACAGGCATATTCTTCCACATTAAGACTCAATTCACATCTCATGTCTGTAATGGTCATCACAGTTCCTTAACCTCCACTAGTGTGCAAATTTCTCAGTCCATCCTTGTCCCCTTTTCATGACCTTGCCCTTTTGAAGAATATAGATCAAGTATTTTACGAAGGCTGTTGCATCCAGCTTGTCTCACTCTCTTGCTGACCATGCTGACATATAAGGAGCATCCACTGGGTGAAGTCTCCATTTTGCTCATCCTATCACAGCAGGGTGCTGTGACTCATTCTGGTGACAGTAATCTTAATCATTTCTTCCTGCACTGCAAAGGGGCTTTCTCTTTCCCATTCCATAGTCTATTCTTTAGAGGGAACTTTCTAAGTCAAACTCAAAGTCAGAAATAAGGCTACACAGAGAAATCCTGTCTCAAAAAACAACAAAATACTTTTGTTTATTTACGGTGTGTGTTCGGGTATGTACATCCACATGTCACACCATAAATGTGGAGGTCAGAAGACAATTGTAGCAATTGTTTCTGTTCTCAGGATCAAACTCAAGTTGTAAGGCTGGCATTAAGTGCCTTACCTGCTGAGCCATTTTGCTGGCCTAAACTTTTTAAATTCCAAATTCAATTAGTCTTTCATTTACTTGGCTCAAAAACTTGTTAATACACATTATTCTGAATTTTGTTTTTCCCTGTTTTCATTCATTGAAATTGGGGAATTATGGTTCTTTGAAAAGTTGTCAGCGAAGGTGAACATTGGAGAATGTTCTCTGCAGAGCATTCAGACTCCTAAAGTGGACTAGGGGAAGGGCATGGGGAGAAGAGGGAGGGAGGGATTGGGAGGAGACGAGGAAAGGGGCCTCAGCCAGGAAACAAATTGAATAAATTCTAATAAATGATAATCATCATCATCATCAAAAAATAAAAATAAATTAAAAAATAAAAGAACATGGCCCAGTTTCTCATACTTTAACCCCACATTGCCTGGCTTTAAGCTTCAAAATACAACAGTCTTCTTTGTGATCGTGTCAAAGAGACTTAGTTGACTTGCTTTTCTGACAAATGAGCACACGTTTTGTACCTTTGGGACAGATTTGACTTCATCCAGGCACATGGCAGCAGTTTTGTTAACTTCCTGGTTTTCAGTGCTCTCACTGTTATTCCAAACTTCATCAGTGCAGTCCTAGGGAGGGAGTCTCGAAGCTGCTGAATTAATTGTCATTGCTCTAAGCACACCATGTAGTCTGGCAGCAGACAAAACCATGTGACCCAAGGATAGATAATTTAAGACATCAGCCCTCTACAGTGTGTGCCCAGAGGAAAAATGACTGAAAGGCCACAGTCTCACTTTATCCTTGGCCTTTGATGACATTCCTGTAACACTTGTCTTGAGATTCTTGTTCTCTTTGTGCCACATAACAGCACAGCCCAGAGAGCTGATTATTCAAATTTACATGAGCATTTTCACCAAGACCCTTGTGTAACCATAGCTACTGCATTTTAGTCCTAAACCTGCCCCCATTCACTGTGTCCACATTTTCCTGTCTTCATCTTCGTAAAGTATAACATGTCTTGTCCTTCTGTTTTTATCTGGCTCTGTCCTTTAAGATACCCAGGAGGCATCAGTCTTGCCCTAAATTAAGGAGGCAGGCAGGATTGAGTTTCTCAGTTGTCTCAGGCCAGGGGAGCTGGAGAAGATGCATTTGCTCATCTATCTGATACATACAGATTTAGTGTACTTCCTGCTGTGGGGAATAAATGTGATTCAGGTCCGGGGTTTATGCAGGCTTGCTGTCTACCAGTAGAGATGAAATACAAGTATTAGTTATGACAAGACCAGGAAAAAACATGACACAACGCATAGAGGAAGAGAGCCTCCCTAGAAAGGTAAAGAGAAGGAATTGGCAAATGCTAGCTGATGGGATCTGAACAAGTTTCATACATATTTATTTGGGGATAAGTAGGTTCTGGATTAGAGCAGGAAGGGCATTGATGACACTGCAGGCCTACACGAGGATTCAGTGTAGGACAGGATACCAGAGCTTACAGAATCTCCGCACAATTTGGAACCGAACCTATGGTTGTTAGCTTTCCATCATGTAACCTTAGTCTCTTAACCTTCCTGTGCTTCAGTGTGGGCATGTGAATGATGCCACCAGGGAATCTGGAATAGAGCTAGTAGAGGTGGAGATGTGTCCAAACTCTAGAAATCTCCACCTTGAGATCCTCAAGACTGAGGATTGCTCCTCTCTTGTTCTGTGCCAGCAAACCCTGGCACATGTGGTCTCATACCTCCGAAATTCTCAGAGTAGTCATGTAGCCTGGCACCTCGAATTCCTCTCCATGTAAGTAAAGCATCACCAATGAAATGCACTCACCCTAAAATCCCTTCCCAGCCCCCAAGGTTCACTCTGAATAAAGCACACAAGCTGTTACACTGAATATTGTCTAAAGTTGCTGTGTCACTGGGAGAGATCTGAGCTAAAAGGAAACCTTTGCAGAGCTGCTTCAGAGAATGCTTTCTCTCTCTGGGCATGCACTACTGGACCGGGACCCTTAGACCTGCCCGTTCCTTCATTTAGTGCCTGCAAACTTTCATGTCTGGAAGCTCCAAAGGGAAGAAGTAGACCCTGGGCTGCTATCCCCTAAGAGAGCTGTAACAATGAAAAACCTCTGAGAAGGACTCCCGTACAGGGAGTACTTCAACCTGCTGGATAAGGTTGAAGTCTCCCAATAGCCATTTATTTGCACTAGGTCTATGATGATGGACTCCTTTTTCTCAGTGGGGCTCTAAAAATCCCTACCCCCAATCTCAGTGACCTTAGATTTTATAAGGAACATCACATAGCCTTCAGGGAAGATTATAGGTCAGACCCTTTCCTGATAAAAACAGTCCAGCAAGTATCTGGAAATTCCCAGAAGTGCCCCAACCTGCTAAGAAGGTCTTACTCTTAAGCAGTGGCCTTCGATTGAACTTGGAGATTTTCCCCTCACCCCTAATATATTAAGTACGGTGTTCTCCCTCTTATGATAGGACCATGGGAAATGCATTGTACTACTACATGTAAATACAGTATCACTGACCCCTGACCCCAGTGAATTAAACACATTTGCCCTCGAAATCCCTCCCATGCCCAAAGTTTATAAATCCCTGATTTCAAATGGCTGTGCATGCTGTGTGATACACCAGCCCCCCACCATGGCCACCTGAGAGTTGGGCAGCACCAGGCCTGCCCTCTGCCCCACTGGGCTTGGGCCTCACCAGGCCTGTTTCTCAGCAGCAAGGCCACCAGGTGTGGGCTTTCACCTGCACCTCTGCCGTGCTTAGCACAGTAGTTTAACCAAGAGCTGTAACATAGGCTCTGGAACACTTGAGTTTCCACTGCCACTGGCGATGTCATTCTAAAAGAGCCAACTAATTATAACACTGTGGTAAATTCTTTCGATAACTTGCTCTAGCGTACCTGGGCCTCTCCCTAAATCATTCTAGCCGCTCCTGAGAGAAACAGAACTCCCTTCTCTGTCCAGAAGCTGAGTTCCAGGACCCAACTGAGATCCAGGCCTCCACAGACACTCCCTTCTCCCACCTCACCCTCTAGGCCAGGATCCCAGGGACTCGCTGTTTCTGGACTCAGCCTTATCCTTCCCAGGCTGGTGAACAGCAGTGCCTGGACACCCTGAGAGAGGAAGTGGAGCTTGAACAACACCTTAGTGTCCTTCTGTAGAATGGGAAGATGATTATTGTTTTGATGTATATGCCACAGTGCCGATAAAATCGGATACCAAATGAAAGAGCATACTAGATAATAATTAATGACTACTTTTATCAAGGCTCTTCTCCTGCCTCCAGACTGTCTCAAAGGTCTTACCTTGTGTTCAATATTCTATTGTCTTCCAACAGAAAAAGAACACCAAGAATTTTATTATATGGTCTTCTTTATAGGCTGAATGTAGACAATATTGTTTCCGTCTTTCAGACAGATGCAGATTGACAGTGTAGCTAAAACTATCCTCAGAATTTGAAAACGCTAGTAGTTCCAATGAGGAGCATAAGGATCCCACATGCCAGGACACTGGAGTTTGTGTTCTGCATCTTCTTTCTATGTCAAGTCACTTGTCAGACAATATACCCTGCTGTGGGTTAAAATCCAAAAGCACAAAGATCCTCTTATTTGTTCAGATGATTACTGGGATTCCCTTCAACTGTAATTTATAAATTTTAATTGATTGTATGTGTATGATAAAATCCTGTTTATGTCTATCATATAACCTAAAAATAAAACGTTCATGTATATTAAAATAATTACACTGCAGTTATTGATCCTTTGATATTATATATCAATAAATGAATACTGTCATGGGTCAATAAGCTACACAAGCAAAAGGGAATTCACAGAGGCAGATTTATGCTTCTCTACCTTCCATGCCTGAGACAATGCCTCCCATATACTGATATTATTGACAGGACAAATGGAAGAGGGTGTGATAATTGCCTTTAATCCTGCTTCTAGTCTCAAATTTCACCACAAACCAGACAGTTCTTCACTTTAACAAGTTGTAAACCAAAGCCATCATTATCCTCAAAACCTTTTTTTCATGATTTTCTCTATTAATCATAACACCGTTTTCTCCATTTCCTAAGCTCATACATGCATTTGTGTTGGTATAATGTTCTTGTGTAATGTGTACAGTTACCCTTGTTCATTCAAATACTGATTTCTCTACCCCAGTATATGGTTTCAATCCGGATATTGCATTGTGATGTTTAATCTAAGCATCACCTGTCTCAAGTTTGTGTAAACATGCTACCATTTGTTCTCTGTATTTTCAATAAAACAACCAGCCAATGCTGTGCAATGGAGAGAACAGGGTGGGACATCATGGTCTGGAGGGGAGGAGAAGGAAGTGAGTAGGAGGAGTTGGAGAGCAGAGATCAGCAGAACAGGATTTGGAACCACGAGGAGAGATGAATCAGACACAAGATATGACTAAAAGCAAGTATAATGTGGGAAATCTGAATGATAGGACACGATGTGGGCTTGGAGGTTTACAATGGAGTAACTACTGCCCAGAATTGTGCTCTAGGTTAATTAAAGAAATCTTAGTCTCTGTGTAGTGATTTGGGTATAGGTTTAGGAATACCACTGTTTAACTAAAACATAAACCAGTATTAAACTTTAACCTTCAACAACACATTTGGTTCATCATCATAGGTTCAGTTCATTCTCAGAGGTTTTCAATTTCTCTCCATGATTTTGGAAGATAATACTTACGTCTGTTCCTCTATCAGTTTTTGCTGTTGACCACTAAAGACCCTGGACTAATATTTTTTCTAGTGGAGGTATTGCACTTGGGGTGGGGGCCAAGAGCTTGTTTCCTTTATCTGATGGAAACTGTTTCACATTTTCAATTGGCATCATAGACCCTTCACAATCAGATCAAAAATTATTTCTCCAGCCCTATTTTATACAGTTTGGTAGAATATACTTTCCATCAGCTTCAACTAGAAGGTGACCAGTGTTGTGGGACTTGGTTCCCCTACTCCAACTGAGAAGTCATATGTTCTTGATATGTGGCTCTAATAGTCCCTTCTCAGTGAGGCTTCAAAAGCTTCCTCAGAGTCACAATTCCCCTAACCCATGTCCCTATGAATGGCCAGACTTCTCCACTCAAGTCTCTGTTTAGATGGCTTTTGGTCTTAAATTTTCAGGCTTATCCACTTTTTAATTTTACTGTTGTTTTGTTGTTGTTGTTTTCACTTTTTGTTTTTTATTTTAATTTTTATTAATTACACTTTATTCACTTTGTATCCCCCCCATAAGCCCCCACATTCAGTCCATTAACAGACCCTGTGGCCTTATTTGTAAATGCAACCTTGATTCACCTCATTTTTCCACCTCCACTGTTGACTGTTCTAGAGTAAGGCACTTATTGTAAACTTGGATATGGGAATATCCTTAGCTTCACTTCCTCCAACTCACTTTTTCCATTTTCCAAATAATGGCCAGAGCAGTATCCAAAAAAGCAAACTCAAATCCAGTGTTTATCCTCTGCATGAGTGGAAGGAAAAAAGAGATGACTTGAGGTTGACAACTAGCTTTTTGCCAAAGTCCTGGTAAGACTTGACCCAAAACATCTGCTCCTTTGGGTTTGCCTGATGCCACCTCCCTACAAAGCATCTTTGTGTTCTTTTCAGTCCATCTGCTTTGCTTCCCCTAGCCAGAGCCCCTCAGAAGAGCCCATCATCTTCAAACACCACTTTCCAGGTCACATTTATGGCCTACTTTCTGATGCATATTTTATATAAACACATTTTAACACACTAAAGCACAGGAAGTATATATTGATCATTTCTACCTCATAGTACCACTGCTCTCCAGTCATTCAGTTCACTGTCTCTGAGGGACTGCATGTTACCCATTGCCATATATCTCTTAAAGGTAAAGTATCAAGCAAAGATGTATTTGTATTGTAAAAGGAAATGCTTATTTTAGAAAATTCATAAAATGTAAATAACCTCTAAAAACCATAGTGATCCTTCTGACACTGTTAATGTTTGTGTTTATGTCACTTGAGATTGCTATATGCCCCAACTAATATGTAAGCTTATCAATCATTTGTAAATATCTCTTTTCAAATTTTATATCTGTGAAGTGCTTGATTATAAATCAATGGTAAAACATGTCCCTAGTATGAGTGAGGCTCTAGCTTAATGCCAGGCACAAGCACAAAATAAACAAACAAAAAGAAACCCAAAAACAAATTTCCTTTATTCTTTTTCTAGTAGACGCTCTGTGGTTATCTTTCCGTATCAATCAAAATATTTTTAGATAGTATCTTTAATGGTGGAATGGTATTGCATTATTTGAAAACAACATTAAACAATACCTTCTTATGGGATATTTTGTCATGTATTTTAGTTCATTTCCTGTGTTTGAAAACACAATACCACAGCCTGGGTATGTTATAAATAAAAGAATTTTATTTTAGCTCAAGGTTCCTGTCCAAAGTTGAAGGGCCACATCTGTTAGTACACTTGCTGCTGGAGGCATTGTGAGGTAGCAGAGGGCATTACATAGCAAGAAACAAAGGGCATGCAGATCTAGCTAACCTGGATTATAGCAGTCCCACTGTTTAGATAAACTATTAGTTCATTCAGCTACTAAGCTGGTTAGTCTATTCATAGAGACAGAGCCCTGTTGCCTCTTAAAGGTCCTGCTTGACCTCATTTATTAGCATCCCATAATGGGATCAAATTTAAACATGAGTCTCAGAAAGAACGAACCACTATAGCTGTTATAAGTTGCTAATGTTGAGATATCTTTGTGTTTATTGTATACATATTTATCATTGATGATTCCCAGATGAAAGTTGGTAAGTCATTTCAAGCCTTCCAGAGACGCCCCTCTACCAGATGCCGGGGAAAACCGACACTAGTTTTTAAAAGCTGGTCAGCCAATGGAATAAGTCTTTTCTTTTTAACTAAATTTAAATGACTTTTTTAAAAATTTAATTTAATTTTTATTTATGACAATTTATTTACTTAGTATACCAGCTATAGCTCCCTCCCTCATCCCTTCCTAATCCTGCCCTCCTTTCTTCTTCTCCTCCCATGCCCCTCCCCAAGTCCACTGATAGGGGAGGTCCTCTTCCCCTTCCATCTGGCCCTAGCCTATCAGGTCTCATCAAGACTGGATGCACTGTGTTCTTCTGTGGTCTGGTAATACTGTCCCCACCCTCAGGGGAAGGTGATCAAAGAGCTAGCCATTGAGTTCACAACAGAGACAGCGCCTGTTTCCCTTGCTAGGGAACCCATTTGGAGACTGAGCTGCAATGGGCTACATCTGTGCAGGGGTTCTAGATTATTCCTTTGAATGGTCTTTGGTTGGAGTTTCAGTCTCAGCAAAGTCCCTTTGCCCAGATTTTTTGAATCTGTTGCTCTTGGTCTTTCTATCTCTCTCTTCTTTCATAAGGTTCCTTGCACTCTGCTCGATGTCCCTCATCTGAGGAATGGATACAGAAATTGTGGTACATTTACACAATGGAATACTACTCAGCAATTAAAACCAAGGAAATCATGAAATCTGCAGGTAAATGGTGGAGCCCAGAAAAGATCATCCTGAGTGAGGTATCCCAGAAGCAGAAAGATACACATCGTATATACTCACTCAAGTAGATATTAGACATAAAATAAAGGATCAACACACTAAAATCTGTACACCTAAAGAAGCTAAGCAAGGAGGATCCTGGGTAAGATGATCAATCCTCACTCAGAAAGGCAAATGGGACAGACATTAGAAGAAGGAGAAAACAGGGAACAAGACAGGAGCCTCCCACAGAGGGCCTCTGAAAGACCCGACCCAGCAGGGTATTGAAGTAGATGCTGAGACTCATAGCCAAACTTGGGAAGAAGTCTTTTTATCACCTGTGTCGTTGTCTTCATGCCCAGCACAGTATTAAGAACATAATACTAAAGTCACCAAACACTTGGTGCTTAAATGAACTGAATTCTTAACACCCACCTTCAGATCTCTTTTTTTTATCCTTTTCCTTACCCTCTACCCATGGGTGGAGACATTTTTTTTGAATACTAAAGTGAAACCCAGACCTACAGAGAACATAACTACTTCAAATTGTTTTTTTTCTGTCTTTTTTACTTTTATCTCTCCAACTTTTACAGTATATCTCAGGCTGGCTTAAAATCACACACAATGCCCCTGTCTCAGCATGTCAGGCACTAGGGCTCCAGGTATACGACTCCACACTCAGAACAAGCACCTCCTTCACAATTACTTTACTGATGGATGGTGATGCAGCTCTTTCGAGGAACACTTGCCTAGCATGGGTGAAGTCCTGGGTCTGATCCCAGCACTACAAAATGAAAATAAAATACTCTAGCTGAAAAGTGCACCATTTATGCCTAACCCAGTTACCATTTACAGAGCACCTGCAATGGGCAGTGTTTACAAGAGGTCTTCTCCTATTCTACGAGGAAGATTTAGTTATTTGTATATAGTAGCTAATAATTTTTATTGCACCAGTTCTCTTGAAAACTTCATGTACTTAAAAATTAATATTTACATGGCTTTTTAATATTCAAAATGACCTATCACTGAACTGGGAGGTGCCATGGCTAGCATGACTCTAGAAGCCTGACAGGGTGATAATACTCGTATAGAAAATCTGGGATCAGGTAGGTCACTTGTATTCTGATGGGGTGGTACTAACTGCTCAACAACCCAAACCTTGGCACATATATTAGTTGCAGCACAGGATAGGTGTGTATGTGTGTGTTGGGGTGGGGGCGTTAGTTCCCTTCATTAGGAAGTCTCTATAGGCAAGCACACCCAGGCTGTAATATCCAGGAAGAGAACACTGTGTTATTAGTTTTTGAACATGCTGCTACCATTTGCACTCTTCCAAAAGGAAGTCTTTGTCATCCCTCTGAGCTTCATCCCAATTTGCCAATTTGCCAGTTTCCCATGGGGCTGAAGCAAGGGTCCTTGACATGGCCATGCCTATGTCAACAATACACATTCTCTCAGGACTTCATCTACTCTTTACACATTCATTCAAGGCTTCCTCAGTTTCCCACGGGGGAAGGATAATTACCCTTCAGATATTTAGCCACTGTAACTATATTAGTTATAATTTTTAGAGGACAGTAAATAAAGCAATATATGCCCACAAATAATGACTCTGTAATCATTGTTTCCTCATAGTTATTTCTAAGTAGGTCACACTTACGGTATGCTTGTTATGCTTCAGACACATATTTTACATCTTTCCTTTAGTCAGTCAACAAACACTTTGAATTTGCTGAGAGCCTGGAGCCGTAACAGAGCAATGAGAAAACAAGTAAAATCCTCTGATGCCGCTGAAGGAAGCAGACAAGTACAGGAATGAGGAAGGATGCTGTAAAGCCTGGGAGACTACGGCACGTGCCACTAATCTTCCAGCAACTGTACACCTAGGAGAAACTCTTCCTTACTGCTATATTGTTTTTAGGAGTAAAAATGTGTAAAGCTTTATGGAGCTAAAGTAGAGGAGGAATGTATGTAAGGGGCTTTTAGTGGCTTTAGGGCCTCTACCCTACATCATCTCTGTATTCAACCTAACCTAATTTTTTTCAAAATGAGTTCCTGATGTTTTCTTGGTCTTATATGAAGATCCCTGAATTGCAGCTTCAAACTTCTAAAAGCTATCAATACAGGCATTTTTTTTGCAGAAATGGTCACCTGTGTCTTACTTACTATTCCAGTTGTTGTCATGAAACATTCTAAAAAAAGCAGCTTAAGGGAAGAAGTGCTTACCATAGCTCACAGTTCCATACTCCAGGCCAGCATGGTGGGAATGCTGCAGTGGTAGAGCTTGAAGCAGCTGGTCAAACCACAACCACATTCACAAAACAGCCGTGAATGCACACTGCTGTTCAACTCTCCTTCTCTATTTATGTGGTCCAGAACAGCAGCCAGGAAATGGTGCTACCCAGAGTAAGCAGGTTTTCCCAACTCAGTTAACGTAATCAAGATAATAGCCCTCTCCTAGGTGAGAGGCCCTTAACACTAACCATTCCACACTAACCACACCCTAACCAGATGAGGCCGCTACTGGAGAGGTTAGTAGAAATGCTGACATTTGATTTACTAAAGACCACCACAGAAAACTTTATTGCTTGTCTTAAAAACAACCCAGAAAATAGTATCATTATCTCGACGGGGACATTAAAGACAAAGAAAGACTGCCAGGGTCAACAATGTATCAGGATTCCAAGCCAGATTCCTCTGTCCTGAAACAGGGGAGATCTTGGCTACCAGCATGTAACAGGTAATGGTGTCAGGAGACACATCCTGTGGCTAGGGAACCAGAGGGATGTGGGAAAGTCTTAAGTCTGAAGTACTTTTTTCCCTCTCCAAAAGGCATATTTGGCTCCCACTTGACCCTATGAATAACAACCTGTGAGGTCTGTTTGTTCTCCTGGTCATTTCATACTCTCAGAAGCTTTGACTTGAAAATGAGACAAATGGTTTCACTGCTGTCATCAATAGAAAGAGAAGATAAAAAGAAACCTATTTAAATGGCTGTTAAATATTCACAAGGAGAACTGTTAGGTCTGCCCTCTCTCTCTCCTCTGCCCATCTTGTGCAGATAACCTGTCACACTGGAGTAATGGTCACAGGCAGTGCCACATCAGCAGATGCCACAGACAGTCACAGGAAGGGACACCAACAGTAGCATGAGCTCTCACCCTCAGGGGAACTTGGTTTGTTAGAAAAGTGACTCAGTAAAGGATCTTTAATGTGGCTTTCTCAAGCAGCCCAAGACAGGATACCCTGGAGAACAACAGACAGGAAGAAATGACAATCCAAATTAAAAGAGACACGTAAGAGGGTATAAGTTGGTATCAACTCTTCAGATGCATTTTGTTTTAATTCACCAAAACTTAAAAGGTAGGTCTATTTTGATCTAGAAATTTCTTTTCTAGGACACTTACTGCACAAGTGTCCAAATACATCTAAAGGTATAACTGCAGACATATTTGTAATTTAAAATGTATAGCCTGGAAAGAGGCAAAGTGAACATGCTTCAATAGAGAAATGTATAAGTAAATTATCATTTATCTGTATAGTAGAGCATAGTGTTCAGTAAGTAAAGAGCACAGGGAACATGTCATGGAGGAAAGGGGTCTGCAAACATTGCTATGCTGTCCGGTGTGTGACACAAACCTCAAGTCCTAGCACTCAGGAGGGAGAGGCCAGCTCTGCCTACAAAGTACCAGGACAGCCAGTACTTCATAATAAAGAGACCCTGTATAAAAAATGCAGTATACAAAGCAATGTATATGGGATGTTCCCATTTATATAAAATGTACAGGTACATAACTTTGTTTTCATGTAAAAGACAAGAATGATATATATCAGACTGCTCATAATTAATTCTGGGGAATGGGCTCATGTTGGATCTGGCACAGAACAGCCCTTCACTATTTACTATATAGTCTTTTCCCATGGAAACTTTAATGGAAGCATATGGTATTTACAGTTTTTCAAGACTAGTTGGCATATTTTGAGATGTTTCTCTTACAAAAAATTAAACAAATCAGACATTGATACTCTAGCAAATGAAGCTTTAAGCACACAATTTTATGTTTCATTTTGGTTCTTATAGGTGAACAAAATTCAATGCAATAAATAAGAGAACTGTGAACATTGTACTTTGAGACATATTACTCATTCACTCTCAAGTTATTCTGCTTCATAAATACATACTGGGTTTCAACTTTATCAATATAGCCTTAGTTATCATTCCTGTTTTGGTCCATGGATTCTCCCACAATTCTGGATGCCTGCCTGACTGGCATTTGTACCCAGGAGTCCCAGTGCCTTTAAACCTCAGTCAGCGTCACATGAAACACCTGGGTTTCTAAGGATAGCCCCATTACCCTACTCAGTGCATTTTCAACTCACTCTTGGAGAATTCTCAGCAGCTTCTATAACTGCTGGTCAAGAGCTTCTTCTATGTTGCCTCACATTGCCTGCAAGGGCCAGGCTTCTGCTTGGGTGGCATTGTATGTCCCTACTATGTTACCTGTAAAATAGTCCCGGTGCACACGTGTGTCTCTCCACACTCCACTCCCTCCTGTCCATACCCCCAGTGGGTAATAAACTCTTCAGATCAACGAAGAGGTTATTCATCTCAGGACCAGCTTTCTCCCTCAGGCACAACAGGTACCAACTAGATTACTATCTTTCCAGTGAACAAATAGAAATAATCAGTCTTCTTTCTAGTAGGTTCTCCTTTTCCCATCCTCTCAACTGCCCACCCCTCACCTATTCTCTTCAGCATTCCTCCCTAGTTGGCAATTCAGCAGAAGCAGCGTAGGCATCAGTAATTTGCACTTCTCGGATGAGAGCATAATCCTTTCAAATTCAGTCATGAATGGAATTTAAAGGGCTTTATTTTGGTATACTCAATGGTTTTCAGAGAAAACTTGAAAAATTCAAAACTACTGAAACTGAATACTCCAGTGGGCCCTAAAATTCCACTGAGACTCTCACAAACCAGTAAAGATGAACATTTATGAATCACTAGAGGGTTAAAGACCAAGTCCCTTAATTATCAGTCTTAAATATTATCTCACGAGGGGTGCATGAGCAGCAAGAACATAATCATGTCATTTACAAATCACTTCATAATAGCTCCCTGTGATTTCGGCTTATTAGGGGCTGTTATTATCCTGTTACTCAGAGGTCATTAGCACATTCTTCAAGCAATATAGATCACAAAATACCAAGTGACAAGGGGAGAACATGAAGTATCTCAATTATGTCCTTTGGAAAGGGCTGCCATGACCTCTGCCTACAATGAGAACTATGAAGTCTGAAAATGTTAGCTCCCTTTCTCTACTAAGTGAGTATTGGGGCTTACCTAAAGGGAATAATTAACATTTATAGTATGCTTTCTCTATGCCAGGCACAGTACTAAAGACTTTGCTATAGTTTGCAAAACCGTCACCAAAACAAAGAAACAAACACATAAAAAAACCTTTGGAATAAGCTTATTTTATAAATGAGAAAATTTAACCTTCATGGAGGTTGAGTAAAAAATATACTTAAGATTCCCTATATGCTGAAAGGGACCGGAGTGGTGAATTTGAAAATGTACATTGCAGGCCTGTCTGTGGGGACAGCTTCATACCAGCTGCTGCAAGTGTTGCTTTAGTCATCATTGGCTAAGAGAGACTGACAAAGTACTTTCCTCAGGACTGTCAGACAAGTGGCTGATGATAGCAGAGCTATGAGGGTTTAGATTTTAGGTCTCTTTGAGGAACAGTTGCAACCGATTGTATATATTCCAGGGTTCCCCAAGGAGAATGCCAAGGCTTTTTTTGGACCTCAGATTCTCCACTTCAATTCCTTTCCCTCACTCACCCCCCAATGCTCCTCCCTGCCTCTCTTGTCTGCAAGGTTGATGACTATAGATTCTCTGCCTATCCAGGCCTGTCTTGATGCCAGGAGAAGTATCCCATGCCTACAATTCTAGGTGTCAGGAAGCCAAGGCCAGCCTGTGCTACCTAACAAGATCCTCTCTCAAAACTACACATGAACTTTGCCTCTGAGACCCTAACCTCTGCCAGCAGGATAGGAAACAAGCCAGCTGGCCTCATTCTTAACTTGCTGCTCTTTTCCCAGATAGAACAGTGCAAAGAAGACTCTACACATAACTCTAAAGACTCATCTTAAGTAATCACCTCTACCCCTTGTACCAAACATTTTGGAACTGTTAAGCACAAGCCCTGGTGGTGTCTGCTAATCTGCAACAATATCAAACTCTACAGTACAGTTTTCTGCACTTTAGACACTAAGATGCACACGTATTATTCCTAATTCTCTAACATACTGTCAGCCCATATGCTTTTCTTTCTGGCTGTTCATGGCATACTACCTACTGCTTACAATAGGAACTGAGTCTATCCATGCTGCCATTTTTATGTGGATGTGGTCATCACTGTACTTGAAAAACCATCCTGGATAATCTCATTTTACTCTAAATGGCTACTATATACTCAATGTCCTCACTCAAGGAACTTCAAACTTAGTTTTTCTGTGTGTGAAAAAAATAGCATATAAAATAATAGAGTAGTGAACTTATTACTCTCATATTTATTACACTACATTAAAGAAATATTTTAGAAATGAAAGCTAAGAGGATGAGCACAGTTCAGAAGTTTCTGAAGAGTTTTGTTAGTATTAAAAGTTCATGGGAAAAGCACTAACAAGGCCTCCCAAGTTCTAATGGATTTATCAGACAAGCACAGATTCATGTTTAGGGAGAATTAGTAAATTGATGAGAACTCTAAAAATCCTTATCTATAAATACACATGCATTTTAGATATATTTCCACTTGTATGCTAATAGTACAAACGGTGAGGTAAGTATTCTTTATGGTTCAGCAAGAGCATTCACACATACTCTGCTTATGTCTCCATACTGACAAGCTCACAGTGGGTATCTTCACTGGGAGAGAGAGAGAAGTCCATGCCCAGAGCTTCTGTAAGGACCAGCAGCTCAGAGCTTCATGTCTTGATCTCATGGCTCAAGAATCAAATAGTAACACTACAGAAAATGTACCAAGATACAGAATATAGCTAACGTTTTCTTTTAAAGATAAAATGCCTTCTAATCAGCCGGAAACAGAATGGAACAGCACTGCCACCTTGGAAGAAAGGAAAAGGCCTTGGAATGAGGGTAGAACTAATACGTATGGTTTAATATGCTGAAGATCTTGGGAAATTACTGCTCAACATTTGCCATATGGAGTATATCTATACAGTCGTGATTTGCTGACTGAGAGGGGGACTGGATAATTTATCTTGAAGCAATCCCATTGTTATGTGAACATCACAGCATGGACTAATGCGAGTTACACAATTAAATCAGTCACTTTATGGGGCTTCTTACCACAGTCAAGAGATGTTGTAAATAAGACATACTGTGCCATAGCAGACTTCCTTTTACAACTAAAAGCAGTATACACTAAGGTAATGAAAAAGTACAGCACAGTAAGAAAAAACAGCAAATAAGTTATTTTATCATCATCCAGCTACTAAGTACTATAATAAAGTCATCCTCATATCCAACTGACAGTATGACAGGTTTGCCCACATGAGCATCACCTCAAAAATGTAAGGAATGCATTGTGCTATGACACGATGCCTATGCTATTAGTAAGTAATTTTTTTTCAGATCTTCGATTCTTTTGGAACCACTGTGGTGAGTCATTGACCAAATTCTATTTTGTAGCTGTGTATGTTATCAGTAGCTGGTGGCCTGGCCAGTTAACCGCAACCATAGCCTGGCCCCTCTTTCCGCAGTATGTGGCACCAATCCGTAACCCACACCCAAGTCACATAGTGAATTTATTTTTCATAGATGCTGATTAAATATATCTTGCCATAGTTTATGAAATATACGTATTGACTTATTTGGAGATAAGAATATTTCAGTGTCCAAAGCTGAAATAATTATTATATATTAATTACTTAAATATGTAT
>CM053750.1:26260397-26279607 GCA_028658305.1 Pachyuromys duprasi | reverse complement strand
GTATGAGACGGTTTCTACAATCAAGGACCATGTGTGGATGTGGCCTGGAACCCCTGCTCAGATGGGGCTCATGATAGCTAGGTGTAGGACTGAAGACCCTAGTGAGAACATGGACTGTTTCAGTCATGATCTTGATGGCTGACTCTTTTACCCTCCCCCATACAAGCTGGGGAGTGACAGACTGGCTAGATCCTAGGGGAGTACATTGCAGCCAGCCCTGAGGAGACAGGATAAGCTGGGTTGGATGGAAGGGGAGGAGGTCCTCCCCTGTTGGTGGACTTGGAGGGGGCGGGGAGGAGGGAGATGAGGGAGGGAGTGGGAAGGTAGGAGGGAATGAGGGAGGGGGCTACGCCTAGGATTCAAAGTACCTAACCTGTGATTGAGATAAAAATAAATAAATTAAAAAAAAAACAAGGAAATCACAAAATTTGCAGGCAAATGGTGGGAAGTAGAAAAGATCATCTTGAATGAGGTAACCCTGAAGCAGAAAGACACATATGGTGTATACTCACTCATAAGTCGATATTAGCTACATAATATAGGATAAACATACTAAAATCTGTAATCATAAAGAAGCTAAACACCAAAGAAGACCCTAGGGAAGATGCTCAATCCTCATTCAGAAGGACAAATGTGATAGAGATTGAAAGCAGGAAAAGACAGAAAACAGAACAGTAGCCTACCACAGATGGGCTCAGAAAGACTCTACTGATCAAGGTATCAAAACAGATGCTAATGTTAGAAATTTACATTAACCTTACTAGTTCTTAGAAACTAATGAACATACAATTGCCAAATACTATTCAGATCTGGTAAGTAACGAGACTGGGGATTCAGCCCAACTTTACTGACCAAGTGTAATAGCTTTGTTTGTAGTGTTACTGTGTCTCTGTGGTGAACAATTTCATTGTTGAACCAAGAGGTACAAAGTTAGTTCACTATTAGATACTGCTGTGTGAAGATACAAGCAAAGGTGAAGGTCATTTTTTTTTATGCTGAAAATGTCATAGGTCTGTCCATTCATTGACTTATCATCCAGATTCAGAACAAAGTTACAAAGGACTACTTGCTAGGTTTTATATTTCTGTTCAGATAGCCATGTGTCAGTTTCCCAAACAGCTTTCAGAAGCAATGTGGCATCACCAGATGGATTAATGATTTCCTAGACACTCTCTGAATTGGCCTGTGTAAAACATTGTGTGAAAACCAGCTTTGCTCTGGCTTCCCTTAGGTTTCATGAGACCCACGGCCTGGGTCCTTCTCTCCCTGGCTGATGGTTATTCTCTGGCTTTTTTCTTTTGTAAGCTGTGGTTCTTGACCCTTTGCCTGGACTCACTCTGCTTGGTAAGACATCCATCTGCTGCCTTCTACATCCACTGCAAAGCCCATTGGCTGTAACAAGGATTCTGAAGGTAGGAGGCTTGGTTCGAATATGAGTTCTATTTACTGGCTGTATAACTTGGGTGCATTTCTTAGTTTTTCAGTGGCTTCTGGCCTTCTACAAAATGAAAATAAAAATATTTTCTATCTCTCAGTGCCTGAAAATATTAAGGATATTACAAAGTGAGTGTGCAGACATTTAACATCTTTTAAATATCGGTGACATTGGATATAGAGTGACTTCTCTTTGGACTGTGGCTCTCTCCCGTGTATATAAAGTCCTGAAGTCATTTATAGGGTGTCCATCAGTGTTACCAAATAGTTTCCAAGACCCAGACTTCCCAGTGGGATGCAGCCTTCTCTCTGTGGAAGTGCAATGCCTGTGAGCGACTGCATGAGTTCTGAGGACTTTCAGGCCAGAATCATATGTTGGCTAGAACTTTCAAGGCATTTAATATGAGTAATGGCAGCTGAATCAAGAGCGTGAATATGTTTGAAGGGGCCAACCAAACCAGGTGAGCCTTGAGCAGATGTGAACTTTGTGTCTACAGCTTGACACACTTTGGGATCAGTTCTGACAGGAGGAAGAGCAACTCACCTTTGCCTAAATTTTTGTCATACTAAGTCTGAAGAAAATTATGACACATTTTATAACTCAGTTAATTTTCCTTGGGAAACACAATTGTCTGTAATTAAATCCCAATTATTCAACATGTGGCCTCTCTTCCGTTTTCCTGCCTACTGTCTGATTACTGACCGCTTTATGCCATATAGCCCAAACCAAACACATCTGGCTGTGTCAGTCACCTTGTTTGATGTTGTACAAGGGCCGAAGATAAACAGCTTAAATGAAGGAATTATTTGTTCTGACTCACAAGTTTACAGGTTTGTTTTCAGTCTTTGACTCTGATGATTCTGAGTCCATGGTGAGACAAAATATTATGAGGCTGTGACTGAGGCTACCATGCTCAAGGATGATGAGATGCAGAAAGACAGTGACTGGGGATCAAGGATATCCTTCAAAAGTGTACTGCAAGTGATCTACATCCTCCAACTTCACTTCCTGAAGTTTCTACTCTAGATAGTGTTTCTAGCCAGGGACCAAGCATTTGAACAGAGCCTAAGAAGAACACTTTATTAAAACGAAAACACTCTATTACTTCATCCAGAAAGAATTTCAAGTCAAGAAACAATAACCACTATAAATACAGAGTCTGGGCTTCAGTACTTGTGTTATAGGCTGACTGCTACCTTATTTTGGTCCCCTCATGATTGCAGTAGAAAGGCCACTGCAATGGCATTTTCAGTACATGGTAAAATGGGATTTGTTTTGCAGGCAATAAGTAATCATCAAGGGGCAGTGGAAGTAATCAATGATGGAAAATTAATGAGGGAAGCACTTGGTACAAGGAGCCATTCTGAATACACTGATCTGAGAGGATTCTTGCTGAAGACAGACTATGCAGATCCTGGGGCATGAGAGAAGGTGAAGAAAACATGACCACACACCAATAATAGCAGCATCAATAGAACAAGATTCTTCGGTATAACTGCATTTTATAGGAAGTACACAGATCAGATCAGAAGGTTAAATAGGATGACCACAGGCTGGAAGAAAGTCTTACTGTCCTTCCCCCAAGAACCAATATGGTGGAGTCCTAACCCTCAACATCTTGAAATATAACCTTATTTGAAGTTTGAGTATTCTCAAACATACTCAAATTATTTTAAATTCTTCCAGTCTGGCTGGTGTCCTTAAGGAAGAACACTTCCCAGGATCCTGAGCCTCTTCACGTACCTGGCATCTATAGAAAGGAATGTTAGGCCTAGTACTTACTGTCAACGTTATAGACTCTACTTGCTGATTCTGCTGGACTTACTTGGTGTATACATTTCTTTCCCAGCATTTATGATATGACATTGTATTTGTTGATTATACTTATTTTTCACTACATTTCCTATGACAGGCTTTAGCTCTACAATATACTTATAACTGTAATCTTAAAAATCTTTACTGCTTTATCCCAGTATCTGGAGAATGTAATTTTGACTTCTATCCAAGTCATAAACACACCACTGCTTAGTCTTTACATAACTCACTATTTTTTTCTTTTGTCTTCACATATGCTCTTCTAAGATGTCCTTATTTTGATCCTATTTTAAATTTTTTATTTATTTATGTGTATATGTGTTACGCTTTCAATAAAAATGGCTCCCAAAGGGTCATATATTTGAATGCTTACAGCAGGGAGGGGTACTATTTGAAATAATTAGAAAGATTAGAAAGTATTATTGCAGGAAGTACAAAAGCCATGCCAGGCCCAGGCTCTCTCTCCCTGCTTCCCATGGATCAGGTTGTAGCATGCTTCTCAGCAACATGTCTGCCATCACAGCTCCTGCCATGACAATCACAGACTAAACCTCTGAAACTGAAGCAAGCCCCAATTCAATGCTCTCTTTTTATAAGTGTTGCTGTGCTGTCTCTTCACAGCAAAGAACAAAGACTAAGGCAGCATGTATGAATGTGTGTAAATCCATACCACATTGTACACAGCCTACAGAGCCCCAAAAGAGCACTTGCATCTCTAGGGTGAGAGTTACAGGTGGTTGTGAGCCGGGGGACTGAACAGAAGTCCTCTTCAAGAACAAGCGGTCTTAACCGCTGAGTCATCTCTCCAGCCCCATGAACCTATGTTTTGAACTATGATTTGGTTATTATGACTCAGTTGTAGAACCACTTCATCCAGGAAGCCTTCCGTAGCTTTTCATGGCAGAGTCGTGAATCTTTCCCCTGTATTTCCAGAGTGCCTTATTCTTAGAAGTTGTCATCCATATGACTCATTCTGAGTCCCAGGCAGAATAGCACAAGTGACTCATTCCACCTAGTTTGAGTCCAGTAGGGGCAAATGGGCACTCTTATCAACACGGGGTACTGGAAACTGATGACAGAGGACATTAAATGTACTTTCCAATGATGTGTGAATTTGCATCGTTCCTAAATATATATTTGGTAGCTGAGTTCCTGAACACTGGGTGTTGTGTGGTATCAGCCTTTAAATACTGTTGGGAATCCACCACCTGCTGATTATACAAGTGAAGGATTCCTGTCCTCAGTCATAAACATAGAGGTTTATTCTGAATAGCATTTATTGCCTTTTGACAACTTTGTTCTGTCAGGCTCCCAGGATCCCAAGGACATAAAAATGTTGATTTCTTTTTAATCAATGACTTTTAGAACTATTATTAAGCTGAAAGTCTTTGAGACTCTCAGTATCTGCCCATCTCCTCCATCTGCTCCTCCGAGGAAGGAATGGTAGATGATGTCAGAGACTGGAGGGGCACAGACCAATGAGGCAAGAATCCAAACCCAGTAATTACAAGGCCAAGTGCCCCTGGGATTGCTGAAAATCAGACTACCGACAAGGAGGAAACAGAAGTTCCTAGAATCAGGGCAAGAGGTATCCAACTCATACTGAATATATTGGGTTGACAGGCCAGTGGGGGAACAGCAAATACTGCTTTAATTTTGCCCCATATGCTAAACTTACTCTGAGAAACACATTTAAATTATATTTTTTAAAAAATTGAGGAAGAAAAGCTGTCAGCCAAGGAAGTTTGTGTTTAAGTGCATCTTATCAGGCACACTGTAAATCCTGGGCCAATTCAAAGTGCCATTTAATGAGCATCAGGCTTTCCCTAGAGAGAGGAATATTTTTCATCAAATTCACTACTCCTTCAGGGGTTGAAGTGGATTTGGTTTTATGAACAGTCATATCTTTTTCATAAGGTGTACTTTTGCTTTCACCCAGGTTGGCATAACTCATAAACGAACCTTTAATTATCTTTTCCAGGGGCAAACCCCTTTCCTGGCAGCTGCAAGTCCCACTGAAACCGATAACTTGTGCATAGCTTGTGCAATCAGCTGCTATTTTCTCTATCCACAGTAAATAGCAACAGTTCCTTCCATGGGAAAAGAAGGAGATGCACAAAGAAGGACTAGCTGGCAGAGTGACATTCAGTAGGACTCTCCTAACACAGTGTCTCTAATACCCACCTATCCTTTGGTGCTTTGTGGAGAAATGGAGGCGGTGTCCCATCTTTCTCATCAGCCACCTTTCCTGTAGAAGCAGCCATATCTATAGAAGTCTGCTCAGAATGGTCAAATCCCTCTTCCTAGTGTCAATGATCAGTAGGCTTAATTAATTCCACTTCTCTCCTCTCCCTCACTTCTCCCATCCACCGAAATTAATGTAGGCATCTTTATCCACTGTCATTGGGCTGCTGGACTTTTTACTTAGCTTGCTAGAGATGTTGAGTGCCAGAGTTGCCTGCCTGACACCCACCCACAGGCTCCTGGGTAGGAGCACATTGGCAGCCTTTCCTCTAGGATAAGGAGGTAGGTGAGCTGAGATCTTATTTCCCCCTCTTCTCCCTTCTGAGGCCAGAGGTTGGCTTACAGGAAAGAGCGCACACTCTTTGGCATGGTGCACAAGTGGACAGCATTAATTGGATGATATTTTGGGAATAATATTCTGGAAGCAAAAACTGAAGGCAGGGAGTAAATTAGCAGCTGATTAAAACAATTTGGTCCTATATTGGCCTCAGCTGCATTTTGCCAGGACTATTATTTAGAGAGACTGAATGAAAAACATACAGTGACCACATTGGGAAGCAAGCCCTGTGCTAGATGCTTTACACACCCAAACTCACTTTGGAAGAAAGTAATTCTTGCTCAAGATGCCTCTTATGATGCCCACACTCTTAGACTGTGGCACTTTTCACAGCTTGTCCATATTATATATTTATTTGTAAAAGCTGATATTGGGATTTCAAAATATGGCCACACACATTAATCCTTCCAACACTGTATACTGATAAGCACCATTTAGGTTACCTTCCAGTATTCGCTTTCCCCGAGCATTGCCTGCATCACTGCTCACAGCGAAGATTCCTGTATAAGATACATACGATTTTTTTTTTGTTGTTGGTTTGTATTTGAGACAGAGTCTTGCTATGATAATACTGAGAGAGCCTGAAACTAACTATATAACCCAGGTTGGCCTTAAACTCATAATCCCCTTGCCTCAACCTCCCAAGTGCTGGGATTAAAGGCACACAATATCACATCCCAATACAAAATCAGTTAAATAATTCATTTCTCCTCTATATGTCTATCTATCTATCTATCTATCTATCTATCTATCTATCTGTCTGTCTGTCTGTCTGTCTGTCTGTCTGTCTGTCTGTCTGTCTGTCTACCTATGTATCTATCTATCTATCTATCCTCAATCCACCAAGTGCCTGGGCTTCATATTCAAAAAGTTTATTGAATGAACAAATGACCTAGTTAAGACACTGTGGGAAGTATATGAGTAAAACTAAAACTCACAGAACTGTAGAAGCAATCATGATACAAGAAAGAATTAAGCAGGTGGTTTCTGGGATCCTTGGCAGTATATTGTCACTTGGGAATGTATCTTTTAATGCCCATCTGTTCACCATGATTCTGAGCCCTGTTCGGAGTATCCAGAGAGATTCTGATTGGCCTCTTTGGATTGGGTATCTGGTCATGAGTGGACCAGCTACAATCAGAAGGATAGCAATAGTATGTATCTATTGAGGGATTGTCCCTGTGGCCAATGAGGAAGGCAGTGCTCGGGGAAAGTTGAGTACTGGAAAGTAACCTAAGTGATGCTTACCATGATATAGTATTGGAAGCATTAATGTAAACATGTTTTGAAATCCCAGACTCAGCTCTTGAGGTCTATGTGATCCTGGGAAAATTAGTATTTCTGTGCTTCATTGTCCTCACCTGCAGATAAAGGGCCATAATGGCGTTCAGCACTTAAACGTGTTTTGTTGAATGTGGCAATGCATTTAAGATAGTTAACACATTGCATGGCACCAACGCTCTCACAGCCATTAGCTTGTACTGGAGAGGGGAGCTGCTGCCAGAACGAGCTTTTTCCCTCAGAGCAGAATGAAGAATCCCTTAAAGGCTTCTGACAGAGAGCAGGAATGCTTGTAATGAAGACGTTTCAGATTTAGGAAATCATGATTTCAGTCAATCCATTGTGTTCACGGAGTGATTTAATCCACACTTTTACTGTTATTGAGAAATCAAAGCAATTTCAACATCAGCATCTCTAAAGACATTAAACAAAAATCACTGCTTCTGCACTTGTTGGTTCTACTGGGTGTGAAAAGGGATTCCATTCCTCAGTCAGCCTCTCTCCATGACCCCCTGTCCCGGAGATGGTCTCCACTGACCCGCTAATAAAACAGCAGGGAGCCAAGCCATCCAGATGTTGAAGGACTCTAACCCAATCACTAATAAGGCAAAACTCTTCTAATCCAGCAGATCCAGCAAATCGCTATGCGTATGAACATCTTTAAACCAAATGTCCGTTTCTAAACATGGCTCCCTTTAAAGAAAAGCGGCCAGTTTCTGGATGGTCCAGTCCTTTAATGTAGCAATAGGGATTGTTCCTGGAGTCGAGCTTGTGTATTTAGTTCTCTCAAAGGTGCTCTAAGTGAGCAGTAACCTCTGATCCACTCTCTCCTGCTTTCCCAGGGGTGGGGAGAACACAATTGAAAGTGTTACATGCAGTATTTACTAGAAAGCCACAGTAACTGTGACCATGTCTTAGTATGAGGCTAGAAAAATCCAACAACCGGTTAGAATATGGAGCCTTCCGACAAGCCAAGACACCTGCAGAAGTTTGTTTGTGGACAAAGGTGACAATATACAACAGTGGTAGCAACAAATAAATAAACTTTTTAAATAAATGGGTCAATTGATTATACATACAGAGAAAAAGAACTTTGATCACTGTCTGAAACCAACTTAAAATGAGGTGAGCCACCCAAGTAAATATAAAGGTAATGGCAAGAAAAAATGTCCTTGGGATTCTGATAGGAAGGGATTTCTTAGCTGGAGATAGTGGTGCTTGCCTATAGTTCCAGCACTTGGGAAGCTTAAACAGAAGAATAGCATTGAGTGTGAGGGCAGCCTGGGCTACATAATGAATTCAAGGCATGGTTTTCAAATAGAAAGTTACCAAAACAGCTCTAACTAGAGTTGTATTAGGCAAACAAAGACGATACCATTAGACTCCTGGCTCTACAGTTCAGCCTTTCCTCTGAAACCATTTTTGTTATTTTTCTTATTCACTTTACAATCTGGTTGTAGCCCCATCCCACCTCGCCTCCCAGTCCCACTCTCCCTCCCTCTCCCAGAAAAGGGGAGCCCCCACTTCCCACCTACCCCAGCTCCTAAAGTCATATCAGGACTGGGCATGTCCACTTTCCCTATGGCCTGACAAGACAGTCCTTCAGAGGCAAGTGATCAAAAAGCTGGCAGGAAAGTTCCTGTCAGATGCAGTCCCTGCACCCCTTACTTTCGGACCCACATGAAGCCTAAGCTGTCCATTGGCTACATTATGTGTGTGTGTGTATGTGTGTGTGTGTGTATGTGTGTTTGTGTGTGTGTGTATGTGTGTGTGTGTTGGGGGAGGAGATTTAGGTACAGTCCATGCATGCTCCTTGATTGATGCTGGGCCCTGGTTAGTTGCCTCTGTTGGTCTTCTTGTGGAGCTCCTGTAATCTCCAGGTCCTTTTTCTTTCCTCCCTCCACAAGACTCCCTCCACATCTCTGATAGACTCCTGTCTACAGGCTTAGCATAGTATCATTTATAGAGTCAGGGGTTGGCACTCTCTCAGGGTGGGTCTTTGGTTGGGTCAGATATTTGTTGGACATTCCTTCAATCTCTGCTCTATCTTTATCCCTGAATATCTGCAGAGTAAATTTTGGGTTGAAGTTTTTGTGGGTGGATTGGTGTTCTTCTGCCTTTACTAGGAGACTAGTCTAGCTACAGGGTGTCTTCTTCAGTCTCTATGGCCTCTCTTACCAGGAGTCTCTGCTTCATTTCCCCTTAGATCCTCCTGGGATCTAGCCTGACTCAGATCTCCAGCTTGTCACAGAAATGCCACCACCCTCAGTTTCTCTTTTCTCTATAGGCCTCTGTCCTCTCACTCCCACCCTCCCTAGATCTGTTCTCCATCCTCCTAACTCCCTGTGGCCCCTCTCCTACCTTGCTCCTTCTCTTTGACCACTACCTCTGTCTATTCTGTTTTCTCTTCCAAGTGAGATTTATACATCCTCCCTTGGATCCTCCTTGTTTTCTTTGGGTCTCTGCTTTGTAGTATGTTTATCCTGAAGTATACGGCTAAAATCCACTTGTGAGAACATACCATGTGTGTCTTTCTGGATCTGGGTTATCTCACTCTGAAACCACTCTTAAGTACCGGAACCCCTCCACCACAATCCGTGCAAGCAAAGTGACACCTGGTTCTCTTCCATACTTACCTCAGTTCATGTTGCCCAGAAAACGCAGGGTGCTCTTCCATGCTTAGCTCAGTTCATGCCTCCCAGAGAGTGCTGGATGGGTCCGGCCGTAATTATGCTGGAACACTTTATCAAATGTGTCTTCAAACTGGTTGTTTGGAGGTTTTATTTTCCCTTTGAGACATATAGAACCACTTTAGCAGGGGATTGGAGTAACAGCTGAACAAGGCAGTTTCTGGCATGAGCTTCGTTGATTATAGCCAGATTCCTCTCTAATGTGGCTAATCCGGTCTATACTCCTGGTAGCCATGTGCGAGAGTATCTGTGGCTTCACATCCTTGCCAATGTTAGCCAACACTTGGTTTGTATATGAAATAGCTATCCCATTATTATTTCAGTTAGTAGTTATGTAGTTAACAATGCTGTTTAGTATGTTTTTATGTATGTATTATCTATTCAAGGTAGATTTAGAATTTTCAGAAAAGCTTATGTCTTCTGCACATTTTCTATTAGCTTTGTTATCATTTAAGTTTCTCTATTTGATAATGATTCTTTGTAGGCTCTATTTTATTTTCTGGAAGATTACCTTGGCTACTTTGAATCCTTGTACTTTTGCATTTTCATAAAGCTTTTAGATATATTTATATTCCCATCACAAACCTGATGTGATTTTTTTTTCACTTAGAACAAAGATTAAAACTGGGAGTAATTGAAATCTTCACAACATTTAATTTTCAATTTTATGGATAGGATATTTCCTTCCATTTATTAGGCTTTTGTTAGTACTTCTCAATAATACGTGTACTTTTAGTCCTTTTCATATTTCTTAGGTTGAAATGCAGAAGTGAAAGGAACTTATTTTATATCTAGAAACTCTATTGTTAAATATATTATTACAAATCTGATTTAGACTATTATGAATTTTATATGAATACAATTATATTATTTAATAATAACAGCTTTGTTCTCCCAGTACTGTGATATTTTCCCATGATGCTCTCTGTGTCTCTTAGTCTTTATTTTCATTTTCTCTCATTATACTTGGTAATAATTTTGACCACTTTCCAGTTCACTAAATTTATTTAGCTCTACCTAATATGATGTTAAATCTACTCATTGTAATTTTAATTCAAATTATTATAATTTTCTTTTTAGAAGCTTCACTTTCAAAGTTGCTTATTGCTTTATTATAATTTTCATATTTCTTGAAAATATTTTAGAGCTTGTTTTTAAACAGAACAAACTTTTATGAATTCTGTTTGCCTTTATCAGACATATTTTTAGTCTGATTATAATGCTTATTTTTTATGTTGTATCTGCTCCTGGTTAGGTAAAAATAAGTCTGGCATTATTTCCAGTAAGAACCTATTTTATGCTTTATAAGGACTGTTTGTTAGGCAATTTTGCTATATAATTTCAGGAAATGGGTTCTGTTCTTTCTAAGAGGTCATAAATTACATCTAGGTCCAAGTGAAAATTGCTCAGCTAAAATGTATGGCTCTCAGCATAGGGAGGGATTCATTCTTATATTGGGTCCTGCTCCATAATTACTTCAATGGCCCATTTTCGAAATTAAGCTATCAAGAAAGGCTTTACCAGGTGGAATCAGAGTGGTCACTCCCTCATTATCATTGGGCCATTTCTGGAACACCCCTGCAACATCCACATACAAACCAAAGCATAGTAAAGTGAGTTATTATTTTCAGGGGTTAGGGTAGCAGTGTCTATAAGTTTCCACTCAAGTAGTTGCAATGAAAGAAGATGGTATTGGATTTCCTGACTGCAAAGATAAAACTTGCCCCAAGGAACTCAACACCCCTAAGTCCTCATCAACTCCAAACAATCACCCTCTAGCTAATGCTCCTTTCTCCAAAGCAAGTACCAAATTATCTGTTCTCTACTTCTCCAGATTCCCCTATTCTGACTTGCATGAGTGGAATTATAAAACATATAGACTTTGTGACTAGCTTTCTTTACTTAGCACATGTTCTCATTTGCCTAAGTTGCAGCATGTGTCAGTTCTCAAACTTCTTCATGGCTAGGAAATGAACAACAACATATTGTTGTACCACATGTTCTAAATCCATTCATGCATTGATGAGCATTTGGATTGTTTTCTCCTTTTGGTTATTATGAGCAAGTACTTACCTTTTCTGGAGTAGTTACACATAATATTTAAATATTTTTTCCTCTTGATTATTGGATCTGTCATTTTTACTTATATTATTGAACATCTATCATATACCAGCTATTGTTCCTGCCCTTGAGCCTACATCATGAAAGCGTATAGTAACTACTCTTATCGATGTTGTAGTCTAGATCTAGAATTATCACTGACCATGTTTTTATTAATAAAGTTTTGTTGACATCTTTCCACACTCATTTGTTTACATATTTTCTAAGACTGCTTTGATGGTATGGCAGAGTTGAGTTGTTGTGACAGAGATTACAAGATCTTCAAAACCTCAAATACTTCTCTTTGACCACAGAAAGTGATTTCTGGTATGTTTTATAAGATCCCAGAACACTATAATGAACTTCATATTTATCATTTTCACATTGTTATATGGATACGTAGAAAAGTAAATTATTTTAAAGAAAAGCCAGATTATAGTATTTGTATGGTTTTGTGTTGGTACTATAGATTAAGGTTGAGAAAATATTTTTCTTTTAGAAAAATCTGTTTTAGATTTGTTATTGAAGACACTGCTCAAGAATCTTACTCATTTACCATTATAATTTCCCCCATGATATTTGCTAGCATTTTCAGAGGGATTTATTTAATGTTTATGTTTTGAAGAATACTGAGCAGAGGGACATAGACAATGAATTGGCAGTCTGCACATAATCTCCACTTTATCCTTGGAGGCGCTTGAACTTATTTTTTGTTAAAGACAGAGACTAAGCAGTGGAAATAAGTAGGCTTATAAGAAAGATGAAAGGGAAACGAAGCAAGGCAGTTTATATTAGGCAGTATGCTACAGGCTAAAATCCATTGGCATACTCTAGAGGAATTGTGCTTTTTCCCATTTTTATTAGAGTATATTAATTATGCAAAAATGGGTTTAGTTATGACATTTTCTGAAAAGAATTTTAAAATATGCATTAATGTCTTTCTTTTAAAGACACACTACTTCTTGTACTGTATCTATACAAATACAGATACAAACCATGAAACAGAAAACAGGTTTCACAAACCAGAGCTCACTCAATATGTCATGTTTCTCAGTAGATTCTTCAGTCCATGTGATATCACTGTACTGTCCTCAATCACCTATTGGAGGGTTACAAACAGATGATAATCCTTCTGCCTCAAATTTGCTTCCTTCTTTCAGTAAAGTTCAGTTAAGTTTGCTATTAATGAGGTGTGTTTTTACATCTAGACGTCCCTTAGTTTTCAGCATAAATAAGTTATCCATTATGACCTCAACTTCCCTTTTGTATTACCTCTTGGTGTGCCCAGTGCAAAACAAATGTGGAGCAAAGTACAAAACCAGGAGAGGAGCTGGCTGTTCTCTTATTCTCCAATGAATTTATTTGGTATAATTGATTGGGAAACAATGTTTCAATTCCATTTTATTGCACACATCAGAGTAATTTTCTGTCAACCTCAGTGATGTTAATATGACTTCAGTATGCCTTAGTACAACTACCTGGGGACAAACGAAATGTCTGAGAGACAAATTGTTCAGCTCATCTGAAATCAGTGCCTTTTTTTCTGACTATTGTATCAAAATAAAGGCTCCTTTTAAGCCTTAGTTGACTTTAATTTAAAGACAATGAATTCACATTAGGGATGCTGATTGCAGATGCCATTCACCGTCAAGAGCCAGGCTCAGACTCACATCAAAGTTTGTAGGTATTGCCTCTGACTGACCATGGCTGCACCTGTGCTTTAAGTGTCTTTTATAATAGTAACTGAAGTCCTACTTAGTGTCCTGTTCTAGGCAAATTATGTACAAACGAATAAATATTCTTCCACTACAATCTCATAGAATTCTTGAGACAGGACATAGGTACATGTGAAATAAGAGTACCAAAGTCCAAGGTGTAGGTGCTTGGATGAGCTTGGGCTTTGAATGACAGAAACTGTGATGCACTGGAAGCCAGGGAAGGAGAGTTAGTTCTTTAGAGAAGGAATTGCCCTTTTCTACCTTCTTCATACCTCTTGTTTATTATCTGGCATGGGAAATTAAATATTTGTTTCTTGCTCATACTTTTATCTGTCTTTCTCCAAGAATGGAATTTAGGAGAGCTTGGGTTTGATGTGAGACCACTTCCCTCCACAGTGACACAAACAGCTCATTGAAGGGAAGACCTGTGTGCTGTAGGGGACAGAGAGAAGTTTCTAGAGAGGTGCTGAAAATTACTCTACGCAAAAAAAAAAAAACAAAAAAAAAAACCCAGCCCCTTATGAGTTGCTACTGATGAAAGGGAAATGCCCATTTAATGGGATATATATTTACACACTTTCAAACTGCTGTTTTGTGTCTTAAAGATTAGTGGAACTTTATTTGTCATAGAAGGTTTGGAAGAGACATGATGTTCCCAGCACAGAGAAGAGCAGCTGCAAAGAACAGAGGACAGTCATGGCATGATGGAGTAACTCTCTAGTATGTTTGGAGGCCCAATAAGAATTAGCTACATAACAAGAGATACAAGAATTTGGGGGCAGTTGAAGAGTCTGCTGAGGTGAAGGCTTCAGAGTAGATAACTCAGAGGAAGTAATGCACAGCCAACTTTGGAATGCCAATAGGACATAAAGTAAGGAGGGGAAGGGGCTGTAATCTATTTCTGTGGATGGACTTTTTTCTTAGGTTTATCTTTTCTTCTTAACCTAAATGATTTGCTTCCCTGCCTTCTCATACTAAAAGTAACCCTGTTCTATTCCAGTCACGTTTTTAAGTGTTGAAGGAAATAAAACAAAGTCTTGCTGTCATGGCATTTATTTTCTAGTGAAGGAGACATATTCTGATAAAGAGAGAAGGGGGAACAGAATCAAGGAAGGAAAAAAGGAAATACAGGGGCTGGTGGTACATCTCAGTCTGTGAGGTACTTTCAGGAGGACTGGAGATCAATCCCCAGCACAATAAGTGCACTTGCAGAAACAGAGGGATCCCTGAAAACCACTACCTAGCCAGTATAACCTAATTAACAACTTCCAGGCCCAATGAAAGACTGTATCAAAGGATGTGGATAGTTCCTGAGGTTAACACAGAGGTTAACACAGAGGTCGGCCTTTAGCCTTCATGTGCATCACACACAAGTGCATGTGTGTGTACACAGAGCGGGATGGGGAGGGGACACAGGGGAGAGGGGATTCAGAGTGCAGCAATGTTATGAGGAACTAAGGAAGTGATCAGCCAGGTGAGCATTCAGTGGCCAGTGGTGTAGCGAGGAGAAGGCCACGTGGAGAACAGAGGCTGCACACTCATCCTCCCCAGCTGAATTCCCGCTTCTAGCTGGAGGCGTAGTTACTTCCACTGACACCCAGCATAAGAGGGTTGGTGTGCCCCTCTGCTTGCTTGTGCTTTCTCTTTCTTCCTTTTGTCCTCTTCTCTTCATTGCCATTTCCTCAGGAGAGGGGCAGGTCTCTATCATGTTAAATCCCACACTATAACACAGTGGTCAGAAGAACAAAGCCTTATTTTTGCTAACAAATTCTATTGTCAAAAAACAACTTATATTTTCTGTTTTCTTGCTTCTTGTTTCTCAGGACAGTGTCATGAATATTTTTCCCATGAAACCTTTCTCTTCTCTTGAGCTCCTGCAGCATATTTCATTTCCCTGTGGATGACAGCCACCTCCTTACATTTGGGATAAGATAAAGGGCCTCCAGTGTGGTGCTGATGACCTCATACTGAGAATTACCAGCAGGCCTAAGCAATGGGCCTGCAAGTCTTTAATAATTAATGGTGATGAGGCAGAAGGTATGATACATGTTTTTCTGTTTTGATTTGTTTTGTTTCTGTTTTTGTTTTTGTTTTTAGTATGGAAAGTCCCAGTAGATTTTCAGTGATCAAATTTAAACTGAACAAGAAAAGGAAGCTATATTGTTTTGGGCTTTTGCGTGTATCATGAAATCACTTCAGTTTGGAGGGAGATAATGATTCCTTTGGGATCAGAGGGGCTTTGAAAATTATGACTGCATCCTGGCTTTGGATAAATTGAAAATAGTTGCAATAAGGGTTGACACTATTAGTAAAGGTACTCCAGAGAGAGAAGGGAAGAAGGGATAGAGACAAAGGAGAGAGAAAGAGAACACAAACTGTATGTCTCTCTTTATCTATCTGTCTGTCTATCTATCTATCTATCTTTATCAAAAGAAATTGATTTAGGCAATTGTGGGAGTCTGAGAGATTCTTAAATTTATAGTTGCAGCCTAGAAATCCAAGAGCCCCAGGGACAGAATCTCTGTCAAATGTCAGAATGCCTGAGAACTTGGAGAACTGAATGATGTAAGTTTAAGCCGAAGTCTGAGTTCAAAGGGAGGAAAGACCAAGGCCCCAGTTGGAATGATAGGCCCAGAAAATAGAAGTTTGTTCACTCAGACTTTTTGCTCCATGTATGTTTTTGGCCAACTGAATGAGGTCCACTTACATTGGGAGGGTAATCTATTTTCTTTATCTACCCTTTCAAACATTAATCTTAGATATCCTCTCAAATATGAACAGAATAATTCTAAACTAAGTATCTGGCACTATGTGGCTATCATAATGACATATGAAATTAACTATTGGAGTAATGTTAAATCATTTGTGTTAAGTGGCTTATGATCAAGGGTAAAAACTAGGGGGTGATAGGGGACTAGAGAATTTGCTCAGTGGTTAAGAACACTGGCTGCTCTTTCAGAGGACCACCTGTAACTCTAGATGCCTTCCTCTGGATACTGTGGACACCACATACAGATATTCATTATGCAAAATAGCCATATACATAAAAGTAAAAATAAGTACATCCAAAACCAAAAAATACAATGTCTGGAAGGCTGGAGAGACGGCTCAGCAGTTAAAAGCACTTGCTGTTTTGAGGACATGAGTTTGGTTCCCAGTGCCCATGTCAAGTGGCTCACAATTATCTGAAACTTGGATCATAAAGAATCTGATAGCCTCTTCTAGCCTCTGTGGGCACCGGGCATGCATGTGGTAACGTACACTCACATGTGAAGGGACTCATACATACACATAAAGTAAATAAACCAATAAAACTAAAGTACAACCTTTAAAAAAATTATAGCTTTAGTTCTCATGTAAGGTAGTGCTTGGGTGAAGAGAGCAGTGACTATAGTGTGAACATCTAGAAACATGAGCAGTGAGGATTGGAGTAGCTACTGGCTCAGTGTCTTTATCCTGTGGGTGTGCGGAGCTGTATGGCATGGTCGGTGGCTGAAGCACCTTTTGACTTGTTCAGATTCACCCACATAGTTGGCAAGGCTGAGTAGAAAATGCATGTCTGCATAGTGCTGATCAATCATATCAGCATGCTGCCTCTTGTCCTAGCTCACTGTTAGCATTTGTTTGGTCTCCTTGAACCTTAGGTGGTTTTTTGTTGTTGTTGTTTTGTTTTTGTCTATAAAACACATGGGATTAGTTGATACTTTCTTCTATTTCTAAAACTTTCCTTTTCCATATTTTCCCACATATCATGTATCTCAGACTGGCCTTGAACTTGCTACGTAACCCAAGCTGGGCTCAACTCATGGTGTGCCTTAGTCTCTGAAGTGCTATGATACAGGCAGATGCTACCACACACAGCTTGTGGGCTCTTTTCTGAGATAATAACCATAATGGTAGAAAGAGCCTGAGGCTTTTCCAAAACCTTTTTGTCTTGTGCCTCTGTGTCTCTCTGGTCGCATCCCTTGTCTCTGTCTGCCCATCACATCTCCTGAAGGACCTAAGTTTTTCATCTGTGAGTGTGCTCACATGTGGGCGCCTCTTTTGTCCTGTAGCTCTTACTTGTTCTGTGAAGCTCAATTTGAGGATCAATTGCTAAGGTTCTCAGAAAGCCCACTTCGTGTGTGTGTGTGTGTGTGTGTGTGCTGCATGCTCATGACTGTGTGTGTGCCTAGGCATATGCATGGAGAAACTACAGCAAGATATTGTCATCTTCCTCTCTTGTTTGTCACTTTACTTTCTTGAGATAGGATCTCTCCCAGAATCAGAAGTTTGCCATTCTGGTGAGGCTAGACATTCAGCGACCTCTCTTTCTCAAGATTCACCTGTTTCTGCATTATCCTACACCCCAACACTGGGGCTACAAGCAAGTGCATCATGTCTGGCTTTTTATGTGGTTGCTACAGATTCTGATTCAAGTCTTCATGCTTGCACAGCAAGAACTCTTATCCACTGAGCCATATCTCTAGTCTCACAAGCATTTCCTGCTGTCAGTGTTGACCATGCTGTATTATAGTGCTCTCTCTCTGTCTCTGTCTCTGTCTCTGTCTCTCTCTATCTCTATCTCTCTATCTCTCTATCTGTGTGTATGTGTGTGTTCCTCTCTCCATCCCCCTCTCTCTCCTCTCTGAAGTGTTCAAGCTCAACCTGAACATCAGTGTGTATACTGTGCCTACCAGATGGAAGAGGCTCATAGGAGTTTAGTGGTATGTAGATAATTCGCTGATTGGCTATTTCTAAGAAATTACCATATGTTTCCTTTTAAAAGATTTTGAATTGGCTGGTAGACACAGCCAATTTTTGTCTTGAGTAAAATAATCACAGTGTTAAAATTATTTTCCACGAACTGTCTTTAAATATTGTCCCCGCGAAGTCTTTGCTTCTACTTTGCCAGTGGGAGGAACACACGGTAGATGACTTCTGTGTCTCATTAATAAGGATAACACAAATCTAAACACTTGTCCATCTAATTACATCTTAAAAACACTTTAAATGGGGGACCTCCAGAAAGATATGCTGCTGTCTCCAAAGATTGTTTGGCTTCTTGTTTGTTGCCAAGTTTGAGTACACTGGCAGCCTCTTCTGAGAAGCAGGCTATAAAGTGTCCCTGGGAAAGTGGACGATGAGAACAGGAGAGCTGTCCCAAGACTCTCAGAGGGGTTTGAAGGAGCTCTAGACAGCCTAAGCATGGGAGATATAGCTCTGGAAGGCCTTGTCCTTTCCCCATCACCTCTGCCTTGTTCCTTGTTCTTTTCCCCCTTCTCTCTCATTCTTTATCTCCTGACTTTATCTCTTATTCCCTGTCCAGAAGAGACAAATAAATCTTCTTTGTGCTGAGAACTTGGTCTTGAGGTGTCTTGTGTCAACTTCAAGGTCCTTTCAGGGTTCTCCTGGGAGCTTGCCAAGTACTGTCCAGTGTGTGTGCTAACTTAGACCACTGCAAAGTCACAAGTAAATGTCCAAGCAACAGCGTATCCCAAGACTACAATAAGCAAAGAATGGTGTAAATTGCATTGTGCCAGGGTGTCAAGTCCCAAAATCCAGATAGCCAAGACAGCACAACCATCCATGAAGGAAGGTGATCCCTGAA
>CM053750.1:26102996-26251269 GCA_028658305.1 Pachyuromys duprasi | reverse complement strand
CCAGCTGTAACTACTCTTGGGGATATTCCTAGAAGATGCTCCACCATACAACAAGGACGTTTGCTCAGCTATGACCATAGATTTATTTGCAGTAACCAGAAACCAGAAACAACCTAGATATCTCTCAACCAAAGAATGGATAAAGAAACTGTGGTCCATTTACACAATGGAATACTCCTCAGCTATTAAAAGCAAAGACATCTTCAAATTCAGGCAAATGAATGGATCTAGAAAAGATCATCTTGATTGTGGTAACCTTAACCCAAAAAGGTATTGCAGGTGTAGCTGCTGTGTCACGTGTGCATCAGTAGGTGGCAGAGAGGAGAGCACCCATGTCTCCTCTCAGTCTTCTGAGCTATGAATATTTGTATGATTAGTAGCCTAACACTCCCGGACAAAAGAAAGCCTGAGATGACCATTAGTCTGGCATTAGACAGGCCAGACAGGCTCCCAGTAGAGGGAGCAAGCCAGAGACTGGAAGAACCCCCGCTGTGACCGCTGGCTTGAGTGTGCCCCAAACAGACAACTGTCCCTACTGGCCACTCTGGAGGGCCAGATGAGCACCATGGGACCCAGACAGGGAATTAGCCTGATAGAAACAACAGTCCGGCACTAGGCAAGCTGTGGGAGGCAGGAGAAAGCATGCTTAAGATGACCCCTGCCCAGCTCCATAACACACAAGCAGAGCAGAGCATGTACTCCTGAGACCACTCCTGAGATGACCCAACCCCAGAGTCCACTGAGAGAAGCAAGTAAGTGGTGAAAAAACAGAAACAGAAGGATGTGGGCACAATGAAGAGAGGCAAAATTGGGAGAGTTGGGGTAGTGAGGAATAGTAGCCTCTGATACCAACTGGGACCATGGTGGGTCCTGGCCTGTGCTGCCACTGTTGGCCATGTGTTGGTCCACAGTCCTCCAGCAGCAGAGATCTGTTACCACCAAAGACCAGATGGACATCCCTGGCCTGGGCTGCCATCGGGGACTTGTTGATATCTGAGGGCTGTACAGAACTGGCCCCACCCCTCACCGGGGCATCATGGGAGAGCTGGTCCTGGGCACATGAAAGCAGGAGAGCCTACCCTCCCTTAGCCAGCCGCAGTATTCAACAGAGCAGCCCCCGCACATTTTCAAGTTGTGGGTGAGCAGGTCCCTAGAACGTGAGTATGGGAGAGCTGGGCCTGCTGCTCTGTCCTCTGTGGAATATGGATGAGAGAAAGATACCCTCTTCTCTCCTGGTCCCTCACCTCCTCTGACAGGCCAGAGACTTGTCCCTGGGGTCATGAGACCAGGAGAGTTGTTCCTACCCTTCAGGAGATGCAGTGCTAGGAAGAGTGGGCCTTGCATCTCACCTAGGCAGCATAGTAGAGCTGGCCCTGGTGGCAGGGGTACACAAACTGACCTTGAGGCCGTGAGCGTGCGAGAGCTGGCCCCACCACTTGTCTGCCATGTGGTGACATAGACAAGGTAAAGATGCCACCCTCCTCTCACCCCTGCCCACCTACATTAGGCAGGCCAGTTGGCCCTGAGATCATCGGAGTGAGAACGTTGGCTCTGCGCCTCACCTGCTGCAGCTCTAGGGAATGAGGGTTGGGGGAAACAGGCCCTGCACCTACCTGAGAAGCAAGTAGAGCTGGCCCTGGATGTGGTGGTTACAGGGCAACAACAAGATATCATAAAGGAGTCCCAGTGAGATTAGATAGAGTGGAAGAAGCCAAAAGCCTTCGAGGCAGACCAACAAGTCATTGCAATGAACATTTGCAAGCACAGAAGTGTGGACAAAAGCATGGCACACTACAGCTTTCACAATGAGATTTTTTTTTCTCTGTTGGTGGGAGGTTGCAAGCGTGGAGGAGAGGAGTGTGTGAGTGGGATTGGAATGCATGATGTGAAATTCACAAAGAACCAATAAAAAGATAGAAGAAGAGGAAGAAGAAGAAGAGGAAAGAGGAGGAGGAGAAGACAAAGGCATAGAAAATCCCTCACAAGAATGCGCAGGAGCTTAGGTTTTTGTTGATTCCAGTCATAGTGAAGTTGAGAACCAAGAGTAGCAATCATACTGGTTTTTTCCCTAAAGAAGTAGCTTTCATTTTGGGATGGGGGGTGTGGAGGGCCTTAACCCACAGAAAGAAAGACATCATAATCCAGCTTATGCATACCAACGTGATCCATGGGAAAGAAATACAAAGCACTGAAAAAGTTACCTCTAAATAATCAATGAACTCCAAGCTGGTCCGTTACATTTCATGCAAAAGCTATCCTCAGCACAGTAAACTGAACTGATGGATATTCCAGTAGTGCCCATTTCCTGCGGTTGGGGAAGAAGGCATTGTTCCATGTTTCAGGCTTGGCTTCTGTCCTCTCTGCTCTCCAGGCTCTGTGCTGCCTGGGCTAACAACCGCTGCTGTCGGAGAACCCAACCTCAGACCCCCAGATGCCCTGTCATTTACTGGAGAATCCAAGTACCTATGGCCCAAATAAGTTGCTTGTACTTCTGTTTGGTTCTCACACTCATTCTTGTTGGCTATTTAAACTCTTATTTTGAAAGTGAATAAAACAAAGGAAAGAAAACAGTTGTGCAACTTAAGAGAGAATAAGTGGAATAACTAGGATTTGAGCCTAGGATTGTTTGGAGACAGCTTCAGGACAAGGTATTTATCTTCCGTCCCAATAAAATTCTTACTCTGAAATCTTTCCTAAAGGAGAATTTAAACCTAAGTCCCCTTTGGCAGCATATGCCAGCGGAATAACTTGAGGGTAGCACATTATTCTAGTTTGCTTTTCTATTTCTGTGATAAAATACTGCTTCCTTCCAGCTCTCTGGCTTATACTCAGTTATATTTCTTATACAACACAGGACAACTTACTACCTAGGGATGATACTGACCGCGGTAGAATGGAGCCTCCTATATCAATTAGCACTCAAGAAAATGCCCATAGACATGTTCATAGGCCAAGCTGATGCGAGGCTTTCATGGAATGTCCCTCTTTCCGGGCATCTCTAGATTGTGTCAAGTTAGCAAAAGAAAATTACCAGGAAAATCATCTTATTGAGGTATATTCTATAGCTGTCATTGACTGTACGGCAGCAGTGTGTGTGTGTGTGTGTGTGTGTGTGTGTGTGTGTGTGTGTGTGTGTGTGTATAATCCTCACAGGTGTTTTCCAAGCAGTATCTTGGCTGATGAAAGAGTTACCAGGCCAGAAGCAGCTGTTTGTTTTTGTGTCCTCATCCCTGGGCAGTCCTCTCCAATGGGTGAACGCTCAGAAGTTAATATTTACAATTTTCTTTAAAGTGAATACAGTGAAATAGTAACAGAAAAAGATAGACTGCTTCTTGATAAAAATTCCATATTTTTCTATATGTTTATGCATGAAATAAATATGTCAAAAATACAGACTTCTAGAATTGCAGCATCTGCTATTTTTGTTTTTGTAGATCAATATTTTCATACTTGAAGGAAATTTAAAACAGGGAAGGAATGGGCTTACTCGTGATCAGGACATGAAATAATTCACAGATAAACAGAATCTTAGAATATAAAGTTTATTGCTTTAAAAATATATCATTTCCTAATTACAAATCAATACAGATTTACTTTTATTTTGAAAACAAAACCACTAAAAACACTGGTAAGCCCAAAGTTAAGTCTTGTTAAAAGTTTTGTATGTTTCCTTAAATGTTTCTTTGCTTTATCTCTGAATATACCCATATATTTAGAAAATTGGGATCAAACGTAAGAGACTGTCATTGAGAGTGTAGTTCCATGACTGTGCCTTTTAAAAATTTAATGTTTCCTTTTGACAGTTTTATACATGTATACAGTGTATTGTGGTTTAATTCATTGCTCACCTTCTGTTATGCACTCACTCTTTATCTTTCCTATCCTACTTTCATGTCTTTTTTTTATCTATTGAGCTTAATTAGGGTCACTTGTATGAACATGTATAGAGGTTATTTGTTAGAGCATGGGCAACTTGCTAATGGCTAAAACACTGAACAAAATGATAACTTGGCAACCACTGGCAACCATTAAATGCCCATGGTGCTTCTGGAAGGAGTGGAGTTTCGTCATTGACAACATGATAAAATGTTGAATGTCCCTGTCTGTGCAGTTCTTGTGCAGGTACCCTCAACTCTTATGTGCTCATGACTGCCATAATCAGGACACTCCAGAAGACAGCGTTTCAGAGCAGTCCACCTTTTTACAATATTTCTGCTCCCTTTTCTGTGATAATTCCCTGGCCCTTTAAGAGGCTAATGTAGAAGGTCCCATTTGCGGCTGAGCACTGAACAGATATTTATTCTCAGTACATTTACCAGGTCTGAATCTTTGCTTTAATCATTACCACCTGCCAAAAGAAACTTCTCTAATCAAGTTGAGAACAGCAATAAAAAATAGGGTATAAATATATATTTGGCGGGGTGGAAGATACAGTTCAGTGGTTAAGAGCACTAACTGCTCTTCCAGAGGACCTAGGTTTAATTCCCAGCACACATCTGGCAGCTCACAACTGTCTGTAACTCCAGTTCCAAGGGATCTGACACCCTCACACAGACAAACATGTAGGTAAAACACAGACACACATAAAATAAAAATAAATAAATTTGGAAAAAAGTATTTAGAAGAGAGTTGGACAACATGTCCATTTCACAAAACATTGGTAGTTGGGTCCCCTCTCAGGCCTATGACCTCCTACAGCTATCATCTTTTCACAGGTGTACTGTATAAAGTATTTCCTCCCACAGAGTGGACCTTAACTCCAAGGAAAACTAGTGTATACCTTCCAAATGTCATGCCACATTTTGTTGATGGGCATACCTTTTTTGATAAAATGTTGCGTTTTTCTAACTTACCCTTGCATCAAAAACTTTTCACTATTATTTTAAACATTTTTTAGCATACATGTTTTTCTGCAGCATCTTTTTTAATTTTTTCACTTTTTTTGAATATTAGTTACAGTTTATTAACTTTATATCCTAGCTGTATCCCTCTCCCTCATTCCCTCCCAATCCCACCCTCCTTCCCTCATCTCCTCCCTCCCTCATCTCCTCTCTGCCCCTTTCCAAGTTCACGATAGGGGAGGACTTCCTCCCCTCCCATCTGACCCTGGTTTATCAGGTATCTTCAGGACTGGCTACAAAGTCCTCTGTGGCCTGGCAGGGTTGCTCCTCCCTGGGGGAGGGGGAAGGTCAAAGAGCCCACTATTGAGTTCATGTCACAGATAGTCCCTGTTCCCCTTAATAGGCTACCCATTTGTATAGTGAGCTACCATGGGCTACATCTGAGCAGAGGTTCTAGATTATATCCATACATAGTCCTTGGTTTGAGAAACAGTCTCATAAATCAAAAAATTTGCAGGCAAATGGTGGGACCTAGAAATAATCATCCTGAGTGAGGTATTCCAAAAGCAGAAAGACACACATGGTATATACTCACTTATATAGACCTATAAGATAGGATAAACATACTGAAATCTATACACCTAAAGAATATAAACAAGAAAGAGGAACCGGGGTAAGATGATCAATCCTCATTTAGAAAGACAAATGGGATAGACATTGTATATAGGAGAAAATAAGTAACAGGACAGGAGCCTACCACAGAGGGCCTTGGAAAGACTCTACCTAGCAGTGTATCAAAGCAGATGCTGAGACTCATAACCAAACCTTGGGCAGAGTGCAGGGAATCATATGAAAGAAGGGGGAGTTAGTAAGACCTGGAGAGGACAGAAGCTCCACAAGGACCAAATATATCAGGGCACAGTGGTCGTTTATGAGCATACATGTTTTTAGATGTATTTATTTCTCAAGCATTCTTTGTTTTTAGAATATTAAAAAATATGGTCAAAACTGTCATTTTTATATGCCCAGTTCTGGTGTGCTTATATACATGCAAGACAGAAAAGCTTACTGATAAGCAGTTCACATCAACTGTTAACATTGCCCACTCACAGTGTTTTCGCTTATGAGGATGGTTCTGTGGTTAAGCTCTTACTGCTCTTACAGAGGTTCTGAGTTTGGTTCCAAGTGCTCAGACCAAACACCCAACAAACAGCTGTAACTCCAGCTCCAGAGGTTCGTATACATTACTCTGCCCTTTTTGGGCATCCCAATACACAGATACATACATACATGAACACACATAAATAAAATAATAGATAAGTAAATAATCAAAAGAAATAAGTATTTGTTTCACACAATTGACATTATGCAGCACACATCCTCCAAGCACTGCCTCTGTGCTCTATCTGCGTGCTAGCCAAGCCATGATCAATCATAGCTGATGGTGCTGAAGAATTAAATAATTGGTGTCAACTTCAAAAGCACATCTTTTATTAATGGCATTGCTTGACTAATAGATTTCTTTTAAATACCATGTTTCCATAATAAGATGTTTCAGGAGACCTTGTAGTTACTAATTTTAAAAATGGTTTCTTCCTTCAAAAAAAAAAAAGCAGTTTCAGAGAAAAAAGTGCCCAACCATTTTCTTTGTCACTATTCATGTATATGTCTGTGTGTGTAATGCATGTATGTATGTATATGTGTGTGCATGTGTATATATGTGTATTGTGTAAGTGTATGTGCACTTATGTGTATGTGAAAGTTTGTCTTGTTGATGTGTGTGCATGTGTTTAATCTTTATTAGTATACTTCTGCTTTGAGAGATTGTATTATATGGATCAAAGGGTTCTTGAGTATTTTCAAGAACATTTAGAACATGTATAAGGCTTACATCTAAACAGATTAAGCCTCCCCAATCAAATAAAGCAAACTTATGTTGATGTGTGGGAAGATTTGAGGAAAAATGATTCGTTTTGCTACATTTATATGTCTTACATGTTGATACCATGCACAAATTTAGTCATTAACTTATTTGACGATTTATTAAATCACTATCAGTCTTTGAGGGAAAAGCTACCTAATTGGGTTTATGTTATTGAGATAAAAAAAAAACATTAACATGTATCTAATAAGGTGAGAAAAGTATGCTTCGGATACTTTTTTTAGATTGGTTGCTGAGGCAAAGCCCATTAGAGGGATTGGGATTTCAGTGGATCGACTAAAGGGAAGGGGCCGAGCAACGACATCTGAGAAATGAGCCGCTCCAAGTAGAAGTGACAGCTTCACCTCTTTTTTTTTAACATTTTTATTTTATTTTACATTAATCACAGGTTAGGTACTTTGTATCCCAGCCATAGCCCCCTCCTGCATCCCCTCTCAATCCCTCCCATCCCAACCTCATCTCCTCCCTGCCCCTTTCCAAGTCCACTGATAGGGGAGGACCTCCTCCCCTTCCATCTGACCCTAGCTTATCAGGTCTCTTCAGGACTGGCTGCAATGTCCTCTTCTGTGGCCTAGTAAGGCTGCTCCTCCCTCGGAGGGGAGAGGGAAGGGTCGAAGAGCCAGCCATTGAGTTCATGTCTGAAATAGTCCCTGTTCCCCTTACTAGGGTACCAACTTGGATACAGAGCTAACATTTCCTACATTCAAGCAGAGGTTCTAGGTTGTATCCATACACGGTCCTTGGCTGGAGAGACAGTCTCATAAAAGACCCCTATGGCCTGTTATATTTGGTCCTTGCAGGGCTCCTGTTCTCTCCAGGTCTTACTAAATCCTCCTTCTTTCATCTGATTCCCTGCACTCTGCCAAACGTTTGGTTATATGTTTTAATATTTGCTTTGATACACTGCAAGGTAGAGTCTTTCTGAAACCCTCTGTGGTAGGCTCTTGTCCTGCTACTTGTTTTCTCCAACATCAAATGTCCATCCCATTTGTCTTTCTAAGTGAGGATTGATCATCTTATCCCAGGTCCTCTTTCTTGTTTATCTTCTTTAGGTGTATAGATTTCAGTATGTTTATCCTATCTTATAGGTCTATATAAGTGAGTACCATGTGTGTCTTTCTGCTTTTGGGATACCTCACTCAGGATGATTATTTCTAGGTCCCACCATTTGCCTGCAAATTTCATGATTTCCTCATTTTTTAATTGCTGAGTAGTATTCCATTGTGTAAAAGTAAAATTTCTGTATCCATTCCTCAACTGAGGGGCATCTGGGTTGTTTCCAGGTTCTGGCTATTATGAATAAAGCTGCTACGAACATAGTTCAGCAAATGTCCTTGTGTACTTGAGCATCTTTTGGATATATGCCTAGGAGTGGTATAGCTGGATCTTGAGGAATCACTATTCCTAATTGTCTAAGAAAGCGCCAAATTGATTTCCAGAGTGGTTGTACAAGTTTACATTCCCACCATCAACGGAGGAGAGTTCCCCTTTCTCCACAACCTCTCAAGCATGTGTTGTCACTTGAGTGTTTTGATCTTAGCCATTCTGACAGGTGTAAGGTGAAATCCCAGGGTCACTTTGATTTGCATCTCCCTGACAGCTAAGAACATTGAGCATTTCTTTAAATGTTTCTCTGCCATTCTACAGTCCTCTACAGAGAGTTCTCTGTTTAGCTCCGTACCCCATTTTTTAATTCCATTACTTGATTTGTTACTTTTTAATTTCTTGAGTTCTTTATATATACTGGATATAGGGTTGGTGAAGATCCTTTTCCAGTCTGTAGGCTGTCTTTTTGTTTTGATGACAGTGTCTTTTGCTTTACAGAAGCTTTTCAGCTTCATGAGGTCCCATTTATTAATTGTTGCTCTTAGAGCCTGTGCTGTTGGTGTTCTATTCAGGAAGTAGTCTCCTGTGCCGATGAGTTCTAGGGTCTTCCCCACTTTTTCTTCTAACGGATTTAATGTGTCCGGTGTTATGTTGAGGTCTTTGATCCACTTGGACTTTAGATTTGTGCAGGGTGATAAATATGGATCTATTTTCATTTTACGCATATAGACATCCAGTTTAGACCAGCACCATTTGTTGAAGATGCTGTCTTTTTTCCATTGATTGGATTTGGCTTCTCTATCAAAAATCAAGTTTCCATAGGTGTGTGGGTTCATTTCTGGGTCTTCTATTCCATTCCATTGATCCACCATTCTGTTTCTATACCAATACCATAAGTTTTGTAACTATTGCTCTGTTTCTAATTGTTCCTCTAAGTGGGCCATTATATTCTTTTGAATTTCTTTGAGAGCTCTGTTCGTTTCTGCTTTTTGTTCCTGTAGTGCTGGATAATCATTGCTTTAAATTCATTTTCCTGTGTTTCGCTGAATTAAAATATCCATTGGTTTTGTGTGTTGCTGTTGGGCAATGGTGTCCTGATTTTTGTTGGGTGAGTTCTTACGTCGCTCTTTGGCCATTGCTTATACATAATTTTCACTGTTCTTTCCTTGAGTCTGAACTTCGGACTGGAACAATCTTACTCTGGTGTCTGTAGAATTATTCAGGAAGATCAGGGAGGTCTTGAGAGTGTGTGTTGTTGCTTCAGTTGTACCTGAGTGTGAAAAAGCCACTGGCACAGAATTGTAAGCATGTTTGTGTGTTTGTGTGTGTGTGTGTGTGTGTGTTTGCAGCTGAGAGGGTGCAGGGATGTGTGTCTTGAAGGGGAGTGCTAGAGTGTGTAGCTGTTTGGGATATATGGATTGGGAGCAAGCACAGGAGGGGATGTGGATACTAGTGCGGTTAGCAGGTGCAGATTGTGGGCACAAAGCGCCTGCGCAGCTTTTCTGACTACCCGTGGTCTACAGTCTGTGGCCGGGTCAGCAGGCTGGACTCTGAGGTCTGTGGCTGACGATGTGGGCAGGACACATACTCTGTTGTGGGCTCTATGAGCCAGGCCCTGAGTTCTGTGCTGGAAGCTGTGAGCCTGGCAGGCTGCACTCTGCTCCCTGAGTTGGGAAGTGCTATCTGCTTCCTCAGCTGCTACCCCCTGAGACAAGGCTGTGGGGGAAATGCCAGGGGTTTGAGTGTTCTCAGTCTCAAATCTCAAGAAGGGGGATCTGTGGTTGGAGCATGCAGCACTGTGTTCCTTGCAAGTTGCTGTGTGCACTGCGGGCTGCCTCCTCTGCTTCAAAGCTGGTTGGGGTACCTCCGATGCTGCTTTCCTGCTGGCTGCAGTATCTCCAAGGCTTCTTCTGCTGCAGGCTTGGCTACCTCTACTGCTGCTGCTTCTGCCCGTTACAGGGAAGTGCCGGGGAATTCCCTAGAAGAAGTTCCATGGAGATGTCCACGGTTGAACTGTCTCCTATTGGACTCAGATCAGGTTTTGTCCCCCTTCTCCCCGGGCTCCTCGTATGGTTGTTTTGGGTTCCACAGCCCCTTGACTCACCAACTCAGAGTTTCAGCTCCTCTGAATATGGTGGGTGCTGGTCGGTGCCATCTTGGATCCCTCCCAGCTTCACCTCTTTATCAAATGTAATTGCCCATTTGACGAATGTATTTTTATTTTTAATTGATGTAAGCACACACACACATGCAAACAGGCCTTGTGGCATGTCTAGATTAAATTAATTCTATACTACTTCACTTAAAATGTACTCTCAGAAATTTTCATGTTCGCAAAATGTTATTAACATGTTGTAGTAATCATGATAAGTCTTGAACTTATTCCTGGCACTAGACATTTTCTTCATATTGTAAATTAGTGGATTGAATTTCATGTTTTGTACAATGGCTTTTAAAAATAGGTTTATAATATTTTAAGAGTCGGCTTTTTCCAGAAATGGATGAGGCTCTCAGGAATACTTTAGAGATACTTCCTGTGGTGTTTTTCTTTTTAAGGCCCTAATAGGTTCGCATATTTGAATTCGTTTTTACCAGGAAGGGGCAATCTTTAATAGGAATAGAAGTATTAGGAGGGGTAGCCTTCTTGGAGGAAGTATGTCACTGGACATGTGATTTGAGGTTTCAAAAGGCCATGCCAGGTCCAATCAGTCTTTCTCTTTTCTGCTACCTGCACATCAGGATGTAGAACCCTCACCTACTTCTCCAGCACCATGTCTATCTGAGTGTTGCCTTGCTCCTTGCCATGATGTTAATGGACTAAACCTCTGAAACTCTAAGCCAACCTCAATTAAATGTTTACCTTTGTGAGGGTTGCCATAGTTATGGTGTCTCTTTACAGCAGTAGAACAGTGACTACAACACTCTCCGTTTGGCATGAGAAGATATAGGAAGCTAGAAAAACATATCCCTTCACACAAAGAATTGGTGCTTGAGGTGTGAATGTGATGTGAGAAGGTTCTGGTCATTTGATACCAACTAAGAATTTTTAACTCTTGAATTCATGTGTTTACCCTGGAATTCTTTTTTTTTTTTTTTTGAAATTCAAAATATACCCAAAGGACTTAAAAAGAGCTTGGGCTATCATCAAGCTAAGAAAACAAGTTGCCTCTGTGATAACTGCTAATAAATGCCTGCATTTGTGGTAGAATTTAATCTGAAGCCTGGTTTTCTTGTAATCTGTCATACATAGAAGCATGTATTTGCAAGTTGGCACAAATGTACTGTCAGAAACATTTGTGATATTAAAATTATAACTCAACAGAATTTTGTTTTTAAAGCCAACCATTCCATATTATGAGGAAGCTATGCTTGCTGTAAAAACAGTAATTTTCTGTTGTTATATATTAGAAAAGTGCAGATTTAATTTAATATTGTCTTTGTGTGTGACTACTAGTGTATTATTTATCTGACAATATAATTGCTATCAGCTATGATGCTGTCTCAAAATGCTTTGCTCAGTGCTCTACTCATATTTGTATATTATACATGAATAGATATGAATAAACTAGGTTTTTAAGACAGGGTTTCTCTGTGTAGCCCTGATCTTCCTGGAACTAACTCTGTAGACAAGGCTGGCCTCAAACTCAGAGATCTGCTTGCCTCTGCCTCTTGAGTGCTGGGATTAAAGCTATGGTCTACCACCACCCAGCTCCTTTAAATACACCTAATTTAAAAACTAATGAAGAAGTACTTCTGCTTCTGAAAAACTAGAAGAAATTCTTTCTACCAAAACAGCAACAAGACTCCAAACCTATATAATGTAAATAAAACAGCCAAGAATTCTAAAGGGTTTAAATGAGAAACAAACCAGGCATAAACTTGATACTTAAGGATCAGCAGCATGGAAAGTCCTTTGGGGTTTCTCCTTGCCTGACAAGTCCCAAATATAAAACTTCTAAAACCGCCACCCAAGAAACACCAACAGCCAATGAGCACCAACAAGAATCCCTCAACATAAGCCTGCTGTCTGGCTAAAGAACTAGGAAATGAAGCCACTTAGTTACAGAAAACTCTGAGAAAAACTACTGAACCAAACACCATATCATAGCTATGATGTAGTTTGACCTATGCCAACTGGTCTATGCTCACCAAAATTTAACAAGTAAGGTTTCACAGAGACGTGGTAGAGAGTCAGAACTTTTACAAGAACTCATTGGTAATGAGGCTATCTTTCTGACTCCATGCTGTCAGTTAAGGTGAAAGTTACATACATAACTTACAATAACTAAATCGACAAAACCTGTACAAAGAGATACATGCAAAATAATAGACATAAATCTTAGTAGAATTTTAAAAAAAATTGTTAAGTAATCAATAGGAAGATGGGTGTGTGGAGGTGACAGGTAAAATGAGAAACTAAGATAAACAACTGAAAAACAGAAATTGCCAGATTTAGTCACAATACTTCAGTAATTAGTTTATGTGTAACTGGCTTAAAATCATCAACCAGGAAACTGGCAGAATCACAAAAAGACATGACTGAACTATATGTTGCCTGTAAAGAAAATTCACCTGAAGCACAACAAAATAGAAACATTGAAAGGATATGGATGGGAAGGAAAAAAAACAGCATGCATGCAATCAAAATCAACTAGGAGTGGCTACATTAAAAGCTATAAGAGCTAAGAAAGGCACAGATATGAGGAAACCCGGTATAACAGCAAAGGTGAGCATTATTAATAAGAGATAGTATGCACAAAAAACATCAGAGCTGCAAAATGTGTGAAGCAAAAACCTCAAGGAGAAACCAGAATTTGACAATTATGAAGATCCTCTGTGAGTGATGATTTAAAAAAAAATAAAAAAATTATCAAGGTTATAAAAAAACTCAACAACATAATCAGCAAACAGGGCCAACGTGACATTTACAGAAAGCACTCCGGCCCCAATCACACAAGCATACACACACCCCTGGGTGCCTCTGGCACATGTGGCCTGTTGTAGTCCATAAAACAAATCTCAAAGTTGAAAAGAGTAGATGTCATTTAGTGCTTTTTCTCTGGCTACAATGGACTAATCTAGAAATCACAGTACAATATCATCAAAATACTCAAGCGCTGGAAACTACGATTACATGTCAGAAATACTAAAGTGAGCGGGGGGGGGGGTAAGAATAGGACAAAAAGAATGTACGGCATAAAAATCCGAGGGACATGGACAGAGCAAAGTGAAGAGGACTGTGTTTTAAGCACACCTGGCTGTTAAGTTCCCAGCACTATGCTGTGGGTTGGGAAGGTCAGCCTTGGCTTTGAGAGGGTCTGCTGTAGTTCACACCCTAGCCCAGTTAACCCTTCTATCTTTGTTTGTAACTTTGGCTCACTGAATCTTAGCATCATTAATTCTTCAATATCCTGGAATTTGGAAGGTTGAGGCAGAAGCAAGAAGGGTTTTGAATTCCTATTTGGGTCTAGTACATGATGTTTTTCCTTTCCAAATATTGAAAGTGTTTAGATAAGGATAAAATGTTATTGTACTTTCAATGGGTATTCCTTCATATTTTTCATATTCTATTATTATTCAAATTTGCTGTTAGTTTGTGTGTGTCAAAATGGTTTTAAGTTACAGCGGTATTCAGGCATGAGTAGCATTTACTTTGTCAGTGGTATTTAGCATTCACACTATATAATATAAACATATTTGCCTAGTCAATTTTGGTGATAAAGTCTAAGATATGGGGCTGTTACAGGTAGCCCACAAAAGTTGAATACTCAGACACAGTTTATAGCCAGTGAAAGTCTTTATTCCAGTGGGCTGGGACTATCCTCAGGTGTTGGGACACAAGTATAGCTTTGAGCATTTAGAGAAAGAGGCTTTTACAGACAAAATCCACATCCTTTTATTTTGCTCAGGAGCATGGAGAGATCCTGCTCAGGCAAGCAGTTTAACAGAAGCTAAGATCGGCAGTTATCTGGAGAGGGAGGTCTGCGCAAGCAGGCTGTTTAACAGAAGCTAAGTTAGTTGTGGCATCTCAAATCCAGGCTTCTAGGATGAAGTTGGATAATTTTCTATGCGTTTCTCCATCAAAGAAATCAAATTTTAGTCAAACCTAAAATGGCTTTGGCAAGAATACAGGTTGAAGGAACATGTGCACTGTCTTTTCCTGTCACAGGGTGACAGAATTATTCCTAAGAGAAAATTTGGTTATGAAAAATAAATTTCAAATTTGAGGCAAACAAAACTTCTAACACAATAATAACTTACAATGTTTATTTATAAACCACAGTCCCGTGAGGACCCTGCACTTGAACAATGAGAAAAAAAATAAGTCTAGAGACAAATTAATACAAAAGCAGAAATGAAGGCTTGCCACATACAGGATTTACTTCTTGCTCCCATTCCCAGGCCGGAAGCCTCAGTTTTCAGTCATGAGGTTGTAGGAGAGCATCCCTCGCATTTCCTGGATAATCTATCACTTGGTGACTCATAGAGCAGGGGTGTGCAAGGAAGGCACATGGGGCTGTTCTCACTGAGAACAAGACAGCATGATGTCAGAGTCAGCCCTGGGTAATGTGTCATCCACGCGCCATTACCAGGCAGCTCCTACCTTGATTCTGAATCTCAGAAGACTATAAAATTCCAGAGGGGAAAATCTGTCTAACAAGGTTGTCTTCTGTAGGCATAAAATGAAAACCAATTTGATGCATTGGAAGCACCTTTACTCCCAAAAGATCTGAATGTACTCAGCTCCTGCCCCAGGGGAATGAGTCACAGGCATCCAAACGTTGCCTTCACTATGTCAGAAAAGGCAAGCCCCTCTAGGCAGCCCACTTCTGAAACAGGCTTTATTTTGAGCAAGATATGAAATAGCATTTCTAATTTAAATGACAGGAGAAATTGTAGGAAATAAAATATAATTTCTCTAGCTGGAATTCAACTAAGTTATAAAGATTAATAATTCTTTTTCAAAAGACTATCTGATTTAAGAGTGAAATCCTCTCCTCCATTGCAAAGGAGAGTTTATGGGGAGTTATGTAGTATTAAAAGGTCACAACCCTGGTTGGGAAAAGCATGAACAGAAGCCAATACCAAGGACAGGAAATAATCTAAGACAAGCTCAAAAGGGTGTGGAAAGTGTCTGGTGCTTAGAAATTCTTGCTAGAGTACAATCAGCCATCAATGGACAAGATGGGATTCTCTTGAAAATCTTTCTCTCCCTCTTTACCCTCCTATCTGTCTGTCTGTCTGTCTCTCTTTCTACCATGTGTGTTTGTGGATATACGTGTATGATTGTATTGATATGCATCCATGTGGAAAACAGAAGATGTTATTGGGTATGATCCTTAATCATTCTCTACCTTAGTTTTGAAACACGGACTCTCACTGGAAGTGATTGGCTGGCCAGCAAGCCCCAGGAATCTTTTCTCTGCCTCTGTATTTGGCATTTTATAGAGACCTGTTTTTTATATGGGTGCCAGGATTAAACTTCGATCCTCTTAATTGCCTGACAAAGATTTTAATGACTGAGCCATCCCCCAGAACCCTCTTGAAACTCTTGAATAGCTGCTTTTAAGGATGGGGAGTTCCTAGGGCTGATAACATGGCTCAGAGACTTAAGGGTGCTTTCTGTTCTTACAAGGGATCAGAGTTAGGTCCCCAGCACGCACTGTAACTCTAGCTCCACATGATTGGACACCCTCTTCTGGCCTCAGTGGCACTGGCAGATGTATATACACATACATATACAGAGACATATAAATTAAAAACAAATAAAATAAAATTTTAAATGGAGTCCATATAGACCAAGACCATCTGTCTTAGCTTCTGTATTCACACTGAACTGTTTAAGGCCAACTCAGGAAACGGCAATGTATTCCAGATGATAACAGAATAATCGGGGAATGAATGGGACAGAGGCAGAATATTATCTGCATGTTGACTAACTTGAACCAGGTTTCAGTGACAAAGAGCTCTTCTCATTTTTTACCTATGGAAGAGAAGTAGCTTATCAGGTGTAAAAATCAATCCTATACCCAAAAGACCTTGTTGGAAGGCTTTCTCCCCAGCAATCTAGTTCCCTACAGATTTTTTTAAATGTTCACAGCTGCTTTATTTGTTTTCATTTTAGTTTTTACACAATTTACAATGCAAGGTTTTTTTTTCTCATTTATTTATTTTATTTATTTTACATCCTTGAAGGCCCTTCCTTCCTCCCCTCCCAGTCACTCCTTTTCTCTCTTCCCCTTTCCCATTTCCTCAGAAAATGGGAGCATCTTTTTCCATCCACCTCAGCTCATCAAGTTGCAGGAGGACTGAAAATGTCCTCTTCCCTGTGGCCTGTAATGCAGTCCCACCAGGACAAAACGATCCAAAAGCTAGCAAGTGAGTCCCTTTCCATTGCAGTCCCCACTTCCCTTATTAGAGGACCTACTTAAAGCCTAAGCTGAGCATCTGCTACATCTATGTAGAGGGCCTAGGTCCAGTTCATGCGTGGTCCTTGGTTGATGCTTCAGTCTCAGCGAGCCCCTCTGGGCCCTGGTTAGTTGACTCTGTTGTTTTTCTTGTAGAGCTCCTGTTATTTCCGGGTCCTTTTCTCTTTCCTCCCACTATTCCCAAAGACTTTGTACTCGCCAAACAACGTATGGATGTGAGTCAGTCTCAGCATCTGTTCTGAGGCCCTGCTGGGGTAGAACCTCTCAGAGGACAACTATGTCATGATCCTGTCCACAGGCTTAGCAGAGTATCGTTCATAGTGTCAGGAGTTGGCACTCTCCCATAGGGTGGATCTTTTGTTGGGGCAGGCCATCTGTTGGGCATTCCTTCAATCTCCACTCTATCTCCTCTGTCTTTATCCCTGCAGATACTGTAGGCAGGGAAAATTTTGGGTTGATATTTTTGTAGGTGGGTTGGTGTGCCTCTCTCTCTGCTAGGAGACTGGTCTAGTTAGAGGGTGTCCTCTTCAGTCTCTATCGTCTCTACTACTAGGAGTTACTGCTTGAATCTCCCTCATATCCTTACAGGAGCCTACCCTGACTTAGGTCTCCAGCTGTCACAGAGATATCCACACCCTCACTTGCTCTTTTCTCTACAGGTCTTTTGTCCTCTCACCCTCAATCTTCCTAGGTCTGTTTTCCACCCTTTTACCTCCCTGCACCCCCTCTCCTACCTTGTTTCCTCTTTCCAACCACCACCTTTGTCTATTCTATCTCCCCTTCCAAGTGAGATTTATGCATCCTCACTCAGATCCTCCTTATTACTTATCTTTTTGGCTTTGTGCCTTGTAGTATGTCTATCCTGTACTATATGGCTAAAATCCACTAATTAGTGAGCTTGTACCTTGTGCATCTTTCTGTTTCTGGGTTACCTCACTCAGGATGATCTTTTCTAGTTCCATCCATTTGCCTGCAAATTTTGTGGTTTCTTTGTTTTTAAAGCTGAGTAGCATTTCACTGTGTGCCACAATTTCTTTACCATTTTTCGGTTGAGGGACATCTTAGGTTGTTTCCAGATTCTGGCTATTACAATTAAAGCTGCTATGAACATAATTGTGCTGTGGCCTTGTTAAATGGCAGAGCATCTTTTGGGTATATACCCAGGAGAGGTATAGCTGGTTCTTGAGGTAAAGTTATTCCCAATTCTTTGAGAAAGCACCAGATTGATTTCCAAAGTGGTTGTATAAGTTTATACTCTCACTAGTAATGGAGGAGTGTTCCCCTTGCCCCACACCTGTGCCAGCAAGTACTGTCACTGGAGCTTTTGGTCTTAGCCATTCTGATGGGTGTGAGATGGAATAACATGAGACAGAAAGAGAGAGAGACATAGAAACAAAGAGATACAGACAGATATAGATAGATAGATAGATAGATAGATAGATAGATAGATAGATAGATAGATAGATAGATAGATAGATAGATAGATAGATAACACTGGGAATCACACAGTCTTTTGAAAACTAAGATCTTATTGCCAGTGACACAATTTCTCCAGCAAGTTTATCCATCCTAACCCTTCCCAAATAGTTCCACCAACTTGGGATAAAGTATTCAAAAAGATAAGTCTATGGAGGCCATTCGCATTCAAACCATGACACATAGCAACAACAATAATAGCAATTAATGCTAAATAACCAAATAGAATATATTTTTTATTAAGCTTGAACTCATTTCCACTTCTGCGTTTTGGCTAACCCTAATTAAAAGAAAAATATTCCAAAAAAAAAAAAACCTTTCATTTGGCAAAGCTGCTTTGAAGCACCTTTTGGTGCCATGTTAAGTATTGAACATCCTCTAGAAAATGCTATGTACTAGGTCCTCAGTGATGAATAACAGTGTTAACTCTACTTCAGTGAGCGTTCCTGTCCACAGGCACACAGTCTTCTGATGGGTTGCATATGTCTTTGGAAATTATGCCTCCTACCCCCAGCTGCCTTGCCTTCTCAGCCATGATTTGTATGTCTTAGAGTCAGGAACCAAAATAAATCCTTCTTCCCTTAAGTTGCTTCTGTCAAGTATTTGGTTATAGTGGTGAGAAAAGTAACGAATGGGCCAGTGTTTCATGGTTTTTTTTTTCTTTTTTAATCTGTGTTCATAGAAAAATGCTGGGCAAAAGACACAAACTTTCAGTTAGACAACAGGAATGGGAAATCTCTTGCATACCATGGTGACTATATGTAAATATGCATTACATATCTCATCATAATAAATATGTAAGTATAATAAGCTTGTTAAATTGTTTTAATCATAATATACTGTGTGGATGCATAACATCACATTGTGTCCCATAAATATATTAAAATTATAATTTTTCAATTAAAAATAAAAAACCCCTCCTAATGTTGAAGGTGTTAACATTCCTGAAACTGCATATGTGGTGAAGGTGGTGTATGTGCATCTATGTGTGCGTTCATGTGAGTCTGTAAATGTGTGGAGGTCAGAGGTAAAAGTGTTGATTGTCTTTCTCTATTGCTCTCCGCTTTATGTTTTCTATACAGTGGCTCTCACAGGATGTGCAGCTCATAGATACTAACTGGCCACGGAGTCCCTGGGGTCTGCCTTTGCTCCCACAAAGCTGGGGAGCAGCTGGGGTTGCAGGTACATACCACCATGCCTGGCTTTTCACAGGGGAGCTGGGCAGCCATTCTCAGCTTTTCACACTTGCACATGTAGCGTGTTACCCCCTGAGCCATCACCTCCCACTGCCTGTTGCTGATGTTTTTTTTAACCACTGGAGGATGCCACCGACGGGTCCACTGCTCTGTTTAAGGGTAATCCTGTTTCTGTAAGTCTTGCCTTCTTCCCATTAGCTCTGACATTTCTCCTCCCTAGTTCTCATCAGTCAAGAATACGAATTGCCAGATTCTCTTTCTGGAAATCCTCCTGTCACTATATGTTTCTACCCCTGAAGTATGGGCCCTAGCAGCTATCTGCTCTAACTACCAGAAGCTTACTAGAAACAGTTTAGATTTGAACCGTTAAGTTGGGTGGGCATTAGAGTTGTTGCAATTTTGTGGTTGGAAAGAGGCATGTTGTGGGGGAGGGGAATGCACATTTATTCTGCTTAGCAGGGCATGTGAGACCTCTATTCTAGAGCTGCTGCTGAAAGCAGGTGTCTTACGACTGACCTCTCTCTGATCCTGCAGCTCAGTGAAGCTTTCCAATGTCAATTACCAGCTCTCGCCTTATGTGAGGGCCAAGTGTTTTGGGGAGAAGCAAAGGTAGCTAAATACATCTAAAATTGCAATTGTCTTTGCTGTTCTTCTTCCGTTGAGTTAATTACACAAAGGAAGCTGACCCAAAATGAGTGATAGTTCCATAGAAAAATAAACTCCATCAACCCATCAATGCATCTAACCTTGTTTCCAAGACATCTTCTCTACCTGAGCTCCATAAGTGGACTGTCCTGTCCGGGTGCAGTTGCAGTCTAAAGTGACTGTGAAATTATTTATGAAGTTAGAGATTTGTCTTAATGATATTAACACCCTTCTTGTCAATTTGTACTATCACCTCTGATGCATTGTGTCTTAGGCCTGATGTCAGGAAGCAATATATCAAGGAAGCTCTAGTCCTGGAGGATAAGCATGGTACAGAGTCGAAGCTTCACTTCTGTGAGATAAACTGTCAGTCAGTTCAAAGGGGGTCAGTGATAAGCAGGCAGATCTTTCTGGAGCTTGCGGGTTTAGAGAGATGAACTTACAGCGGAGAGGTTGGAGTCAGAGAGTTCAGGAAAGGAATGGTAGGGAGGGAGCAGCAAGGGTCATGGTGTCTTAAGATGTCCTCCTTCCTTGACTCTGGCTTTTATAGTACTGTTGTCCTTTTTCCTCTTTTTAAACTGATTTTCTTTACAGTTTAGTTCACACAGTAGGATATAGCTGCCCTCCGAGCTTTACTCTTTCTCTTCCTCTCTCTCTCTCTCTCTCTCTCTCTCTCTCTCTCTCTCTCTCTCTCTCTCTCTCTCTCTCTGTGTGTGTGTGTGTGTGTGTGTGTATGAGTGTATGTGTTGTTTATCTTCAAGAGACCAGCCTATATTGAGAGTAGGCACTCATAGAAGTGAACCTAAATGTACAAGTATAACCAACATTAGATCCCCCTTGGCCAAGGTACAGGTAACAGATACAAACCTACTTAAGACACTTACGTTGACAAAGGACGCTTTCCATAAGGATGGCCAACCTAAAAGTTACCTTCCCATGACCACTTTGCCATAGTCTGGAGCTCAGGGAAAATGTCAAGGCACAAGTTCCTGTGTGGAGTTTGTATGAGGGAAATGCTTGGATTTGGGATCACTAACACAGTGAATGGCCTAGTTCACATCAAAATGCCAAATATCTTCTGGTCTAGTCAGGTCAACCTTAATAATAACAGCTTGACTATTCCTCTGATGTGAGAGGCTTTCCTGAGCATAGCAATGGTAACTGACAGCAAGTTTTAACTTGTAAAGGAAATTTGGTGTATCTTTAAGTCAGGTGAAAACTTAACATAATCCTAGTGAGAAAGTAACCCATGATGCTGGACATCTGTGGAGTTCTCATCTCACTGCATGAGAAAACTTTTTACTTCTTAGTTATGATAGTGGAATATCCAGAGGCAGTTTTTCAAAGCCCGCGTAGTTGCAGGGGATCCTGAGCTGCTGGGCCTGAGTCACTCCGCTCATTTCCAGTGTTATCGTCACCTTTGTTATTATTGATGACGGCAGGTTTGGCCTTTGCTATCTGACGGATGGAGCCTTGGTGCAGGTTTAAGGATTCTAATTTCAATGGGATACAGTAGAGATACTGTTACTAAGGTGGACTCTTGGCTTGATTCTTCCCCTAGATGTACAGATCCGAGAATAAGATGATAGTAAACGCAAGGGCCCTTTAAGTGTCAACGGCAATGCACCAAGCTCTTGTGTTCATTAAATCATTCACTCATCAGGACACACTTTAGCACAATATTGAAACAATTCTGTGCACAGCAAGAATATAATAATCTGAGTCCTACTTTTCAGGGACCTTTCTGCTTTCTAAGGGTAACATCCACCATCATGATGGTTACTGTTGTGGAAGAACAGAGCTATAGTTGAGGATCTAAGAAATACACTGCCTCAGACCTCTAAAAAGTTAAGCCAGCTTCCAGATGGAGAAAAGTAAAGGATTAGCAGGCGTTAGCTGGTGAGGAAGGCATGGAGGTCTTGCTCTAGACCTGGAGATCTAGAGAGAAAAGAGACTCTGGATAAACGAGAGCGAGGTGTACCGGATTGTCTGAAGTCTAGGAGCACCTGTGTGGCAGTGGCGTGGGCTGGAGCAAGCACTGTACTGTGAAGGCTTCTACTCCACAAGGAGCCTAGATCTTTTCCCAAGACAATGGGTGCCACTGAGAGGCTTTGGGCAGAGGTATGTGGTCCTTTAATACCTCTAGCTTCTCTTGCAATGTCAGCAAAGATTTACGTCAATCTCACAGGAATGACTAGTTCCACTTTAACATTTCTAGGGTCAGGAGTGCATAAGTTACACATAGGTTAGTTTGCTCTCCTTTGTCCTGTTTTGCTGACTGTTACTGTGATAAACGCTAAGGCTAACTTGAGGGAGAAAGGGTTTACTCGGCATAAAGGCAGAGACCATCATTTATTTTGGAGGAAGCCAGGAAACAGCTCAAGGCAGGAATCTGGAAGCTGGAACTAAAGCAGAAACCATGGAAGGACTCTGGTTACCAGTTTGTTCTTCATGATTTCTCAGCTTTTTAAATAAACTCAGGACTACCTGCCCAGGGATGGCACTGCTCACAGTGGACTGGGCCTTTTAATATCAGTCAGTAATCAAGAAATGCAACACAGTCTGGCCCTACAGGCTATTCTGATGGAGGCATTTACTCAATTGAGAGTCCCTTTTTTCCAGGGGACGCTAGCTTATGGCAGTTTGAAAAAAACTCACTAGGACAAAAATGAAGAAAATTTGTGTGTCTAGCCTTTCTCTTGGGATCAGATGAAGCCATTGCCTACCTTTCTCTATTTGTACATACAGTCTCTGAAATCCAATGTGATGCAAGGCCTGGAACCGTCTAGCTCAACTTTTTGCCTTAGGGTATAAATGACTTCTTTGAAAACATATGACATAACTTTATCTTTTTCTGCTGGGTATAAATTAAGTTACTTCCCCTGTGAGTATGTGGGGACACTGTGATTTCTGCAGTCTGTAGTTGTGCCTGTGGGTGGTATGAGATGGGCTGCTGCAATGAGGCTATGCAAGGATTGCCATAAGGGTTTACTTGGATGCTTTACACTTCCAGTGAGTAGCCTTCTTACCTCACTCCACCATTTGTAGAAATAGCTAGGGGGCAATGGAGGATAGGAACAATAGAGGAAGATTCTAGTTTGTTAGGGTGGTCAATTTATGTGCTCTATGAGGATATGCATAGGTTAAGTTCTATTTACTTCAAAGGTTACTTTCTGACTTTAATTTCTCAAAATTTGATGATAGTGGTGATTTAGCCAAGACAGCTCAGAATTGAGCCAATTTGGGCTCTTATCTTAGAAATATTTGTCACTTTCTGACCATATGAATGTTCTTAGCACTTCTCCAATAAATGAAGGAAAGCAATAGTGTCTAGTGCAGAAGTGATCACTCTAGAAGTGATCACTATAGTAATAAAATTATATTTAATATAAGGGAAGCCATTAGTAATACAATGACCAATGGTGTCAAGGAAAGTCTCTAAAGACCCAATCCCAGAACACTTAAGAGTACATGGTAGAAGTGGTTTGCTCCTTCCCACCCAGGATGCAGTTCTCAGAACCTATTTTGATTTCACCATCAAGGATCATGAAACACCCGAAGGGCACATAAAGCAAATAGGACCCTCTGCTGTCACAACAGTCCTCCACTCTGCTGCTGCCACTCCAGAGCCCACTGGGGGCAAACATGCACTGATATGAACCCCTTTTCAGCAAAGACAGGGTTCTATCACAGCTTAAGTTAGAGAGCGTACACCCAGCCCAGACTTACATATTGAAACCTAATCTCAATGCAGTAGCAAGAAATGCTTACGCCACAAGGGCGTACCCCTTATTAATGGGATTAGTGCTCTTACTAAAAGACCTGAGTGCTTGGTCCTTCTACTATATGAAGACACGTAGAAGATGCCATCTTCTTGATCTTGGATCCTCAGCCTAACCTGCAGAAGTGTGAGGAATAAAGTTTTGCTCTTTCTAAGTTGCATGGTCTATGACAACAGGAGTGGACAGAGACAATAATAAAAAGATAAACAGAGAGATGGCAATTAAATGACAGCTATAGCCCATACTTCAGAAGTAATTTTAAAGTATTTTAATTTTAAAGACAGTGGTTTTAATTTCAAAACTCACCCCAGGAAGGACAGTTGCTACAAATAGAAGCTAAGCCTGGCACCAACTTATGTCCTGAATGTTCTAGCCGTTCCTGAGTGGTTTATGGATACACGGATGCAATGGATGTTGCTGCCTCAGCCTTACAATTGTCTTGTGTAATGGAAGAAAAGCAAGCAAGACATTTTAGCATCAGATCTGAATCCTCTGCCATGATGCTACCTCAAAGTCAATCATCTAGAAGCTTCCCAAGAAGACACCAAGAATGATCATGGGGTGGGGTAGGGGGGAACAGAAAAAAAAACTTCTATTTTTGACAATCATCTGTGACCAAAGCTTGAAAGATGACATTCAAGACAGTAATTTTGGAAGAAGCTTTACTCATGGGTTATTTTCTCCAGAAGTTTCCAGTTGTCAAGCACAGGCTGGCATAAGACAAATGGTCCAAATGTGCTGGCTCATCTAGTCCTTAAGGCCCAAGTCTGGACAGAGGTCAGTGACCATGTGTTCATTTGTAGGCCTGTGGTGAGGGCAGGGAGCCAGCACCACAGCTGGTGAGATCCATCACCGTCTGCATCCATTCATCAACAGACTTCTGATGCTCAACCTGTACCTGGCATTAGACGGACAACGCTCTGAGCATACAGAGAAGACAGCTTCCTTTTCCCTCCCCAGCTTACAGTCAGAAGGAAAACAGTGGGCTCCACAGTGTGGCATGCCAACGACCTGGCAGAACACTCAAGCAGCAAGGGCACCCAGCCATGTCTGACTAAGATGATGCTCAAATTGTAGGTTTCAGAACCATCATGAGCTGAATAGCACCTGAAAGAAAAAGATCCACAGAAAGCCTAACTGCTGGTCCCACAGTTCTAGTTAGAATCAAGCTTTTTTACTGAGGTAATCACCAGGACAGGTGTCCTAAAGTGATCCAGTTTGAAAATGTGGAGTACAACTTAAGCCAAGAACCCACCAGAAACACATCCTCCCCAGTCCCACTCTAGAGACAAGGGCTTATGCTGGTGTAGGGCTTACAAGAATGTGCAGGAGAGGTTGTGGTAGTAGTTGAACCTGGAGAGGCTAGAGGGGACCAGGATCCCTTCTTCTCTGCTTGGTCCAAGTGTTCATGTCCTTACCAGAATTCACATGAGACATAATCTTTAACAAACCTGTCATGAGAGGCAGACCTTGAGGAGATGTCTAGGCTATGAGGGATTCTTCCTTATTAGCAGATCAGTAACTTAAAAAAGGCTACGCTGGTGAGCTCATCACTTTAGTCTCTCTGGTGCGCAGACTCTGTCATCTGTTCCCTTCACAGAAATGAGATGTCACCTTAAATCAAACAACATCCTTCTCCATATGTGGCACATTCCCAGATTCCATCATTGTGAGAAGTAAGAAATTTGTTTGCCTCAAGGAAGAGAAGGTGAAAAGAGTGTAAGAGTCAGAGGGTATGGAGGAGACTGGGAGAAGAAAGCCCTCTAAATCAGCTGAGCAAAGCTCGAGAGAACTCACAGAGACTGAAGCAGCATGCTAAGGCCAGGGAGGGTCGGCACCAGTCCTCTGTATGTATAGCACAGCTTCCAGTGTAGTGATTTTATGGGATTGCTGATTTTAAGACTGAGTTGGAATCTGATTCTCGGGACTTCTACTTGGCTCTTTTCCTTATGTTGGTTTCTCTTGCAAAATTCCAATGTGTTAGTTTTGTTTTATATTATCATGTTTTGTTTTATTATTATCCTTTGGAAGCCTGTTTGTTTTTTTCTTTTTATATAAATTTTTAACATATTTATTTTATTTTATATTAATCACAGGTTATATACTTTGTATCCCAGCTGTAGCCCCCTCCCACATTCCCTCATCTCCTCCCTGCCCCTTTCCAAGTCCACTGATAGGAGAGGACCTCCTCCCCTTCCATCTGACCCTAGGTTATCAGGTCTCTTCAGGACTGGCGGCAATGTCCTCTTCTGTGGCCTAGCAAGGCTGTTCCTACCTTGGGAAATCTATACACCTAAAGAAGATAAACAAAAAAGAAGACCTGGAGTAAGATGATCAATCCTCACTTAGAAAGACGAATGGGATGGACATTGGATATAGGAGAAAACAATTAACAGGACAGGAGCCTACCACAAGGGGCCTCGGAAAGACTCTACCTAGCAGTGTTTCAAAGCAGATGCTGAGACGCATAACCAAACCTTGGGCAGACTACAAGAAATCATATGAAAGAAGAGTCCTCTCCAGGTCTTACTAACTCCTCCTTCTTTCATATGATTCCCTGCACATTGCCCAAGGATTGGTTATGAGTCTCAGCACCAGTTTTGATACACTGCTAGGTAATCTTTCAGAGACCCTCTGTGGTAGGCTCTTGTCCTGCTACTTGTTTTCTACTACATACAATGTCTATCCCATTTGTCTTTCTAAGTGAGGATTGAACATCTTACTCTGGGTCCTCTTTCTTGATTATCTTCTTTAGGTGTACAGATTTTAGTATGTTTATCCTATCTTATAGGTCTAGTATCCAGTTATAAGTGAGTATATACTGTGTGTGTGTGTGTGTTTCTGTTTCTGGGATACCTCACTCAGGATGATCTTTTCTAGATCCTACCATTGCTTGCAAATTTAATGATTTCCTTGTTTTTAATGACTGAGTAGTATTCCATTGTGTAAAAGTACCACGATTTCTGTATCTATTTCTCCATTGATGGGCATCTGGGTTGTTTCCAGGTTCTGGCTATTACGAATAAAGCAGCTACAAACATGGTTGAGCAAATGTCCTTGTTGTGTACTTGAGCATCTTTTGGATATATGCCTAGGAGTGGTATAGCTGGATTTTGAGGAAGCACTATTTCTAATTGTCTGAGAAAGCACCAGATTGATTTCCAAAGTGGTTGTACAAGTTTACATTTCCACCAGCAATGGAGGAGAGCTCTCCGTTCTCCACAACCTCTTCAGCATGTATTGTCACTTGAGTTTTTGATCTTATCCATTCTGATGGGTGTAATGTGAAATATCAGGGTCATTTTGATTTGCATCTCCCTGATGGCTTGAAGGACATGGAGCATTTCTTTAAGTGTTTCTCTGCCATTCTATTTTCCTCTACAGAAAATTCTCTGTTTAGTACCGTACCCCATTTTTTTACTTGATTTGCTGCTTATTAACGTCTTTAGTTCTTTATATATTCTGGATATCAGCCCTCTGTCAGATATAGGGCTGGTGAAGATCCTTTCCCAGTCTATAAGCTGTCATTTTGTTCTGATGACAATGTCTTTTGCTTTACAGAACCTTTTCAGTTTCATGAGGTCCCATTTATTTACTAGAGCCTGTGCTGTTATTGGTCTGTTCAGGAAGTGGTCTCCTGTGCCAATGAGTTCTATGCTCTTCCCCACTTTTTCTTCTAACTGATTTAGTGTGTGTGGTTTTATGTTGAGGTTGTTGATCCCCTTGGACTTTATTTTTGTGCAGAAAGATAAATATGGAACTATTTGCATTTTTCTGCATGTAGGCATCCAGTTAGATCAGCACCATTTGCTGAAGATGCTGTCTTTTTTTCATTGTATGGTTTTGGCTTCTTTGTCAAAATTCAAGTATTCGTTAGGTGTTTGAGTTCATTTCTGGGTCTTCTATTCAATTCCATTGATGCACCATTCTGTTTCTATGCCAGTACCATGCAGTTTTATTACTATTTCTCCGTAGTACAGCTTGAGATCCGGGATGGAGATACCTCCAGATGAACTGTTGTTGTACAGGATTGTTTTGGCAATTCTGTTTTTGTTTTGTTTTGTCTTTTCATATGAAGTTGAGAATTGTCCTTTCAAGGTCTTTAAAGAATTGTGTTGGTAATTTGGTGAGAGTTTTATTGAATCTATAGATTGTTTTTGGCAGGATGGACATTTTCACTATGTTAATCCTACTGGTCCATGAGCCACGGAGATCTTTCCATCTTCTGACATATTCAATTTCTTTCTTCGGAGACTTGAAGTTTATTTTAAAACAGGTCTTTCACTTGCTTGGTTAGAATCACACCAAGGTACTGTATGTTATTTGTGGCTATTTTGAAGGGTGTAGTTTCCCTAATTTCTTTCTCAGCCTTACTGTCTATTCATATACAGGAAGGCTTCTGATTTTTTTTAGTTAATTTTCTATTCAACCACTTTGATGAAAGTGTTTTTCAGCTGAAGGAGTTCTCTGGTAGAATTTTTTGGGGTTACTCATATATACTATCATATCATATCCCCTTGCTCTCCTTTAGTTGTCTTATTGCCCTTGCTAGGACATCAAGTACTATGTTGAAGAGATACGGAGAGAGTGGGCAGCCTTGCCTTATCCCTAATTTCAGATGGATTAATTTAAGCTTCTCTCCATTTAGTTTGATGTTGGCTATAGGCTTGCTACATATTGCCGTTACTGTGTTTAGGTATGTGCTTTTTATCCCTGATCTCTCTAAGACTTTAAACATGAATGGGTGTTGGGTTTTGTCAAATGCTTTTTGTTGTTGTTGTCTAAGGAGATGATCATGGAGTTTTTCTCCTTTAATTTGTTTATATGGTGGATTACATTGATGGATTTCCATATATTGAACCACCCCTGCATACATGGAATGAAGCCTTTTTGGTCATGGTGGATGATGTGTTCTTGGATTCGGTTTGCAAGTATTTTTTAATTAAATTTTCATTTTTTATATTAAGTATAATCTATTCACTTTGTATCCCAGCTGTAGCACCCTCCCTCATCTCCTCCCTGCCCCTCTCTAAGTCCACTGATAGGGGAGGTGCTCTTCCCCTTCCATATGACCCTAGTTTATCAGGCCTCATCAGGACTGGCTGCATTGTCTTCCTCTGTGGCCTAGCAAGAAGCCACAGAGGTGGGGGTGGTCAAAGAACCAGCCACTGAATTCATGTCAAAGACAGTCCCTGTTCCCCTTACTAGGGTTCCCACTTGGATACTGAGATGCCATGGGCTATATCTGAGCAGGGGTTCTAGGTTATATCCATGTATGGTCCTTGGTTGGAGAATCAGTCTCAGATATATTTGGTCCTTGTGGAGCTCCTGTCCTCTCCAGGTCTTACTAACTCCTCCTTCTTTCATATGATTCCCTGCAGTCTACCCAAGGTTTGGTTATGAGTCTCATCATCTGCTTTGATACACTGCTAGGTAGAGTTGCTGGAGAGGTTGTGGAGAAAATGGATCTCTTGTTCATTGCTGGTGGGAATGTAAACTTGTACAACCACTTTGGAGATCAATCTGACACTTTGTCAGACAATTAGGAATAGTGCTTCCTCAAAATCCAGCTATACCACTCCTAGGCATATATCCAAAAGACGCTCAAGTACACAACAAAGACATTTGTTCAACCATGTGCATAGCAGCTTTATTCACAATAGCCAGAATCTGGCTCAACAGAGCCATTGATACAGAAATTTTAGTATATTTACACAATGGAATACTACTCAGCCATTAAAAACAAGGAAATCATGAAATTTGCAGGCAAATGGTGGGATCTAGAAAAGATCATCCTGGGTGAGCTATCTGAGAAGCAGAAAGACACACACGGTATATACGTACTTATAACTGGATACTAGACCTATAAGATAGGATAAACATACTAAAATCTGTACACCTAAAGAAGCTAAACAAGAAGGAGGACCTGGGGTTTGCAAGTATTTTATTGAGTATTTTTGCATCAATTTTCATAAGAAAGAAAGGTCTCAAGTCTGTTTTATTGTTGGGTCTTTGTGTGGTTTAGGTATCAATGTGACTGTGGCCTCTTAAAATGAAGTTGGTAATGTTTCTTCTGTTTCAATTTTGTGGAATAATTTGAAGAGAATTGGAGTTAGCTCTTCTTTGAAGGTCTGGCAGAATTTTGCACTGAATTCACCTGGCAGTGGGCTTTTTTTTGGAAGGGAGATTTTTGATGACTGCTTCTATTTCCTTGGGGAATACAGGACTACTCAGTCTATTTACCTAATCTTGATTTAATTTTGGTAAATGGGATCTATCAAGAAAATTATCAGTTTCCTTTAAATTTTCAAATTTTGTAGCATACAGACTTTTTAATAAGATCTAATGATTGTTTGGATTTCCTCGGTGTTTGTTGTTACATCCCCCTTTTCATTTCTGATTTTACTGATTTGGAGAATTTCTCTATGCCTTTGAGTTAGTTTTGCTAAGTGTTTGTTTATCTTGTTGATTTTTCTCAAAGAACCAGATCTTGGTCTCATTGATTCTTTGAATTGTTTTCTTTGTTTCTAAATCATTGATTTCAGCTCTGAGTTGATTATTTCCAATTGTCTATACCGCCTGGGTGTGTCTGCTTCTTCCTCCCCCCTCCCCCCCACTAGGACTTCTAGGTGTGCTGTTAAGTTGCTTGTATGAGATGTCTTAAACTTCTTTCTGAAGGCACTTGGTGCTATGAATTTTCCTCTTAGCACTGATTTCATTGTGTCCCATAAGTTTGGGTAAGTTGGGTAAGTTGTGCCTTCATTTTCATTGAATTTTAGGAACTCTCTAATTTCTTTTCTCATTTCTTCTCTGACCAAACTGTCATTGAGTAAAGAGTTGTTTAGTTTCTATGTGTATATAGTCTTTTTGTTATTTCTGTTGTTATTAAGGTCCAGTTTTAGGCCATGATAGTCTGATATGATACAAGGGATTATTTCAATCTTCTTGTATCTCTTGAGGCTTGCTTTGTGCCAGACTATATTGTCAGTTTTTGAGAAGGTTCTATGAAGGTGATGAAAAGAATGTATACTCTTTTGAGTTTGGGTGAAAAGTTCTGAAGACATCTATTAAGTCCATTTGATTTAGGACCTCTGTAAGTGCCATTATTCCCCTATTTTGCTTCTGTCTAGATGATCTATCCCTTGGTGAGAGTGGAGTGTTGAAGTCTCTCCCTATTAAGGTGTTGGGATCTATGCGAGATTTAAGCTTTAATAATTTTTCTTTTACAAATGCAGGTGCTCTTGTATTGGGACATAGATGTTCAGAACTGTGATGTCCTCCTGATGGATTTCTCCTTTGATGAGAATGAAGTGCACCTTCTCATCTTTTTTGATTAATATTTGTTGAATGTCTATTTTATTAGATATTAGGATAGCTACCCCAGCTTGTTTTCTGGGTCCATTTGCTTGAAAAAAACATTTTTCCAGCCCTTTACTCTGAGGTAGTGTTTATCTTTGTTGCAAAGATGTGTTTCTTGGATGCAGCAAAATGTTGGATGCTGTTTCTGCAACCATTCTGTTAGTCTGTGTCTTTTTCTTGGAGAGTTGAGTCTGTTGATGTTGATAGATAATAATGACCAATGGATGTTAGTTCCTTTTATTGTGGAATTGGTGGTGTTACTGTGTTTCAATGCTTTTCTTTTAATTCTTTGTTGTGACCATTATCTGTACCCTGTGTTTTCTTGGGTGTGGTTGTTTTCATCGGGTTGGAGTTTTCCTTCTAGTATCTTTGGTAGGGCTGGGTTGTTGGGTAGATACTGTTTAAGTTTAGTTTTGTCATGGAATATTTTGTTTTCTCCATCTATGTTGATTGAAAGTTTTGCTGGGTATAGCAGTCTGGGTTGGCATTTGTGGCCTCTTAGATTCTGCATGACATCTGCCTAGGCCCTTCTGGCTTTCATAGTTTCTGTTGAGAAGTCTGCTGTGATTCTGATAGGTCTACTACCTTTATATGTTACTTGGACTTTTTCCCTTGCTGCTTTTAGTATTTTTTCCTTGTTCTGTAGATTTAGTGTTTTGACTATTATGTGATGTGAGGAGTTCCTTTTCTGGTCGAGTCTATTTGGTGTTCTGTAGGCCTCTTGTATATTTATAGACATCTCTTCCTTTAAGTTGGAAAAAAGTTTTTCTATGATTTTTTTGAAAATATTTTCTGGACCTTGGAACTTGGAATCTTCTTTCTTTTTTATTTTTTACTTTTTTAAAATTTATTTCTATTTTTATTAATTACAGTTTATTCACTTTGTATCCCAGCTGTAGCCCCTTCCCTCACCCCCTCCCAATCCAACCCTCCCTCTATCATCTCCTATACCCCTTCCCCAGTCCAATGATAGGGGAGGTCCTTCTCACCTTGCCTGGAATCTTCTTTTTGATCTATTTCTCTTATTCTTAGATTTCATCTTTTTATGACGTCCTTGATTTCTTGGATGTTTTGTGTTTGGAACTTTTCCAATTTCACTTTTTCTTTGAGAGATGTATCAATTTCTACAAGTGTATCTTCAACACTTGAAATTCTCTCTTCCATCTCTTGTATTCTATTGGTGATTCTTACCATTTGTGGTTCCTGATCTTTTCTCTAAGTTCTCCTGCTCCAGGTTTTTCTCTGTGTTTTCTTTATTGATTCTAATTATGTTTTCATGTCTTCGACCATTTCTTTCATCTGTTTGAATGTGGATTCCTGTGTTACCATGATGGCCTCTATTTTTTTTATTTGTTTCCTCTCTATATGCCACTAATTGTGCCTCTACTTGTGCCCCTATTTGATGTATTTGCCTGTATTTCTTTGAGAGATTCATTCGTTTCCTCTTTAGATACCTCTGATATCTTGATAAGCTTAGAACTGAGATTATTTTCTTGTGTTTCTGATGAATTAACATACCCATTGATTTTGTGGGTTGCTGGTGAAGCCATGATGTTCTGATTTTTGTTGGATGTGTTCTTACCCTGACCTCTAGCCATCTGCTTATCCATAACCTTCAGTGTTTGTTCCCGGATCTATACTTCAGACTGGATCTGTCTTTCTCTGGTATCTGGAGTATTCTTCAGGAAGATGAGAGAGGTCCACTGGTTTGAAAGTGGATGCTGGTGTTTCAGCCATAGGTAAGGGAGGAAGGTCTCAAGTGCATGTGTACAAGCAAGGGTGTGTGCGTGAGAATGTGCCTTGAAATACAGAGTGCTAGCGTGTAGATGCCTGGAATATGGGGCTTAAGCACAAGAGGGGTGTGGGTGGTGTTCATGGGCACAATGTGCATGCGCAGGCACCCTGAATACCTCTGTGGCCTACAGGCTTGACATACTGCCCTCCTGGTATTTAGATCTGTTTGGACTCCAGGAATTGTTTGCCTGGACTCCACTGGTAGACCCACAGAACAGGGGCTTCAATGTTGAGAATGCTGTCCCAAGAATCACTATGTTGCCCACAGTGGGTGTGCAGATGAGAGGGATCTGATGTCTGGCTGCTAGCCAGAGTTATCCTGGATATGGGATTCTGCATGCACTCACTTGAAGGCACATTTACTTGCTAGCAGTTCTAATCAGAAATCACAGGGGTTCCCCCTGTTCTCTACTCTCAGATTTGGGCCTGCACTGGCAAGTGAGAGTGTAGGAGATCCATCAGCTCAGTATATCCACTGTTTGTCCACTGGGCAGGGAGACCCTTACTTGGGATAACCAATTCCGTTGTCTCCGTCACAGAGCATGCAGACTCCTGTTAGGGCCACTGCAGACCTGGGAGACTGGTACATTTGCCTGCTAGAAAGCCCTGGAAAGCTTGTACAGCTGCCAGCAGACCTGGGAGGCTCATACAATGGTCACTGGGAGACCCATACATCTACCAGCCACCACAGCTGTTGAGCTGGGAGGCCCACCTCTGCTGTCTCAGTTACCACCGAACTGTGAGGCCTGTGCTTGGGGCAGTGGGTGCTGTGTACCACCTCTGCCAAGGAGGGAGGTCTATGTTTGGGTCAAGGGGAAGCCTAGGGGGGTTGAATATTCGCCATTCTCTGTCCCCTAAGATGTCTGTGGGTGACCTGGAGCCAAATGGTCTCAGCTCATGGGTTCTCCCCTCTTGCCCAGGAAGCCTTGATATTCATGTTCTGGCTTCAGTTGCCCCTCCACTCACCAATTTCAGAGTTTCAGATCCTGTGCCCCTCAGATATGGTGAGCATTGGTGACCACCATCTTGGATCTCCACTCCCAACCTTCTATTTGACCCTAGCCTATCAGGTCTCATCAGGACTGAAGAACCAGATTCTTGTTACAAGGTGTTCATAGTTTAAAGGATGAAGCTTTATGGCTATAGATATTAGTTGACACCTACCTAGTAAGTTAATAAAGCACAGGCCCACATGTGACCAAGAGAGCTGAAAGCCATGTGGTGACCTAAAAATGGGCCAAATAGGGGAAGAATAATGATACAGTTTCTAAGCAATGACCCCTTAATGCTAGTTGCCAGTGTTCTCAAGCCTGCATCTTCGTTTGCCTTGTAATTCTGGAAGCTCAGAGTCTGCAGGGCAGAGCCTGGTGACTGTATGTGCTTTGTTCTTGTCGCTATTTGAACAGGGTCTCACAGTGTAGATGTGGCTGACCTAGAACACATTATGTAGACCATCTTGGCTTTGAACTCACAGAAATACACCAGTCTCTGCCTTCATAGTGCTGAGGAAGACACACAACCATGCCCTAGAACCTGTATTTTAAGAATCTCTTTAGGGGGATTCATCATATGCTTCAGGGATTGCTGTAATTAATAGTCCTAAGCCATTTCCTTATAGATAGACTCTCACAGTTGGGAGCAACTCGTTCATTCTATCCTACCCCAGGTTCACTCAATCCTCCCACAGAGTTTTATCAAGGGCAAGCATGGGACCAGATGTTGGGCTACCTGCTCCATAAGCCCTGGCTACAGCCAATGAGAAGACATGACTCAGACTAACTCCTGAAGACTCCTTCTCTGAGACCCCACAAGGCCTTTTTGCTGGATGAGAGAAGGCCCAGAGCTTTGTATAAGGTGTAGAGTGGGTGACTGGAAATGGAAGCTGAAGAACCTGGGCAAATGTATAACTCCTCTCTTCACTCTTTGTTCTTGCCTTTCTGACAAATATTTATATAATATGAAATGGCAACCATTGGAGACTTTTAGGTGAGGAGATAGTATTGCATTTACTTTCTGAAAGCACCCTTTTCTCTACAAGTCACATATCACCAGCACCAACCCAAACCTAGTAGGTTGATGGGGCTATGAGGGCTTCAGACATTTTAGCTTCACCAGTGTACTCCCTCTGAACCTGTAAAGTTTAGCAAAGGTTGACTCATTCTCCATAGAACCATTGCCCAAATCCCATCTTCTGGATAGTGTACGAGGTTCAGTAGGCCTCTGTTCCTTCCCTCCGTTGCTTGAGGGGTGCTAGTGACAATCAGGTAAGTGGGACCTCTATAGACAAGCCCCTGGACCTTTCCTCCAGCTCCTCCTAGCCCATAGTCACTGATTCTGTCTCCTCCCTGGGACCATGCTGAGGCTGGGTTTCTCAGCTTCTGTTCAGCCATCTAGGACTTGCCAAGGCAGCCCACAGATCATTCAGTGTTTGGAGCTTAGAGAGGCAACTTGGGGTGTGTCAGTTTACTCTATCTCACACCTGCCACTGAGCAGGGAGGTTAGGATCCATACAAAGAAAGACAACTTATTCTCCAAGGGGTGGGGTAGAGGTGGGGTTGATTTTCCTGAGACATTTGAATGAGCCCTTGTGGGTGTTTGTCTGCTTAGTTTTGCAACTCTCACCTTATTCCTAATATGAAATAATATGTATAAGACATGCATGATATAACATGTGACATACAAAATGCATATGATATAACAGATGTATAAAACATGAGAAATGTAACAGATGCACAAAACATGTATGATAGAACAGGTGCATAAAACATGTATGATGTAACAGATGCACAGAAAAGATCAGGAAAAGCTGAGAAAGGCAACAAGGTACAGTGACATTCTCCAGATAGTGCAGTACCTCCTCTTAAAGTTTGTAGAACTTCCCCAAAACAGTGCCACTACTTGGAAAACATGCCTTCAATAATGAGCCTGTGGGGGACATTTTACATTCAAGTCACAACAGGCTTTCACAGGCCAAGCAAGAGGGGGCGCTTCTTCAGTTGAAGTTTTCTCCTCACAAATGACTCTAGCCTCTTGTCACGTTGACAAAAGACTAGACAGGATACATGGTGAGGGCTTTGCATCATCTGTGCACAGCCTACTCTATATGTCCAATAACATAGAGAGAGAGATTCTTTGCACCACATGCTATAAATACTATAAAAAACAATTGTTCCAATATATTATTTAGGGAAAAGTTCACAAAGAAAGATTGAACATGTTCAGTATGATCGATCCTCCCCAACCCCAGAACATTTCAGATCTGTATTTGGTAATGCATGTGGAATTCATGGAGCACTCTCGATGTGGAGGGCTGACTGTTAGGAAAGACAAGAATCTACATTACTATGGGAACCAGAGAAGAGAATCTGTTACTCATTTTGCTGAGGATGAAAAGACCAGAGAAGACTTTCCATGAGATAAAGCTTTGAACTTGCACTTTGAAGGAGGGTAGAGAGATATCAGGAGTACAAAGACTTTGTGGGAAGAAGGAATATAGGTAAAAGGCAGGGATGCACTTAGCAATGGTCTGTTCAGAACAGTGATGCTGTGAGCAGAACAGAGCAATGCAGGTGTAGGCATTGTAAGAGATGGCAGTTGAAGGCTCAGTAAGGGCTGTCTGGGCTAGGACTGAAGAACCCTAACACACCCAGTCAAGAGTGGGAGTGGTTAGAGGGAGAAGGGATTATAGGTAGGGACCCATCTGCATCGTAAAAATAGAGTTGAACAGATGAAAATTAATCCTGTGGACACGTGTGCACAGAGACACTTCCACATATGCATGTCTGAGCCAAGTAGATAGCTGGAAATTAAATGGCTCCTCACAGCAAGTTTAGCAACATCTTCTTTGGCTGTCTAGCTTTGATTATTGCTACAGTACATGCATATCAAGGAAGAGATTATACATCAGCATTTCCCAGTGGCAACTGCTAAGCCAAAGGGAAAAGAACATTGGCATTTCTTAAAGAAGTGATTGAGATTCTAAAGCCACACTGTAAAGTGTACATCAAATATTGGACAGCTTGAAAGACTGTGTTTTGGCATTAGAATGCAGACCAGATTCACTCTGCTGGTGGCACAGTTTTTAATTAAGTGTTATAATGAGACATTGATAGCCACTTAAGAGGCTTTTTTGGTCCTTTAGGGAAGAGATATGAAGGGAGGGTAATTCTGTGATCCTAGGAAAAATTAATGTATATACATATTTCAGTGTGCATTTAGGAACACTTCACAAGAGGAAGCACTTCATGCTCTGAGACTTGTCACATCTCTTGAAACTGTGTGCAGTAGGGGAATGTGGGACCATGCACAGGTTAAGCATTTTCTCCTCAGGGTATTTCTCTGGGAAAGCACCATTAATACTGATGAAGGAATTAGGAATACTCTCAAGTTACTTAACTTACACTTAATTTTGATTTTAGAAACATCATGTTAAGTAAATAGCAACTGCCATGAAGTGAAGAGATCTGCATTCTTTATGGATCCATTAACCTAATCAATGGCATGGCACTAAACCCACAATGGCAGGGTTTGCTAGTTTGGCAGGGATTTGATCAGGCTAGGCTCAGTTGCATTTTTAATTGCAAAGGAGACATGTTAAATGGCAGCTTAATTTTCTCCTTTTTTGTTTTCTTCCTCTAAGTGCCGTATTTTGCACTCGCATAATACTATTATTTCTACATGCATTGCTGTACCTCAAACAAGAGACCTAAGCCAGGCCTGGTGGTTGTAATCTGTGTACCCCAGAGGCTGAGCAAGGGGATAACTAGTTTGAGGCCAGCCTAAATAATACAGTGAGACCCTGTCTTAAATCTATATGTGTGTGCCCACAAAAGAGTCGGTATTAGTATATATAATACTTCCCTTTGTTCACACTCAATGTTTACAGTTAACAGTTTCAGGTCTATGGTTCACTTGATAGAGCTAACTCGGGTCTCTTTCGCTGCCATCTGTCTTTATGAGGACCGGAGATCAAAAACAAAAGAAAAAGAAAGGCACTATTAAGGGAAACTGTTTTTCTAAAGCCTTTAAACCAACAATTATAAATTGTATTAATTTATGGCATACAATGTGTTTTCAATATATGTATACACTAAAAATTACTTATGAATTAAGCTAATTACCATGGATATGATGTCACCGTGTGAGTCATTTTCTGTCACTCTAACAAAATAACCCAAATTATCAAGTTATAAAGAAGAAAAAGCTGAGTGTTATGGCACAAGCCTGTAACACCCTAACACCAGTACTGGGAAAGCAGGAGAAGGACTGTGAGATTCTGTTTGAGACCTGGCCTACATAGTAAGGTCCCATGTAAAAAAAACAAAATTAAAAGAAAGAAAGAGATCTATGTTGTCTACTGTTTTCAAAAGTCTCAGTCTATGATTCTTGACCCTGTTGCTTTGGAGTTAGAACAAAGGAGTAAGTACATAGTGGACAAAGTGGAGGAGGTCAGTTTGCAGCAGGCAGGCGTAGGGAATGGCTTCGTAACCTGGGATGCCACTTGACGAGGGTAACTAGATGCTCCTCTCCTAAAGATGCACCTAAATAACCTACCATGCTGCTACCCTGGGACTCCCACCTGCATCAGGTTGCGCATATACCTACTTTTAACTATGAAAATAGGACCCCTTGATAATGCTCCATTTCTATCCAAACATGCCCCAGAACACGTCTTGAAACCAAGAAAGACAGTCCAGTCAAGTCTGGACTGGTTTTGATTGCATGTACCCTATTTAATATCTTATACATATGCATGTTGGGGATACATGTGTCTAACAAGATTCATGACAGGAAAGAGAATTACAATGGGCAGGCTTGCATAGTCCTTGTCTGACAGTCAAAAGGGAGAATCACCCCAGCATCAGCCACAGCACTCAGACTCTGTTAAGTGAAGACCCAAGGACAGTAACCCACTACCCTCTCTGGCAGCGTATCTAACTAGTACTTTTGCTTGGCTTCTAACAAAAGTTCTTGGCACTGTATTATTTGTGTATGCTCCTTCAATTCTTTGAACACAAAATTCCTGAACCTGGAGACAACCAGAGAACACCAATAGCAGCAGAAAAGCAGGAAAGAGAAAGAGAGAGAGGAAAGCTGTGGTTTGATATTAATCTCTCGGGGCAAACCCTTATTAACATAATCAACTGCATCTCACCCTCGCCTCTTAAAAGGAGGTGGTAGAACTTGATCTCCAGGCTTTAATACTTAGGATCTTGGAGGCTCCACATCTGACTATAGCAGTAGGGCACCATCACTCCTTCCGTGTATTAAGAACATTTAAACTGCTGGGCATGGAAGCGCACACCTTTAATCCCAGCACTCAGGGAGGGAGAGGCAGGAGGATCACTCTGAATTAGAGGCCAGCCTGGTCTACAAAGCAAGTCCAGGGCAGCCAAGGCTACACAGAGAAACCCTGTCTCGAAAAAAGAAAAAAAAGAAAGAAAGAAGAACATTTAAACTGAACTCTTGCAACAATTTCCAAGCATACAATGTACTGTGATTGGGATAGATTACAATATTTGTCTTTTCATCTTTAACTAAATTGCATATTCTTTAACAGTTTCACTTTTTAATTTTCAGAAAAGTTACTTTGGTCTAAAGCCCCAAAGTATTGTGTTTAAAAATATCTTTTTATTTTATCTTTGTACAGTTATTATAACCTCTTCATGAAGAGCAGAGGGAGAGTGACTTAATTTTCTACTTTGGCCTCGCTGTTGTCCTTCCTTTCCTTGTTGGTTTTGCTTTATTATTGGTGCTGCATCTTCATGTTTCACTTTAATTGTTAATTTTGATATTCTGTTGTCTTCCATTTAATTCGTGATATCATCATATTAGCTCAAATAAGATATATGTTCTCATTATTATTTATAAAAAATGAGAAGCTGGAATCGGCGACAGCATGTATTATAAGCATTTCCCTAATTAATATTTAGTGGTTACTTTATTAAAATTATTATGTGACAGACTTTCTTGTTTTATGACAACTCTTGTATAAAAATTACCTCATAATTCTCAAATTAGGGTAAATTTATAGTCTTCTGGGCATAAAAGGAATAATCACTGTGCAATAGAAACTTCATTAGGAATCAAATCTCAAGCCTTGTTTATTTCAAAAATAAAATAAATAATAATCACGCTGTGCTCTACCTGAGAGTCCACAGGCTGGTAGGAAACTAAATCAAATGCATGATCAATTTTGATGTTTCTTTTGAAGGCAAAAAATAGTAAATGAAAAATATGAAATTAGCAACTGAGTTATTTTAAGAAATCACAGAAAAATATAGACCTTTAAAAGCTAATTAAAAAAGAAATATCAAAAAATATGTACCTGACCCTTGGTTAGAGTATAATCTCTCTACATTTAGCTGTAAGTTTTGACCATCTTTTCCTAGGATAATTTTGAGGTCTTTCTACAGCAGTTCTGTCTTCTCTCTTCCCTGGTTGATGACAGCATGTTGTTGTTGTTGTTGTTGTTGTTATCATTATTACTAGCAGCTTAGAAAGGCTTATTGCAGCCTCATAACTCACTTTGATGCCATCACCCATGAGCTGCAGCAGGTAGACTTTCTTTGCAACCCTCCATAATCCACTATAAACCTGGGAGTTTTGTATACTGTTTTAAGAACTTTGGCTCTAGGTGGAGGTGGGAACCTTAGGATGCTATTGTTTGACTCCTGAACTGCTGTTTACTGGACATTTTTAACTCTTGGCTGTTCAAATGTATCAGGTGAAAATGAGACTCCCAAGTGCTACCAAGTCAGTAATTCATTTTCTTGTCAACCTACTATACTTGCACCAACTTCTTTTTTTACAAGTTTAGCCAGATTCCTTGAAAACTGATGTGTCCATTAGAATTTAAAGTGTCCAGTGAAGTCTTCACAGCACAATGAATCAACTCTGTTCTCTCATTTTGACTCTGTGGGATAAGCAAAGGCTTTGGAATAAGACAGGAGTTGAATAAAATCCCAACTTTCTTGTGACTCATTATATGATTTGGGCATGGTGTTTAAGTAGCTGGGGGCCTCAGGAGAGTATGTGGATGATGTTGTCATGCCAAATCTGAGCAATATCCTGTTTCACCTGTTACACACCTATGACAGGGGAGCTGTGCTGTCATTCACACTAAGCTTGAAGGCTTCTTCCTTAAACAAGAAAATAAAAAAGTGCAACTGTCTGTGCCTAATTGCAGTTGTAAAGCGGAACCAGAACAAAGCAAGCCATCACTGTCTCTGGTAAGCTAAGAGGCCCATGGCTGTTCAGTGTCCAAGTGGACTCCATAGTAATGGGGACAGGGACTGTCTGTGACAGGAACTGATTGGCTCTTTGATCACCTCCCCGTGAGCGGGGAGCAGCTTTGCCAGGCCACAGAGGAAGACAATGCAGCCGCTCCTGATGAGACCTGATAGACTAGGATCTGAGGGAAGGGGAGGAGGATCTCCCTTATCAGTGGACTGGGAGAGGGACACTGGTAGGGAAGAAGGAGGGTGGGATTGGGAGGGGTGGAATAACCTGTAAGTAATAAAAATAAAAATAACTAAATAAAAAAGATTTAAAAAGAGGCCTATGAAGCTGAGAAGACAAAGACACGATAAAAATTGTATTCATTTGGTTGGTATAATAGCATATGATACTCAGATACTCAGCTATTTGGTTCAAAATCAATTTTGATCTTGCAAATGGTTTCCGATAAAATTAACATTTAAGTAAGTAGAATTCGAGTAAAGCAGATTACTGGACACAAAGTGCACAGACCTCATTCAACTACTAGAAAAGTGACTTCCTGCAGGAAGAAGGACTCCTCTCCCACTGCCTGTGGGCTCTATCTAGCCAAGGCATCACTGCCTCCCTGGCTCCGCTGCTAGTCTGCTGTTTAGATTCTGTGCTCTGTCTGCTCCCACAATTTGCGAGCCCATTCCTAAAAATAAATGCCAGCTTCTTTCTCACCCTGTCTCCCTCTGTCTTCATCTTCTTGGTCCTGCTTTCCTGAGAACCCTGGATAATAATACCATTAACACTAATAAATATTTTTTGGCAACAATGAAGGTAAATTTGTGTTTATTCCAAGATACTCAGTTTGGTTGAACCTTTGCCTCTCTTTGGCTTATTTCTTCTCCTCTCTCTCTCTCTCTCTCTCTCTCTCTCTCTCTCTCTCTCTCTCTCTCTCTCTCTCTCTCTCTCTCTCTCTCTCTGTGTGTCTCTCTCTCTCTCTCTCTCTCTCTCTCTCTGTGTGTGTGTGTGTGTGTGTGTGTGTCTCTCTCTTCTCCTCCTCCTCCTCCCCATTCTTCTTCTTTTGTTTGTGGGTGTGGGTGTGTGGATGTGGGTATGTATGCCAGTATCAGTGTGCATACATACACATGCTGAGGCCAGAGGAAGACCTTGAATTTCTTCAATTGTCCTTTTTAAACTTCATTTTTAAAGAAAGTCTCTTTCACTGGATGGAGGAGGTCACTGTATAAGGCAGGAGCCTCAGGCACTTTCTTGTCTTTACTTCCCCAGCACTGAAGTGACAGGAACACACAGCTGCCATGGGGGCTGGAGATCACAACTCAATTCCTTATACCAGGACACAAGTGCTGTGGCAAATGAGCCATCTCCTCTGCCCCAATTTTTCTTCTTTTAGCCTTATTTTGATTTTAAAGGTTTTTGAGGGGCATATACTTAATATCTTTGCTAAGTATTTGACCCCTATCTTACGAATGGTCAATAAAACCAAGAAAATAGGAGGTATCTGGACAATTTTTTAAGTACATAAAAAATATATTTATATGCATTAGCTATAGCGACCTTCTAGAATAATTGTCTGTTTTGAAATGAAAGAGTAATGAAGAAAACAACACCAAGAGTTTATCATTCTCTTCTGGGCTAAGCATGTGACAGCATTTATGTCGTACGTGCTCCCTAGCAACTCATGTTGTGGGCATTGTCTTAAAATCCTGTTTACAGACCAGCTCTGCAAGGAACACCTCCAACAAGCAGCTAGCCTGAAACTTGAACTCTGTCAGCTGATTCCAAAGAAGCCTGAACTTCTGCTTTCATTAAGATGTGTTTTTTCATCCCAACCCCTGATGGACAAGACACCTCTCAAATTCTCTTGTAGCATGGTTCCTGTGCTAGTGTTGTATTTCTGGAACTCAGCTAAAAGTGCAGGACTCAATTAGGACAGAGATAGATCAAGTGGCCAGGCTGCAGAACCAGTGCATTGTCCATCCCGTGTTAAAGAGTCTCATTTATGACTATTAATATTGAAAGGGATGAAATGTATCTTTAAGTCGGTCATCAATTTCCCCCTTCCTTCACACTGACAGCAGAACAACTGGGAACATTCAAGGTAACTGGAAAAATTGAGGAAAGGCTGAAGCTCTGTAGGGCTCCTGCGGAGCCCCTCCTTTCTTTCTCATCTTATAGAGGAAGGCATTAAGTCATCTGCCCATGGTGCTGCAGGATGTAGAGCATCTGAGGTTTAAGAGGCACAAGGCTTCACTAGGAATCTCATTAAAGAGCAGGTTGTGGTTTTGTAGGAGTGACTGGAATCTGCAGTCTGTCTTACAAGCAAAGGTGATGCTGCTATCCTGGGACCACACTTGGTGGGAAGAAAGAACAAAGTCTGTGATAAGTAGACTAGTGGCAGTTGAGGAGAGTCACATTGGGTTCTCCTGTTTCTATTTCTTTTTGTTTTTAAAACATAGTCTTGAAATATAGCCCAGGCTAGCTTTGAACTACCTTTCTTCCTGCTTTAGTCTCTCAAGTCTTGGGATTACAGTCATGTGACTCATTTCTGTCTTGACAACTGTTTTGTTAGGCCTCAGAAGAGGCAGTAAGGATCTGTATTGTGTTTATTAATACTTAGTTAAACTCTCAATGTGCTAACTTATTGATTATGACATGGTTTTGTAATATTTGAAATAATGTCATTAACTAAAATTGAAACCGTATTATGGGCATCAAATATTTTAACAGACTCTTTATGGAAGTCAGTGTAGAGATTTCTCCAAAAATTGGAAATAGAACTCCCCTATAACCCAGGTATACTACTCCGCGGCATACTCTAAGGACTCCATTAGCTACCACAGAGATGATTGCTCACATATCTCTACTCCTGCTGTATTCACATCAGCAGGGAAATAGAAGCAGCCTAGATGGATAGATATTGAAAAGTGTTTACATATATATGTATATATGTGTGTGTATATATGTAAACAGCAATAGCAACAGAAATCATAGTGTCGACAGGAAAACATATGGATCTGGAAATCATTAAGTGAGGTAACCTAGACTCAGAAAGACAAATAAAATATTTTTCTCACATGCACACCCTAGCTTTTAGTGTGTGTGTGTGTGTGTGTGTGTGTGTGTGTGTGTGTGTGTAAGACAGAGGTCAACCTATTGTTGCTTGGGATCTATCACCTTGATTCATTGACACAGTGTCTCAAATTGGGATCTGGAACTTGCCAGTTAGGCTCTACTGGTTAGTAAGAAAGCCTCAGGGATCTCCTGCCTCTACCTCCCCATTATCAGGATTAGAAGTGAGATACTGAATCTGTCCTTTATGTAAATTCTGGAGATTAAACTCGGGTCCTTGTTTGCATGGGAAGACATTTATCAGCTGTTCCATCTCCCCAGTGTCCTGATTGAGTTACTTTTAAAGCATCATTAAACGATAACAGTCTAACCACATAACAACACTACCTCAGAAAGCAGTGAGTTTCTGTTACTAGAAGCATTCAAGTGAAATATACTGACGGCAAGAACTTGGGTTGAGAATCTTTTAAAATCTGTTTAACTGCCAAGTAAATTGATACACAGTGAACATGATGGATATGTCCCCTTCCATTTTGAAGAATCTGTGCAGACAGGTATTACCATCTTTCCCTGGTTATTAAAAATGCAAGTGGAAAAATTACTTTGTTCAAGTGTAACTGCCCTCATATTCTTCCAAGACAGAGGGGGAAGAAACAGACTTTCTATTGAGAATTTTGCTCCTGATTCCCAAATGGAACATTTTTTTCTTTGAGTTCTAAAGTGGTATCACTCAATTTTCTGTATATCAATGCCATGTCTTTCTTCAAAAAATAGTATCATTCGGAGAGACTTTCTCTCTTGTATGAGGTGAAGAAGGCAAAGGAAGACTCAATTGCAGGAAATCATCTTCCCCATTGGTATTGATGCAGGTCTTAAAAAGTCTCTTTCATTGTCATTCTTGTATATAAAACTATCAAAATGAGATAAAGATGATAACACTAAGCTATTGTCCCCACCACTATCTCGTCTGGCTTAAGTTTGAATATTAGTGTTGTGGTGCCCATGAGGACACAGGGCCCCCAGATTTGCTGCTGGCAGCATTGCTGGCTGACACCTCTAGCTGTTAGCCCTCTGGAGTTTCCATGGTGTCTGCAACCAGCCCCCATTTCCTGAGAGCCACCACCAGCCAATGTTTAACCATGGCATCCTAATAAAAGCTGGTTTCTGAATGCTACAGACCCCTATGCTACAGATGACTATTGGGTGAGGGTTCCCCATCAGCTGACTAAGTATTCCTAGGAGCTAATTCCTAGAAGGATCTAGTCCCAGATACTTCCTTCCCAAAGTCCCTTCCTTCTTTTCCAGGCATCCCACCTACACTAGGGTCCTCTTATAGGCATTTCTCCTAAGTCCCAAGTGTATCTAACTTTTAGAGGACCCAAAGTAACATAAGTGGTGGTAAGAACAGGCTGAGAAAGCAACAGGAAAACTGCACATGTGAAGCAGGCCTACTCATAGCCCAAAGGGCTAAATGGACACTTTCCTGATGATATATGAAACATGGGAGGTCCCTGGTCAATGGTGGAGGCCCAAATCCTAAAACTTTCACCCAGAGAGACCAGGACCAATGACTAGGTTTTTAAAAATCATGAGGAGAGAGGCAGTTGTCTACTGAGCAGGAGGGCTTACTGGTTGGTACTAGGCCCACAGAGTATTGAGACCGTAATGAGAAACTGAGAACTAAACTGAGAGTTGGAGATTTTTATTTACAGCAAAGAATTCTACTCCTGAAGCAGAAGCTCGATATAGATGTATAGGTGTGTGTGTGTGTGTGTGTGTGTGTGTGCGCGCGCGCGCGCGCGCATGCGCATGTGTGGCTAGTTAGATAGTTGGGAGGAGCTAAGGAGAAAATCTGTTATGCTAAGTTCATAACTCTGGGTGTCACAGCCTGGAATGCTTGAACATGGGAAAGAATGTTCTAATTGGGCATTTCTGCAGTCTACCAGAAACCATTTGATTTTGCCCAGGTTGCCCACCCATGCTGAGTATGGTCCAACAGCTCATAGGTGGAAGATAACTGGAGGAGTTTCTTTACTCCTCAGCAGGATCTCATCCAAATTCCTTCCCTTCCAGGTAGATACTTTAAACCCCAATATTTGGCTGTGGACCTTTAGAGACTAATAGAGGGAGAAAATACTGAAGGAGGTTTTAGAATTCACTAAAATATACTTGTCACTGGGGAGGACTCCTGGTATTAGATTTTGAGGGGCTCTTTATTAATAGAATGTAATAACATATGTGAAGCCTGATTCTATACCTGGAACTGAGAAATGTGTGTATATATTGAGGTATATAAATTACATGCAATTCCTATATACTGTCTATTACACATTGGGGACTTTGGCACCTGCAGATTTTGGTATCACTGGGTGCCCTGGAAGGTCCCCCAGATACTACAGAATGACTGCACTGAGGAATATGTGAACTGATATCACATACTAACACACACCAGAAAGTTTTTCCACAGAACTTAATAACCGGACAAGATGGCTTAACTAGTTGACATTAGCAGCCTTCACCATTAGCTACTGGACTGGAGAGAAACACAGAGAAAGGACCAAGGTTATTGAGCTGGAGCTTAAGTTTGGAGCATTTGTTACTCTTGCCAAGAATTGAAGTTCAGTTTCCACCACCCATACTGCTTCCTGAATTGGGGGTGGGGAGTAATTATGTTATTCGGTGGAATAAAGGTGGCCATGCAATTAAATAACTCAGATCTCGGGTCTCCTGCCACAAGGAATTATTGACTGACAGTTCCAGATCCATTACCATGTAGTTAACCAACTGAGTGATAAGCATACCCTCCTGAGAGATATGGGCATCCTCTTTGAAAACCGGTCTCCCTCTCCCTGCCTCTTTCTCTGTCTCTGAGTCTCTCTGTCTGTCTCCTTCTGTCTGTCTGTCTGTCTCTCTCTCTCATTACATAGCTCAGGATGACCTCAAACTCACAGTGTAGCTGAGGCTACCTGTGAACTCCTGATCCTCTTACATCTACCTCCTGAGCAATGGGATCCCAGGTGTTCCACACCATGGCTGCCCTTCCTTGCAGTCTCTTATCAAACCTAACACTACAGTGTCCCACTACCTCACTCCTGCTGCAGGACAATGATGAGAAATGAGCCTACTCTGCACTATTGCAGGAAGCAAACTACAGAACTTACACAATATTTACTGTAACTTAAAAGCAGATGTATTTTAATTGATGAGAAAAATACAGGCAAGTTTAGATGAGATAGTTAATGAAAGCAGAGATAAAACTGAGTCTAGGACTGAATCGTTTCTCTTTTGCTGTATGTGTTTAGTTTGGGTCATCTGTAAAGCAAGTGCAGACATGGTTAAAAATTTAAGAGACAGTGACCAAAGCCATTGCAAAATAATGGGAGGGAGCAGGAAAAGAAGGAGCCTCCAGAAGAGAACCAGGTCTCACTCCTATGATGGAGAATTGAAGGGAAGAGAAGAATGGGACAGGGAGAACCTTAATCACTTACACATTTTAGAAAGGTCCAGCCAGCTATTCGGGAATTCTTCACTAAAGTTTCCTGTTGGAGGAGGAGACAGCTGAAGCAGTACAAGATGATTCTGGAACATTCTGTGGTGAGGCTGTCAGAAAAACCTGAACCAGAACCTGATCCTGAAACAGAAGCAGATCTAGAATCTGTATTTGAATAGAAAAAGTGAGGTGCTATTAAAAGAACCCTCCTGAAGTGTTCTTCTCAAGAATCTTCAGGCATAGGCACAGTGAAAGACATGAAGACTTTTCCTTGGGCTTCTGTGACAAAGAAGAACCTCTTTGCTGGTGTAGCTGCCTCAGTTACTGGGCATCAGCTCACCATGAGGAAGAACCACTTCACAGCCCTATCCAGATCTGAGCCTGGATCTCAGGTCCACTGTAAAGTTGTCTGGAAGAACAAACAGCAAGAGAGCAGTTCAGCCCATGAAGCTACAAAGCAGGGTGATATTGAACCCCGGAGAACTATGAGACATCAGGAAATCTCTAATTCCCTACTGGCACTCTCTCAAAAGATAGACAACTCAGAACAGAGGGACGCGGCGAGCTGGATCTGCACACTAACAATGGTGCAAAATTACCCAGATTTGTTTTTGTTGTGTTTGTTGACCCCAAATCTATTCAGAATGTCTTTAGCAACAGACCCATCGTATTTAGGAGTAAAGTCTCAATGTGGAAGAGAAGCCTTGAGCCACCAGGGAAGAGATCAGGTAGAGTCCCCCCTGCTGTAGGCACTGTGTCATTGCCAAGGTTTGGAGTGAGAAGGGAAATTGCTCCATCAAAGTTAATTGCCCTTTAAAACATTTTTTTAAGTAAGTAAAAAATGTCCTCTAAAGGCATCTAAGCCAACTGTTGATGTTTTGTTGTATTTTTTATTACTTTCTACATGTTTCAAAGGCTTTTAAAAGGGGCCAGAAAGGTGCTCAGTGGTAAAAAAAATCACTTGCTATGCAAGTCTGGCAGCCTGAGTTTGATCCACAGAAGCCACAGGAAAAGCCAGAGGCAGTGGCTTCTATCAATAATCACAGCACTCTTGGAGAATGAGCCAGAATCTCGGGGGGGGGGGGGGGAGGAGGCGCAGATAGCCTACAGTACAAGCATAGTGGCAGAGATCCTGCTTCAAACCCAAGCTGAGCAAGAACCTTAAATTTGTCTCTGATCATCACATGTATGCTGTGAATATTCACGCCCAAACACACACATCTGTGAGAAATACAGAAACTGATAAACACTGTGAAAGTAGGAAAAGTCTAATTTGTTTCTTGAGAGTGAAACTGCACGCTTGTGGTTAAGACGCTCCCTTATCTAGCTAGAACTTTATCAGAGCAGCTACACTGGGAACCGCATCTCTGCAGACTCCAGATACCTGTTCTTTGCAAATTTTCAATTTATTTCAAAACTTTCCCAGAATGGTCATTAGAAACGGGTCTTATGCCCTGAGTGAAGTTCTCAGGGTTGTCTCACTCCAGGCAAGAAACCATAGCCAATGGCTACAAGCATGCCACAGTTTCAGTCAGCTCCCTAAGGGCACTCCAAGGAGAGCATGACTGCCTGTGGAGCTTAGAGCCTGAAAAAGGCAAAGCCTTGCTCCAAAGCCTTTGTCACAGGTGAAGTTTCTCTTTTGTGGTATTGTGATTCTCAGAATGGAGGTTCTTTCACACGGCCTTTCTTTTCATTCCATTCATCAGTCCACGGAGAGATGTTTTTTTAATGAGGCACAGGCAGGGCTGAGACGACAATGAAAATAGATCAAGAATCAACATAGAAAGAGAAAAGACCCCTCAGCCCAAGAGCAGCTTCCGTTCTACAAGGATGGACCTGAAGGAGACTGTCAAGTGAAGGTATTTGCAGTTTTAATACCAGACTTGAAATTAAAGCTCAGTCAGTTCCTGGAGCTATGTCTAAATAGTCAGGTAGATTCACACTAGAAGACTACACTTAGGGTAATTTACAAGTAAAGGAAAAAACAACACTGCTTACTGTACCTGCTCAGCCCTCCAAGTCAAGCTCAGACATCTAATGGGCTTCACACTGAACCCTCAGGACAGGAACTGACATGAAGTCTAAAGGGCAAGGACACACACTTTTTTTTTTACATTAACACTACATCACAAAATGGAAGGGGGTATGTGGTACAGTGTCCAGGCAAACTGCAGGAGAAAAATAAGCTACATATCACTTTGTTATTTCCTCCCAGCTGCATGCTGTAGATAGGAAGAGATGAAGGACACACACTTTTGAGTTACACACATCACTTCATGGCATGTCATACTTGATATTACTCCTTATTAAAAAAATTCCCCCTCCTTACATCTAAGTAAATACAGTTATCACTCGCAGAAATTGTTATGTTACCATGGAAAATGAAGGCTGACTACCAATAACACTTAGAGAAAGAAGACCCTTCAAATCTGTTCATGGGCTTACTCTGTAGACATCATTTCAAAATGTTGATGACACTGCTGGCTTCTCTAGTACATGTACATGTTAAACTGGATTGTCACCTAAATACACTCCAAGAAAATTACTAAGTGGAAGGAAATTGAGGCATTATGAATGTCATGGTAACTAGAGGTGAGCAGCAGTAAATTGTGTTCTCAGACACCTGTTAGAGGATTCCCTCGGTAGACTTCCCAGCAATCCACAGCTTAGGTAGCATTCATGAAAAATATTTTCTAAGATTCAAAGAGATGGAAAAGGATGTGATCCAGTGTTGTTAATGGGAGTAACTTCAGAGTTGAGGTTAAAGAGATATCTTAGCCAAAAATTAGAAGTTTAGGTGGCAACTCAGCAGTAGTCTGGTTCTACGAACATGAACAGCCCATCATATCCTCTCCACTGAAATGTAAAAAAAAAAGAAAAATGCTTTATGAAATAGTTTGAGCTGATGTCTCAGCTAGCATAAAAATTGCCCATCAAGTGAGATATAAAATTTTAGTGGAAATTGGAAAGACAATTGTGTTGTAATGATATGCATGAAGCTATGCCTGCACAAAAAAAAAAAAACTGATTTGGGTGAAATCCAAAAATTTCCATAACCAAGAACTTGAGGATTTGTGAAGAACTAGATTCTCACCCATCAACAAATTTAGTATCAGAACAAAATTGTACTTGTGTATCATTATCTATTGTATGTCAGTTTCTGATATCTTTGTATTTATGTGTCAATAGAAATACTTAGATATCATCTAAGATATATCTGTACATGTAAACATAAATATATTTATGTGCACATATAATGTATCATCTATTTATCTAGTTAGTCATGTTTTAAGCTAGGGTGATATATATTAGACATTGTGCTATAAAGAAGCATAGAGAACTTAGTCACTTCACCAGGGAAAACACTAATGGAGTAAGAACAGATTCGGCTCAGAATTGGAAATAGCCCTCACAGTTTGCCTCCTCTTACTCATTTCCTGCTTACTGTTCATTTCCTTGTTAAGCAATTTGATAGGTAAGAAAATTCAGCCAACCCTACTTAGCTCTTTTTATGTTTTTCTTCCCAATATTGTCAAAAATAGTGCTTGATTATTAACCTCACAGATGATCACAGGGCAGCTTGTCAGCCAGATACAGAGAACTTACACAGGAATGAAGATAGTAATACTCTGTCTTAAGGTTCCTTGTGAATCCAGAACAACATGAAGGGCTATTCCCACTGCTGAATATACTTTGCATGTAGATAGGAGAGCCATCATGGTTATGTTTGGTTAAGTGGTATAAGAAGGTGCCTCAGTATCTGGGATTACCTTCTGTTGTTCAGGGGCTCTGAATACAATCTCATTGCCTTTCTTTATTTTATTCTTCAGCTCCTTTCCTACACCAATATAGCAAATACATTATGGTACAGTTTTTAAAGGGTCTCCCCTATATTGATGTTTTCATTAGTACAGCCCCTTCAGGAGGTAAACGCTATTATATCCTCATCTTACAAATGAAGAAAGAGATTTCATAATTATTCAAAATCACACAGCCAGGAAAGCGCTGAGTCTGAATTCTATTTTTTTTCTTTTGAGTCTGAATTCTAAACCACACAGAGCTTGGTCTGGAGTCTACCCCAATTTCTAGATACATTGCCTTCCACACCAAAAGAAACTAGGAGGAATGAGGCCATAAGGACTGTGCCTCCAAGGTTGTGTGTGATAGGAGACTGGAGGAGGCCTTCTTCTTACCAACTTTCTCTTTCCATCCTTCTCCAGCTTTAGAAAGGACAAGCACCACTAAAAGTGTTAGCACACATCTCAGCAGGAACTAGAATTCTGAGACCAAGTTGAAGCTGCTCGGGCTATGGTCTGCGCCAACCCCTACTGGCTGCAGCGGGCTAACAGAAGTGAAAAAAGATCCTCAGAGGAACTTGCGTGTGTTCTTCCAGAAATGAGTCTCTCACTCTGAAGCCAGTACATAATGAATTGCTTCCTGGTGTGCAGAAACCAGAAAATCTGGCTGCTGGTAGTTTTAGTGTCTCCATTGCTCACAGGGCCACTGGTAGAGAATGTGAGAGAAGGTCCTGAGAAATATGGGACTCTTGCAAGACATCTTCTTCCCTGAATGGTCATCTTGACAGATGCCATTCCCTTCTTGTTGGGTTCAGGAGGAAGTCGAGAAAACGCACTTCAGAGAGGAAAGCTTTCGTCTTTGTGCCCATGCTTTTTTGTGCACGTATTTGTAATTTGTGTTTTTTAAAAAAAAAAAACTTCATTGCCAGCATTGCACTCAGACTTAAAACTTGTTATTCAAATAAATATTAATTTTTTTAAATGCAAGTTTTGCTTTCCACACACACACAGGGAAGCAGTCAGCTCGAGATCTGAAAGGGGAAGCTGTAGCATATATTTAAAAAGTGAAATCCACAAGGCAAGGGGGGGCTTTAGTGAGTGGCAGGGTCATCCAATCAAAATTCCTCATTATGTATTAAGTAAGGGAGTATCTGTTGGCCACCATGACACCTGGCCTCAAGGCCCTTAATTATTCCTCTAGACATTCAGTGATCTGGATTGAAGGTCCTTAATTCATCCTCCCGACAATTGGTCTGGAGCTCAAGGGATAAGGGTAATAAGGGAACAAACGTGCAGGTCATCTGTCTGTAGTTAGTGAGGACTTAGCAGGCAATATATTTTTATAACTTAGTCACCTTGGTTAGGATAACAGGAAGTTTTATATTGTTTTTACTCATTTAATAGACAATTAGGAAAATATTTCAAAGGACAGGGTAGGAGCTGGTTCCCCAAGCTTGGGAATGCGAATCTAGTTTGACCCTGCTAAGAAAATGGAGGAGCAAAATGGAAGACTTGCTTTAGAGAAGTCCAGACTCTGGCAACCTCCTCCTTACATTAGTTGGTGGGTTGGTTGGTTGGTTGGTTGGTTGGTTGGTTGGTTGGGTGGGTGGGTGGGTGGGTGGTTGGTTGGTTGGTTGGGTGGGTGGGTGGGTGGGTGGGTGGTTGGTTGGGTGGGTGGTTGGTTGGTTGGTTGGTTGGGTGGTTGGTTGGTTAGTTGGTTGGTTAGTTAGTTAGTTAGTTAGTTAGTTGTGTCTGTGCTCCCATGTACCCATGCATACCACAGTGTGCATGCAGAGCACAAAGTCACCATATTATTAGCTCATGTTCTGTGTGGCAGAATCCAAGTGGACAAATATCTCCTGAACAGCATCTGGAGCCAGGACAGGAAGGCTCAGTTGGCTGGTGTCTGCACTACCAGTGCTTTGGCATCTGGTGCACAGGTGTGCCCCAGAAACTGTACTCCAATAGAAGCAGACAGGAAAGCCACAGCCAGCCCCAACCAGCCTACCCTGCCACACACAATCTGTCAGGCAGCCATGTTATGGATTTCAAGGACCATAGCTCAGTCCTTCCTTTCACCTCCCACCTCCACACCACAGTCTGAGGATTTGTGAAGAACTCGAAAGCTCATTCTTCTTCTATTGCCATTTTCAGCGGCATTTTGAAGACAGAAAGCTGAACTGAAATATCTATATGGTTAATTTTCAACTTACCAGAGAACTTTAAAGGGAAAAATAGAAGAGGAAAAAGTATTTTTGAGGGGAAAAAAATTCATATGAGCTGAAAATAGACATGACCGAGGTGATTGCAAGTTGCTGTCAGGAAACAGGAGGAGGACCCTGGTAAGAGTACTGCAACCCCCCAGCTATGAGAAACAGGGTTGTGTGAAGCTTAGTTGTTGATGCTTGATTTTAGGGATCAGATTGCCAAAATATCGTGATGAGATGAAATGAATGTCAAATCATTTTACTTTCTTTTATTTCTTTTTTTTTAATTTATTTATTTTTATCTCAATCACAGGTTAGGTACTTTGAATCCCAGGCGTAGCCCCCTCCCTCAGTCCCTCCTACCCTCTCACTCCCTCCCTCATCTCCCTCCTCCCTGCCCCCTCCAAGTCCACCAACAGGGGAGGACCTCCTTCCCTTCCATCCAACCCCAGCTTATCCTGTCTCCTCAGGGCTGGCTGCAAAGTCCTCCCCTGGGATCTAGCCAGTCTGTCACTCCCCAGCTTGTATGGGGGAGGGTCAAAGAGTCAGCCATCAAGATCATGACTAAATACTTTCAAAACACATTTTTGTGTGTTTATTATTTATTTATTTTTTACTGAGCTTGCGACAGTGGGGCCTAGGAAACAAACAAACAAAAACATTCGCTATGGCATGTTGTTTTACATGAGAACTGTATACTGAGGAGAAAGATATGAAGTTACATGCAACAGTATGCTGGCTTTCACAAATAGTGTTGCAATAAATTAGACATAAGGCTGTATTATTTCAGTCACATAAGATACATACAGCAAAATATATTTGCACTATCGTTAATCTAGAAAATAGTTACTCTGGAGGAATAATGGCTGGGGGATGGGCACTTCTGATGACTTTCTGTTTTGGAGCTAAGTGCTATTTGCATGGGAGTATTTTGGCATGTAAGACTGTATATTTGACGGGAACATTTTTCATGTATATTGTTCTTCAGTTAAAAAATTAAAAACAAAGTATTTACACTTAAATAGTCACCAGGCTCTGACAAAAAAAAAAAAAAGTGGATGATTCAGAGAAAAATACAAGAACTTCTCATCTTGGACTGGTAGACCCTGTATCTAAATAACTGATTATTCTAGCCTTTCTGGTTATAATAAAGCAAATTAGTTTTATTGTAACCAGTGAAGTAGGTGTTGTACCTTGCCTAAAGGGAAAGAAAATAACAATGGATAACAATAGGTTTTTGGAGACCGATCACAACTTTTGTTCTCCTTTAAGGGAGCCAGGACTTCAGAACAAGAGAACTGAATCTATTACCTGGGAACCAGGAAGACATGAAGGGGTTGTTAGAGTGATGTGAAAGACAAGCTAAGCGCTGCATCCTCGGCCATCTCTTTGGCTCTTTTGTGGGGTTTTTTTGGGGGGGAGGGGGAAGGGGGTTAGGATCATCTAAGATTCTAGATGTTTTTTGTTTGTTTGTGATTGCACCTTCCACTGCTCACTTACTGTTCTCTAGATATCTAATTATGTAATTAGATAACTAATAACTTTTTCTTATTTTGGTGTTCTGAAATTTTTTGTTCTTTGCCGAAATAAACAGCCATTTAGGAAGGGTCATCTGAGCAGAACCCTTCCTAAGGCAAGTCCAACTTTTTGACATTAAAACATGATGTCATATCCAGTTACTGAAAACAGATTCCATTGTGTTTTAAATAAAACTATGGTTTTGTGTTAGGTTGCATTCATGCTTTGCTTGGGGCACCTGTGGCCCACGGGCTGAAGGCTACAGCAATCAACCAAGTTTATAGACAGCCTCCTAATCTTTTCAGTAAGAAAGAGACTCGGGTTGGGGTGTATATGTCACAGAGTGGATTTTCCACAGCGCAACAGGAAAACAACAGAGTTCATTATATTATTAAGGTGACATCAGCTACCTTGAAGAAAACGGTATCCCAGGTTCGTATAATATAGGGAAATAGTCAGAAGTCAGGGATTCCTTGAATGCAGCCATAGAGAATATTCTCTCCAACACTGCAGAAATGTTTCAGTGATTAGAGTGACCTTGCTTCCCCTGACTTGGTGAGCTGAGTAGCACTCTTAATTTCAATCCCTGGAACCATCTCCAAACTCTTTAACCTCCATCCACAGTTGCACAGCTGTGTTTGATTCTCTTTCTTCAGAGAACAGTGTTTGTCCTGATACAACTGTGAGTCTCCACCTGAGCAAGCGGGCTGGGTGCTAGCAAGGACGCTGGCATCGACAGCTTTTTGCATTGTGATAGGACACATCGATTCTGCTGTTTCACCAACCTGGAAGCACACTTTACCTAGAGACCCGCTGGCTATGCCGGCCTTGAAAGCAGCAACGCTGGCTTCACCCTCCTTCCTGTCCTCCAACTACAATTCCTGAATAGTAACCCTAGCCCTGCAGTGGACCACCATCTGGGACCTCTCTGCTTCCATTCCCAAAGCACTCCGAAAATCTCATCTGACAGTCTTCTGTCTTCACCTAACCCCTTTGTCTCAGCTGCCAAGACCCTGAGACACTCTCTATTTGGCAACCTGCTGGCCATACTGGAAGAAAAAAATCTTACACATTTAAAACAAGATAGAAAATGTTAACGTTAGATGGCAAAGAAAATGTTAAATATTTTTTAAAAAACAACAAAAGGCCCAAGCATAAAACATACAGGAAATACAGATGACAACCTAGATCACTACAGCCAGCAAAACTTTTAATCACAATTGATGTAAAAATAAATACATTCCAAGATAAAAAACAAACAAATTTAAGCAGTATCTGTCTACAAATACAGCTCTACAGAACATGCTAAAAGGAAAATATTAACCTGAAGAGGTTAAACACACCCAAGAAAATATACGGAATAAATATTCTCAGATCATAAAATCAAAAGAAGGGAGAAAAATCGACAATAAGACAACAATAAGAAAAACCTACAATAAGACAACAGCAAGCACCAAATACTGCTCATTGAAGAACTCCCAACATCAATGGTCTCAATTCCCCCATAAAAAGACACAGACTGACAGATTGGATATATAAATAGGATCTAATATTCAGCTACACCCAAGAAATTCACCTTAACATCAAGAATAGACATTATCTCAAGGTAAAAGAATTATATGTATGTATATATGTATACATATATATATATATATATATATATATATATATATATATATATATACTTTAAGCAAAGGCACCCAAGAAGCAAGTCAGTGTAGCTATCCATATTAATATCTAACAAAACAGACTTCAAACAAAAACTAATCAGAAGAGATAGGGAAAGACACTCCATACTCATCAAAGGAAGGATTTAGAATTGCAATATCCACAAGGATATTGCACAAGGATATTGCAATTCTAAATGGCTGGGCACCAAACACAGGAGCACCCAAGTTCATAAAGGAAATAACACTACAGAAAAAAAATCACATACTGACCCCCCACAGTGGTGGTGTATGACTTCAATACTCACCAATAGACAGTTCATCCAGACAAATACTAAACAGAAACTCCGGAACTAAATGATGTCATTAATCAAAAGAACCTAACATTTGTGCAGAACATTTCACCCAAATACAAAAGAATATACCTTCTTCTCAGCACCTCATGGAACTTTCTCCACGCTAGCCCACATTCTTGAACACAAAGCAAGCCTCAACAGATACAGAAGGTTGAAATAATGGCCTGAATCCTATCTGACCATCATAGACTAAAGCGGATTATTAACAATATCAGAAAAAACATAAAGCTTATAAACTCATGGAAACTGAAAACATGAAAACTGAATGAAAAATGGTTCAACACAGAAATTAAGACATCAAATACTTCCTAGAATTGAATGAAAAGTAATAAAAGAAACAGATTTATGGAATACAATGAAGGCAGTTCTAAGAGGTGACTTCATAGCACTTAGTGCCTACATAAAAAATTGAAGAGATCTCATATTAGTAACTTAACAGCACATATGAAGGAGTTAGAACAAAGAGAAGAAATAACACCCAAAAAAGTAGTTGGAAAGAAATAATAGAACTTTGAGCTGAAATCAATAAAATAGAAACAACAAAGAAAACAATACAAAGAATCAATGAAATAAACTTGGTTATTTGAGAAAATCAGTACAATTGACAAATAATTCTGAGCCAAATTAACTACGAAGCAGAGAGAAAATATCCAAATTAACAAAATTAGAGATGAAAGGGAACATAACAACAGACACTGAGGAAATCCAGTGAATCATAATGACATACTTTAAAACCCTGTACTTCACTAAATGGCAAAATCTAAAAGAAATGACTAATTCTCTTGACATATAGGTCTGCCAAAGTTCAGTCAAGAGTAGATAAAAAATTTAAACAGTGCTATAATCCCAAGTGGAATAGAAGCAATGGTTAAAAGTCTCCAAAAAAAAATTTTAGGACCAGGTGGTTTTAGTGCAAAATTATATCAGGCTTTCAAAGAAGAATTCATACCAATACTCCTTAAATTATTACACAAAATAGAAACAGAAGACACATTATCCAATAAGTCTTACAAGGTCATAGTTACCCTGAAAAGGCCCAAAAAAGAAAGAGAATTACCAATTTCCTTTATTAACATAGATACAAAAATACTCAATAAAATACTGGCAAACCAAAACCAAGAACACATCGAAGAGATCCTCCATCATGATCAAGGAGCCTGCTTCGCAGAAATTCTATGAGTCCTCCCTGCTAGTCAGAAGACCCCATCAGCTCAGTTCATTGTTATAAAGTAATAGAGACATCCGGATGTGTAAAACACTCCAGACAGATGATGCAATCCCTTCTCAGGATACCCTGGTCTTTACACTCTCACTAAATAAGAAAAATAAAAATAAACAACTACAAATTTGTGCCTGGTTCTCATTCCTTCAGCAATGAGACTGAGCTCCATTCTATACCTCCTAGGCTCCCAGGATCCTCTTTCCAGGGCCACTTTGGTGGCCCCCTTCCTGCAGAGTCTTCAAAAGCCACTGTGACTTCTTCCCTGAGATACACTCTTCTCTAAGAAAAGAATAATTTATATGCCAATAAGGAATAAATAAAATGAGTCTTTGCCATCTCTTCAGGAATTAGGATATTGTATCTATTGAGTGTGACTAGGACTTGAACAACAAGGTCTTCAAATACCCTGAGATAATCCTACTCTGAGGGTGGGGTAACTTTGTGCATACTTCAGCAACATCTGCATGGTTTTGACTTCTTGATTGCAGACTTTGGATGTTAGGAGACAGTAGCATCCATGTAAAACACTCTTCTTGTAGAAATTCACCCTCAGAATCTTCCACAGCAAGATCAAGATTTCCATGTCTTCTAAAGTGTAGACACTCAGAGTTTCACTGATTTAAGTCTAGCAGTGGCAGTCACAGGCAATCCCATGGGCAGCCCAGCAGTCCACACCATGACACAGTGAAGTTAGGTGGTGATGAGGAAATTCTTGCTCTTCTCCCATGACCAGTACAGCTATTGAGGGGACAAGCCTGGGAACTCTGTGAACTTTAAATGGATGTAAGAGTTCAGACATCTAACACATTCTGTTTGCTTACACACACTCTCAATGGCCATGTCCCATTCCCTAGTTTATTCACTATGTATTTTTTTCAAATGTGTTTCAGGCTTAAGTAGGCAGATAAATGATTTTTTTTTACAGTCCTTCCTCCAGAGCAAGCAGCTGTAGGAAATGTCTCAGTTGTGTTCAAACTATGTTTGTATGTTGGGTTTCTTTCTTCAGACTCTGAGATTGCTGCACAGAGATACTAAATTGGCAAAGTCCTAATCATATGGTGTGAAATTCTGGGTAGTATCCAACATGTCTGGTTATGATGATAATGCACACTAAAATGGATGCCATAGCTTCAAAAATGTTTCATGCAAATTAAATTTGCATCAGCCAATTAAAGGACTTCCTTACATCTAAACAACTGATTGGCTTAGACAAATTGCACTGTAGAATTCGTTATTTCATAAGCTCTTTCGGATTTGAGTGCAAGACCTGACTGAAGAGTGCACAGGGTGATAGCCCAGTATTTCTGAAGATGCTCACAGAGCACTCCCATGTCCTCTAGATGTATTCAGGCTGTCGGTGTATATTCCTGCTCTGCTGCTCATTTTAAAACATGGACACCATGCCTTCTTTTTATTTATTAATGCTTATTAATGCAGCAGCATGATGTAGTGGCATTTTACAAGTTTTGCTATGGAGAAAATGCAAAGCTAAAACATGATATTGTATTTCTACAGCCCTGTGACCCTTTTTATCTCTCTAGCCCCTCTCCTCCACCAGAACAACTGTCTTTCCTTTAGAAGTATGCCATCTTTTTCTTCACAAAGTACATGTTCAAAATAAAGGAAAATTGATTGTCTAAACAGTAGACAATGTGATAGTTGGTGTTGTAATTATTGCACCTTGCACTATGAAAAGATATAATGTCATTTTAGAGTAATGGACACTCTCCATTTGATGCATATACAGTAAGGACACTTTCTATTCAGGGTTCCAGCAGGGTGAATAAGTAGGCACTTCTATATATGTGTGACTGAAAAGGGCTCACAAATCCAACAGCCAAGAATAAATGCTAAAGAACCTACTCTCAAGAATACATTCTAAATTCTACTCAAGGAGCAGATGCTTTAAACAACTCTCTAAAATCAGCCTCCTTTTTCCCCCAACCTAAGATACACAAAGAATGATACACAATCTCATCTCTGAGCAGCAGGAAAATGCCAGAATCTATCTTAATCACTATTTATTTTCCCACTATATTTCCTTTCTGGTTTACTTGGGCAGTTTTGCTGGCCTCGCTTTTAATGATTTATTTGTTTTTCTTTTATGTCCATAATTGTTTTGTGTGCATGCATGTATGTATATCATACATGTATGTGCATAGTGCCCCCAGAGGCCAGAAGAGGGTATGGGATCCCCTGAAATTAGAGACAGTTGTAAAGCTTAAGTGGGTGCTGGGAACTGAACTTGGATCTGCTGGAAGAACGGCAAGTGCCTTTGACTGGAGAGTCATTTCTTCAGCTCCTTCCTTTATTGTTTTTACTACATTTATTTATTTAATATGGGTGTATGCCCATGTGTGTGCTATAACACACGTGTGGAAGTCAGAGGCCAATTATATATGATTTTTGAGATTGTCATATAATTACATCATTACCCCCTTTTGTCCTTTTCCCATTTGCCCTTTCTACTCACATTCAAATTCATTGCCTCTTTTTCTTTCTTTGGTGGTTTTCCTGAGGTAGAGGTGGTGGTGGTGGAGCTGGTGGTGGTGATGGAGGTTGTGGTGGTAGAGGCGGTGGGGCTAGTGGTGGGTGGGTGGGTGTTCCTAAATACATAAACACATAACGTATGTGGATGCTTTCAGAGCTGATCATTTTGTTTTGGATAATCAATTGGTGTTCTCTTCCCTGGGAAAAGCTCTTTCTCCTTTGGTCAGCATTCCATAGTTACTTGTAGTTCATTATTTAAGGGGGAGACCTCATGAGCTTTCTCCCACCTCTGTTATCCTCTTTGTTGCTATTGTTCTTGTTCAGTCCATTTTTAGGGAGCCATGTTGGTGAGACTTCATGCATACAGCTTCTCTGACATTTCTAGGAGATGCAATCTCACAGCAAACTTCCTAATCCTCTGGCTGTTAAAAATCGACCTCTACCCTGTCTGCCTGATCCCAGAGCCCAGGTGCAGGAGTTGTGTTGTGGATATATCTGTTGAAAAAGGGCTCCACAACTCTGTGTTTTGATTGGTTGTGGTTTTCTGTAGCAGTCTCCATTTATTGCCAGGAGAAGTTTCCCTGATAAAGGGTGGTAACTACACATACCTGTGTGCTTAAGAACAAATGTTATAAATGTGGTCAGGGCTTACGCTGGTTTAGTAAGTGGCAGTTGCAGGATCTCCTCCAAGATACATGACTTCCTTTACCCTGGGTAGTTGGCTATGTTTCCAGTACCGGGCATAACATTTTGTTGTTATTGTTGACAAGATCCTATATCAAAATAGAGAGCTGTTGGTTACTGCCATGTTATAAGCGTGACACTACTGAACTCTTAGGGTTATTGTGCCATGCTGGTTGTTGTGGTGGTTCATAAGCGTCCTAGCTAAGAAGGACTATTGGTTGCTTCCATACTTTGGAAGCTTGAATGTCACTTTCTGTTACCAAGGAAGCTAATCCTCAGGAAAGAGGAGGCTTTTGGGTCAGATCCAGCTAGAATCAGAGAACAACTCTGAGGAGTCATTTTGTTTTTCCTTCTACCAATGTGGGTCTTTGAAGTTGAACTCAGAAAGCCAGGCTTGGCTGCAAGTGCCTTTACCTGCAAAATCATTTTGCTAGTACAAGTGCCCCTTTATTGATGGACTTGTTTTTGTATGCAATATTTTACATGCAATATACAAATAGCAATATTTTACAGCCCTAATTACAATGTTGGATTGTTATCTATTCAAGATGTTATCTGTCTTGGTAGGCAATAAGATACCCAAGGGCAAAAAGCACTGCACTAATCCTTCTATTCCTAACACATAGTAAGTGCTTCTGCTGAGTGATAGAGCGAAAGAGCAAAATTATTCTCCTCAGTAAGCAATTGTTTTCCAGGCTCTATCCCAACAGACTTGCAACTCAAAGGTGTGATTCAAAAAACAAGCAGAGAATGAATTAAATTGAATGCTTCATAAAAATACTTTCCTGTGAAGGTGGAAACAAACCAACCACCTTCCCAGAATGGTGATGACATCTATTCTAGATGTTCTTGAAGCAATGAAAAGTGTGTCATGATTGGAAAGACCTCTCAGAAAACGAATAAAACTCCAACTCTCCTAACGAAACCATAAGCACAGAGGAGAATGACGAAGGAGATCATTATCATCCGGTATTTTTAGAAGTTCTTTGGTGACAGGTCGAGCTTTTGAGAATCGGAAAATGATAAAAATAATCTTGTTATTCCACAAAGGAGGCTCTATATATATCAGGCCAATTTTGAGCACTGGCTGAGAATGTTGAGAAAATATTTTTAAGTGTTGGTAAAATGAAAGGCTTTGGGGGCAGCCCTGTTGTATAAAAGATTTATCTTGAGGGAGATGAGAGATTTTTGCAATGTGGGTGTCACACAGAAGCAGCACAGAGTGGTTTCTGGGGTTTGTTTCCCAAATTGTCAAGATAAGAGTCCATATGGAAGAATTTTGTGAGCTGTAGATAGCTAAAAGTTGTCATTTCTACTATTCGCAGTGCCCAGGAAGTTCCTTTGCTCACCTGCACGGTGTCCATGCTGTCCAGATCCGAAGGACCCTGCTATTAACTCCACTTTAGACCAGAGAACTCTGAACAATTATCTTACATCTTACATTAGTAGCTGTTGTAATGCAGACTCCATGGTTCTGAGGGACTCAGGCTTTGGTTTTCAGGAAGAAATGACCCTCTGTTTATTTGAGAAGTTTGATTCTGTGTGTATTCAGCCATAGGAGTCTCTTAATTACTTAGGATTAGTCATAAGTTAAATAGGACAAAACTGATGTTATAAATAGTTTATTGCATATCTAATCAAGAAATTTGGGCTAAATTTATATACCTAACCTATGAAAAGGAGAAAGAGGATGAAACCCAATGTTTGAAGCTTGAAAGTTTCTTTTTCGTTCAAAATCCACGTCTAAGTAAAAATGGGTTCAGGGATATTTATGATAGTTGATCTTTTCTTAATTCTTATTTTAATATCTTTTATTTCTTGTTTGCCTATCTGAATTTGAGTCTTTAAAAGTATTCTGATTGTGTCTCATTTGAGTATTTTTTTAAATGTGAATTAAAAATATAAATTCACATATCAAAAAGATGGTATGTGCTCTTTGGGGAGGATAGTGATTTCTAGCAATGTTGACTTTATTTCACTAGAGTGTATAATTGCGATAAAGTGAACCTTATTGAGACCAGTGAGACTTGACTATAAAGCTGAAGCAATATAAAAACATAAAATTGAGGGATAGGTAGGGAGTTAAGGAAAAACATCTCAGATTTACACAATAGAACCATAGGACTATAACCTACCATGTAGGTCTCACTGTGCGTGAAAGGTCTGAGGACTTCTGGTTCATTTTGTCCCAAAGTAGCTATGACATCAGTTTACCTGCCACATGATCCATGTGGCATTTTATCTTTTATTCTGTCTTCAAAGCCTCCTGAAGAGTGCAAGTGTGGTGCTGAAGGAAAGACATATCAACACATAGCAGATAGTGCTGTCCACTTGGCTTATCTCCTAAGTGTGACTTGGAAAGGCTGAGGAAGGAAAATACAGCTAAAATGGCAATGTAGTTCTGTCCCAACTGGAGGAAAGGCCATGGAGCCTACCCCTGGGTGGGTAGCATGGGGAAGAGAAACTTAAAGATGGAAGGAAGAAGAAGATGGAGACCAACAAGGTGAAATGAAAGGGTTTGTGAGGTTGCAATGTCCAATTTGGCAGATTCACTTGCAAAAGGCAATATTTTTCATCAAGAATTTACATAAGCTTTCTTCAGTGTCCTGTGGAGTTTCTATAAGTTAAGAATTCTATCATTGGGAAAAGCTTTCATTAAAAGTTCTGCAGCCCTGTGCACCAAAAATAAATCCATTGTAGGTAGTCTGTGTGGGCCAGCACTCCCTAGAGAGACAGGTGTTTTCTCTGACAGGCCTAAATCACCTAGAACATTCCTTGGGTTTTCCACTCCCCAAGACCACTTTTACTGGAAGCATTCTCCAACCTGGAGTATGAATGAAAATTGTAGGAGTGGGGCTGGCAAAAATGTAAAGAAAACAGATAATCACTGATGCAGGTCACAAAGTGGTTGTACCCAGTGACTTCCAGATGTTGTACATGAAGTCAGTACTAATTGGCAGGGTAAGCCTCCCAGGTCCTTTAATGAGAACCCTGTTGAGTCACCTCAGACCACTGACATTCATGAGCTCGAGTGGAGAAGACAGCTACCAGTTGCCAGCCTCCATCAGACTCCCCAAAGTGCTCTCTCATAACAGAGGCATCGCATTTCCAGACATCTCAGCCCCTCAGAGAGGTATCTTTCTCTCTTTTCTCTACATGTTCTCTCACACCTTAGCTGAAGAGAAAAGGCTGAATGTTCAAATGCACTGGAGTAATCTGAAGCCCGTGCCTCTCAGAACAATTTAGTTTCTCTGAGTCTCATCTTTACAATGCTGCTGACTGTAATAATTACTTTATAGAGATAAAATAAGGTCAAGAGTGAAAACTTGACATTTATTAAAATAGTGTTCAAGAGGTTCTCAGTGGCTTCTGATCAGATAATAGTTTGGATGCATGGCAGACTTTCTGGAAGACAAAGCTTCAGGGTTCCTGCCCAGTGAGGTGAGATTCAGGAGCAGTTTTCACGGATTTCAGACATGAAGAGAGCCTTCAAAATCATCCTGCCCAGATATATTTTAGAACATTATGAACCATAGAATTTAATTTTAATAAAAAATAATCAGCAGAAAATAGTTTTAAAATAAAATATTTCTAATAAAAAGCAAGTTTCTTACCAAATTGCCCCTCAAATCCAACAAAAATGATGTCTTGATTAAGTTTTATTTGTTATCTAGCATCTACCACTCAGTGTTAACATTAGGGATAGTTAATAGTTCATTGCACCTATTGTCTTATGCATCTCCCCAAACTACTTTTGTGTGTTTATGGGGCAGCTTAATAACTTCAAAATATGTATAACTCTGTTTTGAAATGTATTGTTGGTTCATAATGCTGTCTACACTTTGAAAGACAAGGCTACTAGCACTCTGCTCTTCTCTTTATACTTCACCCTACCAATCACTAGAGCGGGTCTCTTGGGTCCATCTTCCAGGAGCCCTCAAAACCTTCCTTACCTTTTCCTCTCTCCTGTTTCTATCATTTAGATCTTTACCTCTGTCTTACTAAAGTCAATGACATAACATTCCTCTGTATGGCCTTAATTATCAAATGACTTATTTGTAAGTTATACACAAAAGCTTAAAATCAATAATCAGTACTTACCCGGTGCTGATTACTTACTCAGCAATTACATAAGTGCAATTTGTGAGACAAAGAAGACAATGGTTACATTGCTTTTCTTATACAGAATTTTTCCATGAGTGTATACTTACCTATTTTTCACCACAATCTTGCTGTTGTTATTTGTTCATTTCAAAAGCTTAAAGCTATAAAGCTATTTTCCAAGGCACCCCTCTGCCAGGAACTCTCCATTCTTCTCTTTTGTTCTACATTGGTTAATTTCTATATTTGTGCTCATATTTGTTACCCTGGCATTTGAATCTTGATTTTTTTGTGTGTTAAATATTATGTCTTCTGGATCTTAAGAATTCTTTTTCCGTAATTACTTGATGGACTGGTGTATATTGTCCATTTCCTATAAACAGGGCTATTCCAATGTGCATAGAACACAATTTTAAGGTTTCTTTCTAAACAAGTTATTTGATTAGGAAAGTATTATAAGCCATGAGCATGGTAGTGGGCATCTGTGATCACAGCACTTAGGGGACTAAGGTTTGAGTATGATGAATTTGAAGCAATCTTAGGGTACACAGCAAAACCCTGAATTAAATTATTTTTAATTACAAATATAAAAGCATTATATAACTCATAGGCCCATATTGAGAAAAACAATTTAGAATAATGAATAAAATTACAATAATAATATTTATTATTTTATGAGTGTATGTAAAGATTCTTCATTGTATCTAAGCATAATCTTGATTGATAACTGCACCATTTTCTGGATAGTTTTGTACTTCTACCACAGAAGATAGCACAATGTTTATGTCTATAATGGCAAGTTCTTGCGAACATGCTGCACTGAAGTTACATATCTATGTGTCTGTATTGTTCATGTAATACCACTTATTAGATTACATGATCCATCATGGCCCTATGAATAGCAGCTTCCATTGAGTCCTTCAGATGTTGTGGGTTTGCTTCAGTCATGATGGCCACACATATAAGCCTTAGCCAGAGCTTGCAGGGGAATGAATGAATATAAACAAAAATTTATGATCTGATATATCACATTTAACATTTATACTTTTATAACATTGAGTAACAAGTGTCCCAAACACATCTTCTCTTAGTGGTATACTTGCTATGCTCCTAGAGAAAATTCTTTTTAACATTAACCTGACCCTTCCCTACCACTCGTTGTCACCAGCAGAGAGGGCTATAGTGGGAATGAGAAGAGAAGTCCCACAGCTACAAGAAATGTCTCAAGGTAGCAGAGCTTCAGCTAATCTGGGAAGAAACGACATCTGTGTGTCTATGGAGGCAGACAGGAGACCTCAGTGGGAAGAAGTCACTGCTGTTGAAGAGCAAAGGTGTTAAGCATGGGGGGGGGGGGGAGAATGGCATAGCTACCACAAAAACTGCTTGTGTGGCGACTGCCCTGGACACTGGATGAGTGGTCAAATGAATACAGAATGCCTGTTGTCTCCTCCTCTGCCTTTGGGTTTAGCGCTTGGGAGTTGGAGATCAGAGGTAGTATGACAGAATAAAGCTATAAGACTCAAGCAAGACCAACTGTGAACTTGTGTGTGGTATATGTGTGTGTGGCAGTTTGAACTACAATGACGCCATAGACTCATGTTTGAATATTTAGTCCCAGCTGGAGGAAGTGTTTGGAAAGCTTTAGGAGGCATGTCACTTTTGAGCTTTCAAAAGCCCACACCAGGATCAATCTTTTTCTGTCTCTCTCTTTCTGTCTCTCTCTCTCCCTCCCTCACTCTGCATCCAATTTGTGGATGAGATGTAAGCTTTTATCTACTGCCTCAGAGCCGTGCCTGCCTGCCTACTATGTGCCTCCACAATCAGCACCATGATGGTAATGAACTAACTCTCTGAAACTGTAAACAAGTCACCAACTCAATGCTTTCTTTTATTTAAAAAAAAATTTTACTTGTGCTACTACCATGATATGACACCTTCTGCTGCACACATGAGCAACCAGCTCAAGCACCTGCCTATTAAGATTTTGAACCTCTAAAATTGTGAATGAAGCCACGGTGTGGTGGTGCACACGTTTAATCTCAGCACTTGGGAGGCAGAGACGGGAGGATCTCTGTGAGCACAAGGCCAGCCTGGTCTACAGAGTGAGTTCCAGGACATCCAAGGCTGCACAGAGAAACCCTGTCTCAAAATCTCAAAAATAACACAAATAAATGTGAAATAAATCTTTTGTTTTTACAAGGTTATACTTCCTTGGATATTGTATTACAGTTACTAGTGAGAGGGCTCACTAAAATTCAACATGCCAATGTCAGCCTGGCAGCCCAGTCTTGGTGATTCTATAGAAGAAATGCAGCAGTGAGCAGTAGAAAACCTCTTGGAACCATGGCTTGACTAAAGACTAAAGACACTATGGAGTGAGTCCTCAAATCCCTAAGGGTATCTGGCCAACCTTGTGCACACAGGGAGTAGGGGAAAGAGAGTAGGTCTAGTATGACTGATGGTGAATGTTCTAATGCTAGTCAGAGTTTTTGTTCGTTGTGTTTTTATAGTACTATTAAAAATTTTGCTTTGTATGAAATTTCTCAATATCTTTTTATTCCTGATTACTGATGTTTTATGATGATGAGCCTAAAGGTATGTATATGTGGGTGGTTTACAGAAACTCAGTAGTTAATTGTCTTGAGAATTCAGCTAGCGTCTTAAGGTCGAAACTCATGTCCTTTGACTGAAAAAAATCCTTTGTTATATTTCTCTGATGATTTCTTCCTCTTTCTTATTTTTTCTCTTTCAGTCTTGTTAATGAGATGTAAAGTCTCCTAGAATTTCTTGTGTATCTTATCTTTCCCTTTCATATCTCATGTCTCCACATATTTGCTATTTAGTGTTCCTATACCTGCTACATATTTGAATTTCAGGGTCATGAATTTTGTTTTTGCTTTGTTTTGTTTTTAATTTTACGTTGTTTTCCTCTCAAACTCTAATAAAATTGTCTTTCAAAACGGTAAGTTACAGATCAGTCAAGATCTCTGACTTTTACATGTCTTTGGCACATGCACACAGTCGTGCAAAGTATCTTCACAAATACACGTGTGGGAGAGCACACACGCACACACACATACAGGGGAGGGGCAGGATTGGAATCTAGCCCAGTTAGCTGTAATCTAATGTCCCATGTACTGATTCAATTCTTCTGCTTTAGTATACCGTTTCAGTACATACCTTGCTATTCTCAACAGGATTTTATCTCTTTAAAACAAAAGCCACCTAAATATTAGGGGTTTGTTGTTGTTGTCGGTTCTTAAATGACAGCTTCTAACAACTGTAATTTGGATAGTGAATCCTTTAAGTAAATTTCTCTATTTCTTTTTTTTTAAAACACTCCGATATTAATAAATATTTCTTTAAAATTCAGACAATTGAAGGTGAATGTCTACTTTGCAATGAATCCTAGACAAGCGATTCTGTTCATTTATTCAGTTTTAATCTGTTTTTCTTTTCTTTAGGGGTGAGTGTGTGTTGCTGTGTGTCTGCATAAACTCATATTCCTCTGTCTGTGTGTTGTGGAGGAATATGACACCTGAGCATTTCTGGACTCACTGAATGAGTTCACTCTAAAGTAAATAAAGACATATACCCTGGAAAGGTCTACACGGTGCTTCGTCTAAGCCTGCACACACATACAATTTTACTGATTTTGTCTTTTGCATCTACAGAACACTCAGAGGTCTCTTCTGACACCTTGACAATGGGGATTTGACCCAAGTCCTAGGTAGGGCAGCACTGGCAGGCTGATGCCAGCTGCCCATCAGAAGGGGGAAAAAACCTGTCAGGAGACTTGCAAGACACATGTCATGCTCATGAGAGACCATCAGTTTTTGTTTGTTTAAGAAAACAGTCCATATCCACTGTTTGCATTTCTGAGTCCAGCCTCAGTCTATTTCTAGATGGCTTTCCTCCAAAACTGTAAAGCTAAATAGACAAACCACTCTGCCTCAAGCCACCTTTCTAGAGCCCACAGCAGGACCCTGCAACCTGGCGTCTGCATGCTTTATTTCTCTGACATCACCTGGCTTCCATTGTGCTTTGCTGATAGAAGACAAGAGACTGGAAAGCAAGAGGAGGTAAAAACTGGCTTCGGTTTCCTGTTTTCTTGCTGTGGGTGTTAGCATGATTCAGTAACCATTCTGCAGTCAATCTCTGGATTCTATCTGCAACACCCCAAACCCCAAACTACCCTCAGGCTCTCATATTCTTTTGAGCTCCCCTTCCAAGCTTCCAGGGCAGCAGCTCTGCTTAAGCAGTTTCCTTCCCTGCCTCTCAGGTCCCATTCTCTGAGCTAGAGGTACCACCCTAGCTAGGAAGCACCCTTGCTCAGAAGTGGAGCCCTTTTGGTTTCCTGGCCCCCCACAGAGGGAGTTGTTTCAGCAGCCACAGTCTTTGTACTTTCTCTATTTGTTTTCTTTTTCAGTTCTCCAAATCCCGTTTTCCAGAACCCCATATTAATTTTTTTTCTGTGAGATAAGTGGTACCTTTGCTGTTATCCAGACTCTGTCCGATAGGACAGTCACCAAACATTTGGATGTTGCCAAATCCAGGGGCTGTCATCTCTTCTTCCTCACTCCACAGCCTTGCTGTGCCACATCTTACGTTGCGACTACTCTCCCATGAGTGAATGACTCCATTTTCCCATTTTTCTCAGCTATCCTGCGCTACCTCAGTCTCCCTAATGCAGACCTCTTCCTTCAGCCACCTCTTAAGTGTACGCTTTTTCCAAACTGCCTGCCTGGCTTTTCTCTCCTTTTACTCTGTCTTCCCCTGGTCACTCGGTACCACCACTTTGGTTGCTTCCTGGGAATTCTAGCTCTCCACACCTTTCAGACTGGTCTTCAGAATTCACACTCTGCTGGCAAGAAGGATATTTCTATATGATTGTTCCTTAGGCTCCCCACTGTCCGTAAGTCTTAGATCTTGACATCTCTTCCCTATTCCCGGCTCCCTCTTGTGTTTGGCATTTGCCTCACTGCCCAAGACAAAATATGAAATTCTGTCTCACCAGGCTCCAACTCCTGTGTCCTTCCCATACTATATCTCATATAATGATAATTACCACTTGTAAGAAGTCTTGACCTGTTCCAAAGGCAGTACTAAGGGTTTTGTGTATGAACTCATTTAATCCTCACAGCGATAACTAAGAAGAGGATCTTATCTTTCATAAAGAAACCAACATGCAGAGTGTTACATGGCCTGCCTAGTTACACACATAATGACTCACAGACCTGAGGTTTGGCTATAGATTGGCAGGTGACAACGTTGTGTTTCATAGGTTCTCAAACACCTTGGTTACTTCCAAATTGTCTGAATCAGCCTGAAGATTTCTACTGGGCACTGCTGGTTTTTGGATCCTCAGCCTTGTGCCTCACATAGTCACAGAGGTGGTTATTGCGACCACCACTTTTCCTGCCATCCGCCTTATCACATCCAGTCCACTAGAGTATACTTTCTAAAGATGAAATTTGCTATGTCCTTCCCACTTAGAGCTCTCACTGGCTGGACCCTTCAGAGTTGGCCTCTGTTGATTGCTCTGGCTTTATCTCCCAGGCTTCCCTTCTCTGAAAACCTTCCACCTTCATGCACTGCAGAAAACCACGTGTAGTTCATAAAATCCTGCCTGATATCCATTAGTCGTGCACCTTCCAATCTGAAATTGCTTCTCTGGAATAGGCTCCTTTCTACCACTTGTCATTTCCTCCCTTCTGTTCTCATCTTGGGTCTCGCCTTCTCCTCCTACTCCACAGAGATCCTCTCAGGCCTTCCCCCTTTCCTTTGCATGAGCTTAAGTCCTCCTCTTTGTCCAGTCATGCATTGCACATCAGAAATGTTATTTTCTGTTGTGTCTTCCTTCATGAGCAATGGATATCTCAAGGGTAGGAAAGATTTCTTTTTCTTCTTTGTTTTTATCTCCAGCATCAAGCACAGGGACTGCAGCAGAGTAAATGTTGTGGTCCTTAGTACTCTCTGTCTGTTGGAATCTAGTGGTAGGGCTTCTGTTGGACACATACATAACAGCTAATGGACACTTCCTAAGGACAATCACATAGCAGAATTAACCCCTGTCAGGCTAGGAGAAAAGCAGCAACAGCAAAAACTTTGCAAAACATTGTGACCTGCAATGTGGCTTCAAGGACCCTACCAGACAGCAGAGGGAAGAAAGAACGTCCAGCGTTTCACCCAAGTTGTGTACCAATCAGCTTCCTCTGTTTTGTCTTCTAAGATAAAAGAATCATATGACATCGTGTAATTGTTTGTCTTCATTACATGTGCTTGTTCTTTGCTTCATTATGAACAACATTTACAACTCACTTTCTGTTTTCCGTTTCAAATAGTTGGTTTGAAATTTTAGTGAAGGTACACATTAATTAGCAGCTTTGTATACAGCAAATATGAGTTTAGAAACCAGTGTGAGACAAAAGCAGCCATATATACCTATCACAGAATGAGGCACTGCAAGTTTTTTGAAGGACAGAGATATGGGTTGGGGAGATTGGAATCTGTTCTGAGGCTCTCTATAAGCACACTTGCTACTGGCTTGTAACCATTGCCCCTTCCAGTGGCTGCCGGACAGAATGGTTTATACAGCATGATTTATACAGAAGAGGAAAAGGATTTAAATTAAAGAAGGAAGTGTTCGTGAGCAACAGAACGTGCTTAGCAGCTGCTGGAGTCTTCTCCTGAAGGATGAGCACAAATGGTGTGGCATGTTTCATCATCACACCTTGTGGCTAATGATGAGGAAAGAGACATCCTGGAAGCCTGGCACATCCAGTGGGTGTACTTCTTCTAAGCCACAGGACTGCCATACGTCTACCCAGGGCTCCTGGGAAGCCTGAGTGATAACAAGAAGAGAGAGAGAGGAGAGAGTTACAGCTCCTTCTACATACCTGCTGGGAGATGTGAACCAGCCTCCCCATTCTGGGCTTCTGCTTATTCATCTTTGTAATGTGGGTAATAATTCCTACTTCCCAGCAGGGTTCAGGGATAAAGGACTGGAGGTACAAAAGCAAAGCTTCTGGAAGAAGCACAGACAAAGAAAGCTATTATTATACTTTTCTTGGTCCAAAATGAGGGAGCTGCAGTGCCCCAAATTTCTTAGCGGAAAGAGCTGTATCCAGCTTCTGAGAAGCTCTTCAGCCCTGGAAGTTCCCCATAGAGCATTCCTGATAACACTTTAGGGAGAGCTGAGGTTTATTAATATTATCCTAATAACATTAATAATATTAATAACTATTATATTAATATTGAATATAATATTAATAACAGTATTGCATAAAACACACACACACTCATGTTCAGCTATAGTTCATGCTTGTTCATGGTCTTATTCTTGGATCTTAGTCAAGTCCTTTACCCAGGAAAGCTCTCTGCATTGTTGGAGAGAGGTGATGTGAAGTGCATGTTTCACACCATTAGGAAGTAACAAAGTCAAAACGATAGTACGACAGTTGGCAACTGACATTTCAGGGTCTACATCCCTTCAGGAAATGTTTGCAAAGGTATTTGAAGAATTTGTTTGTTTGTTTATTCGCTTTACATCCCAATCATTACACCCTTCTTCTGGTCCCACGCTCCATCTCCCTTCCCCCATCAGGCCTACCCTACTCCTCAGAAAAGGGAGCCCACAAACAACAACAACAACCCTTCCCAAAACAGCAAGTCACATCAGGACTGAGGGTATCCTCTTCCCCTGGGGCCTGGGAGGCAGCCCCACCAAGGGAAGTGAGCGAGAAGCAATCCACAGAGACCTTGTCAGAGACAGCCCCAGTTCCCATTCCTAAGGAACCCACATGAAAACTGAGCTGCCTATTGGCTACATGTATGTAGGGGGCCTAGGTCAAAAATGCAAGTAAACTTGTGGAGGAATTTTGTTCTTCCTTTTATAGTTTATTTATTTATTACAATTTATTCACTTTGTATCCCAGCTGTAGCCCCTTCCCTCATCCCCTTCCAATCCTACCCTCAGTCCCTCTTTCTCCCCCTATTCCTCTTGCCCAGCCCACTGATAGGGGAGGACCTTCTCCCATTCTCTCTGACTCTAGCCTATCAGGTCTCATGAGGACTGGCTGCATCATCTTCCTCTGTGGCCTGGCAAGGCTGCACTCCTCCCCATCCCCTCTCCCAGGAGGAGGTGATCAAAGAGCTAGCCACTGAGTTCATGTCAGATATATCCCTTGCCCCATTACTAAAGAACCCACTTGGAAACTGAGAAGAGGGTCTAGGTTTTCTCCATGCACAGATCTTGGTTAGAGTATCGGTCTCTGCAGGCCTACATGGGCCCAGGTTTTTTGGCTCTATTGGTCTCCTTGTGCAGTTCCTGTCCCCTCCAGATCTTCTATCTCCCCCTGCACTCTTCCCTGCAGGTTTCCTGAACTCTTCCCAAAGTTTGGCTATGAGTCTCAGTATCCCCTTCCATACCCTGATGGGTAGAGTCTTTCAGAGGCCCCCTGTGGAAGACTCCTGTCCTGTTCCTTGTCTTCTACTTCAGATTGTCTATCCTGTTCGCACTTCTGAGTGAGGTTTCAGCCTCTACCCTAGGGACCTCTTTGTTGTTTAGCTTCTTTAGTACTATAGATTTTAATATGTTTATCCTACATTACATGGCTAATAAAATCCACTTATGAGTATGTACCATATGTGTCTTTCTGCTTCTGGGTTACCTCACTCAAGATGATCTTTTCTAGTTCCCACCATTTGCCTGTAAATGTCATGATTTCCTTGTTTTTAATTGCTGAATAGTATTCCATTGTGTAAATGTACCACCATTTCTGCATCCATTCTTCAGTTGAGGGAAATCTAGGTTGTTTCCAGATTCTGGCTATTATGAATAATGCTGCTATGAACATAGCTGAGCAAATGTCCTTGTTGTATGGTTGGTTTAGCATCTTTCTGATATATGCCTAGGAGTGGTAGAGCTGGATCTTGAGGTAGCACTAATCCTAATTTTCTGAGAAAGCACAAGATTGAATTTGAAAGTGATTGTACAAGGTTATATTCCCACCAGCAATGTAGGAAGGGTCCCTCAAATTTTGTTCTTAATAAAATTTTTGGTTGCCGGCGATGGTACAGGCCTATAATCTCAAACTTGAGGAGACAGAGGCATGCAGATCTCTGCAAGTTTGAAGTTAGCCTGGTCTACAAAGTGAGTCTGGAAGACTCAAGGCTACACAGAGAAACCCTATCTCAAAGAAAAAAAAAAAAGGAACATATGACAACTTCCATTAAAATACGCTGTTTATTTTAGTGTGTTCATGGAATAGATAGGCATCTTTAACAATGAACATTGATTTTTCACAGTTCTAGATGATGGGGAGTCCAAGACCAAGGTTCTGGTGGGTAGAATGTCTGCTGTGGACACTGCTTTCTGATGGCAAAAGGTTGGGGCAAAGAGAGGCCGCTGTTGTTTTCTCTTTCATGAGAGCACTGATCCCACTCAGAGTGCCCTACATTCATTCTAACTACCCCACAAAGGCCCCTCTTCAAGCCTTCTCAGAGTGGAAATGAGACTTTGACTTAGGAATTAGAGGACACAAAAATTATTACAAAATGCAATTCATCTTCAAAAGCTGAGCAGCACTTTTTACAGAAGACACCTATCAAGTTATGTAATTATAGTTCGCCATTCAAATTTTTTAAATCCCACTTTGCAATTACTGTTGTTTCTGAGAAGCTAAAAGTGCATTAGCACATGGCAGAATTTTTAGAGCTATTGAGAATTAAAGTACAAAGAAAACAAGTTGAGAAATTAGGTACAACTCAAAGATATCTCTATTTAACTGCATATGAATAAGACTATTAAACTTCTCTGCGGCTTGATACCATTAAGTCTTTTTCTATTATCCTGGGGATATTATTGCTCAGATCACTGCTAAAAATTTATGCACAAAAAAATGAGATCAAATGTGGCAAATCAGACAACCCCTACTCCAGACATAGGTTTCCCGCAGCGCCCTTCCAAGTATTCACTAGCTGTGAGAATCATAGGGCCAGCTAGAATTGATGTAGCTTTTCTGCTAACTAGGATACACAGTGAACCTCCAACAGCCAAAACTCACCAGGTGTAAGTTGTGTATTGAGTCTCTGTCTATGAAAAACTGGAATAAAATTCACAGTCAAACTAAGAGGCAAAGAAGTACACATATGGTGACAATTGTAACTTTCATGGTAGAAGTTAATATCCCGTTTTCTACCTATGGATCAAGGAAACCTTGGGGAAGAGAAACAGCTTATTCCAAAGTTCACAGCAGTTTTGAACATAGATCTAGGAATAATATCTTTGAAATCCACAGCTCTTGAATGCTGGCCAACTCTTTGCTTACTGCCCCTTCAGTAATGGAATTTACAGAAAATGAAAACTGTCTCTCACTGCAAACAGTTCTGTCTAGGACACTACCCTTAGGAGCCAGGCCCAGAGACCCTGCAATGACTCATCAACTGACTGCAAAGCCACAAACAGGTTCCAACAATGGCAAATGAGGGTTCCACAGCCTCTTGCTGTAAGGTAACCCTTTCAAGGATGAGAAATTCTGTGCGTCCTAAAAATTTATGGGGTCATCATACCCCAAGATATTCTTCCAGAGCAAAATATGACATTATTTTTTTTCTCCCAGAAATGGTACCAAAAACTAGCAGGTTTCACTGTTGGCTTAAGTGCTAGGTGGCAAAGAAAGGAACTTCAGCCAGATTCCACAGAGCTTCTGGGGTTACATAGGCCGTTCCCAGTTAGTCTCACCGTAACAGGCTGTGGGCAAGTCAGTGTAAAGATTATGAGAACATGAGGACTTAGGACACTACAGAATAAAAATGTAAAAACACTAAAAATTCTCCAGTAAGATATATCTGCCCCTACCCTTTTTGTAAAACCCGTAACATCCTTAAGAGCCTTACTTGTGAATGTTTTCTTCCGAGCCTAGTAATGTTCATGAATACAAATGTCTATTCAGGATGCTTGGTTGGTGGGTTTCTTTCTTGTGGCCAATTATTGTAAGATGATTAGTTCCTGCAAATTGTCTTGCTTGACAGAAAATTCACACACACCCTCTCACTACCCTCCATCCATTATCCGAGACTAAAACAGAAATTTTGATGTAGTATGATGTAAATAGAAAGGTCAGTCATGTCTCTTGCGACCAGAGGACTGGGGCTTGTCAGAGAGGCGGATGTGTTCCTTTCCTGGTGTTCTGAGTCATCTCTCACCAGGGTCAGTTACTTCCTAACTTCTGGAAAAACAGAGAGGTAGATGGTAATGTCCTTGCCATCTTCTGGGAAAGGGAGACAGGGCATCCGGTGATGCCTCGTGGATGTTGAGAGAATAACTGACTGGTGATGAAGCACTGTCCTCACATAAACCTGGGCAGTGTGGTTTGAATGTCCACAGGTGCTCAGGATCAGTTCTTTGCCTTTTGTTGCTCCCATCACCCTCAGGTATGTGATATGTACTTTGTAGGTGAACAATTCTAGTAAGGAGAAAGCATGATTTTTTTCTGCCCCTCCAGTCTGCTCTCTACTGAATTCAGAGTGCATTTGAGCCCACTAACACAGCAGTAATATCCTGACAGAGAACATGGAAAGAACCATACATGTGTGAGAAAGCTTGACATACCTGTGAAATAAGATCAGAGAAAAAGGAAATGATGTCTAGGGAATCAAAATGAGGAAGCAGCTGTGAACTATTGCTGAGGGGCAGGAGGGCAGAGAATGAATCCTGAGGAAAAGGCTATGCAGGAAGACAAACGTGTAGGCATTCTAGGAGTGTGCCGAAAGAGGGGCAAGACCAAAGGCAAATACTTGGAATTCTAGGTATGCAAGATTCAAACTGTCTCATCCTCTGGGGAGGTAAGGCATTCAGATATATGCCTGTTATGCCAGAAGCAAATAGTAAGATTTGTTGTTAAAGCTGTGTCTTCCCTGCAGTCCCATATTGAAATTCCAACCCCTAACTGATTAGAACAGGCTGAATCTCGAGAAATGGCCTTTCAAAAGGTAATTCAGTAATTAGGTCAGAACCAAATGTTTGTGCCATACTTTTAAGTGGAGAGAGGGAAGTAATAGAATAGTGTTGTGGTATTTAGTTATCTGGGTATGATAGACTTCTGGGTGAATTTTCTGTCGTGCATTCATTCAGTGATCTGTGGAGTGTACATTGCACTCACTTAGGTTATAAAGTGACCACTGCATTCATTCAGCATGTTAATATGTATACACAGTATTCATTCTATAGGCTAGAGCATCTACCACATTTATTCAATAGTCTAAGGAGTAGCCACTACACTCATTCAACAGGCTAAGGACTGCATTTATTCAGCAGGCTACAGAATGCCCACTCCATTTATTCAACAGGCTAGGGACAGTCCACTGCATTCTTTCAATAGGCTAGAGATTGTCCACTGCTTCCATTCGGTGAACTAGTGCCCGCTGCATCCATTCAGTAGGTTGGCTAAGAGAACCTACTGAATGGATTCAATGGATGACTAGGGAGTATCCACTGTATTTATTCAACAGACTAGAGAGTGTCCATTATGTTTTGAAAAGGAAAAGACAACTTATTCAGAAACCTTATGTCCTGTCACAATGACTAGTGACAGTGACTAGTGAAATGTGAGCTTTATGCTGTGTGACATCAATGATTTTAGCAGAACATAAAAAAAAAAAAAAAAACCAGGTCCTAAACTTAATCCAAGAAATAGTCCCACAACAAAGCACTTGTTAATTAAATAATTAATGAGCCTTGCCAAATAAAATTACACACACACAGCATATAACATGTATGTCTTTGGTATCTGTATACATTATGGAACTGCTAAGTGGAACTAACTAACCTGTATGTCCACTTACATATCATTTCCTGTAGTGAGAACATTTAAAATCTACCATTTTTCACATTTAAGTTTTAAAATATAAGTCTCTGGCATTCTGAGGAATTTTGTATAGTGCTTTTGCTGTTGTTTGATGGTCTTACTGTGTATCGTAGGCTGGCTTCCAGGCTGTGATCCGCTTGCTGAAGGTGCATAGATGTATGGCACCACACCTGGCTTATATTCTTCGGAGTGTTCACCAGATTCTTCTATGTTCTTTATAAAGAGGATGTATGGCTTCAATACCAGCAGAGACTATTAAAATCACAATATCCTTGCCAAGGAATCAGTAAGATGTTTATGTTCTTGAAAGTCTTTCCTCGTTATCTTATGGAAGGAAAGGGTGGCTACCAATTTATCTAAGTGCAATGACCACATAATTAAGCCACCTGTGTGTGAATGAAGATTGCAGATTAATTGCAACAACTGTTTTAGTTAGAAAACTTGGAGAGTATTATTTGCCTGAATTTTGCCAATAGAAGTATTTGAAAGTGAAAACAGATGCAGGCTCTAAGGTCTCTCTCTCTTTCTTTCTCTCTTCCTTCTCTCTCTTTCTTTCTCTCTCTCTGCCTGTGTATGTACCTGTGTGCTGTGTGCTTGTGTGTGTGTGTGTGTGTGTGTGTGTGTGCCTGTTTGCCTGTGTGACTGTGTGTGGTACTAGGCTTGAAACCAAGGCAAGTACTCTGTCACTGAGTCACATACCCAACTTTACTGTTTTTGTTTGTTTGTTTCTTCGCATTGGTCTTTTCATGACTTCTTTCAGGAAGTGAGGCGGTATTCCTTGGCATGAATCTATAAGCTAGATGCTTAGTGTCTTATGTAGACTGTATATGCATTGTCACTTCTGCAATCGTGAATCTGTATCATAATTTCAAAAACCCTCCTTAGTCTCTATATTCTATAAAAAGATAAAAGTTGGTCATTGTGTTAGTTACTTTTCCTTGTTGTTTTTAAATTTTTTATTAATTACAATTTATTCACTTTGTACCCCAGCTGTAGCCTCCTCCCTCAATCCCTCCCAATCCCGCCCTCCTTCCCTTTTCTCCACCCTTGTCCCTTCCCTAGTCCACTGATAGGGGAGGCACCATTGGAGCCAATTGCTGTTGTGACCCCCAGAATGCCTTGGTCCTGTAGCTATGGCAATGAAAAAAGTAAAATTATGATGTGGACTTCAGAGGATGAAAAGGGATGAGAGAGGGAGTTAGAAATAAAAATGGCTAAAATCATTATTTAAATTGTGAAAGTGTCAAGCAATAATAAAAATGTTTCATGAAAAAAGCCAAAAAAGTAAAAATAAATAGATGAGTAACAAGAGAATACAGCAATAGTTAGTTCTATATGGTACCAGACTGTTACCATCCTATAAAAATGAAAGTGGAGAGGGTAATTAATCTTACCTCAGATTTCAGATATTTACTTCTTTCTACAAGACTCTTTCCCAAAGCTACGAGTGACCTTGAGGGGTGTATGGTATACTAGGGTAGAAATTAACTGGTAGAGCTTTTGAGAGTCATCATCAATGTTTACTAGGGTGGTACTTCTGTTTTGTGATGCAGGTGATTTTGAATTACTCAGGCTCCTATATGTAATGCCTCATTCATGTTTCTGTAAGTAACCCCAGTAAACACATTGGTTCATAAAAAAGAAAAAAAAAAGATAAAAGTTGGGCTGGAGAGATGGCTCAGAGGTTAAGAGCACTGGCTGTTCTTCCAAAGGTCGTAAATTCAATTCCCAGCAACTACATGGTGGCTCACAACCATCTATAATGATATCCTGTGTCCTCTTCTGGTGTACAGGCACACATGCAGGCAGAATAATGTAAAAATAAATAGGATAGATAGATAAATCTTTTAAAAAGATAAAAGTTAATGTTTTTATTTTGTGTGCATATTTAAGTACATTGATGCACTTGAAAATCTCATATCATATCACATACTATCATACATCATAATAACAAGATACAGCTGACATGAAAAAAGCAGTGTACACACACATAGTTAAAGCCAAGGGGCAGTTTACACAGTGAATTTCTGTATTCTCATACCTTGGGAATAAAAGAAAAACCCAAGAAAACTCACTTCAAAGACTGATATGTGCATTGCTTCACCTAAATTCTGCTCACCTCAGCTCACTCATGTATGTCTGTTGGGAAAGTAAGCACAAAGGATGTTGTAATGTTGTGTAAATAGTAAGGCTGATGACCAAAAGAACTGGGCTCTCATTCTGACTTTGTCAATAGCTGAATGACTTCAGATAAGTCCCTTAACGTCTGGTTTTCATTTAAGCCAAGCGATCACTTCTGATGTGAGTACTCTGTGATTTAGTTTTGGTAAATTATGGTAATCCAGTCAAGCCCTATGGCAAGGACTCAACAATGATAACAGAGCTAGAATAAGAGTTCATTCCCAGACAGCCAAGTGGGGAAGAGATCTTAAGGGTCAGGAGGTTAGCCAGAGCCACAAACTTGCTTCTCTTCCCCTAAGAACCAACCTGAACTCCCCTGACAAACTCAAAGCCACTTCCCTTTCTTACTTCCTCTTTAGGATTTGTTGGCCTGCTTTCCCTCTCCAGCATGACTTTAAAGCTAAACTTTATGAATGGGGTAGAGGAAGGGTCAGGAATGAAAGTTAAAACAAAACAAAAAACCAAACAAGTAAAAAACCCAAACATTGAGATGAATTTCTACTTCTAAAATGCCCACAGTGACAATAATGAAGGTTCTGGAGGCCTCCTTATCAATACAAACACAGCTTTCCTCCGAAGTGCTATTTAATCATGATTTATTCACAGGTCACACTTTTCCAGTGACTGGGATACTTTCTCGAGTCTCTTATAAATGCCTCCCACAGTGCATCTCACCAGCTGTGAGCTGACTTCTCTGGAAACCCCGTGTTTCCCCACCTCTCTCTTGTTTCTAGAGCAGTTGTGGATTAGTACAGGCCCCAAATAGGGGTTGCCATCTATATTGCACTATCTGTCACATGAGGTACAGAGAAAGCGGCAGAGATCACCAGAAACAGGAAACAGAGATTTGGGGTAAACAGTAGTGGTTGTTATGAAGCAGCTGTAATGAATCACAGATACCAGCGTTTGTAACAGCATTCTGAATTGCAGGATTAAAGGTAACTGCTTCCCACTTAGATAAAATATCCATTTAATTCAAAATTTGAGAGTGGATTTGTAGACATGGCGTTCCATTCTGTAATGGTGTCTGAGAGCAATTACTAATGATGCTTGTGGTGCACATTTGAATTTGAAGAAAGGAACATAATAAAGAACTTAAGTGCTTTGCTGTACATACTATCATGATTTCATAGTATGTGGAGGTGAAATCAAAGTACTGTTTACAGACTAAGTAGTTGATTTTTTTTTCAGGCTCTCAAGCACCTTAAGTTTTTTCAACACATGAGTTAAAATGGATGCCTCCCTCCTCAGGTTTGCAATAGAGACTCAGAATACATTGCTTAATGAACAGAAAAGTCCTGATGAACTTTAGATTCTGAGAGGAGACCCATACAAGGCCTGAAGGTCAGTTAAATCTGAGGTCTTTATTAGAATCTGTGTTTATGGCCTTCATCATTGAAATTTGTCTTTTCTTGTTAACAAAAAAAAGGGGGCAAACTACTGAGCTGCTTTCAAAAATTTACTGGTCTTGTCTTCAAATCCATAATTCCTTTAACTGCTTTGGAGAGAACTAAGTGGATAAAAGACCTTATTATCTCTGCAACAACTTCCCGTAGTTCTTCATTCTCCTCCAGGCAGAAGGATGACAGGCCATAGTAAAGACGTACTTCAGATGTTGAGATTTTTCCTGAGAGGACAACCTGGCAGAAAAGTTAGGTGGGGGCGGTGGGCACCAGGGAATAGCCAGATCCGCCCTCCCGATGGTGGCTACTTTCCCGGCAGCTCTGCACTGATGGACCTCTCTCCCTACCTCTTTTTCTCTCCCCTCCCAGTCTCTGTCTCTTTTCTGGTCTGTATCTGACCTGTCATAGTAAGAGGTCAGTATGTTTTCCACACTCGGATAATCTCATTCAAGAATTTTTGTCAATGGACAAGTCATAAGAAGCCCTTCCATTTTAGGGCTCGTTGACGTCACCAAGGAGGCGATAAATATCTGTTGATATAATTGGATGTGAGATTCAGTGTTGAAACAGCAGAACTCTGTCCCTCGCTCCTTGGCAGGGCCCTATGATTTATGCAGGAGCAGAGGCAGCGCGCAATCGAGCTGTCAAGAGAGCGTCAGCTTATTAGGCAAATGCTGCGTGCTTTCTGAAGAGGGTCGACGTTATAAAATCTCACTCCAGACTCTGGTGTGGAGAAACTCAGAGCCCAAGTACGTTGAGAGACTGAAGAGAAAGGGAAGAGGAAAAAACAAAAAACAAAATTTAAAAAAAAAAAAGAGGAAGAAAACCTGCAAAAGGCATCCTGAGTGAGAGGTCCCTCTGCAGAGGTAGCAGTGCGTGCTCACCTGCCAAAGGAGGAGAAGGTAGGAAGCGCCTAGACGGACGCCACCAACTTTGTGTACCGGAGCTGATATGGTGCGCCCCGGAGCCAGCTGTCCTTGTGCTGGAGTGCCTGTGCTTGTGCGTGTGTGTGTGTGTGTGTGTGTGTGCGTGTGTGTGTGTGTGTGTGTGTGTGTGTGTGTGTCGCCAACTGTGCTTTAAAATTCCGGTAACAGCGGTGCTGTGGCGAAAGGCAAAGTTAGACGGCCGCTGCTCACGTTTATCTCCCCAATCTGCCGCTCACCGCTCACAGTCTGTGTAAAGGACGGTTCCCCTATCCTGTCCCGTGTCCATCCCGAGCCCCAGGCAAAAGGAGCAGGGCAGGGGTGGAGACAAAGAGGAGGTAGCTCTCAGTTTGGAAGAAAAGGCTGTCCGAAAGCGGAGGGTCAGGGCGGGCGATAGCTTAAACCTGTGGCACTTCTCCGGGCTTAGGGAGTCCATTTGGGGAATACATTCGGGAGGTCCTTAGGAAGAGGAGTCTGGGGCTGCCCCTTCCAAAGGAGGGTCACTTCACTTGCTGGCTAGCGGATGATCCTTGCGGGGTACCTAGCTTCAGAACCGAGGACAGCGCCACCGGAGCCTAGAGCGGGTCTTGTCAGTGGGTGTCAGGTAGGAAGCCCCGCTGCACCTTCCAGATGAGCTCCATTCTGACTACTCTTCCCTCTCTCCCCTACCTTCTCTTCTATCCACCCCCCCACCACCACCACCTCGGTGCTGCAGCGAGCGCCCCTAACATGCGGCTGCGGCTGCTGGTGTCGGCGGGCATCCTGCTGGTGGCTCTGTCGCCCTGCCCGCCTTGCAGGGCCCTGCTGAGCAGGGGACCCGTCCCCGGAGCCCCGCGGGCCCCGCAGCCCCTGAATTTCTTGCAGCCGGAGCAGCCCCAGCAGCCTCAGCCGGTTCTGGTCCGCATGGGTGAAGAATACTTCCTCCGCCTGGGGAACCTCAACAGGAGCCCCGCTGCTCGGCTGTCGCCCGACTCCACACCCCTCTCCGCGGGTCGCGGCAGCCGCCCCTCGCACGACCAGGCAGCCGCTAACTTTTTCCGCGTGTTGCTGCAGCAGCTGCAGATGCCTCGGCGCTCGCTCGACAGCCGCGCGGGGCCGGAGGAGCGCGGGGCCGAGGATGCCCTCGCGGGCCACCAGGGGGCGCTGGAGAGGGAGAGGCGGTCCGAGGAGCCGCCCATCTCTCTGGATCTCACCTTCCACCTTCTGCGGGAAGTCTTGGAAATGGCCAGGGCAGAGCAGTTAGCTCAGCAAGCTCACAGCAACAGGAAACTGATGGAGATTATTGGAAAATGAAATGGCGCGTTTGGCCAAAACAATTCTGCATTTAGCACAAAAGTACAAATAAAAAAATTTAAAACACAGTATTCTGTACCATATTGCAGCTCCTGATATCATTTGTTTATTTTTATATAGCTTGAAGCATAGAAGATGTACCCGGAGAGAGCCTATATGCCCCTAAATTAGCATGCACAAAGTGGTATTTCTGTGCAGTAACAAAACAGCGTTATTTGTATTGCCCACGCTTAGTTTCCATGTGCACATAAGTGTCTTTATAGCGATATCTTAAAGAAAATGTGGACCCAAGGAGGAACCTTTTAAAGAAGCAAATGGGAGGCATCCGGTTGTTTATGTTTGGGGTCACAGTGGAAGGGAATTAATTCTTGAGGGGTGGCTAGGATGAAATATGTAAGCTCTTTGAATCAACTTTTTCTTGTAAATGTTTCAATAATAAAACATCTTTCGGATCCTTGGTCAATTTGGTTGTGTAAGAGAACGTTGAATATTTATATTTTTAATAAAATCTGCAAAGGTTATTGTGATTTTATTTTTCATCTTCAGTGTGCATAAAGAAATGGCCCCAGCACAAGAAAATGAAAACAGCAGAACAAATAAACAAAAACCAAATCCTCCTAAATTTTACTTTCTCCTAAAAATACCAACATTGGTCAGGTAGCTCACACCAACCCTGCAATTGTCTTGGACTCTCCTCTGTAGCTCAAATTTCTCTTCTGAGATTAAGGTAAATAATTTTAGAGGTTCCTCTCACCTCTAAAACTTGATAATTTTGAAAATCAGTCACAGTGGAAATAACATGCAAACCTAGTTGGCTGAGAGGCTGAGGGGAGTGTGTGCACCGTGGCAAATGTGTGGAGGTCAGAGGACAACTGGGGGAAGGCAGTTCTCTCCTACCAGGTGAGTTCTAGGTATTGAGGTCTCCAGGCCCAGAGACAAGTGCCTTAACCGCTAACCCACTGTACTGTCTCACTAGCCTTAGATAGGAGGAACTTAATAACACAAACACCTCAAGAACCTAAATATATTTGCTGCAAAAAGGCACTTGAGAATTTTTTTCTTAAAAAAAAAGAAGATTTTGACTTTAATAGCTACACAAATACCCTTCATAGTTCTCTATCCCAGTCCTAATAACTGCAACTTGTAGGACTCTGTTATTTGCTTCTAAAATTAAACAGCACTCCTAATTAGTTGGACAATACATCTGCCTTTAGTAGTTTAGTTACAGCTCTGAAAACTTCAGTCCCATAATTAATACTTTAAAATTTTGAGGCCCTTGAAATGTGCTTGACTAATGGCTTAAAGATATAATGTAAGTCTCAAAAAAAAATACATATATAATATGAATCCCTAAATAAAGTGCTAGAAGACTAAAGTTCTTAAAAACAACATTTATTTAAGAGTTCATTTAAAGCAAAGTTACACTTATGTGAGGAAGGCATGACATATATATATTGAGATATATATGCAGATATATATGAGAGAGAGCAGGGGGGAGAACTGTGTATACATTTAAATACATGCAGGTCTTCCATGGTTTATCAAATTGCTACTGTGGTGGACACAGAAAGTAGGCAATTCCTCTGAAAAAGCCTTCAATTAAAATGCCTGCTATATATGAATCTAAGATCATGAGATATGTGAATGAGATTAGAAAAATGTCAAAAGAGAAGCCCTCGACCTTTGGCCTTCTGGACTCTGGAAGTGTGGCCAAATTTAAAGATTACTTCTGGCTGCACATCCAGTGACATCAGTAAAGAGAGTAGCCTCTGTAGAGCCCTTCATAGCTTTGGTCAGTGACCAATTTTGTGTCCATATTTTGATGAATCAGTCTGTTTTGAACTAACACTGAATGTCACCAACTACCTGAACTGCTAAGGAGCAAAGCAAAAGGCACAACTGTGCTAAAATAACAAGAAGCCTATACCCAGGAGAGACGAGAGTACAATGCCTGCTTTGTTAACACTTGTCACTTATGGCAGATGTGCACACATGTACCACACCTACATAACCTTCAGAATGATTCTCACACCATAAAAGATTTGCATAAGACCAAGTTTCTTCATACCAGCCTTTTCTTCAATTTTCTTCTGAGCATATTCATTTTCTCAACAAGTTAGATAAGTCATCTGGAATTAAAGTGGTCGGTCTGTCTGTCTGTCGGTCTGTCTGTGTTGTTCAGACATTCATATGCATCATGTAAAATTCCATCCAGGTTCTCTGCTGCCTGTGTGCTTCTCAGCCAGGCAGACAGGAGGCAGCAGCCAGAGTAAATATCATTCATTCAGGGAATTCAACCAGGAGAAGGAGAAGACATGGCGAGCTGGCTCAGAATCAGCCCCACCCCCACTCCCAGAGGCTGCAGCCTGTTCCTGTGGAGGAGGGGCCTCAAATCCAATCTGCAAAAGAAGAAAATGTAGATGAGAGGAAGGAGAGAATAGCCCTTAGGAAACTGGTCCAGTCACTGTGCTACTGAGGAAAGAGGATGATAATAATAATCATATAAAGCATAACTATTATTAGGGGCAGAAAGCAAGCTCAGGTTATCTTAGTTATGGTCAGGAGCCATAGAAGTGATTCACACTCATGATTCAAAAGGAGCAGCGGTAATGCATGCAGTGGAAGGACCCTTTTGAGGCAAGGGCCAGGCTGTCCCATTGTGTTTGCCCAAGTTTAGCTGGTCATGATTTACTGACATGACAATCTCATTCATACAAATTCAGGTTTACAAAAATCGGCAGAGCTGATTAAAATCTTTTAAGTTTTTAAGTCATTCCTCAGTAATAGCACACTTCCCCCAGCACATTTTAGGCCTGAGTTTCCTCCCCAATGTCATAAAAACAGAGAAAGGGTAAGGGAGAGAAGAGATGGAGGAAAAGGTGGGGGAGCCCGAATTTAAATGATTTAAATGATGTTGCTGTATCACTAATAGTCCAGGATATTCTCATCCTCACGTAACCTCTCCACGGCTGACATTAGGAGTTTCTGCTAGATTGTACTCATGTGCCACCTAATAGGAGTATGCGTCCTAAAAATTCCCCACTAGGTAACTTCTCTGTCCTGTGAACACCAGTGTTCACACACAGACTAAGAGGGTGACAAAACTAGTAGGCCATACTATCTAAAAGAATCACACACAGGGATGTCACTGACAAAAACATCGCTATGCGTATGTTTGTGTGGTTATAAATCCCTCAACCTTGCAAAATCCCCCAGTTTTGCAAAGCTGAAGGATTAATCTTGAGCAAGCCCTGAAAAGAATATCACTAGGCAATAAAAATCTTATAACATTTATACAAAAATCAAATCTAATATCAAAACTCCTAAAAAGATACTTTTGGTAAATATCTGGCTGATTTGGGTTATAAATTTAACCGACCAATTCAATCTTATAACTGAACTTCATATTGTTTTGAGTTTTTAAAACGGAACAAGAAACATTCACATGAAAAGATTTGCAGGTTGATTAAATTTACTCAAACTGTGAAGGTACCATGATAAGTCTGGTTCTTCCCGGGGAAAATGGTCGAGCATGTTCTCATGCCTCACTGGTAAACTCCGCAGTGTGGAAATGCCAAGGGCTCTGAAGCAATGAGGCAGCACATATACTCCATGCAGAAGGCCTGAGGGTGGGGGGGCAGAGCCTCGATGCCAGACAAAGCAGAACTTCGGTCATTATAAGTATGTCGCTGCTATGCTCAGTAGTTTTTAGAGGAAAATGAATGCTTGGCAAGCACCTTCCCAGATTTTACCACAAGTATAGGTTTAGGGTGACATTTGAAAAACCAATACAATTAGAGTAACTTATTCAATTTTCGGATTCTCTTTACATATATATATATATATATATATAATTGCTTCCTGGCAGCAAGTTAATAAGAGATGAGAGATGTTAGATTGAAAGTGAAGCACATTATTTTCTTAAAAAAAAAAAAAAAGCTGGAGTGTCGAGTGAAGTAGGTTTCCTTGGTAATGGGTTAGATATTCTCTGAGTTGGAGCCAGGTGTGGAGGGTTCAAAATCGTCTTCAGCTACACAGTAAGCTGAGGCTAACCTGGACTGCTTGAGATTCTGTCCCAAAAAAGAAAACGGAAGTGAGATAAAGTCTATGCTATCTTCAGAGCCCTGTGGCTGATTTTACAGAGTAAACCCTTCTCTTGCCCAGCACATTTATCTACGCCTAACCCTAACCAAAACAGCTCACCCCAGCATCAGTGGACAAGACAGTTTTTTCTTCTGATCATTTTAGATAGATAACATTGTGTTCTGTCTGGACACTGTAGAGACTCTTCTCTTTGAAGGCAATGCCTACTCCAGAGACAATTTCTATGACAGCTGGAAAGATCTAACAGGTGAAAGTAATAGGATAAGCTATTTCCTGAAAAGGATTATCATGTTTAGACAAGGGTGGGTGGCTGTTGGGGTGCTTTGGGAATTTTCTGGCTTATCAAAGCTTTTCTAGATCAAATATTCAAATCTACCTGCTGTTTAAAAATTTAGCTGCTGATACTGATGGCTGTCAAAACCAGATGAAATCATTTGAGTTTGCTGCTCTTATTCTCAACATGGTTCCAGGCAATATTTTTTTAAAAAAATATGAACTGATATTCTCTCTTTCAGAGAAGTGACAGGAAGGAATCAAGAGCAGAGATTATCTGGACGACCACCAACAAGGCTGAGATTTGAATCTCAGATGCCATGGTGAGCTTCAGCTGTTAACTTGCCAAGAGGGAACCTCAGTAGCACATTTTCTTATTGCTCAATGATGTGTGAGGACCTAGCCCATTGTGGTGCTACCATTCCTAGGTAGATGGATCTGGGCTGGGTAAGAAAAGTAGCTGAGCCAACTGTAAGCCGCATCTTCTATGATTTCTGTTTCAAGTTCCTGCCTTTATTTCTATCCTTGGCTTCCTGGGAGGGTAGAGTATCACCGTTAAGCCAAATAAAACCTTTTGTCCTCAAGTGGCTTTTGGTCAGTGTTTTATCACAGTGACAAAAAAGCAAAATGGACCAATTACTTGCTCACTGTATAACCTAGACAAGTGATTAACCATTCTGTGCTTAGTTTTCTCTTCTGTACAATGGAAATGAGATCCTACATCACCCGGCTGCTGAAAGGACTGAACAAAGTAGCAGAGATGAAACACTTTGCACATACCTGTCTACTCAGTCTTTCTGATTCTACTTCCCTCCACCACCACCCCTATTCCTTACTACACTGAAGAGGTTCCTTGTCACAGAGAATGATTTGAGGTCTCTTTCTGGGGAAGTTATACAGTATCGATAACCTCCAGTGAGGAAAGACTGTGCAGTGATTGTTTGTGACTTCATGTTCCCAGACTGGAGGTGATTTTTATGGCATGACTCTTTTGGCGTGAGGTAATCGTAGCCATCTATGATGCTCTTTCGTATAACTCAACTGGTTCAACTCTCTCTCTCTGAGTTTCTCAGGAGGGATAGAAACCACTGCCCAGCAAACCTAAAACATACATTCTTCCAGTAATCTTTCCTGAATGGATTCCTATGCTTTGTGCTTTCTCAAACAGTTTTCCAAAAGTTGGCTATCCTTCATTATAGAAAATACTTTTTTTTTTGCAAGATGGATGCTGTAGAGCAGAACAACACATCAATTATGGCTACCTCTGGTCTGTATACAAAAGAGAATGAGAACTACTAGTCCCGCATCATTCCTAAGTTTTAACCTTCTCCTTGGGTGGCCGTGATATGCAGCCTTCACTGTTAACCTGACTGAATTTGGAATTGCCTGAAAGATGCACCAGTGAATACCTGTGAGGCTTCTCCAGAGAGGTTTCATTGAGGAGTGAAGACCAACTCTGAATGTGGACAGCAGCATTTATGAGTTGTGGTCCCAGACTGAATAAAAACTAGGAAAAACAGGACACTTGCTAAGCACCGGCTTTCACCTCTGTCTCCTAACTAAGGATACAATGTGAGCAGCTGCCTTGTGTTCCTAGTCCATGCCATGATGGACTGTGCCCTCAAACTGTGAGATACAGTAAGCCCTCCCTCCCTCTTTCACACTCTCCCTCTCTACCTCCCTCCCTTCCGCCCTCTCATCATCCATGCCTGCCTGCCAGCTTTTTGTCACAGTGATAAGAATTTGACTGTCTGCATTGTCTTCCCCTATCTTCCTGGTAAGGCTGCTCCCCCCTCAGGTGGAGGTGATCAAAGAGCCAGCCAGTGAGTTCATGTCAGAGACAGTCCCTGTTTCCTTTACTAGGGAACCCACTTGGAGAATGAGCCGACATGGGCTGCAGACTTGCATACAAAATGAATAAATTGTAATAAATAAAAAATTTAAAAATAAACAAAATTTAAAAAATAAAATTTAACATTTAACTAACAACCTAACCCAAATATATACATATCAATAAAAATACTACAATATAAAAAAATAAAAAAAATTGACAAATACAAATTTTCAACAAAAAAAGAAATCAGGAAGTGGAATAAAGAAGCAGCATTTTACCTTTGTCTCAACTCTTGACAGAATTTGGTCAAAATTCACATAAACACACAGCAGCAGGAAATGAGGTGCTTTCCTCAACTATTGGCCTTAGGTGAGTCTATTGAGCATTCTGGGTATTCATAAAACAAGATACTGGAGGGGCAGAGGGACTTTTCCTTTCTTTTGGTATTGTTTTGCTATTGCTATCAAATGTACTTCAAGAAGGGATAAATGACTGTCAGCTTATGGCACTAGCTGACTGCTTTGCTCCACTGAAGAGCAGGAAAAAATGAGGTGCTTCCACCTAGGAACACAGGCTATGCGGGCATTGTCCTTGACCCCTTATGTCACATAGAATCACTTCTTGCTGATCGAGATTACAGACATGCTCCCTGCCTGAGGCTGGTGGGCAACAAGTCTGCTTCACATTACAGATAGTGTATAGTAGTTTAAAACTAGGAATTAGTTGCAAAAATAAAACATTCAAGAGTGAAGGTACAAAGAGTTAGCCACTGTTCATTGCTGATGGGAATGTAAAATTGCATGGTCACTACAGAACATAGCATAGGGGAGTCTCAGAATTAAACATTGGTCAGCTGGATGGTTCAGTGGGTAAACATTCTTGCATCAAAGCCTGACTACCTGAGTTTGATTCTCCAGGACCCACATAGTGGAAGGAGAGAACTGACTCTCAGAAGTCATCCTGACCCACATCATTTCACATGCCTTCCCCTGAAGCAAACATAATAAAAGTATTATATTGAGTGTAGTAGTGAGAATGCATGAGGCTGGCTGAAGGGGTTAACTTGGCAATCCCCTTTACCTAAATGCTTCTGCCTCTCATGCTCCACTGGATACCTCATCTCATGTCCATGTCACTCACAGAACCTCCGACCTGAAATGGAACAGATGCCATCCTGGCTTTCATTTAGACGCGAGTCTCTAATGCCACACTTAGGTGGGACATTCTTTTAAGCTGGCCCAAAGTAGAGGTATGAATTTCAGCGACCCCAGCCGCCTGTCTGCTTCCAAGGTGTACATGCCAGTACTCACCCTTTTCCAGATGACCATCTCTGTGCCACTCATGACCAGGACCGATCACAGTCAACATTCCTAAGCAATGTGTTATCTGGTGGGTGTTCATTAAGTCATCATCATCCATTAATGTCTTTATTGTAAGTACATTTGATCATCTGAAGAATAGAACATAGCTATGGAAAGCTGTGATTGGCCCTGGTCATGAGTGATATCAGGCCACTGAAGGGATATGGCACTCAGGATGCCACATCTCAATGTCTGCGGGTTGTAGCAGATGCCAATGAGAAACTCAACCTCGAAGAGGCTGGTTGCTGCTGCATGTTGAATGCCATTCTTTTTAGGTCAGTCCAAAAGTGCTCTTGCCCAGTTATAGCAAAGTCTGCCTGCCTTGAGGAATGCGGATAGGAAGGATAAGGCTAGACTTGATATTTCCAAATGGGCAGCCATCCAGCATCTATCCTGCACATGCTAGGCTGGATCAGAAAATCAAAGCCAGATGCTCAAAACAGGTGTGAGCAGACATTTTGAGTATTTAGAATGCTTATTCAAAAAGAGAAAACCCTAGTCTTGGTCTGGCTAGCACTTCTGAGCCTTGGATAGCTTATGTGTTACACACTCAGCTGAAATCTATGCGGAGTTACCAACCATAAAGGCAAGAGAAGTGACTCTAAGTCTTGGAAACATAGGCACTCTTTTATAACATAGGCATTTGTGCTTAGAACAAAGCAAGCAGCATATGTTATCATGATGCACAGAGATGGGAAAAATGTACCCAGTGTTTATCAATGCTAGGTGATGGCACAGCAGGGGTTCTCTACAGAAGCCAGGAAGAATCACACTCACTAAAGGACATCTCTTCTTGAGAAGAGGCTCTATGCTCTCACACTGAGTGGTGAGGTAAGGATGACAGAGGCAACTTGGGAGCTTTGTTGCCATGAGCAGACAGATCCTTTGTGGGAAGTGAAGTTTGGACGAGAGCAACATCCTCAGGCCTGTCAGACTAGACAAAATGAAATTTAACTCACACTTTCTTAACCCTGAGGAGGATGTCAGTGTGTGTCCTGCTGTGTTTCCTGGGCATTTCCAGGACCAGAGTAAACAGCGGGTTGTTGATGTTGCTATAAAGCCAGACTTCTTCTCAGATGTGGATCTGACAGCTGTGCCTGTTTAAGTGTCTGTGTATGTTCTCAATATTTCTGAGAATGAGCCATAATTTTTCACACAAGGCTTCTCTACATTGTACTAAGCAAACAAATCAAATATGAGATTCAAGATGGGGCTGACTCAATGAAAGAAGTCTTAGTTTAAACAAACTTCAAGGATTGGATCACTCTTCTTTGCAATGGACAGAAGTGGAGGTCTTGAAACCACCACGTGGTGATTTGCAAACCTATACAACACATCATGAGTGGCAAATCAAAGCAGATGGTCTCTCAGCCACAGAAATCCCAGTGAGCAGAGATTCACGCACTCGTCTTCAATGCCAGTGTAGTCTGCATTTCACTGCAGGCTACACTCTGAGGTGAAGGACTCAGACAAAAAGCAGTGGGCTCCCAGATGCTCTCTGATTCTCCGCAAGCCCCAGGATCCTTACTTCCTTGCAGAGCTGATGTGAGGATTAGGCTCTGTGGAAGACTTTATGCATGACATGAAACAATGTGCACTCACTTTGCAGCTGCCACCAGAAGGCATGGAATTTGGGGTACATTTACATAATGTCCCTCTTCATCAGGAGCATAAGAAAAAATGCTTCATGGAAATCACGGAGCTGCACAAATGAAGACAAAATAGCAAGCAAGATGGGCTACACTAGCAAAGGTCTGAGGTTAAATGAGAACAGTAAGCTACTTAAAAATACAACGAGCAAACTTGACCATCTCAGTCCTAACAGCTCCCATGATGTCCTCCTCAGTGCCCAGGTCACCCAGAGTGTCCACCCCAATGCCCAGATCCCCCAGAGAGCCATCTCCAGTGCCCAGCTTCCCCAGAGAGCTCTCCCCAGTGCCCAGCACCCACAATGAATTCTTCACATGGCTGCAAACAGTTTACATAGTATTTAGCTTTTTAAAATGGATACATCAATTTTATTTCCCTGTTAAAGTGACATTTACTATTTGTTTCTGGAAAAAAAAAGAGCCTATAATTTCAGGGTTGGTTTGTCTATTTGACCTTTCAGCAAAACGACTAAATTGATAATTATTAGAATGTCACTTTCTCAGCAGAAGGAAAAAAGCACAAAAATAAATAAAATTGCAGCACTGTAAGACATAGATGCAAAAGCAGTGTTAATAGAATGGTCTAATCAAAATTTATTTGCTAAGAAAAACTGTATTCCCTCTGACAACATTTTTATTCTATGCAAAAGTGACTGCATCTCCCTCACTGTCATATCTTCTCATAATTTCCAGAACTATTAAATCCTTACAATGTTATCCAATAAATGGAGGACGCTCCTGAGCACTACCAGTTTTCATTTTCTTTCTTGTAGTGAGAATTCCAACACAAAGGCACCTGCAGAACAGTGAGTGTAAGCTTGCATCTCATAAAACAGAGTGATGGATCTCAGTAGGGGTTTCTGTTTGAAAATAATTTGATACCCTGAATACCTCAATTAAATTTAAAGAATATAGCTCAATCTTCATTGACTCCAGTTTGTTTTGGAAAATTAAATAGATCATTTCAAAGAACACAGGACATATAGCCACATTCAAGGAAAATCATATTCTTGGTTTCCTGTTTCTATTAGCTTGCTTTATTACTTTGTAATACAATGAATACTTTGTGAAATTAATCTCACTTTTAGAAGCTTGCTAGTCCTCTTACCTCCTGTGTTTCTCACATCTCAATCTCTGGTGGCAGCTGGTAGGATATTTGCATGCTTGAAACCAAAGGTTTGAATAAAAATGATTCGTGTGTGTGTGTGTGTGTGTGTGTGTGTGTGTGTGTGTGTGGCACTGGGTAGAGATACAGAGCTCCATGTTGGCTGTTAGTTCTGGATCTTAGGCCCAGCTCATATTGGCCTCGGAAATGAGAATGTTTCTGGAAGGTCTAAATCTTGGATGGCATGATATTTGATAGGGGTTCAGACCTGGGGGTAGATGCTGCTCTGAGAGGCTAAGAAATAATGAATAGCTACTAACTCCCTCATCTTTCTGATTGCTCCATGCTCTTTTTTCCCCTCTTTCCAGTCCCTTTTCATATTTCTCATTTCTCTCTTCTTTCATTGGCTTAGTTATTTTTCCTCCGGGTACATCTTTAAACACATACATTTTTAGATCCTGGATAATAACTAAGGCAGCTAGGAGTTGTATTTCCTTACTGACATTTTCCCATTGTTTCTGTTTGTAAAGACCCACTGCATTTGACCTGCACTTAACCCCCCCCCCTAAATAAGGATGACAGTCTTAAGGCATGGGGAACCCACATTGATAGTGAGGCCATATCTCTGAGATGATGGTATTCCAGGTAGAGAAGAACAGGGGAAACAGGACAGGCTACCATACCCTTTTATGCCTTCCCAGCCAACAAGGCACTGAGTACTTGAAGTCACCCAACTCATGACAGAGTTTCCTCTGCACTTCTGTGGGAAACTTCGGCATATGTATATGAAATGATATTAAACAGAATTAATTAGCAATAGATTGTGAATTAAAACCACAAGAAAGAGCGCACACATGCATTAGACTAGCTAAGTATAAAGGACAGTGCAATACCCCATCAGCTAAGATACAGAGGAACTAGAACTGTGACATTTTCAGGGGAGCACAAAATTTACAGACTGTGTGAAAAACAGATTCACAGTTTCTAGTGAAATTATTTCTTCAACAACTATACAACCTAACAATCCCATTCCTAAGTACTTACTCAAAATAATGTAAGGGACAAACTTAGGCATAGGTATGTAATGGATATGCTCAGAGATACTAGCTGATAAATCAGCTGAAATCAAAAGTAAAAGCAGAGCCCTACAGAATGGATCATAAAGTTATCTTAGGTACTTAAGAGTCTCTCAGACATCCTGGCACTTGCTGCCCTTGACCCTGTGTACAGCTGAGAGAAGAATGAAAATCAGCCATGTTGGATACAGGCCATAGATCTTTTTCTATGGTCTGCTATTTGAAATAATGCCTAATGCTTAAGGATTGTCAACCCCACTCTTCTCCATGCTCCTTCCCTTTACCTCTAAGCAAGGTTTAAACATACCATGGCAACTATGACCTGTATATGTGAATAAGGACCATCTATACATACCCCAGAGCAGGCAGGTATGAGCAGAGATGAGAAGTCTGTTATTAAGAAGTACTTCATCTTGGGATCAGTTATTGAAGAGAACATAACAACATTAAATATGAAAGTACGTAAATAGAGTTTCAAAATATATGGTGAAAATCTCTGATATATCTGCAAGGTCTGTCTAGGTAAATTAATAAGTATAATGAGATCTCAGAATTTCTTTCTTAGCCACTAATAGAAGTGATAACAGAAAATCATAATGAGTACTGTAGACTTGAACATCTGATCAACCAACTGACTTAACTGATGTTTATTAAAAAAAAAAAATCCCAGGCAATCACAACCAGAAATTCTTGTATTTCCCAGAATATGTGTATGTTCACCAAATTCAGTCACATTCTAGGCTCTAAAACTTAATAAACTTAAAAGGATGGAAGCATATAGAGCAATTCTGCTTTAATAATAGAATCAAATAGTCAAATAGTAAAAAAAAAAAAAAAATATGGAAGAAAAATCTCAGTGTCTCAAACTTTAGCAACCTGCATCTAAATAGCCCACGCATCAGTGAAGAAATTAATATGTTAATTGACAAAGGTTTTAAATAAAGTTAAAATAAAAATACAGCATGTTAAGACCTGTGGGATCCAGCTAAAGCTATGAGCTCTATAGCAATAAACATTTATTTTGAAGAACAAGAAAAATAAAAAATTTACAACCCGAGCTTTTATCATAAAAAAAATGAGAAAGATAAGAAAAAGTAAGCACAAGGAGACAAACAATAAATAAAAGAAATAACATAAAATAGAAAACGCACCAAAATGAAGAAAACTGATAAAATTAAAAGTTAATTCTTCAAAAAGATTAGTAAAACTAATAAATAGTAAAAAAAAAATAATTTTGAAATAAATCAAAGGTGACAAACCCATTTCTTTAAAGTGTTTATAAAGCTATAATAATCAATTGGTGGAGAAAATACAGAACAATGGTATAAAACAGAATTGAAAACTAGAGCCATGCAGGTTCAGTCAAATACATTCTAGAAGGAAAGGGGAGTCTTTTCAACAAAGAAGAGAAAAATATGTTGGTGAAACAAATGGACATGCGCATGAAAACCAAGGATGAGAAACAACACCCTTCAACCTCACTTCACACACTCAAACGTAACAAAATTACACTAAAGCTTAAAGGCTAAAGTCATAAAAGCTCAATAGCACATAGGAGTAAATCTTTGTGATTTTTAATTGAGGAAATAGCTCTTAAATAAAACATGAAGGTAAAATTCAAGTTAATAAAAGCTGAAGATATATTTACCCTTCAAATCAATACTGTTAAAGACTAGGGAAATTGGGAGATGACAAAAGCATTTTAAATTAAGTAACCACATTGACAGCTACAAAATGACACGAATTTGTCACAACTCATTAAACTGTACACTTACAATGAGTGACCTTTAGTGTATGGATAGCTCAGTAAAGCTGGCTTTAAAAAATCACTCATTTTCATCCATCTTATAGTCAGACTTTTGCTCCATGGAGCCACGGGATCTTTAAGGACCATTACATGGACACTGGGGCACAGCCATAACAGATAAGTGAAGTTTACACCTTCACAAACAGGAGGAATGCTTGTGCAGCCACGGAACTATAAACAGGCACCTGGGGAGATATTTTCAAACCAGCATGGAAGCAGGGGGTTCTGTGAGAGTTTAGCAGCAGTAGATGCAATCTGAGAGATTCAGGGAATTGTCTGTTTGCTGGGCATCTCGGCTTCCTACTTACTCTGAATGACTTGGGTCAGGCCCAAGTCTGTACTTCTCCCCCCCACACACACACCCTGCGAAAACATTCTGAAACAGATTCTCAACTTCTCAGTCCTTGAGAGTCCTCACTTTCTAAAGCTGCCTAAATAAATGAATTCATTCATTCAATCTCTTTGTTTTCCTTGGGAGAAAACCCCCAAACAGATAGAATGCTCAGTCAGACATGTCTAGAACAGAAGTCCTTTCCCCTAATTACATCGATCTTTCCATTTCCCAGAGTCTTGGCGGAGTCTCTACACAATTTAAGTATCTATACCAGGCTTGGAGAATGGAAAAGTGGGTAGTCGATTCTTGGAACAGCAAATAGCTATAATTCGGTAAAGTTTTAGTTTCTTATTACTACAGCTCTACCTTCTGGTGAGACAGTTGATATGAAAAGCAGAAAGCTTCTTCACTGTACATGGATGCTGCTATTGTGTGCTTGTGTGTGAGTCTGTGCATGCACGCGTGCATGTGCAATATTGGATGGGAACGTTCCTCTGACCTTGAAGCATCTGCTATGTCCGGCTCATGTATCAGCCAGAGCAGCTGTTGAGTTAACCCATCACAGATAAAGATGTTTCTCTGGAGTCCCCTGTTCTCTGTGCTGCTCCAGTTAAGTGCTGTGAATAGATTCTTCCACATGACACTGGGGAAGGAGAAGAGGAACAGAGGCAGCTTTCACTGTTGCTGCTCCTACCTCTGTTAAATTGCATTGCTGAGAGTCAGGGATGCTGTTACATGCATGTGATCCCAGCCCGTCAGAGGTAGAGGCAAAAGGATCTCTATGAGTTCAAGGCCAGCGTGGTCTACACAGAAAGTTCCAGAACAGTCAAAGCTACACAGTGAAACCCTGTCTCAAAACAAACAAACAAAAAAAGATAATGAAAAAATTTTCATTGCTGGTCAAGGTGTGGTGGGCACACACCTTAATCCCAGCACCTGGGAGTCAGATGCAGTAGATCCCTGTGACTGGCTAGCCTGGTCTTCATAGCATATGCCAGGACAGCCAGAACAAACCCTGTCTGAAAAAAAAATTGTTTAATCACTACACATATTCACAATAAAATACTCAGTTGGAAAGGGTAAGGATGAGGACAGCCCTATGTTAGCACTCAGGGAGGAACTTGGGTAACTTGTAATAAGGGCAGTGAGTGGAAGCACATTAGACCGGGCAATGGCTGCAACAAGGCATATACAGGAGATGAATGAGCCTGTTTGACCAAACACAGTTGCTATGACTTCAGTGTGGCTCCAATATGCTGAAAACATAATCTCAAAACTCATATGCTGAATGTTTGTGGAAGAGGGGCCTGAAAGAACACATAAATCTGAGGCAGTGGATGACAACTAACAAACATTCTCTTCGGGGTGTAGCAGGACAGCTTCACGAGTGAACTCACGGTGGCTGTGACAGCGGACACAAAACCTGTGCAGGCCAAGCCAGGCCAAATCCCGGCAAAAAGAGGAGCTGGGCACACAGTCCAACCCCAGACTGTGGAGCGGCTGGCAATGTTGGTTGCTAGGAATGCAAAAGACAGTGTTTCCTAAGAGTGCATGGTCATGAAGGATTTATGAGAGAGTGAGAGAGAGAGAGCAAGAGAGAGAGGGAGAGAGAGAGACTTGGGTGAGTGAAAAATGTGTTGAACTGAACGAAAGTGATCAAAACACATCGCATGAAACAATATAAAAAATTTAAGAAAAAAACTCATTAAAATTTTCCCCCGAAAAATAAATTTTAAAATAAACACATGATTGGCTGGAGAGAGATGGCTCAGTGGTTAAAGAGCACTGTTTGCTCTTCCAGAGGTCCTGAGTTCAATTCCTGGCAATCACAAGGTGGCTCACAAACATCTAAAATGTGATAGGGTGCCCTCTTCTGGCCTGCAGGTGTCTATGCAGATAGAGTACTCATACATACATACATACATAAATCTTTTAAAAATAAAAAAATAAACAAACACATGAAAAGCATCAAATGTTATTTCCATTAAGTTCTCTTTGCTTCAGCTCAGTGCGTAGTAAACGTGAACCAGCAGGATGGTGCACACAGGGACAAATCTGCCTGTTCAAACTTTGGGTCTCTGCACAACTTTCTGACAGGAATAAGGTGAGAAGGTTCAAAGTTCATCCTGCAGAGAGTGAGAACTAACACTTTTTAAAAGATAAACTGAAAATTGGGATAATTCCAAACTTTAAAAATAATTATAGAAAATGATGACAAGGACGGTAACAATCCACTTTTTATCTAGAAAGTAGCGCCTTCATCACCAATCCCCGCCCCCCAGTACAGAGGGAATTGATGTGTGGTTTATTCCATGACCATATTATGTAAGCATGATGTGCTTGTGTTCTGGATCCAAGTGTGGATTTTACTGTGCCAAGGAATATGTGGAAAGCACCTATGAATAGACTATCTTAAAGGGTTTGCAGTTTAGCTGTTTGGGCTGAGGTAAGCTTGAAGGTGAACAACTCGGCTTGTGATGATTGAGTTTCTAAGACAACACCACTTCCTGACCTGGGACCATTTAGTAATGACCTTCAGTGAATTGGGAGAACCCTGGTGTCACAGCCAAGATGTTCAAGAGAAGAAGAGTAGCACAGGTTGATATTACAAGCTGGCAATAGTTGTACACTGGGCAAATGGTTCGCTGGTACATCTGTATGCTGAAGTTACACCAGACTTTGCTACCATGGTGAGAGCTCTGTACAGCTCTGTTCATATCCAGTTTTGGAGGCCCAAGAGTGGTTCCCATTATGATCAGGTTGGCTTTGCTACATGAAAAGGCCTTTTCTCAACACAAAGCTTTCCGATCAAGGTGCTTTGTAACATCACCTGTCAATCCACCCCTCCTGCCTCACTCTGATCAGTCTCTCCACACAGGCAGATGAATGTCAGCATACAATGACAGGAGCTTGGTGGATGGCAGCCATGAAGCATGACACTCCCCTCACAGCCTCAGAGGGTATTGTAAGGGTATGTGATGACAAAGTCCCAAACCCACATTCTTGAAATATAAGCAGAACTCTTCAGACAATTATTCAGATCCACAGTTCCAGCTTCCAATAACCATGTTGTTTTCCTCCCCTATTTCTGTCCCTGAGCCCATTGCCTATGGTTCCATTTTGCCACAAATAATGTGGTGATCAATAGACTAAATACATGCTCAGGATATTTGAGTGTGTGCAAGTTCACAGCTGACTGTTAGATACAAGGTGGGCGGGGGGTTTTACTCACACAGTAACAGACACAGCTGGCACACACAGAGATCCTACAGCCACAGCAGAGCAGATGGCTTAGTGAGACAGAAAAGAGGCCTATCATGGCAGGGAACCAGAAATAGCTTATGCCTTTTAACTCCAGGGATCCTGGACTGCTGGTGGCTAAGGGCTCAGGGAGTAAGGGCTTGGGCCAGTAGAGCCCTTCACTCAAAAGTGCATGCACTAGAACTCTTCAAATATTGCTAATTAAGTGAGTAACTTTCTAAGGATTAAAATCAAAATGTAAGAAGTCAGTCCCAAAGCAAAGCTCATAGTTTCACTATGAGAAATGTACCTTGACACAAAAGACAGGGACTGTTGAACAGAACAGTGTTTTTTTTTTTCTTTGATGTAGATTCTATGGTTGCTGTGTGTACATTAATGACTGGCTCTTTATTTGATATATCTAATGACTGCTACACTTGGAGCAGCTTAGTTTCAGGGATCTCCTCTCCAGAGAAAGACCCTGAAGAGAACAGAGGTTCAAAGAGAACTGAAAAATCTAGGCTAGTGCAGAGGCTGCCCAGGACAGCGTTCTTGACAGGGCACCTCTTGAGCATTTTTAAGTAGACAGCGAGAGCACTGCTCCTAAACCTACAGCAGCCTTGCATGTTTTGTGGGTTTTTTTGCTTCTTCTCCCTCTCTTGAGCTAGAACCCCTAATCAATGCCTGGAGAGTTCACTCCTACTGGATTACTGAATAATTGCCCATGGAGTCACTGTTCTGGATGAAGGTTCCCCATGCAGGAATGGAGAATGGCACATGGGCACCTGCACTGAAAAGAAAGGAGCTCATGGCCTTGAGTAAACATGGTTTTATGGCCGAACCTCAAGGCTTGTGGGAAATGCATCTCTGGGCCTACGGAAGAGGACTACTATGGAAGAAAATAAATGAGATGTTAGTAAATGGAAAAGAAAATATTTCCTACCCATTAAAGCAAAAATCAAGCACTGAATCTGACTCCAGATGTAGTGGAGGATAAGAAAAGCCAGAAGTGCTAGGCAGATTGCTAACTCCTGTGAGAAAACAAAAAGAAATCTTCACTGACATCATCACAAATCATTTCTTCAATATTATTCAGACCCATTGCGCTTTGGATGGGAGACCTGCTACACGTTCCCCATGGGGAAACTGCTGCTGTTAACTCTTCCTCTTCAAATGCAGAAATCTCCCTAAAGTCGCTAAGAATTAAGAGTCCATACCTTTGGTTTTGGTTTTGGTTTTTTAACCTAAAACTAGCCCTAGAAAGATACTTGACAAGCATTTACCTTTGTCATTTTGTATCTGCCAATAACAATCAGGTACAAAAACATGGCACTCTTAACTCTCCAATATGATGTCCTGGAGAGACAGGGTCCGCTTGAGCAGATACAATAAAATCATGCCATTGCTGTTCACTGTCACCTGATGACCTAGGAATACAGACCCACAGAAGCTATAGCTTCTTAACTGGCAACACTCACTCCTGACACCTTCTTTAGGAATCCCATTCTTCCTTGGAAAGAAACTATAAATGGATTCTATCAGCTCTTGGAGACATGCAGACACCTAACTAAGCATTAGAAGGAACACTTGGACTTCAAATTTTCACTGTAAAATCAAAAGTTTATCAAGCTATATTAGCAAATATTTTTTAGAAAATATTATTTTATTGATACATAAAACACAAAAGTTACTGTGTAGTCATAATTTATAAACATTATACCATGAAATTTAAATATCTCTTAATACCTACAAAACCCATGTCAAACGAGTTCTGAACTATCCCGAATATTCCCAGTACCTCAGAGCTCAGTAAGGCTCAGTAAGGCTCAGTGCTCTGAAATGCTTGAAATGCATCATGATGGCACATGGGTTTGGTTTTTGTTTGGTAGGTTAGTTGGTTGTTCTATGATGTTGTTGTTGATTTGTATTGTATTCTTTTGTTTCAATCTAATAGTTTAGCCTAACTAAACCACTGGGTTAATAGTTTAACCTTCCTAATCCTAGACAAATAAAACAAAACCATAAACTATATGTCATAAAAAGATGGCAGATTGTCCAAATATGATGAATGTACACGTTAAATTCAGTAAAACAACAACTTATCTTTCATAACTTACAAAATAGCAGTCATATAGTTCTGACTAAATGTTAGTTCAAGCAATTAAATTGTTTTCTTGTTGTTATTAGCAAATATGTTTAACTTATCAAGAGTCCCTGTAAAAAGGCAGAAAACCTTGTGTTTTCCTTATCCCGGGAACACAAGCTTAAGAAGCACAGGTTTAATTAAGCAAGATTACCTAACTATTGCAAGCACATTTCTGGAAGACACAAATGCCAGATTATTTTCCAGAGCAAATTTAAACTAATTCCAATATGATCCTTGGTGATTGCTAGAAATGCCTCTGAAGCAGGCGATTAGTCTTCGGAAGCCCAAGGAAAGATTCTAAAGGCTGAGTAAGGGCAGGTGAACTTGGCAAAGAACCAGGACACTAGCCAGCCAGTCACTGCAGAGAAAACAGCTTTGCACAGCATGCCTAGGGCTAGGCTGGCTTGCACTCCATGCCCTGGAAAGCCTGGGATGAGGTGACCATGGGCAAAGGAAAGTCACATTGTTCGGTTCTTTGTTTATTCTTGGATAAAACGCAAGCCAGCAGTAGAGGATGAGCTGGTGATTTTCCTCTGCTCTCTGGCTGTGCCTATCCCAGCAGGACTTTAGCAGGCGTGGGAAAGCATTCAGACGCGAGAGCATCAACACTAACCTGAGAGGCAGCTGCAGGAGCACTAGATTCCTTACCACTCACTGCCTGCTCATCGGCTGAGGCTTCTGCCACTGCTGCCGACTGCACACTGGTGTCCTCAGCACCCGGAGGCCCTATTTGCCCCAGACCTTCACTCCCAGGAGTGCAAGGTGGGTTGGAGATGATTTTCCGGCTTTGGCCTTTATACCAACTAGGGTAAAACAAGGGATCCGCAGTTTCCGCTGCTGAAGGGCCTGGAGTTTCAGACTGTGTGGTCTGCTGAGAGCCAGTGGGCACCACCTCCCCCTTAATCAGAACAGATGAGTCCACGAATGAAAAGAAGAAGAAGAAGAGGAAAAAGCAGTTGGTGTTATTTCTTTTTGGGTTTGAACACCCTGAGCTCTTTGGGGGTGCTAGAGCAAAATGCTCACCACCATGTTGTGCCCCTGACTGGCATCTGCATGCTTCTGTTCTTGCCTTCCACTAGGTGGTATCACAGATGGGGGAACACAGCAGCCTTGGGTGAATAGTTGCTTATAAAATAACCGGTACAGAAATTATTGACTAGAATGAACTCTGGCATCATGCTGTGGTCCGAAAAACTGATTTTTAAAAACAATGCTGACCTAATTCATAAAACCCAACCCTCATTAATGTCTGCCCTTCCTTCAATGCGCTGTAATTAGGATGCTCAGAAGTTCAATGTTCTGGGAAATAAAAAGTGTTATATCTTGGATTCCTTCGGAGACAGAATATCAGAATCAATGCCATGTCTGAGTTCTCTGCAGAATTTTATCTCTTTCTATAATCTCAAGCCACAGAAACAAAACCAGAACCCCTCTTTGATAAGCCTGCTGTTCCCAACTCATGCAATGTTTGGGACCCTGTGCACTGAATGCTCTGGAAGTCAACACCAAGCCCCAGGCTGGATAGTGGCTTTCTAGAAGTTTCAGATAAGCTGACCAAATACTGCTTCAAGTGCCTGGAACCACACTCTCTTTAAATGACAAACGAATGTACAACAAAGCTTCATCTGCTTGCCCACCAAAAAAAAAAAAAAAAAAAAACAAAATTGCATTTTAGGGTGACCTACTGGAACTCCTGTGGTTTCTCTAAATACTTCCTCTATCACATTCACAAGATTCAAGGTTCTGAAGTAGTCACCTTCATTTTTCACCTCAGATAATTTCTACACTGTACTCCATATTTCAAATGATTAAGCAACAATAAGTAGTTCATACACACATACACTCTTGCCTTCTCACTTTCTTTCTCCTTTTCTTGACAGAGATTGCCTCAGATCCGAGAGTGTTGTTGGTAGAAAAAGTGGCATTAAATTAAGTCTTGCCAACCACTCTAATGGTGATGAACCTGCTGAGTCACCCAGAGGGCTTTCTCCCTGGCATTGCGAGTTCCCTGATCTCCTCCTGTCTGCTACCTTCAAGTACATGGCACACAGTTATTTCTCTTAGAACAAGTTGTTTAGGGTGTTTGGCATTGAAGAAGTTTGACAGGAAGGAACGAGAGAATGGTTACCTGTGTCACCAGGACATCTGCAGCAGGTGGCATGGATGAAAATTGTTCTGGAGAGACAGCAAGTAGTGGTCCTGGGGAAGTCTGGAGCTCTGAGGTCAGCTGAGAGGACTCTGGTGACTTTCCCAGACTCTCCTCTTCCCCTGATGACTCTATTTGAACATTTTCTACCTCTTCTACTTCTACTGCATCCCCTCCTTCTCCTTCTTCTATTTCTCCTGTGTCCTCGTCATCTTCCTCTTCTAGTGAAATAAAATATTTTTAAACACTTTATAACTACTATGGTCCCCATGGAAATACTTAATAACTAGCACCCACAGTCTAGGGCTAGCAAAGTCACTCCAACTGATACTTGAAAATGGTCCAGATGTACCAGGCTGAAACCTTGTGCTTCTCACATTCACCTTGCTTTCATCCCCAGTACAAAATTGTACCCTCCTCCACTCCCTCATACAACCTCACTCACAGAGCCTGCGCACATTAACAATGGGCACCATATCTGCAAGCTTCTAGAAAGATGAGAGGTAATGTTGTCAGTTGCTTATTTCTGTCTTGTTAATGAAAATGAAACCCTTTTCCCATCAGAAAGCAAGGGCTTTTTTTTTAATTTGGTGAATACAACAGCTTTTTGGTATAATAAAACTACTTCGACCTTTTTAAATCTACTGACTTAAAAATTCACTCAGGTAACATTAATGACAGACCACATCATATCAAGTACAAATCATAATAGCTACTATAGTGGTGTACCTCTATTGTGTCCATGGGGCTTGTATAATTTAATGGCATAGCTAATTGTCCAGCCTGGTACTGTTTGCACTTCTCTTTTACATCTACTATGGATCAAGGCAGTCAGAGTTGGGGTCAGGTCCAGAATTATTGACTTCCTCTCAAGCATTTCATCAGGATATTTCTAAAAGAGGGAATTCTGAGCCAAAAGTGAAAGACACAGTTATAGCTCGTGGACCCTATCCTAATTCCATACTATGACGAACTCCATGGCTTCTCACTATCTCATCCTCAAGTTGATGTGCCGTCACACCTAACTCAGAAGTCTTCTGTTTCTCTCTTTAAAGCGCTCTGACTCATGCCCCAGGAAAGAGTTGAAGTGTTGTCATCATTTATGTGACTTCTTAAGGATTTCATTATCCGGAGTCAAATTCTTGATAACGGCATTAAAACACTATAAAGATAAACCGTCAAACGCTGTATGGTCCTGTAGTGAGACTGAGAGTCGCATTGGTGTGTGAGCCTGTGAAGTTATGAATGTCCATTCTGGAAGGTTTTGTATGTTTCCCATTTCTCTCATCCAACAGCTTTCCCACACGTGCAATTTGCAGCAGAGAGTCAAAGAAATAACATACCTCTGTAAAAATCAATTTCACGGATAATTTTTTCTTCTCTGTTAAGGTTGACTGTGAAGTTGGTCATGAGCTCATAACCTTGTTCTATTTTCTCCATCTGAAATGCCTTCGATGCTTCCGCGATCCTGCAGCAAAGACACTTGTTATTTTCTGTCACTATTTAAAGTCTGAGGACCTTGGGTAAAATGAAAAAAATGTTCTGTTCCATCAAACAGAAAGTACTCACTTTTGTAACAGGGTCTTGGCATTCTGTGAAAGCAACAGAGATAAGCTTACTTGACTTATTTTTTTATGAAGTTGGTGAGATTTTAATTATTCCATCTGTGACTCAGAATCTCCCAGCTAAGTTTCTAAATGGCATCCTCTCTACTTACCAAATGGATGCAGCTTTTAGTTAGTAAAATCGTTTTTTTTTTAATTAAACGTGAATAAAATAGTGAAAATGCGGTCACAGTTAGCTCTTAGCATCCACTTTTCGGGTTTGAGTCGTTGCTTCCAGAAAGCATTACCTGCAGAAACACTGCCATTTCCGGCTCATCCATGAACTGGATCCCTGACTCCACCAATTTTGATACATTCTCCAGGTGGTCTGAATACTTTCTGATAAGAGCTCGGACATGCTCCAGCTTCTCCTCTTGTGTTCGAGTGATGGCTTGGGTCATTTCAGTCTTCCTTTCCTCCAGGATGCCATATAGGTAATCGAACTTCTCACACAGGTCCTGTTTCTGCTTTCTGCAGCATTCCTGTTAGTTGGGTTAACCAATGTCAGAAATGAGTTGTGAGAAAGTCCAGCAGAAAAATTACCTGGGCAATTTAAGACACAAGAGCATTTACCTATGGAATACATGTAGTTGTTTTTTTTTTCTTTCCCCTTCAGCTGTCCCTGTAGGTGTAGACACTGTGGCAAAGTTTTGAAAGCCTTATTTTTTTAATTTACACTTATTTTTTTACAATTTAGTCACTTTACATCCTGATTGTAGCCCCTCCCTCATTTCCTCCTAGTCCCACTATCCCTCATTTTTCCCCCATTCTCCTCCCCTAGTCCATAGAAAGCAGGAGCCCTCCTCTCCTACCATCTGACCCTACCCTATCAAGTCTCATCAGGACTGCCTGAATCGTCCTCATCTGTGGCCTGGCAAAGCTGTATCACCAGGGGAAAGTGATCAAAGAGTGGGCAACAGAGTCCATGTTAGAGGTAGCTTGTGCTCCTGTTACTAGGGAACCCACATGGAGACTGAGCTGCCTATCAGCTACATCTGAGCAGGAGGCTTGGGTCTTCTTCATCCATGGTCCTTGGTTGATTCATCAATCTCTTTAGGCTTCCCTGGGGCCCAGATTTGCTGGCTTTGTTAATCTCCTTGTAGAGCTCCTGTCCCCTCTAGGTCCTTCTATCCCCCTACTCTTCCATGAGACTCCCTGTACAAAGCTTGGCTAGAAAGCCTCATTTTTAACAGTTTTATACTTAGCTAGACATCTAATACTCAATCATATCAACTAAAAGAATCAACAATCTCTCTCTCTGTGCATGTGTGTTCATATTCATGTGTGTGATATATGTGTGTCAATGCATGTGCATGTGTGTGCACATGTATGTAGAAGCCAGAGATCAATGATGAGTGTTTTTGTCAATTCCTGAAAACCATCTTTTTTGTGACAGTGAAAACTGGCTTGCCAACAAGCCCCAGGGAATTTCCTATCTCTTTGTGCTAGAGTTACAGGCCACTTTGCCATGTCTGGGTCATGTGTGTGTGTGTGTGTGTGTGCACGTATGTGTGTGTCTACGTGTCTGTGTGTATGTGCAAATGTGCCTGTGAACTAAGAATACGAACCCAGTTCCTCATGCTTACAGAACAAGCATTTTAACCAACTAAGCCATCTCTCCAGCCCTGATCTTCTGAAGAATTTCATAGAAATTAGAAGGTTTTACGTTGTATTTTTGGATTGTGTAGACTACAGGCCATATTTGGTGAGAAGAGATTTTGAAATGCTGTTTTCTCATTTGTGCCCCCTCGTCTTTCTCTGCTCCTTCCATGTAGGTTCTGTAGGTTTCATGGGCCTCTGCATCTGGGATCTCTTCTCCAGTACCAACTCACCAGATACAGCCAAATTAGCTGTTAGAATCAATTTTAATCATGCTTTTTTTCTGCTATGGATCCCTAAGAATAAACAAAAATATATTAGCTTTGTAGCTGTCTTTCATCCACAACCAAGTTCTAGCCTTTCTTTATAATATTCTGCTTTCCTCTACCATATAGTACCTTGCAGTCCAGCAGAAATCAGCAGCTTCCCTTCCTGGCTCCTGCTCTTCCCTGAGTCTACAACATGCTTCCCTACACTGCAGCAACAACATTATACTTCCGTGAAGGCATTATTGGAGGACCGCTTCTTATATCAAGCTTCCCTGGGTCTCAAGGGTTGAATGTCATTGCTTAACCTTCTGACATCCCATAATAGTCACCACCTATGGCACATATCTACATCTGCAGAAGAGGGAAATGCTAAAAGCAAGTGTTCCCATGCTGCAAGCCTGACTCTCACTTTTGCATTGGGTGGCTGATGCCTCATGAGTCTGTTAAATCATAACTAATTAACTGTCCAGCAGTTACATTTTTCCAGCTCCAGAAGGCTTAGTGTGTGTGTGTGTGTGTGTGTGTGTGTGTGTGTGTGTGTGTGTCATTGTCTTAAGATCTGACTCTCTCTGAGTCCAGGACCTTCAAGGCTGAGAGCAAACTGTGAGACATAGTTATCCTGCCATTGGAACCCAAGTAATTTATGTGTGACACCTCTGGCCTCACTGTGACCCTCATCTCTTGTTCTTTCAGCTTAGTAAGCCCCATTCTCTTTGTTGATAAGTCTTGCTTTCTTCTTATGTTTTGAGTCTATTAAATATCTGAAGTATAGTCATTCTTGGGAATAGGCTATGGGTCTACCTACATGTCCACCAAGTAGAAGTATGTTCCAAAATGCAGAAAAAAGCCTTCATTCCATAGATTCCCCCTTTTTAGATTTATTTTATGTGTATAAGTACTTCCTCTATGCCCATAGAAGTCAAAAGAGTACATTAGATGCCCTGGACCTGGAGCTATAGGCTGCTTGTGAACCCCCATGTAGGTGCTGGGACTTGAACTCATGTCTTCCGTAAGAAAAACCAGTACCCTTAGCCAACAACCCTCAACCAACTTCTACTGCTCACCCCACCCCCTGTTGTTTCTTGGTATGTGGATTGAGTTCTGTTTGTTTGCTTGAGGTTGGGTTTTGGTTATTGCTTTGTTTTAGTTCGGGATCTCACATTAAAGCTTTAGGCTATCCTGAAACTCACTGTGTAGCCCAGACTAGCCACAAACTTCCAGTGACCCCACTGCTCGAGTCTCTTAAGTGTTAGTTATAACAGGTATATGTTCAGCATTTTTATGCAGGGGTGGGTGACACGGGGTTTTGTGTAGATCATGCTGGCCTTCAATGCCCTACAACACCCTGTGAAGTAAACACTGGCCTCAAACTTCTGGTTCTCTTGCCTCTGTCTCTCAGGTGCTGAAACCACAGGTATTCACCACATCACCATTCCTGGAAATTCTTTTTTCCTTTCTAACCACACTGAAATGCATGCAGGAGATTCTGTAGTTAGAACTATTCAGATAGCGTGGCTGTCATCTACCCACTGGTACATTCGGCAAATAACTTCTGAGTACGTTGTTTGTGTCCCACAAGAGCTGAGATATACAAAAATGAATTAAATATAGTTCTGCTCTTCAGTAGCACACAGGTTCCTGGGGGTGATTAGGGCCCAATAGTGTGGGCTGAATAAGAGGCTGAATAAAGGAAGTATATTAGAGAGTCATATCATATCTCTGAGAAGCATAGATGTGGAATATTAATTCAACAGTTAGTATAGACAAGATATTCAAGGGGAAAAACTTAGGAAAAACTTCCTAGAAGTGGCACCTGAGTTTGGCCCTAAAGAATGAGCAAGAACGAGGGCAGGAAAGGAGGCTACAAAAATTAGGACTATAGCAGGTGTCGAGTGGCCAGAAAAGGAGCCCTGTTAGATATAGCCACTATTGGCCTTGCCAAAGTTGCATTAATTTTCAGTTCCTTAAGCTCCGTATCTGTGCTGTTACCTCAGTTAGGAACTGAAGCCTGCCAGTAGCTTTCTAATAGAACCATCTTTTGTTACAATACCTTTTGTCCAAAGCTTACAGGCAGCCATGTGCCCACTGTGGTCCTGAAACTTCAGTCCTGAAACTTGTCTCTCCTATATTTAGAAGTTCCACTGATTGTTGAGAATGTAGGACTGTTTTCAGCTTGCTTCTCTATGACTTGTGCCCTAGCAACATGTATAGCGAATGATATACTAAGATCTGATAGAATCTGATATATGATCTGATAGAATGCCTACCTTTTCTCTCTGTTTTCCTCTCTGTTGTTTAATATATGGGAGATTATTTCAGGGTATGATAAATCATTTGTAATGAGACTGATAGAAAGCCACAGAGTCTAGTATTTCTTCTCAAGACAAACAAAGATCAACCCTTCTTTCCATCAAATAATTGTACTCAATGATTTGCATAAAATAATTATTTCAGCTACAAATAGTATTTTATTTCTATTTGGGTTTTAAGTCATTTTACAGATTAGACTTTAATCAATTTTTAGCCCTTTTACAGCAAATTTTATTCATTCATTCCATATAGAATGGGCAGTACTAATGCAGACTTGATGTATGCTTTAATTGTAGTTACTATACGACTGCTATTTTTATAAGTTCTTGTAATTTTACTGGGCCTACCCTAATAATGATGTAATCATTCTTCCAATTTAGATTCAGATTCCCTAACCTGACTCTTTCAGACCTTGAAATTATGCAGATGTTAAAAGTAACCTACTGTAAATGAATTCACTCCCACGGAAGGTAAAACTCAACAGAGATGCTGTATCACACTGAAGGACTTTCTACCATCCATTCTTGCCCCTGGCCCGGAGTCAAGAACTCTCAACTCCCACATCATAACTACTCCCAAGTCTTCAGCTGTTCCCATCCTTGTAAGTATCTTGAAAAAATGTATATAAAGTAAGGTAACCCACGTCTTTAGGGATAAATACCACACTCTTTCTCATACCTGGATCTTAGTTTTGAATTTTTAGGTTGGTATGTTCAATTAAGTGCCTACAGAGGCTAAGAAGCTTTTTTAAAAAGGCCTATGAGGGGGGAAAAGGAGAAGAGGCTTTAGTGGGAGAGAGGATAGAACACATGTATGAAGATAGAGGAGGGAATGCTGGGATTGGGAAGGTTTAAGCAGGGATGAGGGTGTGGGGTAGGAGGTGGGTAGAACAGAAACAGAAACTCTGGGTGTATGATAAAACTCACTGCTTTGTCAGTTAACTATAAAATACTATCAGAACTGAGTCTGAACATAGGTGTCCTAATGGGTGGATAATGCTGCTCTCAGAAGTAGGATCATTAGCTGGTAAATCCTCATGCGTGTGTGGAACACTCTCCTCTGTGTTGTCTGGGAGGCTTCCAGGCTCCTAAAATAATACAGGCTGATGTCTTTGCTTTTGATTGGTCACCAAAACTAAATTGTAAGGCTCTATTGGCAAAGACTCCATATTCTTTGACTGTAGGGCATAATCAATCTGGAACTCAGCTGGGAGCTCCCTCCCTGCTGGGTAGTTTCCATAGGTGCTATTCGTTCAGGCTGCTGGGAGAGAAAAGCCATCAACAGTCTTGCCCACTGGTGGATCCTGCATGGTACCATGTTGACCTGGCAGGCAAACTATGCCCACTGGGGCAATAATGACATAACCGAAAGGGAGTAACACTTTCTTACTGCATTTTAGGGAACTTGTGGCTGGTGCTGACCTGGTCAAAGTGTCATGTCTGGGGAGGTCATAGGACCTAGGAGGAGACCTAGTATTCTATTATTGTTTACAAAATGGGCATATTGTCAAACTGACATCTAATATGTGTGTTCATACCTACAGATTAGATTGTACAGGACATGTTTATGCCAATACTCATAACTGGTCAAAGAGTTGAGAATAAGTGATGGTTGATTGCCTGGCCCTAAATGGTGCATCTGTGTTGCTCCCTCTCTCCAGGCTCAAGGAACACCATAAAAGAAGAAGGGACAGGATATAAGAGCCAGAGACTGGGAGGAATTCTATAAAATGCCGTCTGCTGAACATGACGTGGCTATTGAATCCCTGAACTCATAAAGGCCATAGTTACTTGTCAAGACCTGCCTAAGACTGAGCTGCTAACATTCCTGTGGGGAGAGGAGTCTTCACGCCTAACTTAGGAGCTATTGGTAGTTAATGGCTGTTGAGGGAGAGCACCATTTTCTTTTTTCTTTTTTTTTTTTTTTTTTTTTTTTGGAATTACTATCACTGCTAAGATGTCCATGCTCCAGAAAAAAGCCTGTGTTCACAAAGGCAGTCATGAACACTTAGGTTCATAAATACAGTCGTATAAGAACAGAAAGTAGGGGAAGGTATTGGAAGGAAGAAAGCATCCAGGGAGAGTGGTATTAGGAGCAAGATATGATCAGAGTACATCATATACACTAAATTGTCAAAAAATTAAAATGTTTGTTTGTTTGCTTGCTTGTGTGTTTGTTGTTTTTGAGACAAGATATTTTTATGTAGTCTTGGTTGACCTGGAACTCACTATTTAGACCAGGCTTACCTCAAAGTCACAGAGATCAACCTGCCTGTGGAGTGCTGGGATTAAAGGCATGTACCACCATGCTCAGCGCAAATAATAAGATTTTTAAAACTTACATTAAATGTTTGTGAACTGAACATAGGTCGTCAATCATCTCTACTATGCTGGAAGTGGGCTCTTAAAGGCAGGAACTCTCGAAATGTTCCAGATTTACATTTCTTAGTTCATTGTGTCAAAACAATTAACTGCTCACTATATACCAGGCATCATGAAATCCAAAAGTTCTGCCATGATTTTCCAGTGTTCAGAAAATGGTAAATCCATCATAAATGATAAATGCAAAAGAAAATAATTACATTTTCTAATTTCTAACAGAAAAGGTCCATGATCTTCTCTTGTTTGTTTGGCCTGTAATATAATTATCTGCAGACTGTGATAAAAGACAAATCTGGCCCTAAAATGTGAAAACTCAACCTTTACCCATGGAAACATAAGGTTGGAACTTAGAAGCTTTGATAAATTAGGATTTTCAGGTAACTCAATATAGTTCACACAGGAGATGGTCTCGAAGAAGAAATGTCACTGAATTGTTCTGTTCCCTCTGAGGCTGACTAGGTGCCAACAAATAGTAAATATCCTGACTATCAATTTTCTTGGAATAGTTAAAGAACAGGCATGTGCTGCCCAATAAAATAGTTGATCATTCTGAAAGAAATCCTTCTTGTGTCTTTGTAAATGTGAAACCTGCACTGCTTTCCATGGTAACTGTGTAGTAATCTGAAAAATAGAATGGGAAAAATGTAGAATTCATGGGAGAAAATGCAGTTTCTTTCTAGCTTTGTGCCTGCAGATAGGGAACTTTGAAAGATGTTTATTGCCTGGAAAATGTGATTACGACCCTATTTCTGTGTTTTCCACAAAATCTTATTCTCTTCAAAGATACTCCCTTGCTTTTTTCATAGTACTGTATATCAATAAATAGATTAAGACCAATTTTTCATCCTTATTTCCTTGATTCTCTAGATAGTAAATGAATTAAGATAGATAGTTCATGAACTTTTCAGTTAATTTTTCATATAGCCTTCATTTTTTATGTCTCTGGTTTCTATGCTGTGTGTGTGTACCTTGCACCTGTATGTATGTGCTTAGACAAACTATGCAAAGTTATGGAAACCACTTATTCTCAGAAAAATTTTTAAAAAGATGATTATGTAGACAAGGAAATCATGAAATTTTCAGGCAAAAAAAGGGAACTAGAAAAGATCATCCTGAGTGAGGTATCCCAGAAACAGAAAGACACACATGGTATATACTACCTTATAAGTGGATATTAGACAAACAATATAGAATATCATACTAAAATCTGTACACCTAAAGAAGCTAAGCAAGAAGGAGGACCCTGGACAAGATGATCAATCCTCATTCAGAAGGGCAAACGGGATAGACATTGGAAGTAGGAGAAAACAGGGAACAGGATAGGAACCACCACAAAGGGCCTCTGAAAGACTACCCAGCAGGGTATCAAAGCAGATGCTCATAGCCAAACTTTGGGCAGAGTGCAAGGAATCTTATGAAAGAAGGGGGAGATGAAAGACCTGGAGGAGAGCAACAGAACTGAAAAACACTGGGCACAGGGATCTTTTCTGAGACTCATACTCCAACCATGGACCATGCATGGAGATAACCTAGAACCCTGCACAGACATAGCCCATGTCAGCTCAGTATCCAAGTGGGTACCCTAGTAAGGGGAACAGGGGCTGTCTCTGACATGAACTCAGTGGCTGGCTCTTTGATCATCTCCCCCCACAAACCCCAAGGGGGGAACAGCCTTACCAGGCCACAGAGGAATACAATGTAGCCAGGCCTGATGAGACCTGATAAGCTAGGATCAGATGGAAGGGGAGGAGGACCTCTCCTATCAGTGGACTGGAGGAGGGACATGGGAGGAGAAGAGGAAGGGAGGGTGGGATTGGGAGGGCATGAGGGAGGGCGCTGCAGCTGGGACACAAAGTGAATAAACTGTAATTAATAAAATAAATTTGTAAAAAAGAAGATGTGTATAGTAATATCAGGTCAGATTGGATAACTGATGGTATCTCTCTGACTCTACAGCTCCAAGACTCTGTGACTTAGAAATTTGGAGATATTCTGATGTTCTTCAGGCTATAACATTTCTTACTCCATTCCCAGCCAGTTTTAGACCATCATCTACAGAAGTAAGACATAAACATCAGGCCCAGTTTAGGCATGAGCCACAGGCATGACAGAAAAATTCTAAAGTGGTTTTGGCTGCTGCTTTCACCATGTAAGGAGCACAGCTCTGTGTCTAAAATAGCCTGGAGATAACGCCTGAGCCTTGCCACTTGTCACTGAGCAACTGTGGCTCTACCACTGATTCATGTCTCCACCACATTCCTCCAGCATTCATCTGGACACACTTGTGCAGAAATGCAGCTGCATGGGAGATATAATACTTCAAAAGTCCCATTCCTTTCTCCCCAAAATACACATAAGAAACAGACGTCAAGTTAATAATACTGAGCAAAGAACCATCTTAAGTGAAATGAAGAGTTTGCCCAAGCATTCATTCACAAGGCTCGAGCATAGACACTTGCAGAAGTCTCATGACCGCAGACTAGAATGTTTCTAATAAAGGAACAAATTGGACCTTTAGGCACAGGCTGGGCTTCAGCCTGTACCCTCTCAACCTGTGCCCTTGCTCATCAAACAACTCTGTATTAGCCAGGGTCTGGGTCTCCTAACTGATGCTCACTCTGTTGAATTGTGTCATTCCTTCTTCTGAGGAGAATAGCTAAGTAACATGTGGCATTTATATAAAGCTTGCTCTTGATATCCTTCGCATCGCGGCTTTTCTGGGCCAGTCCAAGCCATCTAAAATCTTCCTGGGTAAATGCTGTGGGGCCTGAGGGCAGATGAGCACAGGCTCAGGAAAGCCATATGGCCAGCTGAGCGGATGTTTAGCTCGCTGCACTCTGTAGATAGCATGCACCCAAGAAATAGTCTCTTTTCGTTACCAGTATTTGGGGTTCTCATAAGAATAGAGTGAATGCCGATTTTCCCATTCATTTGCAGTTTTCTTCCTGGAGGGAACTGCCCAACTTTGCCATTTTGGGTAAGCAGGACCCTGATAATCTGCTTACACCATTTACAACAGGCTTCAGTAGGAGAACTGATGTTTCATTTGTATCATCCAGACAAGTTTACATGTTCCCTGATGATTCGAGATAATGTGATATAACACTAAGCTCCTTGAATATTTTATCACCATAACAGTGCAAAGCAGTATTATCACTCCACTGTCAAGCTGGGGAAATTGAAGGACAAAGAGCTTCAGTTGTTCCATCTCCCAGCACCCTTTGGGGGTTACAGGCAATAGGGTGCTCGATCGCCTGATCTCAGGCCTTTTAAATCAGAGCTTCGCAATCATTGTTGGCAGCCCCTAATTCTCCACATGAAACACCCAAACCAATGCAAAAGAGCCAGGCTTATCCACGCATGTGTTCATTCATGCCTAGTGTTATTAAAAATATTAGACTCACTTTACACACATGAGAAATATAAGAGTACGTAAGTAAGGCATTGAAAATTGCCATGCATGATGGCTTATGTCTCCTGTCCAGAATTCACAAGGCTGAGAAAGGGCATTACCATGAGTTCAAGGCCAGCCTGGGCTACAGAGCAATAACCTGTCAGAAACAAATGAAAAACAAACAAAACCCCCAACCCCATCCTGCTACCTTTTCTCCTGACATTTCCTCCCATGAAAGTACTTTTTAGATATGTATGTATATATTCAAAATGGACATGAATGAGTCTATACATCCTATGTTATATGCATAGCCCTATACCTGTGATGGTTTGTTTTGTTTTTTGTAGTTTTGCTTCCTTAAGAAATCCAACAACTGAAATAAACATGTCAACCTGGGTAGATTTTATTTTTCTTCAAAGCACGTGGGATTGAACTAGGTGTCTTTGTATACAGTAAGATCTCTTTACACTCAGCCTGTTTTTATTTTTATTTTATTTTATTTTTATACAGGCTTCTCTAGAACGTCTAATCCCCAGCTACTTCCTAAGTAGCTAGGATTATAGGTGTGCATCACCAAGCCTGGTATGAAAATGTGCACTTTAAAGATCACTAACATCTTAATGACTTGGAAATAGTGACAACAGATTTTTCCCTAGGAATCTGTGGAAACATGTACAAAAGTCTGCTGTGTTGGAGTTATCACCAGCAAAGAAGGGATGCTGCTGCTGACCTTGGCTGCTCTCCATACTGTCCCTAACTAAACCCCTTCTGCTGAATTAACTCTGTACTTTCTTGGCTGGTTCGCATGTGTAATTAGAGACAGCTGCTTCCTGCTGAGACTCTGGCTAGCCTCTGTGAAAGATGCCTGTTGTCCTTCCTAAACACAGCCAGAATCAAGTTGTTCCCTTGCCCAAGACCTCAGTGGCCACAGGACTCGCCATGCATCTTTTGTTGTCTTTATCCCAAACAGGAAGCCAGCTTCTCCACAGAGTCCCAAGAGGTGGCTAGAGATTGCCTCGCTCGCCACAAGCAACAGGCTGTTTATACACGTCTGACTCAACTCAGCATAGCCCATATTGAGGTGCTGATTCATGGCTAGTGACTGGCTGGTCTGCACTGTAAATAAGTAAAGAGGAAACAGCTTTGAGTGTCCATTTCTGAATCTACTAGGCTCTTCACCAAGAGAAAATATTCCTTCTGTAAGGGAATCTCCATGAATCAAAGATCTTTTCAGTAATGTGAGTGTGGCAAAGAAAATTGGTTTTGGTGATGTGTGAATCTAAGATTGAATAACTATAACTAATTGAAATCTTGAAGCCATCCTCTAGGAAATGGCCTTGGACCTGTGATAGACTTCACCTTGGTAATAAAAAATAAAACCACACACTCCATGCCAGGTACTGTGCCGAGCATCTTCATGCCTGTAAGCTCTACAGGATAGGTGTGATTGTCCTCTTTTCCCATAAGAGGAAACCAAGGCACTGGACATGCTATGGAGGAACATGGATGGATCTTAAAAACCCAATGCTAAATTCAAGACACAAAGAAGTTGCAATGAAATAGCATTTGTAAAATTAAAAGACCCGAATGCTATGATGGTTTAAATGAGAATGGTCCCCATAGGCTCATATATTTGAATGCTTGGTCCCTACTTGGTAGAATTGTTTTGGGAAAGATTAGGAGTTATGGCCTTATTAAAGTAAGAGTGTCGCTGGGGGGAGGTTTTGAACTTTCAAAAGCCCACATCAGACTCAGAGTCAGTCTCTCTCTCTCTCTCTCTCTCTCTCTCTCTCTCTCTCTCTCTCTCTCTCTCTCTCTCTCTCTCTCTCTGCCTCCAACTTGAAGGTAGCTGTAGATTCTCAGCTACTGCTGCAGTGCCATGCCCACCTGTTGCCATGCTCCTCACAATAATTACCATAGACTCAACCTCTGAAAGTGTAAGCAAGCCTCAGTTAACTGCCTTCTTCTGTAAGTTGCCTTGGTCATGGCGTCTCTTCATAGCAATAGAAAAGTAACTAAGACACATACAAAACAATACATATTTCATGAAAATGCACATACACAGACAATCCAATGTGTTAAAACTATTACCTCTGGGAAATTAGAACAGAGAAAACCAACAGGTAATAAGAGAGGCCTTCACACAACAAAAAGAAAAGCAACAAGAAGAAGAGTGTATGAAATGCTGAGTAGTTAAATGTCCAGCATGCTAGACAGATTGGAGAGCTCATTCTCCTCCTCAGGGTCCTCATGATGACTACCAGGAGAACATGGGCATGTAGCTCACACCTTCACAAGACTTCCTGAAATTCCCATCAGCATTTCTGAAGACTATTCAAGTTCCCACCAAGAAATCTTGTTAAATAATAGCAAGTGTTCATTTCCATTTCTGACAACTAATTTGTCTTGTTGCTAACCTTTCAAAAGAAATTGACCGAGGAAGAACACACACACACACTAACTGCTTGAGTAACTGTGGTAAAAATCTGCCTCATCAAGTTAAGAGGTAAGTTTTCTTAAGTGCCAGGAAGTGTTTCAGAAATATATAAGGAAGGAGGCTATTCTATTTAAACATTGGTATGGGGTTTCTAGTGAATCACTGAGACAACCTTCGGGGTTTCAGGATTGGCTTTGGTTCCCTGTGAGTCAGCCGACCTACCTCAATAGTTTTACAGGTGTCCTCCAACTGGCTGATCACTCCCTGGATTCGATCATTGCTTCCCACCAGTACAGCAATGCCATCACTGAGCTCTGTCTAATGAAGAGAAAACAGAACTCCGGAGTTTCTTAAACACGGATGATCATGGGCTAGTCACAGCATGATCCTCAAGGGGGGGGGGTTAATCCTTATGGTATCTATGGAAGTTAACATGGGAACCTATTAGTAAACCTGAAGCTACTCTGACCAAAGAAGAAAGAGGTGGAAGTCCTACTTCCCAACCCTCTGCTCATCCCATGGATTTCCAGACTTCTGAGAGCAGTCAAAAGCAGAAACCATAGTGTTCCTTGGGGATTGGGGAGGGGGGTGTAGGTGGGCAAAGGAAATTAAAAGTGAATTGAAAATAAATAACGGCAACAAACGCAAATCTTGATTGCTGGCTGTATCAGGTTTTATAAAACTGGCTTGAGTCGGTTTAACCTCTGATCTTTGAGGTAAAATTGAAGTCAGTGATTGTAAGTGGAAGCAATTTAGATGTACTGACACATGTACCCCTTTATCCTCACAGAAGCATCCATTCTGGGCTGCAGCTACATGATGCAGGGCTGATGAGCTGCTGGAGAGACCACATTGCATTACAATGAGGAGGCCCAAATCTAGTCTCTGGTGTGAGGGACACGAACTACATTCAAAGGGTGCTTTTTAGCATCTGGCCTAGGCGGCTTGCAGGCCAGCAGGAGACATAGACTTCCAATTGTTCTGTAACGGTGTGCCATGGTTGACTCTCACACAGAAAGAGTGGGTGGGAAAGGGTTTTGAAGAGGGCAAGAGAATGTTTTATTGACAAACAATAAAAATCATCCTAGGACAGAAAGGAGAAAGTGAAGACTCTCTAATTCTTGTCTGTAGTTTAACTCCAAGTCATCTTTAGCAGGTGGCACTTGACTTAACACTCTAGTTATCTTCAGCAACCTCCAAAGGTTACAGAGAGTGACCCAGCTCTTCTGCACCTTTTCCTGAAGCTTAGCCTTCCCTCCCTCACTGGCCCACTCCACAACCTTGAAGGGAATCAGATGTGAGACAAACAGCGAGGCGACTCCTGTAGGCCTCCCGCATGCACCCTCCCTTTTGTTGGGCTCCAGTGTTTGGCTACATGGAGCTGACTCACTGGTGCTTAGAAAGGGCAGAGGGGGGAGAACTGAAGTGCCTACCTTCTGCCTCTGGAACACATGGGTCAGGGGAGCCACCTGGCAGTCCTTATGAGCGCCAAAAACCTTGCACAAGGAGCAAGTGGGCACCTCGCAGTTCAGGCAGTAGATATTGATGCGTTCCTCTTCATGATCCTCACACATGGGCTGGTCTGACTTCTTTTCTGGCCTAGGAGGAGGTAAGAAGATAAATATCTACCTACATCGACCAGGACAGAGCAGAGTAGTGGCAAGCTTTGCAAACCCCACTGATCCCTGGTCCAATGTGTGTAGACAAAAGCCTACAAGAAACTCAGAGTCCTGGGAAGTCTGGAGAATTGCAGCCAGAATCTTTAGCCTCTGTATAATACTGTGAGGGCAGCTATAAAGAGGAAGACTTAGTGGACATCTTAAGATATTACATATGGAAATGGACTCCATAAAAGCAACACTGTATGCCAACAGAGGAAGACACAGGTCCAAGGGATTTAACCCAAGGAGGAGTAAAAGGAATTCCAGACAGAGTAGAACCCAGCACTAAAAGGGCTCAGCCTGCAGCAGAAAGCTGATAATCAATGACTAAATTTGAAAAATAAAAACAGGACATAGGAACATAACAGTCACATATGCTTGGGCTGAGCGAGTTGGCTCAGTGGTTAAAGCACACATTGCTCTTGCAGAGGACCAGAGTTCGGTTCTTAGCACCCGTGTGGTAAGCTGGTGACCAAGCATAACTCCAGCACTACAGGATCCAGCACCCTCTTCTGACCTCCGCAGGCATCAGACACATACGTACATACATACATACATGCATACATGCATGCAGGCAAACACTCTAACAGATAAAATAAGATAACTAAACCTAAAAATTTTGTTGTGAAAAACCAAACCAGTAACACAGTTAAACATTGGTGATAAACATCAGGCGATATTAAAAGAGAATTAGAGAAGTTATTGCACTTGGGAAGTGAGAGTTAAGAGTGTGAAAGAGGAAGCTGGGAACAGCCCTTCTCACTAGAGGCCTTGTAGTCCTGTTTAAGACTCTTCTAAAATTAAAGCATGTATTTTATTCCCATTGGAGCACTTGAAAATGCAGGGGAAATATCTTAGTCAGTAAAGTACTTGTCGTGCAAGCATTAGGACTTGAACTTGAGTCTAAGCATCCTTTGAAACCAACAAACAGTGTACTGCGGTGTGCCTAAGACCCTACCACTGCTGAGGCTGAGAATCCCTAGAGCAAGCTGGCCCACAGTGCTTCGGTGGCAGACCATGTCTTACAAAACAGTAATACAGTGAGAGACATCTGATCAACCATTGGCCTCCACACACATGTGCACATATACCTGCCCACACATGAACATTCACACATGCATAACACACATACACTCACACATACTCACAATCTGGTAGAGTAATAATAGAATCCACCTCAGAGACTTTTGGGAAAACCAAAGATTCACACCTGAGCCACAGGGAAAGCTCTGAACAGTCTAACAAACAGCATGGAGTCATTTTGTTTATTATTCTTGCAAATTAATCACTATGTATAATACTAATATTAAACAAATTAGTGTCCTCTATTGCCTAGCTCAGACTGTGGGAAATGCATCATCATGAAGAATGTTAAGTAAAGCCAGGATTTGTCAAGACTCCAACTGTTCTGTAAGAGGTCAGGGTTGAATAATACTTTAAAAGTTCATCCTGGCAACATTTTTCCCTTTCTGTTGACACTCCTAAAGTCTAGAGCTGAGGTTAGTTTATTCTGTATATCCAGGGTTATACTAAAGTCATCTAATAAACCTCAAGGCTTGGAGTTCAGGTCTGTTTGACTTCCCAGTTTCAGGAACAACTAGTTTTATGTGACTAAGTCATTTTAGGCAACTCCAAAGCAACTTGAGCTTAATAAACAATATAAGAAATTTAGCATCACAAATATATCCCTGTTTCATTCTGCTTTTGCTTTAGTGGTGGAGATTTGACTCACTGATTTTGTACCGTTTGTTCTCCATCCCTTGAAGGGGCATCAGGCTGACTTCATGCTAAAGTAGCATTACTAACACAGCACATTACCTGTTAGTAACATTTCCTGTCCTCTAGATTTCATAGCAAATGCTGTCATGCTCATGTTTGAGGTTCCCACTAGGTGAGAAAGAAAAATCGCAATAAATAGAACACAGAAGATTGTCCTTGGTGCCCTTGTCTGTGCTGTTCTAGGAGCTACATTTGGAGACCCTGCTCTGTGAAATGCACTGTACATGATTCGGAAACCATTGTCACATAAATGACTTTCAATAAGTAATTGGTTGGTTATTAGTTGCCAGGGTAATCTCGTAAGGAGACAATGAGCAGTTGAATTTTTTTAAGGTTATAATATAACTACACCATTTCTCCCTTCTCTTTCCTCCCTCCACACCCCCCATCTAGCCTCTCTTCATGGGTTTTCTTAAAGTTGGTATTACATACATATATGTATATACGCACATATTTCCGCTCAGTCTATATAATGTTACTCTAATTATGTTTTCAGGGCTTACTATATGGCATTGGATAACCAACTGGTGTGTTGTTCCCTAAGAAGGACTATTTCTCCACTCTCAGCATATGTTAGTTGCCTATAGTCCTCTGGGTTGAAGCTCATGGTCTTTCCCCATACACTTTGGCATGTCTATTGGTTTCCTTGTTCATCTTGTGTTTAGGAAGTCATGTTGCAGGGGTGCAATTTTGTGTGTAACTTCCGAAATTAATACTAGGCACAATCTTACAGCAAACTCCATAATCTGCTGGCTCTTAAGTCTTTACCACGACCCCTACCCCCTGCCCTGCACTGTTCTCCAATGTTCGCTGAGCTTTGGGTGCAGGAATGTTTTGTAGATGTATTTATCTGGATACCTCTGTTGAATTTTAATACAGTAAAATACAGTGCAATCAGATCTGTAACACTTCTTTTCAAGCGATTTGGAAGCAAGGGAAACAGGTGCCTGCAATATGTCATCAGCAATTCTTCCTCAGTTCCATCTATAGCCTGGTGCTATCTAATTTAGCTCTGAATCTTAAGCAGAAACTAATGGCCATGATAATCACAATAATTTCATGCTAGATTAATTGAACAACTTTCCTGCAAAGAGTGCAAGGCGTTTACAGCCCTGCAGATGTTCCATGAGCACAGGCTACTTGTAATAAGGATCATAAGGGGTCCATTTCTACATGATTTCCACCAAGGTTTTAGACACAAATAACTGGTGTAGAATTGAGCTAGCAGTCTTCACACCATGCCTTTTAGGAACAAACTCTGTAGTTTCCTCTCTAAGAATGGAACTGGATAGCTTATGTGTATGATAAATAAGAAGATTTAAAAATGTTCTAATGGCTGGTGCCTATGACATAGCAATTAATCAGCAAGCGAGTGTAAGAGTGTGCCGTAGCAGAGAAACATCCTGAAATACATTTCCGCTCCCTTTTCTGTAAATGACGTTTCTGCAGACCAGCATTACACCTTGCCTTGAACGTTACATAGAGCCAACATGACAAATGATGATGTCAGAGTGTTTTTTAAAGCATAAATATTACTATTATTTAGACTATTTTAAGGCAAAACAACTAGAAACTGGCATTTTGGAAGATGATGTTTCTTAATTTATGTCCATGTTTGTGCTAGAGCCTTTCTGTATCAAAGGATCTGCAGTTACAAGAAACCAGCAATGTACCAACATGACTTAAATGAATGTGATACCAGGCTGTGAGTGGCATTGGACGTTTTTCAACATGACTCTTCGATGGCCTAGAAGCATACACACCAGCACCTTCTCCATGAACAGCTCTGTCTCATTGGGAAGGACTGACTCAGAAAAGCCTTTTAAGAAACAATTAACCTGTAACTGGTAACACACACCTAGTGCATCAGCCGGTTAAGACAAAAACACCCGGAGCAGCCAGTAGGCCTGGCTCTCAGCACTGCTCTTACCTGGTGGATTCCTGCTTGTAGATATCAATGATGTTTTCCACCAGCAGGTTCCTCTGCAGTCCATAGACCCCATGTCTGTCTAACACCACCTCATGTCTGCAAGAGGGACAGCGGAAGCGGCCCCCCGACGCCACAGTGGTGCCTCCTCTTGTCGGTAAGTATGGGTTAGAGGCCTATTCTTGCCAAAAAAAAAGAAAGAAAGAAAGAAAGAAAGAAAGAAAGAAAGAAAGAAAGAAAGAAAGAAAGAAAGAAAGAAAGAAAAGAACAGAGTAATCCCACGGGGAACTTTTCGGAGACTTATTTTCACTCTCTGACTCTCCGTATAATGTAGACTCCTCGGGGCTTACTACAAGCAGTCCTGAAACACAGGGCCCTCCCTGGGACACAGCCATCTGTAGTATACCCTGGTCCATGAGGGGCACTTTTCTGTCTTGTGTTTTCATAACCCAGAGTTTCAACCAGAAGCTCTCATGCTCATACCCTGGGCAGTAACCCATTTTCAATTTTTAAACAGATTCAGTGATCAGTTTTGCTTTACTAAAGACAAATGTGGTTCTTAGAATTAAAACACAATGTGATTTGTGAGTAAGGAGGGGTTGACAACCAAACCCAGGAAAATGATTCTAATACGCTGAAAACAGCCTTGGAAAGCTCTCTAAGGGAGCTGACTTTGATTGCAAACGCTTGGTGCAGGACGGAGGGACTCCCAGTAGCCTCCAAGTTCCAAACAAACCTACCTGGAAGATGTCGCTGGCACATTTCCTGCACAGGTTGTGCTGACAGGGAAGAATGACCACGGGTTTCGTGAACATCTCCAGGCAGATGGGGCAGATCAATTGCTTCTCCAAGTTATCCATGGTCTGCTGCTCTTTGGAGAAAGACTTGTAATTCAGAGAAGTGCTCATTTCCTGGCCGTCCCTGAGCGTGCTGCTAGGGCAAGGGTGCTCCCAAACGGCTCCGTCGAGTGTTTCCTGGAAATAATTCCAAGGACTGTACGATCAAGTGTCCTTTATGTTTCTCTCTGTGGAGGACATTGTTTCAGGCCCTGGTTCAGAGTGGGTGATGGAGCTGTTTTTAGCAACCCAAGGTCACATGACCCTGGACTGACTTGTCCATATAAGCCTGAGACAGGAGGACGGATTCTGACAGGTGACAGAGAACAGGAGTCAACGTTCTTGCCCTGGGGAGTAAGGGAGTGGGTGGAAGGGGGATTACAAGTCCCATTTAGCAGGGGTTACAAAGGGAGGAGATCTGAAGCCCACAGTTGTCAACAACAAATGCAAATGTGCGTGCCCAGGCTCTGAGCCATGCCCTGGGCGAGCACTCAGAAAGAACTTAGTGACAGGCTCCTTCAGAATGTAACCCTACAGTGTAACTGTGTAAGAAGCATTGTTTTTTCAGACTTCATGAAGGAAACAAGCCACCCAAAGTAACATAGGAGCAATTGCTTCGGTGCAAGTAAGTGAAACTTGTCCTGCTGATCTCCGTTTGGTCCCACATGACAATCCTGTAAAAAGCAGTGTATGGTGTTAAGTATGTCATCTTTGCCAAGATTGCAGTATAGGAAAAAAATTCCAATTTAAAAGCTGAACTTGGTACCCTTTCACCATAAATATGTATGCAAAAGCTTTTTCTTTTTATGCATGTTTATGTGTATGTATGAATGTTTGCATGTGTGTGGGTGAACATGCTGTGCACATACATGTGGCTGGCATCAAGAGTCTTCCTCTGTCATGTTCCATCTTATGCACAGAGCAGGGCCTGTTGAAGCCAAAGTTGGCTGATTACTGTGGCTAGCCATCTTACTCAGGTGACCCCTCTGTTTCCTCTGGAACTACAGGTGGGAAGCCATACCCAGCAGGTACTTACATGAGTTGTAGAAATCTGAATTGGAGTCATCACACCTGGGTTTCAAGTGCTTGAGGATGCCGCTTGCCTTCCTAGAATGCCCTCTTTCATCTGGTACCTCCCACCCCACAGACACCCTAAAACACAAAGAAAATTTGTGACAGTCTGTTACCAATGAAGCTTACTTTACAACAGCGATATTTAAGCAGCTGACATGAGGATTGCATGCTATAACTGCATTTAGCCCTGTGCTGGAGGAAGAAGCCCTCATGGCTGCAGTGAAAATGGAGTCCTAGATACCTGCCCAATCTTTTCCTAAGGTGTTTGTGCATTTTGCCCTTTATCCGAGGCCATTTTTAAAATTATAGTATCCCTAGTAATGTCTGGTATTCTTGGTCTGCTCTGGTATCATAACACAGATTCTGACATTTGCCAGGAATTTGTAAAAAACCTTTTAAATTAATTTATTTAATCACTTTACAGCCTGATCCCAGCCCCTTCCTTCCTCTCCTTCCAGTCCCACCCTTATACCCCCTTTCTCTTCCACCCCCTATCTCCCCAACCCTGCTCCTCCCCCTCTTCTCAAAGAAAGCTAGGCCCCAAGGGGTACCAACCCACTTTGGCACCTCAAGTTTCAGCAGGACTAAGCACATTCTCTCTCACTGAGATTTGACAAGGCAACCCAGCTAAAGAAAGGGGATCCAAAGGCAGGCAACAGAGAGCTACTACTCCCATTCTTAGGGAACCCACATGATGACCAAGCTGCACATCTGCTACATATGTGTAGGGGGTCTAGGTCCAGCCCGTGCAAGCTCTTTGGTTGGTGGCTCAGTCTCTGTGAGCCCCTGTGGGCTCAGGTCAGTTTATTCTGTGGGTCTTGTTGTGTCCTTGATCCCTCCAGCTCCCTCAAGCCTTCCTCCACTATACCACAAAACTCCCCAAGCTTAACCTATTGTTTGGCTGTAGGTTTCCTTTAATCAGTCTGTATTCCATGTAAAACTTTAAATCAGAGAAAAAGCAAAGGGGAAATTTATATCAGTTTTTATGTGAAAACCTTTTTATCTTATTTCTCTATGATTTCAAAAATCCCAAACAAAACACAAAAAATCCCCAGTGTTTAGTTAGTTACAATAAAGGGCAGGTCATTGTGACCTGTTTGTGCAGTCTTGTTCTATATGCACAGACAGCTTATTTGCAATATATAAGTCCTGTTATCTAACAACAGGCTACATGAATGCATAAACATCAGGGGAATTATTGTAGGATTCTCTCAAATTTTTCAACATTTATTTAGCAACTGCAGTGAAGAGAGAATTCATACCACTCTCCTGATGAATTGTGCCCTCACCCACTTAGCAGTTAGATTCTGTTTAGAATTACTTTAGCTATGGAGTTCTGAGCTCAATATATGAAATAATTTCCAGGGGAGTTTCTACTGGAGAAGTAAAAGACCTTGCAATCTAAAGAAAAGCACTTATTATTCAGGGTTCTCCGGAGGAGTAGAATCAGCAGAAGTGTGTGTGTGTGTGTGTGTGTGTGTGTGTGTGTGTGTGTGTGTGTGATAACTATATATAAATACTGATGGAGATAATTTAAATAATGAGAATTAGGCACACAACAGATTTTATATGAAAGAGGTTTATCAGATGGAGATGAAGAGAGAGAAGGGAAGGGGATGACATGGGAAAGAGAGGGGGGCGACAGAGAAAGGGGAGAGGGCCAGAAGGCAAGAGGCCAAGAGCAAGAGAGGGAACACGTGTCGGGTTGTTCCCTTTAAGAGGCAAGGTAACCACACCTTCCAGGGGTGGACACCTGGCCAGGGACACATGATGACATCATAGGTTGCTAGGCAACCCAGAAGCAAGTTTGGTTCCAAAATACTAACAGCTATAATATATAAAATATATAATTATGTATAGTAACTATTGCTAGTAGTAGTAGTATTGTAAGAAGGTTGACCAAATTAGATCACATAACCAAAGGCTGTATAGTCCCACAATGGCCTTCTGAAGACTAGAGATCTGCAGAAACCAACAGCTTCTTAATGCAAGAATCTGGAAGTCTCAGAACAAGAGAGGTCAATGATGTAGTCTCAGTCCAAGGCAGAAGGACAGAAAGAACCTAAAGAGTCACTGATACTAGTTTATGTCCAAAGGCTGGAAAATCTGAACTCTAATGTCTGGGGATGACAGAAGCAGCCACCAAACCACCATGCAAAAAGAGCCCAGCATGTACACAAGTTTGAAATGCACCCTTCTCCTCTTTTTGTTCCTAGGTTCCAACTGCCAATAATTCTGAGTATTTCTTGCCTATCAGTTGGAAGACTGACATGCAAATTGGCTCTAGAGAGAGCTTCACAATACATCCAGCAGATACTGTACAGACTTTCTAGTCTCTTTAATCAAGTTAGTAACCAAGATCAACCATTACGTTCTTTAAATTAATAGCATAGTCATGACTTATTTGTCCACAGGGCTACATCCTGAGAACTGCATCCTGCGGCAAGTCTATCAGTGTGTGACCATCAGGCTGGAGTTCCACTAACCTAGCTGGCAAAAGTAAGTATGCACTTGGGCTCTTTGATATGTCATATTGCTCCTAGACTACAATCGGAAACAGCACACTCTGGTGCAGAATGCTGCAGGCAGTTATGGCACAGTGGTAAGCATGTGTGCACCTGATATAAAGGATGAAAAGATTGGAAGCTGCTCTGGCTGAGCAGTGAGTTGGTGTGAAGCCTTCAGCAGGAGAGCACACTGCTGTAGACCATGGCAGAGCTGTGCACAGGAGTGTTCAATATAAATAAGCAAATACATAAATGAAAGTTACTTCTTCAAACATCGTTTGGCATTAGCTTACTATAATCTTCTTTTTTGAGATTAATTTATTTGTATTTTCTTGCATGGGCATTTTTTGCTTACATGTATATCCATGTATCATGTGCACGGAATAACCTGGGAGACCAGAAGAATGAGTCAGGTCCCCTGAAACTGGAGTTCACACAATTGTTTGCCACCAAATGGATGCTGGGAAGCAAACCTGAATCCTCTGGAAAAGCAGCCAGTGCTCTTAACTGACGATCATCTCTCCAGTTCTTTACCTTGCATACTTTTAATTTTGTACTTTTGTGAGATAAACATTTATTAAACACGGCTGTAAACTACGTTCTTCACATCTTCATTATGCAAGCCTCTCCTGTGTTTATCTTTGAACCTTTTATTGAAAATTATGTCACACGCACACAACATTGGTCTAGAGTCCTCTCCAGCAGCATCGCTACAAACGCGTCTGCAATGCACGGCACTGTGACCACAGGAACATCACAGTAGCTACTATAATCCTACGGGCCACCAGTGGCTACGGCACTGCCCCCGCACTGACCGAAAAGCTGTCATGAGTGCACATTGATGCAGAGCCCCTGATGGAAACAATCCATTCCTCCTAAAGGAATTCACTGAGTACTTACCATATGTTCCTACTGTACAAAGCTCTGCAAACTCAGAAACTAGAAAGATCAGGCTACTGCTCAAAAGGAGCTAGCATGACGGAGAGAACACATCCGCATGTAAGAACCACAGGGAGAGAGAGATGGTGAAGAATGGCAGGAATGGGGAGGGCCTCGTGCGTTGGGCAGGAGAGGCATGTTTGCAGAGACAGGGAGGCACAGCATAGAGGGAGCCTCAGAGCACTGGGCAGTTTAGCCCAGAGTGAAGAATCCTCTCCCAGTGCGTCAACAGCTCATGAATACTGTAACAAAAGTTTGTTTCTTAAGTACTTACTAAAATCGGGTACCAAGAATTCATTAAAAGTTTCTCGTACCAAAAAATCTGAGCACAGGTTAACTAAAAAAAAAAAAAAATCTGGGCCCAGGGGTCTTTTCTGAGGCTGATACTCCAACCAAGTAGAATGCACGGAGAAAACCTAGAACCCCTGCACAGATGTAGCCCATGGCAGTTCAGTGTCCTAGTGGGTTCCATAGTAATGGGAACAGGGACTGTCTTTGACATGAGCTGATTGGCCTGCTCTTTGATCACCTCCCTCTGATGGGGGAGCAGCCTTACCAGGCCACAGAGGAAGACAATGCAGCCACTCCTGATGAGACCTGAAAGACTAGGATCAGAAGGAAGGAAAAGAAGACCTCCCCAATCAGCGTACAGAAGGGGGAGGAAGGGAGGGATTGGGACAGGAGGAGGGAGGAAACTACAGGGGTATATAAGGTGAATAAAGTGTAATTAATAAAGAAGTTTTTAAAAAGTTTCTTGTGAGAATGTTTTCAGCAGCTCAGGTGTGTGTTGGTGGAGTAACCTTCCTGCCATTATGGAGACAAATGACAGTGAAGGTGACCTGCTAAACTCAAGATTGGAAGCTTCCAATAGTCCAGCAGGAGGCCAGAAGGCTCTTGCATGGGGCATCACCGAGAAAGGCAATAAGAATGTCCTTTGGGGTTATGAACATAGGTTGCTTGGAGATGACTCAGACACTCATATGAGCTTCCAGTGCTGCTGCTGCACAGGATGCTACTGTGAGTCAGCAGGTGAACACTCTGGGTTCTGCGGCTGCCTATTGTGTGGTCCTGGGAAAAGGACCTGCCCCCAGCTGGATGTAGATGCTATCACCTACAAATGACCAGGGTTCATAAATAACTTAGCAGTGTTTGTAGGCAGGAAATAGCTCAGAAACAGTACTGCTTTTGATTTTCAAACCCCACCTCCATTATTTGATAAACAGTCAATTCCCAGCCTTCTCCCTTCCTATCCTCTGCTTCATTGGGCTCTCTACCTGTCACTTTTTTCCTGGAACTGTCCATGTAGGCCACGTAGGACGCCAGCTAGACCCCCACAGGAATACAACCAAGTGTTAAATCATCTTCACTTTACCCTCATCCTCTTTTTCCATAGCTTGATCCTGCCTTCTTTCAGAGATCAGCCATCTACATGGCCAGTTTGTGTGTTAGGAGTGAAACACGGGCATGCATGCTAGAGAGGAGCTGGACCATTTAGCTTACTCACAAATCTTCAAAGTTCAGGACACAGAGACCATTCTGGAGCTGCACATTTAAGGCCTTCGTGGAGTTGTGAATACACCCCACCTGGGGTGGGGGCTTCTGGACTGCGTGTGAGGGTCACTGCTTCCTCTCATTTTCCCCACAGTCTCAGCACACACGTTAGACACAGTCTGAAATCCCTCAGAACAAATACACAGGAAAATGTGGTGGCAGAAGCCCTCACTATTCTTCATTCCTTAGACCATCAAACTTAAAAACCCTGAGAAATCATATACTTAAAAACCCTGAGAAACTGAGACATCTAATACATGAAGTAAATCTGGGGGGATCATAAACCTGGATAAGCACCTCAAAGTGTATTTCGTATTAAAAGATGAGAACAGAAACGAATATGACATTTTCTAGCTACCAGGTCAAATGGAAGCAGGTTTCAGAGGCCAGGGCAAGACAGTTCTGACACTAACTACCTGAAGCTGACCCATGCTTTACAAACTAACGGCACAGGGCTCTACCTAACTGTCCTCACTTAGACTCTACCAGCAAACTGGGTTCCAAGGTCCCTTGAACATCTGATCCACTGGCTACATACTCAAGGATTCTTACTACGTCTTCAGTTTGACAAATTGCTAGCGACACATAATTCAGAAAAGCACTGTAGTCACATTCCAGCTTTACTGCAGCTTGAATGGAAAACGCCCTCCCGCGCCCTCTCATGTGTTTGACCACTTGGCTTCTGCCTGGTGGAAAGTGGTGAAACCTGTAAGACTAGGAGATGGAACCCCACTGGAGGAAGCTGGTCACTGCTTGCAGGCCCAGCTCCAGCCCCCATTCCTGTTTGTGCTTTCTTTCCTGTTCTACAAGATATGAAGGCACAAGGCGTCCCAATGCACCCCTGCCATTCGGAAGCTGTGGCTGTGTCTTCCCCTCCATGACAGATGACGCCTTTTACGACAGCGAGCTTTTGTCAGAAATTCTGTCAGTGATGAGAAAAGGGACTAACTAATCTAAGTGTATATAAATATGTATAACATTTTTATTATATAATTACAATTTATGTAATTAGTGTATACATTATCCTTATAAATTTTTAGAGAGGAGAAGGAGAAAGACAAAAAAATTAAGACCAGCCAGAAGACATGTAACGAAGGGCTTAGGTGATGGTCTGCAAATGTGAACTTGCATGTTCTCTCCAAGTGTAGCAAACATGCTCCATCCTGCTAGCACATAGACACAAGACTATACATACAGGGGCCTGTTATCCAGAGATGTTCACCCATCTTCCGAATACAGGTTTGTCACATCGGCATACTGAACTTGACTGTTGGTCATATGACAATCTGTGGCCATTCTTGCCTCTCTGGCTAATACTACCTGCCTCAGAGCTCCAATTTTCTAATCAGAGGGTTGCTCTCTCTATCCTGGTCAGTCCTTCCTTAGTCATCTTATTAGCATAAATTATCGAAGACATGCCCATCAATCGGGAAATTCTAAGAATTTAGGAAAGTTGCAACCATTGCTAAATTCTTTATCATTGACTAAACCTGGGGAAGGGAGACTCTAAAATTATTTTTACTTCTGTTTCAGCACAACAAATAAACATATACTAAGTCCCAGTGGCTGTGTATGATAGCACCCTGTCCTAGCGGCTACTCTCACTGGGGGCAGCTGTAGCCAGAAGCAGCTGTCCTGCAGTTGTCCAGGTGCTCAACTGTACAGAGAGCATCGTTTCATTATGGATCCCAGGATCTCTCACCAGCAGGACTTTCTATGATGATGAAGATGCTCTCTGTGCTGTCCAACCTTTCTGCTGAGTGCTGAGAATGTGTATAGGACTAGTCTATAATTTAATCTTTTAAGAGTACTAAACAAACATAGTTTTCTGTGACAGGAAGCCATTTTATCCATTGCTCTGTTTTATGCTGGGATGTGTGAGGGTGTGTTAGGTGCCCTTTAAATACTTCTGGTGTTTCTGTGAACAACCCAGTGCATTACTTGTCAGGTGGTTGCTCAAGAGCTTAGAGAGTTTTGTTATTAATAAAGATGGAATTGAGCTTGTACCAGAAAGGGCTAGAGATGGCTCTCTATCGAAGCATTTCCTCCCAGTGAGACAACAGATGCTGAAGCATGAGAACGCACAAACTGGACCTGATGTTTGTCATTTTGATGACAATGAGTGACAAGATCCTATGGAGAATCTAGAAGCCTGTGAGGCCCTAGACTGAAGCTCTTGAATGATTTTATTACCCAGGATGGTCTTGTCCTCTGGCCTTTGCCTAGGGGAGCCTCCTCAATCTTCCTTTAAATCAGTGTACAAGGTTCACCCATGACATCTTCATATGTGCTTAGTTTTGGTTGGTTTACCCCCAACTCTTTTCTCATCTCCCCGCCTCCTCTCCTTCCCAAACATTCCTCTCTCCATTTTCATGTCACATGTGTCCTATCACCTCCTGTCTCCAATTCCTGTGTTCTCTCCTCCTTTGGGAGCCTGACTGCTAGTTTCATACCTTACACCCACACTCATTCCCACGCCAACATGTGTAGCAATTAGAAGGTAATACGCACACATGTGAGGGAACATGTGGTTTTGTCTTTTGAACCTTGGTATCTCACTTAATAGACTTTCCAGTTCTATTTTACTACAAAGTAATGCTCCTCATCTTTTAGGATGGGACAATTGGATAAGCTGGCTAGCTGGCGAGCCTCCTCCTGTCTCTACCTCCCAGCACTAGGGTTGCAAGTGTTTTAATATGGGCACTTGAGCCAACTCCGGGGCCACAAACTAAGTCTTCTTTAATTACAAGAGTAAAAAAAATGTTAGTTTTCGGCAATACACATCCATCTACCCTATCCATCCATTCCTTCCTCTTTCCCATGACTATTACGAGCATAAATACATGTTCCATAAACAAGGCTACATTTTATTTGAACCTTAGATGAACTGGTTTTGTGCCAAGCATCATGCTCTGTTGTGTTCTGCACAACATGGACCTGGAAACAGGACACAGGAATGAAGAAATGACAGACATACAGAAGAGCTGGCAGGGGGGGTGGGTACTATACAATCAAAACTCAGAAAGTTTACTGTGCATATCCCAAGCATACCTAGCTTGAGTTGGGGGCCTCTGAAGGAAGCAACCTCAGGCTGCAAACATCAGGAGGAGGAAGCTTGTGGCTGATAATTTCTGCATACACTGGTTTTAACTAACGGCCAATCATTTCTCACTAGTGCTTGGACCAGAGGAAGACTTTGCCATCCTCTGAGCCTCTCCTGGGGAAGGCTTTGTCATTCTATGGGTCTGAGGCACTGGGGTCCTTAACATGGACTCCATTTTGACAATGGTCGGTCAGTCGGGACTTCATCTGCTCCCCACAAGCCTCCGTCCATCAGGTCTCTCAGATATAACGGCTCTTCCTTTGGTTTCTATAGCCGAAGATATGGTTTTAAGAGGAACTTCCTAGACAACTGTGAGTGATCTGAGTGATTTTCAAATGCCGTCTTTCCAGCACTCAGGAGGTGGAACCAAAGCCGTACATCCCATCGAAGACCAGTCTGCACTACACAAAACCACCACCACTTACAGCAACAGCGGAAACAGGGCCCCCAGTCATCATTTGTTTTAAGGGTTTGCCTTCCTGTAACTGAAAAAATTACTGAAAAAGAATGCCCCAGCCTTAGCTCCGTTTTCTGTGATAGGGTGGCTGTCGCCCACGCTGAGGTAATCTGCAGACCACGTGCCATGCTGCTTCTGCCTATGCGGCCTTCTACAGTTTTTCTTGCTACTTGGCAAGAAGAAGTTTGAACACATCATTTTTAATGAGAAATAACATTTCATGAAAATTAAAATCACAAGGAAGTGACTAATTTGAGAAGTGCTTGAACGCTGTGGTATCTCTTCTATTAAGCTGATTGGATACTTCTCCTTGGAAGCCGTGTTTTATCTTGATCATTGCTCCAGCTTCAAAGCTTCTCTTTATAAATTTCACTTCGTCATAAAGCTCTCTGAGGAGATGTGTAAAAACTAACATATTGTACTTTCTCCTGAACAGTTCTTGGCACAGTTTATGTGCTAGAAATATACAGTGACAGTCCAACAAATGGCACACACCTGAAACTGTCACCTGGGCTCCAGGTCATCCTTAGCATAACACTAACCACCCTTAGCATAATCACACACCCCGCCTCCAGGCCCTTGATCTCTGCAGCTTACAAGAATTTCTTTTAAGTTTTACAAAGGAGATAAAGTTCACACATGTTAGCACCACAACTGTAATTTGCAGTGAAGTATGCATTATGGAAAAAATCAGTAGACATACACATTTGTATTAACAGCATAAACACTCTCGAAGGTGAGCTCTGGAAAGGCAGAATCCTTCCGTGAAGAAGAAGGGGCAAAAGCTCACTTGATATTAACTTTTAATATAATTACACATTATGGAAAGGAAGCTTATTTTTATATACATTCAGAAGACTGGATATATATAAATCTAGCACAATTAGAAATAATTTTTTAAGTCTATACTTAAAAGACAAGCCAAAGGAAATTTAAAATATTGAGCTTGGGACCTTGATAGTGTATGATAGAGTGGAATGTTTTTTAACAGAGTTAGATTAATAAATCAGAGCTCTAGTGATAAATATCAGAACTCTGGACAGTTAATATAATAGTAGCATAGCAACAGGAGGAAATGTGAAGCATTTTTAGCTATTTAGGATACCTTAAATCTCCCTAGACCTTCATAATTTGCATTTACCAACCTTGAAGCATCTTATTAGATCACCAACGTTTATAACCCCCATTTATTAACCTTAAACACATTTTTAGACCCTCAAGCACATTTTCAGAAGCTCATAACTTAAACTTCTGTCTCCTTTGTCCTTGTACCCAATTATTTACCACGAGACATGAGTGAGACCGCTGTGAGCATCCACTGTCCTTTAACTAAAGGGATGGTAAAAGGCCTGTGTTTTGAGTTTGGTAACAAATTAGACTTGTGTCTAGACCTGACAGTAACAGCTCTAGGAGTGAGGCTTAAAGCTTGGTCTCCTGTATAGGAAGAGGACTGAAAAGGTATCTGAAGAGAAGTTGGCAATATGTCCATGGGACCCGAGTGAAGTTAAAACAGACCTGCAGTGTTACTCTGCGCTGGGTGTGGGTGGTAGAGGTGCTGAATTTAGGAGCCACTTGTCCTCGGCCAGGTCGAGGAGCTGGAAGGCTGGAAGTGTTTGTGGCTCTTGTGCTGGTTGAGCCTCCATGGCTGGGCACAGAGGACAAGCCTGCATGAGGACCATTTTGACTTCCAGAGGCCAGTCAAAAGGCAGGCAGGGTATGGTTTGTTGAGGCAGCTGCGGGACCAGCATCCTTCCTGGCTGCATTTGAAACAGTTACCTGGCAGAGTTGACTTTGGGCTATACTCTCCAGGGATGAGGGATTACAGACCTCTTGTTTTCTCTGTGGGAATGCTCAGTCTCGGGGCAGCAGCCATGGTCTGCAGCAGAGTTTTGTACTGTAGCTGAGCCTATCAGGAAGACTCCTCTCTGGCTTTAAAAATTATTTTTACCAACTCTTGTATGGTGACTCAGAGACGATCCTCAGCTGTTTAGTTAAGATGGCAGTGAGACCGTGTCTGCATCTGTAGGACTATTACTATATTTTTGGACATGTCAGAGGACTTGATCGTCTATGAGATTCTATTAGCTTGCATTTGCTAACCATCAAATATTAGGACTTTAGGTTTTTTTCCATGTTAAGTTGGAGCCTTGAAAGTCATAAACATAGTACATTAAGGAGAGAGCATAACAGTTTTCTGTATGATTTCGTATTTAAAAAGTCTACATCTTATAAAAGTCTAAGGCTATAGTATAGATTAATAATATTACCATTCTTAGACAACAGGACCAAGTGTATTTTAACCTTTTGATAGTGAAGATATAGCACTATGACCAAGTTTTAACATAAACAAATAAATGCCTCTAAAATTAATAGATCTCAATTTACAGTAACTTTGGAATTATATTACATAGTTTAAAGGCAAAACCTTTATTTAGTAACCCCCAAGTTATGAGTTTTAAAACTAACAGTATAGAACAATTTTAAAATTACATTTGAATTTATTATATCAAATCTATTAGCCAAAAGGTCTAGTGGTGAATCTGGATCACAGGCAGCTCATGATGGGAGAAACAGCATTTATTCATTAATTTAGAAACTGATAAAAGACATAGGCAATGAGATACACATTTTAAATTAGCTTTATTTGAGTAGACCTTTATAATCTTGGAAGTTTAACATCATATAAAAATTATTTCCAACCAGGGCTGAACCATATATACAGCATGTTGTAAAAATATAACTTTAAATTTAAAAATCTGTACCCATTTAAAATGAGACTTGGTGCTTTTAGTCTAAAAGGAGATTAAATAATTATGACTAAGGGTCTTATAAATGTAAACCCAATGAGCAAATTATTAAATAATTAGATAAGAATTTACAGCATTTTAAAATATGGGGGGGGGAAGCAGAAAAAGAAGTTAGAGGATTTTTATTTAACTGGAGAACAGGCAGAAACAAACAGATTGGACTCTGAGAAAAGAAAAATAAGTAACGGAAGGAAAGGGAGGAAAGCGAGCAGTGAGTCAGAAGATACCGCGGTTTTGCAGCTCTGAAAACAGTGGCGTGGAGACATGGCTCCGCCGTCCTTCTACCAAAGCCAACACACTGGTTCCCCTTGTGCTGTGTGCAGCCTCAGCAGCATGAAGTCTGGGGTCCTGTGACCCAGGGTGCTTGCTGGCCTGATGGCTGTCCTGGGCTCTGCGCCTAATCGCAAGAGCACTGCGGGAAATTCGCTTACCTAACAGGGAGGGTTTAGAAGCAGGTAGTGTGCATTTCCACCTGCTCAGCAGGTGCTACATCTTCCCAGTTGCCCCAAGCCAGTTCTAGGGCAGTGTAGGTGATGGGTGAGGGAGTAGGCCAGCCTCAGCCTAGTTCCTGGTGCTGAGAGCACATGGCAGAGCACCACATCTCAGCGGCTGCAAGCAGGGTGACAGGTGCTCATGGTAAAAGGCAAGGCAGAGCAGTTGAGAGAAAGCGCAGGTTTCAGGCATATGGTTGAGTGGTCAGTGATAGGTGGAACAGAAGACAAATCTGTTGCAGGCAATGTGGTCCTGACATGACCAGACCAGACAAGACGCTACCAAGAGAGACCTTCCTGTCCCAATGCACCAATGTTATCAATTTAGAAATGATGTGCACAACAGATATTATACAAAAGAGGTTTATTGGATGGAGAGAGAGAAGGAAGGAGAGAGGGAGAGAGACATGGGGGGGGGGGGGACAGGGAGGGGAACAGGGGGTTGCCCTGACAGGGAAAGGGGAGAGAGCAAGAGGGCAAGAGAGAGTCAAAGTGGCTGGTTGGTCCTTTTATAGTAATGTCTGCCAGGTGCATCTGCCACACAGCTGGTGGGTGACACATGGTGACATCACAGGTTACTAGGCAAACTAGAAACAGGCTGCCTGATGCTAACAGCTAGTAAAATGTCTGTGGATACACATACACGCTCACATGACCCTGCCAAGAAGTGTTGTATAATTTCAGTCTTGATCACTTCCCTTGTTGGGGAGATCCATGCAGCCCTCTGCTGCACTGTTGTAGGTTATTTATACACCACACACGAACTTTCCAAGTAAATCCTCAGGGCCGCATGCAGGTGTGGGAGGTTTACGAGGCCTCGAGGTGTTGAAAATCTGTCCCAGTCTCTGCAGCCTGGCAGCAAAGTGAAAGGCCCTATTTATGTTCCTCATTCTACCTCCGCCTTTCCTTTCCTCCCCTCCCCTCCTTTCCCAGTGATAACAGCGGTGTTTACTGTGCTCTGTACTAAGAGATTCCAAGTTTTAGCTTAATTGAGAGGAAATGCTATTATGGCCATCCCGATCTACACGGGTGAGCTTCTCTGAGTCCCCTGTCTGGGCTGCCGACCTCAGGAAGTGACTTGATTTTGGCCCAGATGCTGTCCTTCCTGTTTGCCCCCTCCTCTGTGTTTTCATCACGTACGGTTAGTAGGTTACCATCACCGCTGCGGAATGATATGGCAGTGGCAGTGAAACTGTGGCGAACATCAGCACTACTAGGGAAGCTGAGGAAGACAATGAAACAGAGTCCTGCTGGAGGTCACGGTGCGCTCCTATATGACAGCACTTGGGAGGCAGAGGCAATTCAAGGCCAGCCTGGGGACTGAAGTCTTGTGTCCACACTGAAACATTTTAAAATACGTAATTTAAACGACTCGATGATTCAAGTAAAACCTTACTAAAAAGAACAGAATGAAATAACAAAATAGAAAGCGGGAGACATGAAACAAAAGTCCACAAGGTTGCACAGACTCTAAAATGTACAGAAGAATTGTCATTTATTATAATCCCCAAAAAGGATAATAATTGTGTGCCTGTGTGTGTGTGTCCAGGAGGGCACCACCAGCCTTACCATCGCCTCCTCAGGAAGCAGCTCAGCCCCAGAGCCCCAGAGCCTCAGCCCCAGAGCCTCAGCTGAGCCTGCTTCCGGGGCCGGGTTCTGGTCCCCGTTGTTTTTTTTTTTTTTTCTGCAGACCGAGGAGTCCCTCATTTGCGTTTGATGCATGCCTGGGAGTTTCTGACATCACACAAAATGAAAAGTTAAAACGCACCTCGCTGACTCTTCCCGACCCTCTATGCGGTAGATAGCAAAACGAAAAGGAAACCCCCAAATGCAAAAGACTGGAGGATGCGGGCATCGATCCCGCTACCTCTCGCATGCTAAGCGAGCGCTCTACCATTTGAGCTAATCCCCCACCGACGACTCCGTGCTTTCATCTGGTCCTCTAGAGGACGGCAAGGGCAAGGCTAGGCAGAGAAAATCTGTTTCGCATGGGCCTCATAGAGGCAAAACATCAGCTCGTTCCTTCGAGCCGGAGTCGAACCAGCGACCTAAGGATGCCCGCGGACACACGCCTACAGTCCTCCGCTCTACCAGCTGAGCTATCGAAGGGAGCGGTCGGCTGCTCGGCGGCTGGGCTCTATAACGCCGCCCTCGGCCTCCGCGCGGCGCTCTCCGCCGACCCGCTCCGCCGGGAGAGCGTGGCGCCGGCGCGTGAGGCCACGGCCCGAGGAGCCGACACCGTGCGGCGGCGCGGCGGGACCTGTGTGAGCGAGCTCGCTGCAGCGAGGCGCAAAAGGCTCGGCGAGCGAGCCAGCCGGAGCCCGCCGAGAGGAAGCCTGCTGCAACAAAATGTCTCCTTCGAGCCGGAGTCGAACCAGCGACCTAAGGATGTCTCCTGCCGGGGAGTCAGCTACAGTCCTCCGCTCTACCAGCTGAGCTATCGAAGGGACGCGGGGGCTTCCTGTGCCCTTTGACCCTGAACACGTACGGCAGGGCAGTTCCGCAAAGGCCTACGGGACTGAGCATGCGCACTTCGCAAGCCGTTGCGGGCGGAGCGCGGCCTGACGCGGGAGCGCGGCCACGGCGATCTTGAGCCGCTTAGGAGGCGCGGGGCGGCCAGGCGCGGCTTCCCAGTCCCCGCCGGTAGCGCCTTTTCCTTCCTCATCCTTACCATCCAGGCGTCTGTTATGGCTACCTTAGCTTCTGATCCTCAATGGCCCCGCGGTGTTCCCCGTTGGTGGGCCAGTGGCGCAATGGATAACGCGTCTGACTACGGATCAGAAGATTGTAGGTTCGACTCCTGCCTGGCTCGGAGCTTTTGAGCGCTCCTCCTTTTTAAAAAACTAAGCATTCTGAATAAAAACCCAAGACAGGAAAACCTCAAAGATAACAATGCAGTTTGCGTGTCTGTAGAGCTGTCTGTGTCTGTGGTCCCCCTCCACATACCCCGCAGGGAAATTCACCAGAAGTTCTGAAGTTGAATTTTATACGGTTCTTAAATTTTCAGTAAAGTGTTTCCTTCCAAGTAGGCCATTTCGTGGAGAATAAAATATTAAGGGTTTGTCGCCATTTTCTATGATACTGTGTCCACTTCAGTAGCTAGGGGTTTTTGGTTTTGTTCTGTTTTGTGTTTGTTTTTTAAATCCACCCAGCGATTTGAGTCTTTTCACCAAGCAGAATGTTTGAGCAAAATGAGCTATGTGGACATTACCAAGCCGACAAGATAGCAGCGCTCTACAGTCTGGTGTTTAGAAGATGTGAAGTTTTGGCTCTAAGGCTAGGAGTGATACAGCTGGATCTTAAGGTAGCACTATTCCTAATTGACAAAGCACCAGATTGATTTCCAGAGTGGTGGTACAAGTTTACATTTCCACCAGCAGTGGAAGAGGGTTCCCTTTTCTCCACAACCTCTCCAGCATGTGTTGTCACTTGAGTTTTTGATCTTAGCCATTCTGATGAGTGTAAGGTGAAATCTCAGGGTCGTTTTGATTTGCATTTCCCTGATGACTAAGGATGTTGAGCATTTCTTTAAGTGTTTCTTTGCCATTTGATATTCCCCTATTGAGGATTCTGTTTAGCTCTGTACCCCATTTTTTAATTGGATTCCTTGATTTGTTGATGTTTAACTTCTTGAGTTCTTTATATGTTCTGGATATTAGCCCTCTGACAGATATAGGGTTGGTGAAGATCCTTTCCCAGTCTGTAGCCTGTTCTTTTATTCTGATAGACATATATCTGAAATATGTTCAAGTATACAACAAGGACATTTGCTCAACCATGTTCCTAGCAGCTTTATTCATAATAGCCAGAACCTCGAAACAACCCAGATGTTCCTCAGCAGAGGAATGGATACAGAAATTGTGGCACATTTACACAATGGAATACTATTCAGCAATTAAAAACAAGGAAATCATGAAATTTGCAGGCAAATGGTAGGAACTAGAAAAGATTATCCTGAGTGAGGTATCCCAGAAGCAGAAAGACCCACATGATATATACTCACTCATAAGTGTATATTAGACATATAATATAGGATAAACATACTAAAATCTGTACACCTAAAGAAGCTAATCAGGAAGGAAGACCTTGGGTAAGATGCTAGTCCTCATTCAGAAAGGATGATAGACATTGGAAGTAGGAGAAAACAGGGAACAGCACAGGAGCCTACCACAGAGGGCCTCTGAAAATAAATGTAAAAAAAAATTTTTTTAAAGGTGTGAAGTTAGAACAAAGAGAGAGACCTGATAGGTCTCAAAGGGGGTGAATGGCTAAGGTACCTATTAACATATCTAAGCCAACAAACTGTAGGCTCTATCTGTCCCTCCCTACCTGTTTCAGAGTCCTGGATCCTCTGCACTTCTCACCCTTGCCCCTACCCTCAAACTCACCAGCCCAGTGACTGGACTGCTTCTATAACCCATTTTGACTTCCCCAGCCTTGTGCCTCTTGGTCTCTTGGCCTCTTGGCCTGCACTCTTGGTCCCAGCTACCCTCACCTCTTGGCTTCTGGCTCTCCTCGTTCCCCTCCCAGCTCTCCTCACATGTATGTCCAGGTTCAATTGGCCAGTCATGTTGATATAGATGTAGATATTTCATTCAGAGCTAATTAATTTTTTTAATGGAAATGCAGCAACTTGCTTAAAGGTGGCTAACAGAACCTTAAGATTTAAGAGGGTGAACAAACACAGAGATATTTAAAAATGATAGAAGTATTTCTTTTTCTTTCCTCCTGAAGAAATCTGTCAGTGTTTATGCACAAGGGGCTGGTGTCTTTAAAGCTGTACAGTGTTTCTCAGAATTTGCAAAACAACACAAAACCACCTTCATGGAAGTTGGGAGGCTGTTGCTCTCCTCCACTTAAGTTCATTGACAAACTAAAGCACTTAAGAGCAAAGAGCCTCTATCTTATTCTTTTATTATTATTATTATTATTATTATTATTATTTTATTTTGCAAGGGTGGAAAACAAGGTAATTATCTGCAGGTCACTGTCATGGCCATCACAGCAGTGTGGTAAAAACTATCACCCTTAAGCAGCTTAACATAGGAATCATAAGAAGACCAGGGAGCATGTGATTTTTGGCTCTTATAACAGTGTCATGTGAGCTACAAGACAGAGTAATGCAGGGCTTTCCCAGGAAATGAAGGATAAAGTGTAAAGTCTCTCTCCATGCCTCCGCTCCAGGTCGCCAAGCTTTATGGATACCCTGTCTATCACTGAGAGACCTCATTCCCTTTCTCTGCAAAGTTTTCCTTTTTCTGGGATTTTTTTTTTTCATCATGTGTGATTGTGCATATAGATGTGCTTTCCCTCATACTTCATTGAAAACAACAATAAAGATATGTCACTAGAAGGGCGGCACTGAAAGGAGGAGCAGGAGGGAAAGAGCAGAGAACCCTTACCACATCAAAAGCCATAGGAAGTACAGTCAGCACCCAGAGACGTTATATAATATTTGGGAACCGGAAAGCAAATGAGATTGTGGAGACACACAGAATGGGACCTCTGAGTGGAGGTGGTAGCAGAGAGATCAGGGGCCCAAATACCTGTACAGCTGTTGTTGACTTTGTCCCCAGCAGAGTTGCTGGGAAAGTGCTTAAGCTGAGTAGATTTGCTGGGAGAGCCTATGGGATGGAGATAGGGCTGAGGAGTGGAGCCTAATAATAGACATGGAAAGAGGGCAGAGCGCCCACCTGACTCCACTTTCACAATGAAGCACTCCAGAGGATCTTGGATTAGGTATTGTTCTTTGGTCCTTCAGCATAAATGAGAAAGCCCACTTGCCTTTTAAAATGGGGTGAGGTGGGGCATTTACTGGGTACTTACAGGGAAACTTCAAGAGGAACAAATTAAGCAAGTGACCCAAGAGAATTAGAAATAACATGAGGAACAGAAAAAGATATGCTTCAAAATGCTAATGGTTCTCCAGCAATCCAAGAAGAGATTGCAACAGTGAAAACCAAAACACAGACAGTAAAAGGAGCAGAGAACAACTGAGTTCTTAAAACCTAAAACTGTGTCTGCTCAGGTGAATACTTACAATTATCAGTCGTAGCTAAAGACCAAGTGTGAAGATGTAAATATGTCACAGCACACCAGACCATGGAAAGCAAACAATGTATAAAAGCAAAAATAGAAAAGAAAGCCAGAACACACAGCTACAGTATTTAAGAAAAAAGAGAACCAACCAAACAGCTCAATGATAAGTCTCAGGCTGACTTGCTGTGATTCGAATGTTATTTATTCACTTAAGGTGTTTTGGGGCACGGTGGTGCATGCCTGTAATCCCAGCACTCAGAGAGGTAGGCAGATCTTTGTGAGTTTGAGGCCAGCCTGGTCTGCAATGAGTCCAGGACAGCCAAGGCTACACAGAAAAACCCTGTCTCATAAAAAGAAAAGAAAGAAAAAGGAAAGGAAAAAAGAAAGGAAAGAGAGAGAGGAAAAGAAAGAAAGAAAGAAAGAAAGAAAGAAAGAAAGAAAGAAAGAAAGAAAGAAAGAAAGAAAGAAAGAAAGAAAGAAAGAAAAGTGTTAGAATCTTGGACCCCAAGGTAATATTGGCAGACAGTAATGAGGTCTTTAAGAAGGGCCTATTTAGTAGAAAGCTGCTAGGATTTTGAAGCATGTCCTCAGAAGAATTGCCCTTTAGGAGAGTCCCAAGTAGGGAGAAACGTTTAGGCCCTTTGTACCACTACTTTGCTCAGGCACTGGCTAGAGGCTGATAACATCTGGAGGATCCAGAACATTCTGCTAACTATTATACCTACAGCTGGACAGTGACACCTTTCCTAGCAACACAATTCTGCATCTTTCACAGACGTGCATCTGCAGAACAGAACAATGGAGGAAGGAGCACTCATTGTACCAGGAGGAGCACATTCTTAACATTGGAGACTTGGAGCTGACATCAGAATAAACCTATGAAAATAACTCTTACTTTTCATTAGCTCCCCACCTCAGATATTTTCAGGTCACTGTCACACAATTCGCTAATGCTAGCCCAAGCTTCTTTAGTATGTGACATATCTACAATTTATCAGTTTTATTTAAAGAAGTAGGGAAAATTTTGGACCTAATAGCTCTTTTAGGTCTTTATTTTTCTTATGAAGACACACATGTGTACAAAGCGTTAGGTAACACTTCATTACTGCTGTGGACAAACTCCAAGGTATAGCCATAGAACCTCAGCAGATAGAAGTTTTCCTTCTGATACAGTCAACGTAGAAAGACGTTTGTTGTCTCTGCAAATGTGAAATCTGAATAATGAGGATTTCTGTTATAACAAACTAAACTCTGAATTCTATGTAAAATCAAGACATCAACAGAGCTCAAAGGACAACTCCCAGCTCCCACACCCCTCAAGAAGATTAACAAGACTCTGTTGTGCTACAAGCAGATGGCTAGACCGACTGACCCTGTCCAGTTCCCAGGGCACCACAGAACCCCTCGTGTTTGTTTATAGTCATTATCCAGAAAAGTTGGGTTTTCACTTCCTCTGCATCATCCTCAGTCTGCCTGGGATTGTGAGGGGGCCACTATAGGAATCTTTTCTTCAGGGTCAATCTTCTTGAAGGATGTGGGAGCTGGGAGTTGTCATTGAGATCTGTTGATGTCTTGATTTTACATAGAATTCAGAGTTTATTTGACAGGTGCTGGGCTATCCAGACAAAGGAAAGGAAGGCACAAATGCCTAGCCTTGTTGAGCATGTTGGCGGTGGGAGGGGCAGATAAACAATACACATGTATAGCACATTCAGCAAAGCTGAGTGGCAGTGTCATGGAGGAAGCACAGAGACCCGGGGTGTGGCAAGAAATGTGCTTATCACGATGGCATGTAAGCAGAGAGGCCCAGAGGCAAAGCCAGCTGCTGGGAAATGTATACACATTAACGTGCACACAGACAGTTACATGCATTTCTTCCTCCAAAGGGCAGAAAGCATTAAAGTTAAGAAAAAGTAAGTTTGCCAAGCTCTATTTCTTTGTATTAAGAAAAACTAATAAAAGAGTACTAACTTGGAAATGTGACCGGAGTATGATATATTTTTACTAATGGAAATTTCACAATTTGTACCTTATTTTGTACAATGGAAAAATTGGGTATAATTTCAGTTTTATCATGGATAACATTTAAAGTACTGAAAAGATTTTGTGTCTCATTGTATTAGTGGTATTGAAATGTCTTGCTTTCAGATGTCACAGCAATGTTCTCTTCTCAGTTTCATGGACTCAGAATAATGGAGCAGAATACAATAAGTTAGCTTTATAGACCTATGCTAATCACTTCAAGTTGAGGAGGCATAAATCAGGATGTATTGAGTGCAAAAAATTCTCAAATTAAGAAGTTGTATCTGATTTTATAGAATTCACTATCAGGGAATATTGTAATCTATCACATAGACCTTTAAGCCCGGTTACCTTAGTCCTATAATGCTGGCTTTCCTGTTATTCAGGGCTTTCTGATCCCCAAGTTTTTCATCTGTGGAATGGTAAATAATTATAGTACTGAACTCAGAAAGCTGCCATAAAGATTGCATGAGTCAACTTACACAAGACCCTTAGATTAATGACTGACAAAAGGTGCTTGATGCTTGAAAATGTCCACAGGTTTTCTTAGCACCCACTAAACTTTCTGTGAAATTACAGAAGGAACTTGATATATTAGAATTTTTTAAATAATTAGTTTTAGTTTGGGTACTGGAGATGGGGCCAGGATATTGTGTATAATAAATATACACTGAGGGGGATCCAAGATGGCTGCCACGAGAGAACACCGTGTCTGAGGAGTAGGAGAGCAGAAACAACGCAGCGACCAGGAGACTGAACTCTGGGACCTAAAACGCCAGCATTGTGAGTGCCAGGTGAGCGGAACGCCTATGGTGAGAAAATCAAGTGGGAAAACCCTAGAGACACACCAGTCTGGAGAAATTTCCCGGTGACCAGCGGAGCACAGCTCTGATCTGGATGAGCGGCTGCGCTGGGTGCCCGCACCCACCATTGTAGACTGGATCGCACAGACTCCCGGGCAGTCTCAGGAGGAACCAGGTGCCATTTTCACTGAACTGCACCCTACGAGCGCACACTGCAACCGGGTTCTGCTTCAACCCATGGGTGTGCTGCGGGCACAAACCGATCGGAACCACTCCAGACTGAGTGGATTGGGGGACCATTTGGACCAGTCCGCACACTGCCGGGGCGTGAGCCGAACACTTCCGCCAGCAAAAACTCAGTCAGTGTGTGAGTCCGCCTGCGTGTCTGGGAGGATCCCGAGTTCTGCCTGAACCCACGGGTGTGCGGCGGGTGCGAACCGACCACCGGAACCACCATAGACTGAGTGGATTGGAGGACGGTTTTGACCAGTCCGCACACTGCGGGGGCACTCGCCTAACGCTTCTGCCAGCAAAAACTCAGTCAGTGTGTGAGTCCACCAGCGGATCTGGGAGGAACCCGAGTTCTGTCTCAACCCATGGCTGAGAGGATCCTGGGACCATCTTGACCAGACCGCACACTGAGGGCGAAAGCTGCACGCATCCGCCAGCAAAAACCCCAGTTCAGGTGTCTGTCCATGGGCCAGACAGAGAAGGCCTCTGGCACCATTTCAGACAGCCCTGCATACAGCGGATGCACACAAACCCAAACCCACTGTGTGTGCCCCAAATATCATCTCAGACCGTGGTGCACAGCCCCTGGCACAGAAGGAGGGGCCAAATCTCCATTCCAGGGGAGAGCCCTTAGCAGCAAGCCCAGGGCAGAGTGCACAGCCCCCAGCTGACATCTCAGAACTGGACA
>CM053750.1:26070068-26102496 GCA_028658305.1 Pachyuromys duprasi | reverse complement strand
CAGTCATGATCTTGATGGCTGACTCTTTGACCCTCCCCCATACAAGCCTGGGAGTGACAGACTGGCTAGATCCCAGGGGAGGACATTGCAGCCAGCCCTGAGGAGTCAGGATAAGCTGGGTTGGATGGAAGGGAAGGAGGTCCTCCCCTGTTGGTGGACTTGGAGGGGGCGGGGAGGAGGGAGATGAGGGAGGGAGTGGAAGGATAGGAGGGACTGAGGGAGGGGGCTACGCCTGGGACTCAAAGTTCCTAACCTGTGATTGAGATAAAAATAAATAAATTAAAAAAAATTTAAAAAAATAAAATAAAATAAAATAAATATACACTGAACCACACTCCCAGCACCATATTTCTATACAACCGATCACTCCAAAGTCTTCTATTTTGAAAGACGATCTCACTATATAGACTTAGCTGACCTGGAGTTATGTAGACTAGGCTGACTTCAAATTCCTACACATCTGCCTGCTTCTACTTCTTGAGTGCTGGGACTAAAGGTATGTGCCACCATGACAGGCCCCCAAGTTGCTTTTGAAATAAAAAGCAAAATATCTTTCTCATAGGTTGTTACAGCTGAATCATCTTGTTGGCCCCTCAAAATTTTCTGCTTTTTAAATGTGAATTTAATAAATCAATCAGTACATAGACAAAGTTTTCTCCCATTGTCTGGTATCTTTTAAGTATTGCCTTTAAACATAGGTTAGCTTCAAGGGCTTGCTTCCAAAATAATAAAATAATAATGAGGAATAAAATAATATTCGTCATTAGTGTATTCATACCCAAGCAGATCACTTATTAATCTTAGAAATGTTACAGTTTCATCCCGGAGTAAAATTTGCATCAGGAAAAACCAACACTTACTCTTCACTAACCCCAAAATGTGCTGATTAAATAAAGACTGATAAAATGAAGCTCAGCATCCAGATAATGTTAAGAGTGAAGATGCAGTATCCAAGCAGACAACCCAACAGAGAAAGGAAAGACCTTGCTGGTTAGACCCCTCTTTCTGGCCTGGGAACAAGTCTGTGCCTGGTGGGTTTTAGGCTCTGGAGCAGCTGATGGACAGATTTGGAAGTTTTATGAAGTTCTGCTGGCAGGCAGTGGTAAGCAGAATGTGTTAACAGCTGCCTCATAACTGCTGATTTTATTCTGAGAATATAATTTGGCTTCTTGGCTACAGCCTTGTACCAGCATGACAACTCCAGAAAGTCAAACCATGTTTCCCCTCTCACTCAACATCATCCTATAAGTCTCCTTTACGAGAAAGGCTTTTCTCAGAGAGGGCATACACTGAGAGAAATAACCAACAGGCAAGTGTGCATTCATTTCCACTTAAACTCTGATTTAAGATACAGTACTAAAAGTCACAGGTAGTTTGAATCAGGTGCAACTTGACAATAACCAGTTTGGTTATTGTCAGGACTCGGTCTCAGTTCTGGCATCTATAGCTTAGAACTGTAAACATCGCTTCTATTTCCTCAGAAGAGAATAGATGAGAGCTGTTCCCAAGCCTTTCTAGCTCTTTCTGAACTCTGGCTGGCTGGTTCAACTCAGCTGTTCTGGCCCAAACTCTTCTCTAAGCAAACTGGCTGACTGAATGCTCTGCCTCAAATTAATTCTGACAATGTGTTCTAGTCTCCTGGCTACTTCTCATTCTCTGGTTTGCTCTGTCTTCACCTGTTCCTAGCTTGCTCTCTCTGCAACCAGTCTCTGTAAAACTGTCCCAGTAAAAACCTCTCAGTAAGGAGCTGGAGAGATGGCTCTGTGGCTAAGAGGACTGGCTGCTCTTCCAGAGGACCCAGGTTAAATTCCCAGTACCCACATGGCAGCTCAAAACTGTTTGTAACTCCTGTTCCAGAGGATCTGATACCTTCACACAGACATACATGCAGTCAAAACACCAATGTACATACATTTTTTTTAAATCTCAGTAAAAAACAAAACAACAACAAAAACCTCTTCTCTCTCCCTCACTGCTCTTAAGTTGCCTTTCCTTCCTGGCATGTTCTTGTGTTAGTTGGGAATATCCTATCTTGGGCTCATTCTGTCAAATCTTTCTCTGATTTGTCACTTTGTCTGCCCCTCAGTTAGACATCACTTTTGAACATGGCTGCTTCCTTCTATAAACTAACCTTACCTTCACTGACTGAGATTAAAGATGTGTACTAAAGTTGTGTCTATACTTCAGCTAGATCATACTGGAATCCAGTGTGTGTCTGCATTCCAGCTGGATCACATAGACCTAGGTTTTTGGACATGATCCCTTGCCAGAGCAGCCATGTTGATGGGTTGAAATTTCTCTACAGAGAACCACCAGAGAATTGAGTGAAGACAAATGTTTTTGTCTAGTTGTTTTGGGTTTTGTTTGTTTGCTTTTTTTTTTTTTTTTTTTTTTTTTTTTTTTTGGTGCTCAGATCTGTGTAACACCTGGAAGGAAAGATTTTTTTTTTTTTTTGCAAGAGGATTTGGTTTTCTCAATGGTCTTTCTCTGCTTAGAGAAGAATGGTATTCTTGAAGGGGACATAGCTCTCAGTACAGATATGGAATGAGGGAAGACATACTGCTCAAGGGTTTGAAAAACTCTATAAGCAGGTGACCAGGAATCGGGTGACAGAGGACATTTCTATCCTGCTTCGTTTCAGAAACCTATCACAAAATATTAATATTGCAAAAAGTAGCATGCTAAGCTTCATTAAGAGCAAAGCCTGGAGCAGCTTTCTATTTCTAGCAGACAGATGATTTTTCCATTCTTCAATAGAGGCTCAATTCTCATTTCACAAATATTCTCATTCACAACTCCTTATCTTCAAAGTGTAGAGATAATACTTTACTGGAAAGTACTAAGGGGAAAAAGAGGGGGAGGCCCCCATAATGAGGAGGATGGCTCACACAAAAGACATTTGAAAAAAAGGTCTAAACAGTGGTTCTCAACCTGTGGGTTGTGACCTTGAACCCTTCTGATGGTCACCCAAGACCATCAGAACACACAGACATTTACATTACAACTCATAACAGTAGTAAAATTACAGTTTTAAAGTAGCACCAAAAATAATTTTATGGTTGGGGCTCATCACGACATCAGGAACTATATTAAAGGGTCACAACGTTAGGAAGGTTGAGAACCACTGGTCTAGAAGGTTCATCTTTAACTTCCAAATCAAGCTGTGAAGTGTTCTGGATCTAACTCTAGCTCATAGCTGGAGCCTAAGAGAGTAGCATGGCATTTCACTCAAGGAAGCTCCAAGTTCTTTCTGCTAGGATGTGCAGTTGGTCTGCAGAGGTCCACAGTTTGCTCTTCTGGTGACCTTACAGTCTTAATCTTGCTCTGGATGGCTTATTTCTGAGGACTCAGTGTCTTAAACTTGTGTGATCCTATGGGGGTCTTTTGGCAGGACTATGAAGCTGTGACTTATCTTGTCACTCAAGCATCCAAGCACCATCTGAACACTGAGCCTGTTCCCTGTAAAGCCACAAGTCTGGACTTCTGCAAGGAACTTCCGCCAAAAAACTTAAAGCCACATTGAGTTTTAAGAACCCTAATGATCCAGCCTTTTCTCACACTTCAGTAGCCACTTCCTAACCGCTCAAGCTCCCAAACAGAGGCCTGGGTGGTACAGGATGCATGTGAGTTAAGTAAGCCAGCACAGGTCAGACACCACAAGGTATCTGTGATTGGTTTGGCAGAGTGCTTGCCAAATATACTCGAAACCGTTAGTTCAACAATCACTAGTACTGCGGGTGCTTGCATACCTGTAATTCAATCACTTGGAAACTGGAGGCAAGAGAATGAGTCAAAATAGGAGTTCAAGGTTATTTTTGGCTAAATATTCTACTCTGGTTGGGGTTGATTCACAATAGTTTGATATAACCAGGAAATATAACCCAGCCCAAAGTTGCTCTGCTAGATCAAGATCAAGGTATATCTCTAGATGTTTGTCTGTGAGGAGAGTCTAGTCAGAACAAAGAACAAGGAACCAATCAAGATTGCACACTCCCCCATCCCCGGCCTGCAATCTTGATTGGTTCTTTGTTCTTGGTTCATGTGCAATGTAAAGAATTGACAGGTTTCCTGCTGTGACTGTAGGCCAGGGAAAAGGAGCCCAAATTCTGGTTGCAGTTGCCCAGCTCAGCCTGATAAAACTCAAATTATAATCCTACTCCCATTGTGTGGTATCTCAGATACCCTTTAGTATAGGCCATGTGTTTTCTTCAGGTCCCTTCCCCCATCTTTTGTCCCATGGTCTGCTGCTGAGATTTCTACTTCAGAACTGTTGTTACTGTGGCCAGTCATTAAAAAATAAAAGAAAAGAAAAGAAAAGAAAAGAAAAGAAAAGAAAAGAAAAGAAAAGAAAAGAAAACCTTTGCTGCAAATCTCTCAGAGCATTTTTCTACAGTTTAAGGATTTCTGTGATTATACCGAATCTGTCTGAAAATACATGATAATCTTATCCCAAATTTCGTATAATCACATCTGCCTGGACCTTTTATAAAATATCCTACATTCACAAATGCCAGAAATCAGCATATGCAGGAGGGTGGGGTGGCTTATGCATATCACAGAGCTCATACACCCTTAATTGGAACCCTCTCTGGAAGTCAGAGACCCAAGCAGAGCTCTTTAGGTGCATGGACTTCTAGGCTAGCTATCCCAATGGCTTTTAGCCTACATACCATCTGTAAAGTAGAAATCGGATACCAATTACTCTAAACAATGGTATACATTCTTGTGCACGTATACATACATGTTCTAGCCAATCAAAACTAACAATCACAAATAAGAGAAAGCATGCAATGTTCGTCTTTCTGGGTCCGGGTTACATAACTCTGGATGACTGTTTTAGGTTTCATGCCTCTTAGCTGAATAATATTCCACTATGTAATGTACCACATTTTCATTATCTATTCATCAGTTAGTGAATCTATGTTGTGTCTAGTTTCTGGCTATTATGGATAGAGCAGCAGTCCTCTTGCTCAGGAGTAGTTGGCCCAATGCAAAACAGACTCCATTGCTTTGCTGTGATTTAAATTTTGTTTTGTTTTTGTTTTAAAAGAGAGAAAGAATATATAGTCATATGGGATGTTAAGGGGAGGATCATGAGAAGTTGGAGGAAGGAAAAAGGATATGATCAAAGCATGTTGTATAACATTCTCAAACAATAAATATTTTAAAGGATTGTATTCTACTATAAAATGGAAATAAGTAGATGACTATGAAATCTTCCATTGTGGTAGCAGGGTGCCAGGATTAGGCGGAAGCCACTGAAAGAAGGCTACTTGACTCTGAGTGACCACTGCAGACGCGGATGGCTAGCATCTCACTTTTCTTGGATAGTTCCCTCTCAGGTGAAGAGCCATCCTTATTTCTCTATTGCTGAGGCACGTTCTTAAGAACTCATTCCCTCATCAGAGGCATTTGCTTCATATCACTATAGCCAGAAACAAGCTGGGATGAGAATAACAACCAGAAGCCCTCTGAGGATTTGATTCTGCCTTTGATTCTGATCCGAATAATGCCTGGCACTTTTTGCAACTTTGGACCAAATGCTTCAGCAAACTGAAAATAGAAGTTAAAAATTCTATGTGAGAAAGGAAAAAAAAATCAGAGAGAGAGAAGGTGAGCTTTGTGATCATTAACTTGCTGTCCAGAATAAGCCTGGCCTTCCTGTAGCCAGAACACAGGAAGGAAATGTCAAGCCCAAATTGCCCACAGATTGGGCTATTTAGCCTTTTGTTTCCTCCAAATGCAAAGTAGTATTTATTTGTTGGCCACAGAATTCCAAGCACTAGCTGATTATTGAGGCTATTAATACTGGGTATCTTTGTGGGTCTTGTTGGGTGAGAGAGTAAATTTATATGCATAAGAAGCCACACTGCATTCGTCTGCTGTGGGCACATCATAGTTCGTGTAAAACCAGCTCACATTCGCTAAATGTTGATGATCCAGGAGCTGCGTCATGACAGGAGCTTCATCTGGTCCCCAGAAACTAACGGGAGACATGAAGTTAGAGACAGAATAATCATCATATTCTCATCTCTCTTGGTCCAAGTGAGGCAGGATAGTAAAAGAGGGAATTGTGGTGATATGGACAGAAAAGTCTGAGAAGGGTGAAGGCTCTGGTCCTGAGCCTCCTTCTGCTTTTTTGCTTTTGCTGCTCAGAAAGGCAGGACACTTCATGCTTCAGAAGACACTGATGGGGGTGTCAAATGGTCCATTCCAAAAGGTATCTTATAACAAAGGCAATAAATAAAGTTTACTCAAGTAGGGCCAGGTGATACAGTCCCAAAGACCTCTCAATCAAAGATGTGGAAGACAGTGATTGGGTTATGCTAAGTAGGTTTAAAATGATATATAGTGGCATATTAGTCAGGGTTCTCCAGAGTAACAGAATTTAAAGAATGAATCTCTCTTTTTTTGTTAGAATGATTTGCAGACTGTGGTCGAGCCTGTGGCTGGCTGTGAATATAAAGTCTAAGAATCTAGTAGTTGCTCAGTCTGTAAGGCTAGATGTCTTAGCTGGTCCCCAGTACATGCTGGAATACATATGCTGGCAAGGTGAAGGCAAGCAAGCAAAGAACAAAAGCTTCCTCCTTCCATGTCCTTACATAGGCTTCTAGCAAAAGCTGTGGCCCAAATTAGAGGTAGGTTTTCCCAGCTCAAAAGATCGGATTAAAAGGTGTGCCTTCCTACTTCAATGATCCAGATTTGAAATGGATTTTTTTGTACTTCAGATTTAGGAAAGATCCCTCACAGGGTTACCCTCCATTTTTGAGTTCTGGTTAGTTCCAAATGTAGTCAAGTTGACAGCCAAGAATAGCTATTACAAATGGTATGCTCCTAGCATTCTTCCTCACCTATACCTAGATGATTCCCATCGTAAATATGTTTAACTTTGTTTACTGATTGTGGTGGTTTGAATTAAATAGCTCCATAGGTTTATAGGGAGTGGCACTATTAGGAGGTGTAGCCTTGTTGGAGGAAGTGTGTCACTGGGGGTGAGCTTTGAGGTTTCAGATGCTTAAGCCAGGCCTAGTGTGCCTGGCTTCCTGCTGCCTGTTGATCCAGATGTAGAACCCTCAGCTCCTTCTCCAGAACCATGTCTGCCTACATGCTTCCAAGTTTCCTGCCATGACAATAATGGACTAAACCTCCAAACTGTATGCTGAAATGTTTTCCTTTATAAGAGCTGCTATGGTTGTAGTGTCTCTTCACAGCAATGGAAACATCAACTAAGAGAAAGTTGGTACCAGGGACTGGGTGTTTTCTGTGATAGGCCTGATCATTCTTTTGGTTGAAGGAATGTAGACTTTCGGACTTTGGATTATGGAAGCAGTTGAATGCTTTCAGTGTGATTTGGTGGGCCATACTACTAGGAGCATGAAAGACTGATGATGACGATGATTTCAACTGTAGGGCTTAGCTCAAGAGGTTTCAGAGGAGAATAATATTAATATGTGACCTAGAGAATGTTCTTGAGAGATTTTGGTGAAGAATGTGGCTGCTTTCTGCCTTTGTCAAAAAAATCTGCCTTAAAATAAATTGAAGAGTTATAGATTAACAGCTTTGGCAGTGGAGAGTTTTAGACAGTCTAATAATGACTGTGTTGCTTGGCTATTAGTGACCATGCCTATGTAGATCTATAATGAAAAAGAGCAAGCTGAGCAAGAAAAAATACAAAATGTACAGTTTTAGGTGAAAAGCAGCATCAGGGAGTGTAAACAAATTAAAGAAACCTCATGCTAAGTGGAATAAAGGACATGTTGCCCTCAGAGCAAGACCCTACCTGGCTAAGCTTCCTATACATAAAAAGGAAATAAAGATTAGTGAAAAGAAATTAAAGAAAAGCTTAGGGCCAGCATGGTAGTACTTGTCTTTAATTCAAGCAATCAGAAGACAGACGTTGGCAGATCTCTGACTTCAAGGCCAGCCCAGTCTGTCTACAGAGCAAGTTCCATGACAGCCAAGCTTAGGCAGTGAAGGAAACCACCGAGAGCAGAAAGCCAGGGAAGATGTAATTGAACAAGGGGCCTGTGTTCCATCCCCAGCAAGCAGCAGAGCTTGGCAGCTTCTGCCATGTGGTTCTAGCTTTAGAGTCAAGGATAGAAGAAAGTGGTTAATGGAATCTCCCTCTGTGACCAAGGAAAGTCACTGAGGCCAGGCGCGTGCTGGGGCTATTCCTCAATAGAGGCATAGAGAGACCATTGTGTGAAGCTGTGAAGGTGAAGCCTGGATTGCCTTAGAGACCCCAAGATGTTGGCGATGTCAGATTCTTGAGATACCTGCTGAGAAAAGCTGCTGACAGGGAGTGGAGCCAGCCCAAGAGTGAGAAATGTGTTGTAGTCAACAAAGCTGAAAAGAGTTGGAGACCTGAAGAGTGCTTTGACATCAGACATGGAGATGCAGAGATCGGAGTTTGCCCCACTGGATTTTGGTCTGGTGTCACCAGGCCCCATTTTCCCCCTTTTGTAGTGCTAATGTATATCCTATGCCACTGTATGTTGGAAGTTTCTGCTTTTTTAGCTTGATTTCACAGGAGTGACAGTTAAAACATTGCCACGAATCTCCAAAGAGATTTTGGTCTTTTAAACAGTGTTGAGACTGTGATAAGCTATGGGGATTTCTGAAGTTGGACTAAACGCATTTCTGCGTTATGATATGGCTGAATGCCTTTGGGGGCCAGGGAGTGGAATGTGGTGGTCTGAATGGAAATGCCTCCTTAGGCTCATAGGGAATAACACTATTAGGAAGTTTGACCTTGTTGCAGAAAGTGCATCACTGGGCTTTGAGGTTTCTTTTTTTATATGATTTTTTAATTTATTATAATTTATTCACTTTGTATCCCAGCTGTAGCCCCCTCCCTCATCCCTTCCTAATCCTGCCCTCCCTTCCTCTTCTCCTCCCATGCCCCTCCCCCAGTCCACTGATAGGGAGGTCCTCCTCCCCTTCCATCTGACCCTAGCCTATCAGGTCTCATCAGGACTGGCTGCATTGTGTTCCTCTGTGGCCTGGTAAGGCTGCGCCCCCTCTCAGGGGGAAGTGATCAAAGAGCCAGCCACTGGATTTGAGGTTTCTGATGCTCAGACCAGGCCCAGTGTCCCTCTCTCTTCGTGATCCCTGCCGATTCTGATGTAGAACTCTTAGTATCATGTCTCCAGCACCATGTTCACCTACACACCACCATCCTTCTCACCATGATGGTAATGGGCTACACCTCTGAACCTGTAAGCCAGCCCCAATTAAATATTTTTCCTTTAATAAGAGCTAGAGCTGTAGTCTCCCTTCACAGCAATAGAAACTAAGTAAGATACCAATTTAAAAAAAAAAACTTCAACTTTTAATCTTGTTACAAATTAAAGTCTTTAGGCAATGTTAGAGACAGAGGGAGTTGTTTCTTAGCAAGCTTTAGAGACATAACTGGAGGGCCACCCAAATCCCATATATGACACCATTGTAAAGAAAGCTAATTGCAGCAATCCCTTCAAGAAGCCAAATGTATCCCAGGTGGTGTGCTTGACTCCTTCAGAGAACACCTTTCTAGTTTCAATCAGTTTGACTAGCTCCATATTTGGCTCACCCTAAAATTCATTGTCTCGACCACAGGTCCTATTTTTGTCTGGTTGGAGATTTCTGAAAAGAACTCTTCAGGAAGCTTCCGGTGTATTGTGGATCCGTATCCCTATGGATGGTGACACAGGGCCAGTTACAACATAAGTTAGAACCAGTTTGGGGTTTTCTGCTTTATTTTTTTAATTTCCAAATCAAATCTCTTTGTGCCTTAGTGTGTAGGGGGAGAAATCCCAGTAACTGCAGAGTTTTAGTGACTCTAGAACTGTCAGAGATGTAACACCAAGTTTTCACTTAACAATATATATTTAGCAGCAATTTGCTATAATTTGGTGGGGTGGGGAGAGGAAACAAAAGAACAAGAAGATGGCATTTTATGCAGTGCTATACAAAAAAATAACAAGAACTCAAAAATGAAATATTACATAAAGAACTAAGAAAGGAAAAAGCAACAGATCACCTTGCTGCTATACCATTTTAGAGATAGTGTGTGGTTCCTTCCACATGGTGGGATAAAGACATCAAACAAGCAAATGCAGAGGTGACTTTGGAGCTCACGGTGCCTCGCATACAGAGCTGTCCCATAATGAAGCCCGGCAAAACGGGCTCCGTGTTTTCAATGGAATGTTGTGGAGTTGGAGCCACATCCCTCACTTGCTGTGTCTGTCTTCCTCTCTGTCTCATCTGGGCAGGCTAAATACAGATCATTGTACTAAGAAAATGGTCAGTGTACTGTTTGGGGCTAGGTCAGGCTTAAGCTGATTACCTGGCTCAGTTCTAAGATTTAACTTAATGTTGAGTATTGTCACTTTTCAAAGCATTTTTAACAGCTTGCACTAAGCCTATCTGTTCCTGTTTTACTCATCAATGTTCAGCAAATGCCATTTCTCTTTTAGGTCATATTTCTGTAACATTTTAAACAGCAACAGAGAGCCCCACAAACACAAATTCCCTTTCAGCTCCTCCGAGTGTTATGCTTATGACATTTGTGGCAAGCATGATGACTGTGTTTAGTTTAGTGAAAGAAAAGTGTCTTTTCATCTGAAACAACTTTAGTTGTCTCTGAGGAGTAACATATGGCTCGCCTTAAGGTCAGAATCATAACACCTGTCCACTGCTACCGTCTTACTTCATAAAAGCAGCACAAAATGACTCTTCAGGCTTTTATTCATCAAACTGAATGCTTTTCATTAGGAATTCTACTCAAAGAGAAAGTCTGAGAAAATTATGTAGCAATCATCTTCCCCTTAACCTAAAATAAAATACAAATGTGAATATGTTCACAGCACTTCATGTTCCCAACTCCCCCACAACCACCCAGAGACATGGCTGAACCAAGCAGAGGAGCGGTGAACCCTCCATGGGTCCAACATCAAGAGTCTGTGCAGTAACTTCGAGATCCTTCTCTGATTAGCTGTGTTTTCTCATTTGCATTTGTAGGCTGGAGAACAACTGGAAAGTCCATATCTGAGGGGGGAAACACAGAGAAGCAGTAATCAAACCCATTTTTACCAAGTTCCTTTGATAACAGTAGGCATTCTTTTGAAATAACAAGCATGCTCACAAGACAGTGCCTGAATTCTTCAAGTTCTGTGAATTGTATACAGGACTGTAACTAAACTCAAATTGAACACTGCACATCCCAGGTTCCATTTTTCATGAAAACTACAGGTATGGAAAATACCATTTATTTAGAGGATGAGTGCTAGAGTTTTGTCGTCCCTAACTGCATGCATGGCTCTAATTGGAACAAGAGTTTAAAGGCTTGCTCTGGTGGAGAACCAAAGAGGAAGTTTAACATAGAAAGTGTCCAATGTACCGACACTCACTCTTAAGTCTACATGAAGCCCCATCTGGTGCTGGGCTGCAGAAGCTTCCTTAGAAATGTTTGATGACAAACCAATGAACACACAAGTTGTCAGCCCACGTCTCTTCAGTACTCATGTCTTTTAGAAGATACCCAATGATCATTCACCATAAAGTTGTTCAGTGCAAGAAGTAATCTCAGGAACCCAAAGACACCGAATGACTTCACATTCAGCCTAGCACTAAGGAGTCTCTATAAAAGTGCCAGAAACTTAAGCTCATAGTAAACACACACACACCCCTCACACTCACAGAAAAAGAGACATAGGAAAATGCACTGGGGGAAAGCTTATAATAACAACAAAAGGCAAATAATATTCAGAGATTCTTCAATTTTTGCATTTATCAAACACAAAATATTAAAAAATTAAGTTTTTAAAGTTATCAGATTTTAAAATTTAATTAAAAAATCTAGCAATTAGGGGCTGGAGAGATGGCTCAGTGGTTAAGAGCACTGGCTGCTCTTCCAGAGGACCTGAGTTCAATTTCCAGCAACCACACGACAGCTCTCACCTGCAGGCAAAACACTAATGAAAATAAAATAAAAATAAAATAAAAATAAACTATATATTTTAAAATCTAGTGATTAAAGTACCTGAAAATACACTTTAAAAACTAAAGAGCTTTAAAAAGCCAAAAAGGGAAATCGTGAAGTAGATTTATCAGAATGTAACACAGACACAAAAAGAAAATGTGATAAAAGATTAAAAATTATAAAGGACAGAGTGCTAAGACTTTGCCTACATCTAATAATATGCCTTTCGGGAAGAAATAAATGAAGTAGGAAAGTAATATTTGAATCCCCAGGTCTAAGAACCAACTGGATTTTCTTACAAACTCATGTATCTTTCTTCTTTTGCTTGCTTCTTTCTCTCTTTGGTGTTTTTGTGCATTTGTGTGCCAGGTGTCTGTTTATGTGGGTGAACATGAAGACAACCTGGGGGCCATTTACCTAGGTCAACCTTTGGCCTCCACACATGCGCATATACACACGTCCTGAACCTACGCATCATGCATGAACACAAGTGTTCAACCTTTCTAGTAAATGAAGAGATAAAAATTAGAGCCACAGCGCTGTGTCAAATCCCCCACACTAGACTGACACACATTTCCAGGCAGTCAATGTCAAGTGTGGCAAAAAAAAAAAAAAGTGAGTTTCTGTGCTTATATTAGCTCTTAGGGGGAATGTAAATTAACCCCTCAGTTTTGCAGAACTGCTTGGTGCTACTTAATACATTGTAGATGTGAGTATTCTGTGCCTAACGAATTCCATTTCCATGTACAAACACAAAAACCCCTTATACTCATGGACAAGGATGTAAGCACAAGAACATTCCTACCAGCTGCTTATAATCGCAAATAAAGTGGAGTCTACTCAATGTTCAACAGCAGTAGAGTAGGTATTAAATTATGAGATGCTTTCTCAAAATACTATTACAGTGAGAATAAATAAATGAAATCCAGACAAAATAGGAGCTGCACTTGTCTTTTATGCCTAGCCTTTTTCACTTAGCATCATATTCCCAAGTCTGTCTGTTTACAGAGTGTGCTCATGCCCCCCTCCAAGGCTCTGCACTTCTATATTGACTTGCTTTCCTCTCTCCTAGCTGTTCCTTGTACTCTTGCTCTTCTCCAGTCCACTGTAAGGGCAACCCACTGCCCCTGCTGAGCATAGTTCATTTTTATGGGTTGAGCCCCTTCCTTGAAGAAGCACATCTTAGTTCCAGGCTCTTTGCAAATGCCTTCAGGAAGCTGCTTCACTAACTCAGCTATAAAATTGTATCATAGAGGCCTTGCCTGGCATATAGAATACCATTTACTATCTTATCTACAGGACTTACAGAAAGACTGTGCCAAATATTTCTTATACCAAGATTCATCCCTTCAAAAGCTTCCCATCTTCCTGATCTTCTATGTTTCTGCATTAAATGTTACTTCCATGAGGAAGTTATAATAGCCTGAATTCACTCAATTCTTTTCTGTTCACTTTCACAGCCTCTGTGTTTTTCCTCTGGTAGGTTTTTTGTGGCTGCCAATTGGTTAGCTCTCTGTGTTTCTGTTCATTATTTGCCTTTAAAATCTTATTTGCTAGATACAATACTCAAGATTCCAGGAGCCAGGTCTGCTAACATACTGTCCAACAGATACCAAGGGCTTAATAAATATTTGATATAGAAAGGTATTCTCAGTAAACACACACACACATTTCTTACTGAATCTTGGCAGACAAACATTGATGGTACACTTTGCACTGCACTGCTGGGAAGCGTTCTACGCTGGCTTGCTTGTCCTACTGCCCTGCCCTGGTGCCTTAACACTTGAGGATGTCTTCCTATGAAGCATTACAGGTTTCTAGTGTCACGTTCCTTCCATAGTTCTTAGACATTGGTTCCTCATTGAAGGGAAAAGGAGACTAAGTAAGGGTACAAAAAGAGGATGAGTTCTCATCTCTTTTGCTGCCCTTTTCCTGGAATGGCAGATGTGATGAATGCTGAGCAGCAAGTGCATTAAAATGTCTCTAGATCTTGGCTGAGAACAAGAGCCATATGGCTGCTTCTGCTTGGTGGCTATGAATTTATCTGAGTCCGTCCAGGTGAGCAGCAATAACAATGAAGCAATCAACATTTTTCCATGCTCTGAATCATAACCAAGGTCGGTCCTGTAAAGTCTCCTTTAGAAACACGCCTCCACCTCTTTCCATAAAAAAACAAAAGAAAACACATGAATCCACAGGAAATTGTTAGTGTTTACCTGAACAGTTTTGGTTGGATTTAATTCCATTGGCTTCAGCATAAAAGAGGAAAGAAAAACTGAATTTAGTGCTTATATTCTGGTCTGCTTTCTCAGAGTGTTTAGAAATGAGAGGCTGCAAGTTTAGGCTTTTGTTGCTTTTGTCTCTTAGCAATTTATCTCTTAGCAAATGCAAACAGAGATGGGGAGTGGGGGAAAGAAATAATACCTCACAATAAGATTCTATCAAACTAATAGAATTTAGATTTTGTACATGTGTGGCCTTCAGCTGTCAAAGGAGTGTAGGGTCTAAATGGTCTGTTTTAATCATGTCCCTCAAAATTCCACATAGTTTCTAAATGGAAACATGTGAGAGTAAGGGGAATATATTGCACTATTTGTGTTTTTAATTCTTCAAGGACTAAACCCCTCCTGAGGACAAGCTCTGTAATGCTGACTGGCTTCTTCTAAGAGCAGTGTAGTCCTAGGTCTGAACTGGGAGGATATTTTTGAGAAAGACAGAAGAACCCATTTGTGAGTTCTCTAGCTGGCAGCAAATTCTGAAAGTGGTACTATTTGGACTGTCTGTCCTTCATTTTTTAACCACAGCAGTCGGGTAATTTACTTCAACATCGTTTAAAGAAACAGAACAACCCAAGCAGCCCTCTGCCTTCTGCCCCAGCACATGTAAGCAGAGGCTTGCTCCACATTTACAACCACAGAGACTCAATGCAGTAGCAGCAGCAAACAGCAGGCATGCCTGAAATACACGTACAAGAAAAATGTGTAAAAACAAAGCTTCATGTGGAAATCACACTTGTGCTATTCAAAGCCAGTAAACTGTGCTTTTTAAAAAGATAAGCCAATGAGCAAAACAGATTTGATATTTCAAATTTGAATTTTTATAAATTGAGAAATATAACATTCTATGTTTTTAAACCGACATTTGAAGTGGTTAACCAGTTAATTTGGGCAGAAGTACACTTTTCTAGTTTTCCTTTTTCTTTTTGGCAATTATTTGTTTGTTTGTTTGTTTGGGTTTTTGTCGTTGTTTATTTTTTGTTTTGTTTTTACTGTTTGAGAATTGCGTACATGCATATAACATGTTTTGATCAACTCCACTGTTCTCTCCCCTGCAACCTCTCCCCCGCCTCCTTTCTCTCCAGATTCCACGTGCACTCTCCTGTCTCTCGACCCACGGAGCTCTTCCTGCTCCGATAGGAACTGGAGCACTAGTTCTCAACCTGTGGGCTGCTACCTCTTTAAGATCAAATGACCTTTCACACGGGTGGCCTAATACTATCCGAAAACACGGGCATCTACGTATGATTCATAACAGTAGTAAAACTGCATTTATGAAGTAGCAATGAAAATAATGCTGTGGCTGCGGGTCGGTGCAACATGAGGAACTACAAAGAGTTGCAGCATTAGAGCGGTGGAGGGACACTGGACTACAGCGTGACCGCCATCTCCCCAACTCATGGATCGTTACTCAAGAGAGGTTGGAAGGATTCTAACGACCAGAAGTAGTGGACCTTTGCAGGGAAACAATATTTTTTTTGAACATGAAAAGGACGATGTTTATGTGAATTCAGAGAGGCTGTGGCTGTATCTACAAGCCCTATGCAAGATCAAGCCAACCATGAGGAATGAGGAAGAATTGTAAAGTCCCAACTCTTGCTAACTCCTGTTCTCTTTTTGGTCGACATAACAAGATATAAAAGGGAAAAGCTCAGCAGTTGTTAACTTTTATTCTGGAGGGAGAATAGCCTCATATTAGTTTTATTATATTTCATATTTCAGCATTTCTGAATTAAAAAAAAACAGGACAAAGAAATGCTGCTTTTGATTAAAATCAGTAGTCATACACACAAAAAAACTTCCAGTTATAGCTTTCATCTATGGGTCAAATCTCTAAGCATAGGATAATCAGATGTGTAGCACTTAGATGAACTGTCAACGCAAAACCCTGGTTCTCCTATTCATCCACACACTACTATTCTATTTATCTGTTAACTCTCTCTTCTTTCCCCTTCCCAAGGAAATGTGTTCTGTATCACCACCATTCAGATCGCAGAGCAAAAGCACAGCCCTCGGACAAAGTCTGTTTCTTCCTACTTACTATAGACTTTGATTGTTTGTTTCGCAGGACAGAATTTCTCTGTGTAGTTTTGACTGTCCTAGACTTGTAGACCAGACGGGCCTTGAATTCACAGAGATCCACCTGCCTCTGACTCCCTGAGTACTGAAATTACAGGCGTGCGCCACTGTCCCAGCTCCCCTTACTAGTCTTAATTTGCATTAAAATTGCCAGTAAGCCATACATGTCTCCAAATTAGTGTACTGTAGATCTGAACCCAGTTATTGCAACTGACCACAATGAAGCACAAATTCTCACAACCAGATGCTGTGAGAGCAATGGTGGATCAAGTGCACAGTTAATGAGACTTAGGCTATAAAAACCTTTACCAATAAAGAACCTTCTAAGAGTATATTTGCATAGACTAGAATCAAAAGTGATTTTTATGAAAACCAGGAAAAGCACTGTCTCTTTCCACATTGACTTTTTTCATGGCATCTCTTTCTGACAGTGGATACAAAAGACCTATTTAGAGATTTGGTTGCCTGTTGTGGCAACACATGCCTTTAATCCAAGCTCTCCGGAGGCAGGCAGATCTTCATAAGTTCAAGGCCAGGCTGTTCTACAAAGAAAGTCAAGAACAGCCAGGGCTATTAAACTAAGAAACCATGTCTCACAAAAGAGGGAGAAAGAGAGATTTGGTTAAAGAAAAACAGAATTAGAGAGAAGTTTTATTTAAGTTCAATGAGACTTGATTTTGTTGTTTGCAGCAAGGCTGGGTATAACTCATTATTGTTATACATTTAGGTATAGGAACGGCTTAAAGAGTACTCCTACAGCTTACTATGCCCATCCATGTGCTGGGAGGACATTAAAACCCATGCCAGAGATGGTGGCACATCATATGAATATGTCCTCTGGACTCTGACTCCAGGAGGATTAGGTGCTATAATGACAACACAGTTTGAAATGTACAGAGTAAAACAGGTGTTTGAGGAAAATTCTTCTGTATCTTACATCTTATGTGTATTCAGTAAACTAGATAGGCTTCTCAAATTTGACAATAATCTCCAGTCCTATACAACCCTGTTAGCATTAGCTGTAAAGCTAGAAGAAATTGTTCTAATTCATCAATTATAATGTAACAACAATAACAACAACAACAATTTTGGTCAATACAATAGAGGAAAGTGAGAGTTAATTTTCATATTTTTCTACAGGAAATGATATAATGAATTTATGTTACATGAATATACAATAAAAGAATATTCAGCCATAGGAAAATAGCACACAGATGAGCTAGGTGGTAAAATGACTTTTAGGCCCTGATTTTGTACATGGTATTTGTCCATTTTTAAGCTCGTTAATTTGTTGTGATTATTTCATTTTAAGTAACTACTCATGTTAGAACTTTGTGTTATTTTCTTAAAGAGGCCTGCCCAGATTGCATAAACTTCAGAAACCATAAGACCTGGGTCAGCCTAGAATAAGATCTTTCAGATATTTATAAGTAGGAGAAAGCTATTCCTATGCGTTAGGGATTCTTTATGAATGACATAGTAGGAGGACAGATAGTTGTAGGACAGGATTACAGATGTGACCTCGACAATGCTAGCTCTGGAGTGTCAGAAGAGCAAGAAGAAAGAGCACAGACCCATCACCAATCACGCAGCAGGGAGAAGCCCTGGGGAAAATCTGGCACCTACTCTAAGTTTCTGTTCCAGAAAAGAGATCTTCCACCAAGGTCTACTGAAATGACCTGCTGAAGCTTTTATCCAGTGTAATGGAGGAAGGGCATTGAGGCTTTTGGTTTCAATTCACCCAGATTTAGGTAAAAGCTAAGGAAGAATTAGAAGTACAGTGGTGTGTAAATGCAGATACCCCAATGAAACTCTTTACTTTGCATTCTGACTTAAAAATTATGAACACAATTCAACCTAAAATAAAAAATAAAGATGAAAATGTTTAGAGAAAGTCAACAGAGCGGGACTGTCCCTCCTTCCGTGGCTGAGGATTGGACTAACCGCTGACTTTATAGGAAGATCATGTGGTCAGTTTAGCCAGTAGTCCCTGACACAACACCGTAATGCAACACCCACCGAGACTGAAGACATCACACCAGACCCTATAGACCACCCAAGGACCTATCTCTCTACTTCTTGGAACTGTCACCTCAGTTTAATTGAAGATAACTTTCCTGGTTTTTCTGGCAAGTTATGCCCAGAGAAAATGAGCCACGGCCACAGAATGACATCTGGCATTTTCATCCTTATTACCTGCCTCACAAGAGCATATGTGATCATGCCCAGGAATCATCAAACATAAGTAAGTTGTAGTACAACCCCACCTTTGCCTAATGAGAAACCTTTTTGTGTAATTAGCACTGCTTAATTCACTTGTTAGGGATCCTGTTCTGTGTACCCTCATTAAAAATTTAATATTTGCTTAATTTACTGCTTTTTAACTTCTTTAGTTCTTTATATATTCTGGATATCAGCACTCTGTCAAATATAGGGTTGGTGAAGATCCTTTCCCAGTCTGAAGGCTGTTGTTTTGTTCTGACATCAGTGTCTTTTGCTTTACAGAAGCTTTTCAGTTTCATGAGGTCCCACTTATTGTTTCCCTTAGAGCCTGTGCTGTTGGTGTTCTGTTCAGGAAGTTGTCTCCTGTGCCAATGAGTTCTAGGCTCTTCCCCACTTTTCCTTCTAACCGATTTAGAGTATCTGGTTTTATGTTGTTGTCTTTGATCCACTTAAGACTTTAGTTTTGTGCAGGGTGATAAATAGGGATCTATTTTCATTTTTCTGCATGTAGACATCCAGTTGGACCAGCACCATTTGTTGAAGATGCTGTCTTTTTTTTCCATTGAATGGTTCTGGCTTCTTTGTCAAAAATCAAGTACTTAGAGGTATGTGGGTTTATTTCTGGGTCTTTTATTTGGTTCCATTGATTCTCCTTTCTGTTTCTATGCCAATACCATGCAGTTTTTATTACTATTGCTCTGTAGTAGAGCTTGAGGTCAGGGATGGAAATACCTCTAGAAAAAAAAATGGGGTATGGAGCTGAACAGAGAGTTCTCTGTAGAGAAATATAGAAAGGCAGAGAAACACTTAAGGAGATGCTCAACATCCTTAGCCATCAGAGAGATGCAAATCAAAACAACCCGGAGATTTCACCTTACACCCATCAAAATGGCTAAGATCAAAAACTCAAGTGACAACATGTGGAGAGGTTGTGGAGAAAGGGGAACCCTCCTCCATTGCTGGTGGGAATGTAAACTGGTACAACCACTTCGGAAATCAATCTGGCACTTTCTCAGACAACTAGGAGTAGCACTTCCTCAAGACCCAGCTATACCACTCCTAGGGATATATCCAAAAGTTGCTCAAGTACACAAGGACATTTGCTCAACCATGTTTTTATTTTTAGCAGCTTTATTTGTAATAGCCAGAACCTGGAAACAACCCAGATGCCCATCAACTGAGAAATGGATACAGAAATTGTGGTATTTTTACACAATGGAATACTACTCAGCAGTTAAAAGTGAGGAAATCATGAAATTTGCAGGCAAATGGTGGGATCTAGAAAATATCATTCTGAGTGAGGTATCCCAGAAAGAGAATGACACACATGGTACATACTCACTTATTTAGACCTATAAGATATGATAAACATACTGAAATCTATACACCTAAAGAAGATAAATAAAAAAGAGGACCTGGGGTAAGATGATCAATCCTCACTTAGAAAGACAAATGGGATGTAGGAGAAAACAAGTAACAGGGCAGGGTCCTACCAGAGAGGGCCTCTGAAAGACTCTACCTAGCAGTGTGTCAAAGCAGAAACTGAGACTCATAACCAAACCTTCGGCAGAGGGCAGGGAATCATATGAAAGAAGAGGGAGTTAATATGATCTGGAAAGGATAGGAGCTCCACAAGGACCAAATATATCTGGGCGCAAGGGTCTTATATGAGACTGTTTCTCCAACCAAGGACCATGTATGGATATAACCTAGAAACCCTGCTCGGATGTAGCCCATAGTAGTTCAGTATCCAAATGGGTACTCTAGTAAGGGGAATAGGGACTATTTCTGACATGAACTCAATGGCAGGCTCTTTGACCTCCCCACCCTGCAAGGGGGGAGCAGCCCTCCTAGACCACAGAGGAGGACTTTGCAGCCACTCCTGAAGACACCTGATAAACCAGGGTCAGATGAAAGGGGAGGAGGTCCTCCCCTATCAGTGGACTTGGAAAGGGGCAGGGAGTAGACAATGGAGGGAGGGTGGGATTGGGAGGGAATGAGGGAATGGGATTCACCTAGATACAGTTAATAAAATGTAACTAATAATAAAAATTAAAAAAATAAATGATAAATACTAAAATTAAAAAATAAATAAAATTTAATATTTGTTACTTTCTATACAAAATAATGCAAAGTAAAAGTACAATAATTGTATTTCACCATCAGGCCACAGTTTGATTCTAATATCAATAACAAGAAATGGCCAGAATACTTCTAGCTGCTGCATAACCATGCCCATAGCAAGACATTGCAGTCTGCAAAAAGGGAAAAACAAAACAAATCAAAAACCTCTGCCTTCTCTGGGCTCTCAGTTCTGAGAGCCGGGAATTTAGCATGGGTCACATTATTAAAGACACCAGTTTGCTAGAGTCTGGGTGGTTCATGCACACAGGATGTTACTTTGCATTGTATGCAATGAGAAATAGGAGGTGTGTGGAAGCCTTCAAATAGTCTCTGTGCTTTCTCATTGTGACCACAGAACCAGAGAAGTACACCATCCTGGTTCCAGCAGTCCTGAAAGCAGTGTGCTTCTTTCAGTTATCAAGTAATTCTTTTGGCTGTTTTCTGGGGACTTGGAAGTGGGATTAAGTGATAAACTCTGAAACCCAAGATGATAATGTATTGCACAGGAGAAAACGACAGTGAGAATTGCCTCGAGACAGCAGTACAATGGCAGGCTTGGTCCTGGCTTGCTTAAACAAAGACATTGTCCAAAGGCTAAAAACTATCTTGAGTACTTTGAATTCTGTGAGTTTTTTCTTTCTTTCTTTCTTTCTTTCTTTCTTTCTTTCTTTCTTTCTGGGTAGAAGGAACTTGAAGAATGACACAATGCAATACAGAGATGTATGCACACAGACAGGCAGAGGTGGCCGAGAAAGCAGAGTTCATTCTCCATGCTGCTTTAAGGCTGTCTTTTAGTGTGCTTTTGGGCAGAGAAGGACATTCCAGAGGAAGAGGAGGAGTCTAACTCCTGTTGCACTCCCAAATCATCACACAATAATACAAAGGAAGAAAGGCCACAGTTGTGACTTGGCAGTGCCTTCTATTACAATGGAGATCTGAAGTATATCTTCTGGGAGAAATTTCTGCCTTAGCTCTCTGGCCCTGGGCACTCTCACACTAACTTTGCCGAACCCAGAGCTCATTTCTCTAATAAACCTTCCTTGTTTTACAGCATCACGGGCATTTTATGATTTCTCTCTAATAATGTGAAACCTAGCAGTTCTTTATGCTCGGTCAATACAAATCCCCACCAGAGCTGGTAGTCTGGGAGAGTGACCAGATGGTTGTTGGACCTCTCACTTTAGTAAGACCTGGTATATAGTCGGGGCTAACAATGCCCAGGACCTCCATGTTCATCTCTCCTTACCGTTTTCCATGTCGGTCTTGATCTGCTCCTCAAGGTCCTCTGGTGACACATAGAAGTCCTCTTCTGGTGTGGATGATTTGGGCCGACAATGTCCACAACAACAGTTGCAGCAGCAGCAAAGGCAGCAACAAAAATAGCAGCCGGTCAAGAGGCCAATGATGATAAAGAGAGTCTAGGTAGGGTAAAGAGAGACCAAGTGAAGTCTGAGTCAGCGCCATGGAGCAGACGACGACCCCAGAAACAAAGTTTGGAATTATGTATCTCAGAGGCTTAAAGATATCCCAGTATACCCTGCATGCCACACACTCATCCTTACCAACCCCCTCCCCCTGTAAACCATCTTTTAAGTTCCTTTGAAATGCTGTTTTTTTCTCACAAACATTTGTACAAATAAGACCTAGAGGAAATTACTTTCAGTCAGAGTAATAAATTCTGGAACTTTCTTCTTTTTTTTTTTTTTTAAGGTATTGTGAATACTAAGAGCAAGTGAGGCAAAACAGAGACCAGACCAGCACTACACGGAGTGCTCACTGGTCAAGTGAGCTCCTGAGGCTCAAGTGTTCAACAACAGTGAACTGTCACCACACAGAAAGGCACGGCCTTCCCTGCCACATGCCTGCGCCTGTTGGTAACGCGATCGTGCCCAATGTCTCTAAAAGATCCCTTCCTCAATCCCCCTCTTCTCTACTTGGCTCGAAGGGCTTTGCAGACGCTGCTCATGCCTGGTGTGGACATTCGGTAGTCTCCTATGGACCGCTCTGCCTCCACTCTTGCTTCCTTCGAGGCCAGGGGAGGAAACGCTCTGACATCCTTGTTCCGGAAGAAGCAGAGCATCTCCTGCCCACTCTCCCCGCACTAGCACAGTGCTGTTCCTGCCATACAACGCTCCATGTGGCTTTGCTCATCTAGACATCCCTGCCCATTCTTCAGTTTATACCCACCTGTTGTCTAAGATCACCCCCAAAACCACCATTATGGTGCCTTTCCCAACCCCGCTCCTATCCTTTGTATCCCAACTATATGCCATATCAGCTCAGATCTTGAATTCATTCTTGCTGGCAGTTTAGAACACAGACTGGCTGATGGGACTGTCTTACAGGCTACAATCATTAGTCATCCTTCAGCTCCATGTGCCACGTGAGTTAGGACCTGACATGTTGCAGACACCTAGTCCCTACTGAATTAATGAGTATACAAAATAACAGGCAAACAAATGATTTGTTTCTTCCAGGGAACACGCGTTGAACAGAAAACACTTTCTGACTTCCCCAATCTGAAATTCCAAGAAACTGATTTATTTTTTAGCAACTGAGCAAAGTCAAATTTATTATCATACATGACAAAGTTTGTACACTTTAAATTTTAATGCAAGTTCTATATAGTCAATGAGTGGGAGTGTAGCAAAATCACATCTGTCCATACACACTTCTCCAGTGACCTAGAAGAACTTGGTGCAGACATCTCTCCCTTCCTTTCCCTCCTTCCTCAGGGTATCATCTACTTATTCTGGCTCCAAGAACAGGATGGAGCTTTAGGATGGCTTGCAGCAGGGGACCTTCGGTTACACACATTTATGATTTCTTTGCCATGTATGTTGTATGATTTCATCATTTCAGGGAAATTTAAAAACCCCCACTTACTTCCAAGACTCCCCTGGGACCATTCCCCAGCCACAGCCCTCAAGGACCTCTGATCTTCACTTACACTTGTCCAATTTCTTTGTACTGTGCAACTTCCATATTGTTGTCTGAAAATCTTTTCATCCCCATTCTGTTTCTTTCTTCAGGGAAATTACCTTTTGTAGTAAACAGCCTTACTTCATCCTTTACCATGTTTGCACTCTTAGTTACAATCAGGTATCTGGTATTTTCTTTATGTACATTTTGATGGGACGTTGATTCATTTATATGGAACATATTTAATGCCATTCTGATGAGCACCATGCAATTGAGCTTTGAGACAGCAGAAAGGGAAAGTATACTTCTTTTTAAAGAGCTTTTTAAAGAGCCTAATAATTTCTCTGTGTCATATCTCTTTGCTACTGCATGAATGAGGCTTGTCTATAGAAATTTTGGTCAGTTTCTTCAGCTTCCTGAACAAGACAATTTATTCTCATCTTTAATAAGACAAAGTACAATTTCAGGTAAATGTGAGTGATTAGCTGGACTGTAGATAGTTCCTTCCATGGTTAGTGTCATATCTGGATGTAAGGTTCCTATGCAACTCCACAATAGCCCAAATTGTTATATAAATGCTAGTCTTCTCTCATCAATGACACTGTCAGAATGTACCTTTTCTCACTCCATGCTCAAATTCACTGAACATCATCTCTTTCTCCAGAGTTCCCCACAGAGAAAGGTCAGTGGGGATTTCGGATAGTTAGCAGAATGCAAATGGGTTTTTGGGTACAGACTGTCTCTCCATGCTTACCTATATTTTCTTGCCTATCAAATTCTTTTTCTTTCTTTCTTTCTTTTTTTTAAGACAGGGTTTCTCTTTGTAGTCTTAGCTGTTCTAGACTTGCTTTGTAGACCAGGCTGGCCTTGCACTCACAGATTTCTGTCTGTCTCTGTCTCCCTGAATGCTGGGATTACAGGTGTGCACCACCACACCTGGCTGCCTATTAAATTCTTTTTTTTTTCTGTGAATTTGATGATTTTATTTTTTGTATGTTGAAGAGAATTAAGAAGAAGGACATTAATGGGAAATTAGGTTAGAAATTTAAAATATTTGTATTCAGGATTCTAAACATTGGCAGGTTTATAAGAGCAAATAAAGCTGGGTCTTTCAATGGACCTGCTAGTCTTTTTTAAAATTTTTAATTAATTAATGCCTATCAAATTATTAAGTGGCCTATCAAATTATCAAATTATTAACGACAAAATTCTACTCAACTTGAATCCTGCCTTTTCTTAAGGGTAGGGTTTTTTAAATTAATATTTACCACAACTTATACAATTGTCAACTGCCCACAACATACATTAATGGAACATATGTGTGTTCTACATGTAAAACTGTTACTTTTATCAGAAAGAATATTAAAATTGAGAAAAATCTAAAACCACCACCAAATGTACGTATATTAGGGATTCCTGGGAAAAGAAAAAAATACTACTAAAATTCTGATTGTACTGAGTCATTAAACATAGTATCTTTTTCTTAGCTAGGTATCTATCAGCCTCTCGTCCTCTACTACTTAGTTCTTACGTTTCCCCTCATTTCCCTCTCTTCTCCTACCACAAGGCAGGCTCCAGCTGAGTCTGTGACATTCTCCTAGGTATTGTCTTTGCTGACGTAGCCTATGCTATAGATAGTAAAGTACATGGCTAAATTTGTCTTATAATAATTTATTAAATAGTTGTCATACTAATAAATTATTTTTGGTTTTGAGCAATGAGTCAGTTCTTAATTAGTCATCACAGGGGGAAGAGGGGAGCAGTCAGGATTAACCTGAAGCTCCAAACTCAAATATAATTAATGTCTAGAAGTCTGTTAAGTCATGTTGAATTTCATAATTAATTGATGAACTGAAGAAAAATGGTCTCCAAATAACAGCTTTCAGTGGCAGTGATGTCTCATTTTATTTACAAGAGTTTAATAGAAGGGAGGTTGGTCTTTCTGTAACTTAGGGTTTAAAAGGATGAATAATACTGTGATCTTCTAGGAAATTGTTTTGAAGGAAAAAAAGTGATTTACCTTTGCCCACCAGCTTGACAGCATGAAGTATGTGTTAACGTTTTCATCTCCAAATTGCTCAGCCACGTAGAGTCCCAGTGATCCATACTTGTCATATATATTTCTCTTTGATGTGTCTGTAAGGATTGTGTGGGCGTTGTTTATTTCTTTAAACTTCTCAGCAGCAGATGGGTCATCTGGATTCTTGTCTGGATGATGTTTTAGGGCTAATTTTCTTTTAAAATTAAAAGCAAGGAGAAAAAGCATTAACTCTATCAAAAATTACAACAGCATTTTATAAAGGTAGTATTCATTTGTACATTCTTTATTTGTACACATACCAGGGTATGCTAAGTTTCCTAAAAAAAAAAAAAAAATCAGTTCTGATTAAATGATGCAGTTTGGTCCCAGTGTGCTGAAACAACCACATTGTTTCTCCCTTCTCATCCTCATAGGAATTCTCACTAGGGGATAAAGGTGGTAGCTGAGACACCTTATTGATTGGTACATGAAGGACTGTAGCCCATGCCAACACATGGGGGGGCTTTATGAATTTTGGTTTACACTAAAATTTCACTTAGAATCTGTAAAGCTACCTAGAATGGATGGCAGAACTTCATGTTACATTTCTCAACATTAAAATATAAGACAAAACTCTTAAATTTATATTACTATGAACAAATATTAGGGTTCCTTCATAAATCGTCTATATGTCTTTATTACATTTTATGTTCCTAAACAAACTCATGATTTCTCCTTTCTGTGCACACACTTGACTTCTTTCCACAGATTTTTCCACTTCTAAAAGTCTGGGCATATATAATTGTGGGTATAAAGCTTTTCCTCCTCCCCATGGGGACTTAACGGAGGGCCTGTGGGCACCTGTGAGCACCATCTGTGTTCTGGGTTGGTTGGATTGCTCTAAAGTACACTCAGCAACCTATATAATGCATTAGCAAGTCAGCCATGCAGCCCCTTAGCCCATAGCCATTTCTCTCACTTCCCTCAAGAAACAATTCAAATGATTAAAGCCATAAGCAAAATTGAGCCTTCACTTTCTCTCTCCACTAAAATATCAATTGTATGCCTAGCACTGAGAATCCCACATGACTGCTTTCCCTCCTGTGTCCATACGGGTGCACAGGTGTCAAACACTGCTGTTCACTGTGATGATTCAGACAAAATGTTTCATTTTAGTGCTGTAATAAAATCTCATATGCAGAACAGAAGAGCATCATATATCATAAAAACCAACCTGTATAGTAAACTGAAAAATCATACCTATTAAAATACTCAATAAAATACTCAAAAACTGAATGACGAAGAGCACTCCAAAAAGATCATCTACCATGATCAAAGGGGCTTCACCCCAAAGATACAGAAATAGTTCAACATATTAAAGTATTGGTGTAATCCACCATATAAAAAAAAAACTGAAAGAAAAACATCACACAATCTAATACTCATTAGATACAGAAAAAGCTTTGACAAAATCCAATGCCCCATATAATAAAAGGCATAGAGAGATCAAAGATACAAAAGACATACCTAAAAATAATAAAGACAATATACAACAAGCCAACAGCTAAATGAAAAACAATTAAATGAAGAAAAACTTAAAGCAATTTCACTAAAATGAGGGACAAGACAAGGCTGTCCACTCTCTCCATATCTATTCAACATAGTGCTTGAAGTTCTAGATAGAGCAATAAGATAACTAAAGGAGATCAAGCAAATACAAATTGGAAAGGAAGAAGTGAAAGTATCACTATATGATTATGATGTGATAGTATACATAAGGGAAGCCTAAAAATCTACCAGGGAATTCCTACAGCTAAAAACACCTTCAGTGAAGTGGCTGGGTAAAATAATTAACTCAAAAGAAAAAAAAATCAGTAGCCCTCCTGTATACAAATGATAAACAGGCTGAGAAAGAAATCAAGGAAACAACACCCTTCACAATAGCCACAAATAATATAAAATATCTTGGTGTAACTCTAATCAAACAAGTGAAAAACATGTATACAAAAACTTCAAGTCTTTGAAAAAAGAAATTAGAGAAGATATCAGAAGATGGAAAGATTTCCCATGCTCATGGATTGGTAGGATTAACAGTGAAAATGGCTATCCTACCAAAAAGCAATCTACAAATTCAATGCAATTCCCATCAAAATACCAACATAATTCTCTACAGACCTTGAAAGAACAATACTCAACATCATGTGGAAAAACAAAAAACTCAGGATAGCTAAAATAATCCTGATACTTCTGGAGGTATCACTATCCCTAATTTCAAGCCATTCTAGAGAGCTATAATAATAAAAACTGCATGGCATTGGTATAAAAACAGTCATGCTGACCAATGAAATCAAATCAAGGACCAGAAATAAATTCACACTTATGGACATTTGATTTTTGACAAAGAAACCAAAGTATACAGTGGAGGAAAAAAAAGAAAGCATCTTCAACAAATGGTGCTTGTCTAACTGGATGTTGGCATGTAGAAAATTACAAACAGATCCATATCTATCACCCTGCACAAAACTATAGTCCAAATGGATCAAAAACCCCAACATAAAACCAGATACATTAAACCTGATAGAAGATAAAATAGGTAAGAACCTTGAATATACTGACACAGTTGACAACTTCCTGAACAGAACACCAAACATGCAGGCACTGAGATCAACAATTAATAAATGGTACCTCATGTAACTGAAAGCTTCTATAAGGCAAAGAACACCTTCAAAAGGACAAACCAGCAGCCTATAGAAAAGAAAAAGATCTCCAACAACCCTGCATCCAACAGAAGGCTAATATCCAAAATATATAAAGAACTCAAGAAATTAAACACCAACCAATCAAACAACCCAATTTTAAAAAATGGGGTACAGAGCTAAACAGAGAACTCTCAACAGAGGAATCTTTCAAATGGCTGAGAGGCATTTAAAGAAATACTCAAATACTCAATGTCCTTAGCTGGTGAAGAAATGCAACTCAAAAGGACTCTGATATTCCATCTTACAATAGTCAGAATGACTAAGATCAAAAACTCAAGTGACAGTTCATGCTGACGAGGATGTGAAGCAAGGAAAACACTCCTCCATTGCTGGTGGGAGTGCAAGCTTGTACAATCACTTTGGAAATCAAAGTAGTGGTTTCTCAGAAAATGGGAATTGATCTACATCAAGATCCAGCTATCCTACTCTTGCGCATATACCCAAAGGATTCTTACTCAATTATGTTCATAGTAGCTTTATTCATAAAGCCAGAAACTGGAAACTACCCAGATGTCCCTCAACTGGAGAATGGACAAAGAAACTGTGGTACATTTACACAGTGTACCAACTATTAAAAAACTACTCCACTATTAAAAACAAGGAAATCATCAAATTTGCAGAAAAAAAATGGACCTAGAAAAGATCATCCTGGGTGAAGTAATCCAGACCTGGAAAGACAAACAGGGTATATATTCACTTAGAAGTGGATATTAGCTGTAAAGGAAACAATAATGTTACAATCCACAGACCCAGAGAAGCTAAGTAAAAAGGAAGTCTCAAAAGGGGACACATGAATCTCTTTGTGAAGCAGAAATAGAATAGACATCTCAGATGGATTGGGAAGAGGTCTGGATAGGGTGGGGAGGGGAGGGGAACAGGAAGGATCAGGTAGAGGGAAGATGGAGGAGGAAGAGAATGGAATAGATAAATGGATTGGAGAAAATATCTGTGACAAGCTAGAAACCTAGGGCAATTTATGAGGGTGAGACTCCTAGGCAAAGGGTGTCACAGAGCCTGAGCTGGCCCTCTCATGTAATCAGGCAAGAATTCCAGTAGAAGGATTGGGTCACCAACCCAGCCACAGAATCTTGGATCTACAATTTCTTCTGCCTGTGAGACATTCTCAGGTAAAGTAGCACAGAAATTGTGGGAGTGGCCAACCAGTGGCAGTAAATGTATCTTTTGTTTGCCGGATGTAGTTGTTGTCTTTGAGGCTTATTGCCTCTGTACAATCTTATCTAGGCCTAGAATGATTTCAGCCTCTGAGACGTACTGTTGAATAAACATAATCTTTCCTGTTCTTTCTAGCTGGCTGGTTCAACTCAGCTGTTCTGGCTCCAAGCTATCTGATTCAAACTGGCTTCTTTCAGCTTTTGACTCATTTGCTCTGCTTGGCCTCACACTAACTTTGGCAATATGTTTTAATCTTCTGGCTCCTTCTCATTCTCTGGCTCATTCTCTCTTCACCTGTATCTATCTTGTTCTTTCTCTGCAACCTGTCTCTGTACCATTCTCCAGGGAAAACTACTCCTCCCCCCCTTCCTCGGTTTTCTCTTAAGTTGTCTCTCTTTATTCTCTCTTCTTTTGAGATTTGGGCATCTCCTATTTTTTTCAAATCTTTCTCTGATTCATTAGTCTACTGCTAAATTAGACATTACTTTCAAATATGGGTGCTTCCTTCTATAAACTAACTTTACTTTCATTGTTTTAGGATTAAAGGCATGTGCTAAGGACATGTCTGCACTCCAATCGATCATACAGACCTAGAAGGTCTTTGGATGTGATCAGAGTAGCTGTGTTGCTGGATTAATATTCCTCTACAAATGTCTGGTCCAGTTTGAGACCCATGTCATGAGTGGGAGCCCACCCCTGATACTGCTGAAAGTGTAGGACCCAGAGGCTGGATAGCCCAGAGACCTAGGATAGAACCAAACCTGACAGGAAAAAAGTCAATGAAATGATGCCTAATGATATTCTGCTATACTCATAGACTGGTGCCTAGCCCAATTGTTATCAGAGAAGATTCACCCAGAAACTTGACAGAAACAGATGCAGAGAACCACAGCCAAACATTAGGTAGAGCTTGGGGAATTCTGAGAAAGATGGGGAGGAAAGATTGTAGGATCCAGAGGGGCCAAGGACACCACAAGAAAACTCACAGAATCAACTATTGTGGGCTCATAGTGGCTCACAGAGACTCAACCACCAACCAGGGAGCCTACATATGACAGATCTAGGCCCTTTGAATATTTGTTACAGTTTGGTAGCTTGGAATGTTATGGGACTCCTAACAGTGGGAGCAGGGCCTGTCTTTGGATTTGTTGCCGTTTGAGGGACCCTTGTCCAGCCTTGATGGGAGAGGGAGTGGTTAGTACTCCTACAACTAGGTATGCCATGACTGGTTGATATCCATGGGATGCCTGTGTTTTTCTGAAGAGAAAATGATTAGGAGTGAATGGGACTGGGGAAGAATAGAGAGGACAGGAGGGACTGGGAGGAGAGAAATACTACCCTTAGCACTAAGGAACATGTCCTTTGCTTTTAGCCCTATAAAACCTATTTCAATCTTCTGACCTCCAAAACTGAGGATTGAGCTCAGGGCCCAGCGCATGCTGATTTTTCACACTGATTTATTTAGTGTGTGGACACATGAAGGTCAGAGGACAACTTGTGGGAGTGAGTTCTCTTCTTCCATTATGTGGATCCCAAGAATTGAACTTAGATTGTTAGGTTTGATGGCAAAGGTTTCTTTTTTTGTTTTAATGTGGGTTTCCTAGTAAGGGGAGCAAGAACTGTCTCTGACATGGACTCTGTTGCCCAGTCTTTGATCACTTCCCCCTCATTGGAAGAGGGAGGGTGGTCCTTGCCAGGCCTCAGAGGAAGAGGATATAGGCAGTCCTGATGAGACCTGATAGGCTGAGATCAATTGGTAGAGGAAGAGGGCTCTCCCTTTCTGAGGACTAGGGGAGAGGGATAGGGAGAAAGAGTGAGAGAGGGAGCTACAATCAGGATGTAAAGTGAATAAATTAAAAAAATAATAAATTTAAATTAAAAAAAAAAGGAAAAACCAGCCATGCAGGGTGGGGACACCTACAATCCCCGTATACTAGGGGCCAAGGCAGGAGGGTCTTGAGTTCAAAGCCAATCTGTCTCAACAATTTTAAAAATGTTTTAAAACAAATAATAAAAAGCAAAGATCAATGAAACTGAAGGAAAAAAATCTGGAAAATGCACAGTCTTAATATCCAAGTTAAAGTGGTATTTCAAAAAGGAAACAATTCCTGAGGTGGCTGATACAGGGAGATTGTGAAAGTGATGGACTCAGAAATGACTACAGGATTTAATGCCCTAGATAGCCTTGACGACCTTCACAGACGCACACAGACTCAGCCACAGGCACACACACATTCTAAAGGGGGGAAAGTAAACATAAAAAAAATAGTAGAAAAGAAATAAGGAAATAGAAAAATTAACGGTAATAACCAAATTTAACAGTGTGCATCAAAAGTATAGGTAATTCTTTGCCTTATCTTTACTTATTATAAACATACATATATATTTTTCATATGTTTCGGTCGAAGCATCTTTGAAGCTCCATTGACAAAATTTGCTCTTTTGGATCATCTGAAAATTCAGATTTTGGGGAGGGATCCAAGATGGCTGCCACTAGAGGACACTGTGTCTGAGGAGTAGGACAGCAGAAACAACGCAGCGACCAGGAGACTGAACTCTGGGACCTAAAACGCCAGCATCCATGATTGCCAGGTGAGCAGAACTCCCATGGTGAGAAAATCAAGTGGGAAAACCCTAGGGACACCCAGTTATTCCCCGGAAAAACCTCCTGGTGACCAGCGGCGCACAGCTCTGATCGGAACGAGCAGCCGCTACTCTGGGCACCCGCAGCCGCCATTATAGACTGGATCACACAGTCTCGCGGGCAGTCTCAGGAGGAACCGGGTACCGTTTTCACCGAACTGCACCCTACGAGCGCACACTGCACCCGGGTTCTGCTTCAACCCACGGGTGTGCGGCAGGCACGAACCAATCGCCGGAACCACGCCAG
>CM053750.1:26000297-26069568 GCA_028658305.1 Pachyuromys duprasi | reverse complement strand
GAGGGGGCGGGGAGGAGGGAGATGAGGGAGGGAGTGGGAGGGTGGGAGGGTATGAGGGAGGAAGCTATGCCTGGGATGCAAAATACCTAACCTGTGATTGATATAAAAATAAATTAATTAATTAAAAAATGCAACAAAAAAAAGTCAAAAAAAATTCAGATTTTGTTACCTTACAGGACATATCCCTGAGTCAGATGGGGTTTGGAGAAGACAAAAGGAACATCCACAGAATATGTACAGCACTCATGATCTTGGGCCCTGAAGTGGATTCTTAAAGCACATGTCTCTTTATGGTGGGATTGTCCTGGAATTCTCACTGTGTGCTCAAGATACTGTGTTATCCATCCAAATGGAAGGGCTACGACCTCTGCCCAGAAAAGGAAAATTCCCTGGAAAAAGGGTTTTATGTTCCCTGCCTTGCTTCCAGGCTTCAGTGATACACCCTACCTGGTTTGCCTGAAGCCTGGCTTCCTGTCAGTTTCCACCCTGTTGGCTCTTTGTCAGCGCACAAGGGCAGATGCACTCAAACCTTATCACACTCCTCTAACAATGGTGTTGGCTGATTTGGAGGGTTGGAAAGCCTCCATTTGTAGCAAATCCAAGTCCCAGTTGTCAGCAGTGTTTTGACTTCTCTTGGCAGACACTCTTGGCTCTGAGTTTCCTTGGCACAGATGGCAAAGGAGGGACAGCTGCCAAAATTACACAAGTGCTCAAGCGGGTGAGCTCACTGAGCGTTACCCCTTCTTGGGGGTTATCTACAGAGCAAGCAAACATGTAGGGGACTGTGAAAGCAAAGGCTGAGGAAGTGCTAGGACTACATTTAAATGAAACAATTACCTGTTGGTGTTAAAGGTATTTCTTACCACTTCTAATTTTAAATGTACAAGTGACATGGTATTCAAATAGAATGTGAGCCTTCAACTCTAAACCTCTGTGTACTTTCCGAAACTGTCCCATAGGAGACACAAACAGGAGGCCATAGCTAACCCTCTGAGAACACCTACCTCCTGTCCTCCTCCAGCCTCTGAGCCACCTAGGGCAGATTCTGACTCACCCTCCCCAGGTTGGGATGTCAAGAGAATGGGATGTCAAGAGAACTTTCACAGTGTGCTCAGCCTCATTCCACTGTTGCATGCCTCTCCAGCTGCCTTCTTCCTGCTCAATACATTTCTGCATCTTAACTCGGTTTCTTTCTGTTTCTTTCTGTTGCTTATTATTCCGAAGATATCTCTATTTCTTTCTGACTACCTTATTCAGCCATGAAACTTATGGCCTCTCCAACCTTTCAGAAGAAATCTGTCTGCAACTGCTGAAAAGAAGCTAGAGTAGCCACAGATTTCTTCCTGTGCTCTAGAATCCAGTGGCAAAGCCAGCACCAGCTGGGCTTCTTGCTTTGTTTTGACATTTTTTATCTTAGTGGATTTTTGTTTGATTTAATTATTTTTGTGTTTGAAGGTTTTGTTGTTTGTTTTTTGAAAGAGAGAAAGTGTTGCATGGTATAGGGGTAGAACATGAACATGAAATTAGGTGGGAAAGAAGGAGGGGAGGATTGGAAAAGAAAACTGGGAGAAAAACTGACCAAACCGAGATCATGTTAGAAATAGACCTTTTTCTAGCAAAGATTGCCTATGGTGAGAATGAGACCAATGGCAGACACGAAGATGAGCTGTCATAAGCACAGTCTGCAGAACTAGAAACCGACTAACAAGCATGACATGTGTGATGGTGGAGAAGCAAGACCCCTGTGCCCTTGTGGACTCGGATGAGGCCCAAGTGAAGATACAGGAAATCAACGCCATTCATCCCGAATGTGAGCATTTTAATGTTTGTCAGTCTGAGTCTGTATATGCCTATATAAACTAATCTCTATCTCTATATACATATATTTCATATGTATACACATATGTTATTGCTTTGTAATAAAACTGATCATATATTATCTATAATTACATATACAAAGAAACTTGGAAATAGCATATTTCTGGTTTTTTTTTACAACTTGTAGTTTGGCTTTTTAAATTAATTTGTAGGTTCTAAGAAAATATTCTGTATGTGCTGCATATGAATCGTTTGTCGGTCATTTATACTAAATAAATATCATCTCAAGTAAGTACCATCTCAAGTTCCCTCTGTTGGGTTGTTGCTTGTTGTTATCTTTTGGGGGACACTATTGTTTATTTTAAAGATCTTTCCTCTGGACTTCTAGAATCCATTATATCTAGAACCCATTATATATATATATATATATATATATATATATATATATATATATATATATATATATATATATATTGGCCAATTCAGTCATCTCTTTGCACCTTACAGCATAAGTTCTTTCTCATAGTTCTTTAAAAGTTCTAATTTGGGTGGAGTGGTGATAGGTAAGGCTGAAGTCCTGGGTCAGCATCAACACAAGGAACAAAGAGTTCTGGGCACGTCTGGCAGAGTTAGCTTGTCGACTTATATACACATGTTTACATAACTTGCTGAGATTTTCTGTGCAAATTCTCAATCTTGTCTTTCATCTTAATGATATTTGTTTTAAAGTCCATATCTGATAATTTGGTACCATTTCAATTTCCCATAGTTCTCTTATCTCACTTCTAACTCTGTCTTGGATATCATGATCTGTGTGATTAGTATTGTATTTTAAAACTTTCCCAGAAGCAATGTGAAGAGTATGACATAACTTCACAACACAGAACATTTTACCTCCCACTTTTAGATGTCTGGGGGATCATCTTAATCCAATACAATGAACCAAGATTTTCTTCACAGGAAACTAAACGTTTAGTGGTAGCCCATAGATGAATGCTCTTTCAGTTACCCACTTCTAACAGCCTAAAAAAGAGTTTAATGCTCTTAAAACAATAGCATTTTATTTATTTACTTACAATGTTAGTGTCAGACATGCAAGGGTAGGAACAGTTTTCTTAGCTCTACTTGCCTTTTCTGAGGAGGTTCAGTTAAGTACTCAGCTTTCTTTCCATGTGATTTCCCCACATGACTAGAGAGAAGTCAGTTTCCCTTAACCGTGGTAATTTAAACCAGGTTACAAAGCAGAAGCAGGTGGGTGGGCCATTTCAAGATTTGAAGTAGCATTATATATTATTTATTTTTAGATAGGCTGTCCTAGCCCAGGCTGGCCTTGAACGCAATACCTCCCAAATTTTGGAATTACAAACCTGTACCAACATCAGTTCTGACACACTGATGACAAAAGCTCAGAAAACCAGACCGGAGTCAAGCAGTCACCATCAGGCCAGCTTTTCTGAGGCCCACCAATGGTGTTTTCAGCCGCAGATGATTTGCTTCCAGTAGTCTTGGGCCTGAGTTGCGGCACTCCAGAGTCTCGATAAAATTTCAGAATTTCCATCTTTGGGCCATTTATAAGGTTTCTCCTCGCTCTTTGTGGAGTTGTTTGAAGCCTGCTCAGCCTTGCATCCTCTTTCCCCATAAATCATGGGGTGATCAGCAGCTTGTCACCCTTTTAGACACCCATTTCCTCTGAGTTTTTCTCGTTTCTTTCACTAGTAGGAAGTACTTAGCCAGTGAAGGCCACGAACCTCCAGATTATCTTCTTTCAACTCTGTGCTAATCTCACAGAGCTTCCCTAGCTGCGGGCCTGTTGGCCTCAGGTTCTTCCTTCACTGCAGCTGAGGCCCATTAGCTCAAAGCCTGCCAGAGCCAAAGGCAAATTTTTTACACATCCAATTATTTTAAAAATAGCCCTGACAAGTAGCTTTTTAGCCACTTCCGAATTCACACACCCTGCGAGAACTCCGCATCTGCTGGCCATTGACATAAAACCATGGGCTTTGTGTCTCAGCTCCTGAGGTGCAAGACCGCGTGGAATCCTCCCACTGGGCTGAACGGTAGTGCCTGCCTGGGCACTTGCTTCTTTCTGACCCTCTCTGCCCTTGTCCTTCAGTTTGGTGCCTCCTAGCTGTCATCTTGTGGACTTCATGCAACTTTGTCCAAGTACCAAGCAGTCAACTGCTGTTGATGCCTACACCTTCAGGTATGACGGCCATACCTTCCCTTGTTTGGTTCTCAAACTCCCAGAACCCACGGCAACCACATCATATGATGGATCCTCAGTCACAAGAAGATTTAACACTGTGGGCTGCTGAGAGGAGGCGCCGGAATGAAAACAGTATAAAGTCCATCATAAGGACAAGACCAGGACACAAGAAAGGCCAGGGCACCGTTTGGCTTCACGTTGCAGATACAGATGCCAAACCCACCCCTGCTGTGTGATTATTTCTGGAGCACCTGCTACCACAATGTGTGACTCAAGTGCGTTGACCTTCAAGGTGCCAAAGGAAGGTCTAAAGGCCACACCGCACAGACCCGTGACTTCCCCACATTCGCAGACGCTATGGCTGAGCAGTTCACCCACTATTGTTCTAGGAGATGTCCTACCTTGTGGGACCCACAGTCACATTTGCGATTCAGACTATGTGCTGTGAGACAAGGACAGGAAGGAACCTTGGATTGCTTGCTTCAGCGACTGCTCCCTTCTGGTCTGCAGAACTGCATCAAGAGTCAAGTGCTGCCCTCTAGTGACAGGTGATGCCACTGAACCAATGTTCATGAATTTGACTTTTCAAAATATCATTATAAAAGAAAATCATAGTAAGAGTTTTAAAAATACATCCACACTCAGGTTTTCTGAGATTCAAAATGCCTATTGGTGGCATCGTTCTTCAGAGTCGTGTTTGCTACTATGTTCTTGTATGGTTCTCAGGTCTAGGTCTTTACTTTCCCTGATGAAGAAGAATGCACTGATTATCTGCATCAGCATATGAGATAAATATGAGCCCGATTCTGTAAGCTTCATTACACGCTAGTTGTAAAACTGCTGGTCTGAGAAAGAAGTCGACACCTGAATTCTTGCCATCCCTGGGGTCTCAGAGTGCCCCCTGCCTCAGCTTGTTCAGTAAGAAGGCTGCATAGGCTTACCCACCTCTGTCTATGAGACAAGCCCCTACAACAGTTTCTGGGCCTCTAACGTCACTGTTTTCTGGAGGGAAAGTGTGTTCTTTTCTCGGGCCAACAGCCTCTACTGAGCTGTCAAGGGACAGGAACCCTATCAGGAAGACCTGACTTGGCACATCTCTCAGCTTCACAGCTGTGTCTCCTACTTTCATCTGCAGATCTCGCCACTGGTCCTGGGGAGTCTCTCAGCAGGCCAGCACGAATGCACTCTTCTGGGTCAAGCTGCAGACACTGAACTGCACACAGCTCCCTGAAGGTCCTAGGAATGTCTGTAGCTGGCCTAGCCAGCAGCACTTGAAAACTCTGCCTCTCCTCCTCAAAGCCTCTGTTAGTGAATCTGCCTTTGGTTCCAGCTGCCCCACCCCCCACAAGCAGTGAGTTACCTAAAATGTTTTCACAGGCCCCATGATCCAGCCCCATAACTGCTTAATCAGATTGTGTGGATTCTAATAAATCCTTTGGTCACTAGACAAATCAACCAAGAATACTTCTTTGCAAAGAAAAATTTTTCCCCTGGTCATCTGGTACCTAGTGGTGATTAGAATGGTGTGCAGTTCTTTCAAGGTTACTGCTGACCTCAGGAGCAAATATGGAGGGGAGAAAAGAGAAAATGCTATGAAATGTATTGCCGTACTGATATTTATCTTTTAACGGAGTGCTGGGGTGGTAGCTCTGTTGGCAAAGTATTTCCCTTCCCTAGGCTCACCTCCAGAACCAACACAAAACAAAACCTGGGTCCTGGTTGGTGTTTACTAATAACCCTAGCCCTAAGGTAGAAGCAGAAGAAACTTGGAACTATCTCACAGTATTACTTACCAAATGCTAGGTCAGTGAGAGACTAACTCATAAAGATAAGGGACACTCAAGGCTCTCCTCTGGCCTCCACAGGCACCTCCATCCTCATGTGCAAAGAAGGCCTCTTGATTTGGGGGAGAACTTTAGTTTCCAGATTCCTTAAAATTTTATTCTGATAATTCCTGACATATTTTCAGTTACTTTCATGAGGAAGTGGGCTATTTTAATAAACATTGCCATTTATTGATAGTTTTAATAACTACAGAAATAATAAAATACAGTAAATTCTGTAAAAAAAAATCACTGAATGTATAATTTCATTCTTTCCCCTTTTGTTTGAAGAATAGCAATACCAACAGGCCAGGTGTGGTAATGTATGCCAACTGTTGGGAGGCAGAGGCAGGGGAATTCTAAGTTCAAGCATAGCTGAGTTATACAGAAAGATCCTGTTTCAACAACAGCAAGAGAAACAAACTAACTGGCAGACAGAAAACAAACCTACGGATCTTACATAGTTTTCTTACATGGCCCAGATGCTTTTGTACCCTCTGTTGGAGCTCATTGATTCTTTCCATCATGTATTAAATTATTTGGCTGGATACCTGCTGTATGAGTTCCCACAAAGATTTCTTTTTCTCACTGACTTATTCATTTACACTTTCAAGCTTGTATTTATCCATGCAAAATTCTCCCTTCTAGATCTGCTGCTGTAATGACTTGATGAATATCCCTATCCCCATGAACACAAAAAGCTTTGTAGAATCCAGAGCAAAACCAAATCGTGCTTAGGTGAGGTGTGCAGCCGTTACCTGGGTTGCTGACAGTAGACCCATTTCCTTGCCTTCTCCTGAACTTGAGGCTCTGGGCTCTCTCTAGATAGATTTAAGAACCCTTAATTTCATTTCCATATTTTCTTTCCAGACACCAGACTTGGCTCTGTCCCCTACTATGGCTCATCTCTTAAACTGTGCTCTTCAGAACCCTTGGGAATCACTGGAGCTATGCTGAAGTCAGAAAGCACAGCAGTTAAAAGCAGGGACTGGCGCGAAGCAGTGAGTGAATGAATCAGTGAATGAATGCACTTGTTATTCAAGCATGAAGGCTTGACTATGGATCACCAGCACCTGCTGGAGATGAGAGGTTTGCTGTGACAGGATGGCCATCAGCCTAGCTCCAGTCTCATTGATAGACTCTATCTCAAGGGATGCAGACAACGGGTGACAGATCAGGACACCTGACATCCTCTTCCAACCTGCATGGGCAAGAGTATCCTACATGAATACAAACACACACATCACACAAAATGCCCTCATACACACATATGAGAGAGGAGAGAGAAAGGCGGGGGATAACAGACTTTGGATGTGAGGACCTACTTCCACAGCTCTTGAAACTGGACAGCCTCTTAGTCTGCCTTTTGTTTGTTTTTGTTTCTGTTTTTCAAGACAGGGTTTTTCTGTGTAACCCTGGCTGTCCTGGATGCACTTTGTAGATCAGGCTGGCCTCAAACTCACAGAGATCCCCTTGCCTCTGCTTCCCCAAGTGCTGGGATCACAAGTATGTGCCACCACGCCCAGCTTAGTCTGCCTTTCTAAGCCTCAGTTTGTTCATATTGGCTTGTAGGATAAGAAGACATAAGAACAAAATAGAATGGTGAATGGAAGCGGAAGTCACAAAGCCCAGTGCTTGATATCATACCATGAGCTTTCCACAAATGCTGGTCATTTTGATTAGTCTTGCAATTAGTGGCTGATTGTGGCTGTGGATATCCATTCTGGCTTTTCTTTGGCTACCCTCAATATAAACTGGCCCTTATTGTATTAAAATTAAGATTGCATAAGGAAGCTGTCTCTAACCTCTAGTGTAGATTTCTATCTTTGTTACATACTCTCTTTCTTTCTTGACTTAATAGTGAAAATATACTTTTTTCCATTATTCAATTATGACCATCAGTTATTTTTCATGTAATTTCCTCTCTAGCACCTAGCAAAGTGTGTGGGGTAGGAATTAATGATGGAAAGCACTTGGTTTTAATTATTGTGAACTCTGTTCTTCTCCACCGATCACCACAGCTTCCCTTTGTTTGCCATTGAGTATGTAGTTCATCCTCTTTGAAGAGCTTACTGTGCAGAAACAAATTTAGCAAGACACATATTCCATAATGAGAAAAATCAGTGAGACCACAAGGAGAGGAAACAATGAGGTATACGGTCCATATGGATGAAAACATAAATATGCTCCCCAGTATAACACCAACAAGCATGTGATGTGGAATAAACACCAAGGGAGTGGAAATGTCATGGGTTCAGTGATCCCCATGCTGAGGAAGCACAGGTTGGTGCTCCTTGAAGAGTCAAGACAATGAAGGAGATGATGGTATCCAGGAGAAGACAGGTCATGTAGACCCCGGAAAACAACTCCAGCATGGCCTTACATACTGCTTAGTGGAAGGTTTTAGAACTCAGGAAGGAAATTAGTGCCTGATAGAGATTAATTTCAATTAATCTTGTGAGCTTGAATCATCACTCTGCCTTGTAAATATTTACAATTCTTCTATTAGCTATGCACTCCCCTGACAGTAGCACTTTATTCATAAGCAGCCTCCCTTTTTACCTGTAATTGCTAATAAAGATGGGTAAAAACACCACAAATTGGGGTTGCCACAGAAATGATACTCTTCCTGCTCCTTGTCAAACCAGCAATTTCCTCATTTTGATCCACTCAGGAGACTCACAACTTCAAATTCAGGATAATTTTTCCAGAAAGTTCCATACAAACAGTGAATGAAATAAAAGCACTGTTTGAGTCCCCTGCTGCTATGTGAACAAAGGTACTTGGGACCCTGTCAACAAGAAGTTAAACTGGTCCACAAAGCATAAGAACTTAAGTGATGTAAAAAACTGCTGTTCCTTTACTTTTGCAGTCCTCTGAGAAGCTAAGAAAGAGCTAGATCTTTGTGTAAATTTCTTAATCATTGAACTGAGAGTTTGTTAAGCTCTTTTACCAAGCATACCATGGACATCTAGTATTTTTTTAATTTCTTAATCTTATTTCTGTAAAACAATAAAAGTATAAATATTGGCATAAAGTAATATTTATGGCTGCAGAAGTGGCTCAGCAGTTAAGAGCACTTACTGCTCTTGCAGAAGACCTGGTTGGATTCCCAGCAGCCATATAATGGCTCACAGCCACCTATAACTTGAGTTCCAAGAGGGCACCAAGAGATCCAGTGCCCTCTTCTGACCTCCACAATCTCCTGCATGCATACACACATATCCACATAAACTGTTTAAACATTTTAATCAGCATCTATGTAGCACAGATGATTTTGCTGCTGTTGTTTAAGACAGGCTTTAGAAATCACTGCGTAATTTAGGCTGCCCTTGAATTCACAGCACTCTTTCTACATCCTGCTGCCAAATACAGGATTACAGGTGAAAGCCACAACACTAACGTGAGATTTCAAACACTTAAACCTTAGAGTCTCTAAATTAGCTATGTCCTTTCCCTCAACCCTTTTTTACTTGTAACTTGAAGATGTGGAGTCAGAGAAAATATACTGTGTCCCAAATAGAAGACAGGGCCTTTCCTTGTCCATCTGCCCCCATCTGCATTTGCTTGGTCAGTAAATGACATCTCATTTAGCAAGATAACTAAGTATATCATTTGAGAAATGATTTTGAAGAGCTGAGGATAAAAACACAATCAAGGAAAGATCAGGCAGAACCACACAATCAAAATGTACTTGCTGATCAATTCACTTTTTCACTCGTCGAAGAATGTTAGCATGGTGACGGGGCTGCTAGCATTGTGGGAGAAGCAGTGTCATCTCTTAAGAACATTGATGGACTGGGAGGAACAGAAAAGAAAAAGTGGATCAGGTGCCTGATGGAACAGGATAGCATCTCATGGAGCATTTAAAAAGTGTCCTGCCAAATTTAAATCTATCCCATTGAAATCAGGGACAAGGCAAGGCTCTCTACTCTCTCCAAAGCTCTTCAACATAGTACTGGAAGTCCTTGCTAGATCAATAAGACAACTAAAGGAGATCAAGGGAATACAAATTGGAAAGGAAGAAGTCAAAGTATCACTATTTGTGGACGATATGATAGTATACATGAGCGATCCCAAAAATTCTACCAGGGAACTTCTACAGCTGATTAACACCTTCAGCAAAGTGGCTATACAAAATTAACTCAAAAATATGAAGCTGAAAAAGAAATTAAGGAAACAAAAGCCACAAAAAAACCATAAAGTATCTTGGCTTAACTCTAACCAAGCAAGTGAAAGACTTGTATGGAACAAAGCTTCAAGTCTCTGAGGAAAGAAATTGAAGAAGATATCAGAAGATGGAAAAACCTCCCTTGTTCATAGTTTGGTAGGATTAACAGGGAAAATGGCTATCTTGCAGAAAGCAATCTACAGATTCAACACAATTCCCAGCAAATTACTATCAGAATTCTTTACAGACCTTGAAAGAAAAATTCTCAGTTTCATATGGAATAACAAGAAGCCCAGGGCTGCTAAAACAATACTCCACAATAAAAGATAATCTGGAGGTATCTCCATCCCTGATTTCAAGCTGAACTATAGAGCAACAGTAATAGAAATGACAGGGTTCTGGCTAGAAACAGACTGGTGGATCAATGGAATCAAATCGAAATAAACCCACACACCTATGGAAACTTAATTTTTGACAAAGAAGCCAAAACCATACAAGTTTCTTCAACAAATGGTGCTGGTCTAACTGGATGTCTACGTGTAGAAAAATGAAATAGACCCATATTTGTTACCCTGCACAAAAGTAACATCCAAGTAGATCAAAGACCTCAACATAAACCCAGACATACTAAATCTGTTAGAAGTAAATGTGAGGAAGAGCTTTTACCTCATTGGCCACAGAGGAAGATGATCCATGCAGTCCTGATGAGACTTGGTAAGCTATGAAGTCTAAATCTCTCAAAACATAATATCGCACACTTCCTCCTAGCAGAGCTGTCATGTACCGAGTCTGTCCAATAGGACTGTTTATCTGGCTTGTTCTCAAACCTGGGCAAAACGCTTGGCCCATAGCATCTCATTTGACTGAGGCTAAGAGAAAGAGTCTGGATTCTCCTAACCACAGCTTCACACTTAGAAGAATTTAGTGTGACAATCCATGTGGAATACAATACTTTGAAGAGAACAGGCTCACCCCTAACACTCCCACCTCCTGCCATGCCTTGCTTTATGCCACAGTACTTAACACCTATTGGACTGCATGTCTCACTTGTTTATTTTTAAGCTTTTCCAGAGTGCAGCTGCATGAGCCATGCATTTGATTCACCTGGTTTTCTGCTATTCTCTCAGAACCTAGACGACTGCCCAGAACACAGGCAGTGCTCAGTGAGCACTCACTGAATAATGAGCAAAAATATTGCACTTGTTGGAGACTCTGTAGGCCCAACTATGATTTCTAAGTATTCCATCAGCCCTCCTGACCTGGAACAGAGCAACAATCCAATGGCTTCGGAGAAGGATCTTATATGCTAATCGGTGTCAATAAAAAGAGGGACTTTAAATACACATGCAATGTACTTTGAGCATCAGTAGATGGCAAATTCAAGTTACTCAAGGTAGCCTTGCTATAGAACTATGTGTGGATGACATCTTTGGGTTACTGTGCACCTTCTTGTCACTCACTGTTGGAAATTTGACACATCAGGGCAAGTCAGTGGCATTTGGAAAGTCAGTGGCAACAGCCTTGAGAAGAGAATCTAAGCCTCCGCCAGGATTTCCATCAAATGAGCACATGGAGAGAGACAGCAGGACAACCTCGAAGATGCCTGGATGAGTATGGCAGGGGACTGCAATCTGCCGGAAAATAACCCATCTAAAGGAAAGAACAAGGCTTGATGATCTTGACCTAGGTGCAAAGACTCACCTCTTAGACAGGACTGGGATTCTGAACAGAACAGCTGTGCTACTAGCCTCTAACTCATCCGTGGATACCCATATAGGTCCTGTAGAAAATGAAAGCTAGACCTCTGGGGGTAGCTCAACAGAACATATGAAGAGGAAATCAGTCTCCATACCTCTCGGTGTCATGGCCCACCACCAGGAATTAGTGGCTCAAGTCTCAACAACAGATGAGACTCCGGGGCCAGGAGTCATCAGAGGACTTGAAGATTGGGGTGCTCTTATGGAGCACCTGCCCTTTCTGTTGTGCATGGGAGATGCCGAACAGATGCAGAGTAGCTGTGTCCATCTGAGTGGCAGGTCAGAGCCAGGGTTGGCTGTAGCAGGGACCACAGACAAACCCACCGAGCCGCAGGCAAAATGGTGGCATCCACAGGGTAGAAACTTGGTCTGGAGGAACCACTGAATAGGAATGATCTGGTTCTTTGGTCCCACAGACTTCCTCAGAAGAGACCCTGAGAATAACTTAGAAACTGCAACTGAAGTCCTTGAGTTAGTTGAAGGGTCAGTTGAAAATCCCTGAGTCCCTCATTTCAAGCCCCTATTATATCCCACATCTCCCCCAAATCCCCTGCCTCGCCTCCCCTTCCCCAGCTTCATTCTGGAGCTTCCTAAGAACTCTGTTGATTCAGAAAAACTAAGTCAGGAAGGCAAGCATGCTAGTGTAAAGTTAGAGCAAAGGAGGGGAACGTATACCAGCCTTTGACATTCAGGGCATTAGCCTCCTTCCAATAGTACATTAAGTAAGCGGTAGGACTGCTGATCAATGAAATAACAAGAAGACAGTTCTCATCTGCGAACACTGGTGAGTATGAAACGACTCTGCCCGCCAGTAAGAAGAGTGGATCAAATGAGTCTTGGAGGCTAAGGTCTTTGGAATGCTAAAACTGCAGTGTCAAAGACACTTTATTCCTTACTGAGGGTGCTGGAAGAGATACCATGAGTTTCATTCTGTAATATATCACTTGAGATGCAGACTGCAAATTTACCTTGTGTGAGCTGGATAAACGGTCTTTGAACAACAGAACCAAGTGCCAGGCTAATTTTAGACTGAGTGGAATGATGAGGATATTCGATCTGTCACAATGGTACCCGGTATTCCATTGCGCTTTTGCACAAAGGGTTTCACATACTTTGAGAATATGGTCTCACTTATTTCTACAAAATCTCAACAAGGCAAGAGCTTAAGTAACGGATAGACTGATCCAATAAAAGCCTTCCTACTGTCATCTTTTCCCCACTGTCTTTTGCGGTAGTAAGGAACTCCACTAGATCAGCTACTTAAGGAAGCATAGTTGAATTTCAGAAATTAAATGGAAAAGACATTTTACAGACTCTGTGATAGCTTTATCCCCAGGCAGGAGAAGAATTTACGTGGTTTTTGAAGCAGCTACTTATGGTAATTCTCTAAAGAAGTAAAGGACTAAAGGTGCCAGAATTTTCCTTTCCGATTTTGTATAACTCTCTCAGAAAGCATTTTTCTTTTTCCTATCCGCACATGTCCCTGTTTATTAGCAGGCGGGAAGCTGTGCTTTCAAATCCCTACTCAGAAACAACAGAACTGAATAAGCAAATGGTTTGTCTGGATTATTTGTGGATTATTTGGATCCTTGTTTCAGGGATATGGGACAAGAACACATAATAACTGGGAAAAGAACGGAAACCAAGATTATTTTATTTCTTCCACCTCTTCCTAACTTTTTGGGGACAATGGAGTTCCCCTCTATGAGAAGCTCATCTACTGTTTAAAAAGACAGCCTTGCATCTAATTAGTTGCTGTTTTGCTATTGTGAGCAAATACCCGACTAACAGCAGTGAAAGGGAGCAAGAGTTTATTTTGGTTCACAGCTCTTCTTACTGGCAGGGATAGCATGGCGGCAGGAGGAGGAGGCAGTTGCTTACCTTGCATCTGCACTCAGGAATCAGTGCTGGACAGGAAGTAGAGCCAGACTACAGGTACTCAAGGACCCCCTCCAGTGACACACTCCCTCCACCTGGCTCCACTTCCTAAAAGTTCTACAACCTTCCAAAACCTTGCTAAGGACCAACTTTTCAAACATAGAAACTATGGGGCACAGATCACACGAAAACCACACTGCCAAAAGAAAAGTGATGAAGTCATGGAACATCTGTATCATGGCAGTAAAATAAAAGAATAAGAACATTTGGGGGCTGGTCATTGCTGAGCTACATTGCTAAAATGTAATGAATGAAATGGGATGGATAGTACATTCAAATTTGTTTAAGAAAGGAAATATATATTGGCTATTGACAATATTCATCTTCTGTTAAGGATTAAGTCTTTTTCTTATTTTTCTTTGTTTTGTTTTGTTCTCTTTCTGTTTCCTATTTCTTTTCCATTCTCTACTTTCTGTCTTCCTGTGGGTTATTTTAAAGGATTACTTGTTGGTCTGTTTGTAGTGTTATTACATAGTTTTCTTAGTAGTGTTGGGTGGGAGTCTTCAAATGATCTATGGATATATTTGTATCAGTGTTTTCTGATTTTATAAAGTGTGTAAATCTTACTGTCATCCAGGACCATCAAGTGTCATGTGGTGATATAACTTTCGATCGAGTAGTTCATGGGGGATGAAATTCTTATTTTACCCAGATTTTAACGTTCTCCATTGTTCTTTCTTCTTCATAATGACATACATTTTGTTATTTCCTACATTTTAAAGAACTTCTTAAAGTAATTTTTTATTTTATGTGTGTGTGTTTACACATATATGGACACATACATATTTATGCATTTTCTAAGAGTAAATCTACTAGTGACAAATTCTTCTGAATGTCTCTTGTATGAGCATTTCTTAATTTCCTCTGGTAGCTGAAAGGTATTTTTACAAGACATTATATTTGCAGCTCTTCAGCACTTGAAAATGATGTACTTGCTTCCTTCCAGACTCCATTGCTTCAGGTCTGTCACTCAAGTTGCTGTTTCTCAGCAAATAGTGTGGTGGGTTTTTCTTGGTTTTAGTTTTTTAAAGTTTAATAATGCTGTGCTTGGGTTAGATTTCCATTGTTAGCCTGTTTGGATTCACTTGTGTTCTTACAGCCAAATTTGAGCCATTAGTTCTCCAAATATTCCTTCCATCCATTCTTTCTCTTCTTTCCACCTAAGACTCTAATGCTGCACAGTAATCTTCTGTTACTGAGCCATGGTCCCTCACATTGTGATGTTTTCCGTTTTTCTCTTCATTGTTCATAGGGGTAAATTTTGCTGATCCATGCTCTACTCCAGTGATTCTGTTCTGAATTATTCCACTTGTACTGAGCTCAGCCTGGTAGCGTGGTTTCTGGTACTTCTCAGCTGTCTATCCATTTGATTCTTTTGCTATGGGATTTTTCCAGTTATTTCTATTACAGTTATGTTTGCTTCATAATAATTTGTGGATTATTGTTGAGTCCTCTCCCCCACCCTTTATGGTTTTACTTTGAGTACTGGGCAGATAGTTCTGGTACCTGTCTCCTGTCAGAATGGGCGTCAACCCTTCTCTTTCATGCTGTGACATTCTTAGTTCTTGTTATGATGGGTGATTTAAATCATGTGTGGATGTTTGACTGTAACTTCGGGAGAATTTGGGTTTTATTTATTTTTCTATTATAACAAATAGTCACCTGCTTAGGTTTAGCATGCAGGTCTCAGTTTACTTCTGCAGGTGATTGAAAAGAGAATCTGACTTTTAAAGCTTTTATGATGCTATTTTGATGGTGCTATTTAGATTTACAAGTTTGTCTCCTATAAGCTTTTCTTCTACATTTAAATATCTTTAATTTTTATTTTATGTGTATAGTGTTTTGCATGCATATATGTCTGTGTACCAGATATACGCCTGGTGTGGGCGCTGAGGCCTGAATTGGGTATTGGAGCCCCTGGAACTAGAGTTACAGCCAGTTGTGAGTTCTCATGTGGATGCTGGAAATCAAACTTGGGTCTTCTGAAAGATAAGGCAGTGCTCTTAACTGCTGAGCCAACTCCCTACCCTCCTATGTGCCTCCACCATTCTTTACAGCATCTGGGAATTGGAGAAGGACTTCAGATTGGCTGAGTGCTTTTAGGTGGAAGAAGGAATCTCCAACCTCCTCCAATAAACGTGCACTTCCAGGAGTAGATGGCTACTGAAGAAGCCCTCTTACCAGATGACTCTCTTACCAGACTCCTCTGTCAGATGGAGCCTCTGAGTGTAAGGGAGAGTCTCAGGCTACAGAACTTGAAAATGCTTCTCCTGTCCTTATTGTTAACAGACTGTTAATTGACAAACTTTCTCTTATGCAGAGACTGTCTAGGATTATTAGGTGATGTGTTGTTAAGATGGGGAGAGATTAAGGTAACCTGGATGTAGTCTGCTGGAAGAACGGGTGAGAATTGAGAAAACACCTGTGTTGGTTTATTTTCTGATGGGTGATGAGTGGAAAAGTCATACCGTGCTCTGCGGCTCTTCTTCCTTTGGTCCTGGGGTCACTAGCCTGTCCAACCTCTTCTGACTATCAGAGTTCTCTTTAGTTGCCTCTCTGTCATTCTCAAAAATTTCAACCAAGGTGTATCAGGAAGCACAATGAAAGATAAGCTCATACAGGCATGAGCTTTCTTTAGAAAGATAGGCAAGGAATTAAAAATATTATTTTCCCTACGGAGATGACCTGGAGTATGTATGTTTTCATTTTAACAAAATGAATATATTATTTAATATCTATTCAAAAATTAGCATAAAGATAAAAGAAGAAACTTTTAAACTCAATATATTTTTTAAAGAGGACCAAAGATCATAACAGAGGTCAAACAGCTATGGATCAACAGTTGGTATTTTATTACATCTTACTGGCTTTAACCTTACTATGTTGCCACTGTTTCAATGCAGATCTCTGAATATAGGAATAATATTCTCAGTGGATTTGCAGCCTGCTCCTGCATTTTGAAAAGCTTGCAGAATTCAAATGTCTAATTTAGATTGAAGCAGATGCTCTGGGCAGCATGCTAGTACCCTAATCAGCTGAAAAATAATATTTGTATGACATTAAAACAAAATTAATGGCAAGACACTGATTACATGAAAAGATTTTATGTTGTGATTATTAAACTTGCAAGCAGCTCAGCATAATTAATGCCTTAATTAGGATATGACCTGAAATCTCAGCTTCCAAAATTAATAAAGGCAATTAAAAGTCATATTTGTAAATTGAGCTTTAAGAATGGCAAGGAAGTTTGATATCGCTTTTTTACTCCTCATTTTGGAGGACATTTTTGTAGTTACTAAGCCTAAAATGCATTTACTTGCTCTGATTCCATATCCAAGGTCCTCACAACAGTAGTCTGGAGCCTTAAGGCCAAGTAGGTCATGCATCAGTTGTAGGCTGGGTAACTCCGAGGCATACTTCTGAAACTGTGGTGCCAAACTAAATAGTAAAGACGCCTCTGTCCCCAGCACTCCCTGTATGTTCCCCCTTCCAGGTGAGACATGAATTAGAAGATCTGTATTGATGCTACTCAGCCTCCACCATTTAAAAAAGCTGGGTCTAAATGGCAGTCTGCAGGATTGTCTCTTGAGTAAGCTTCTTGAGACCACATCAGATCCCGTAGTTTATCACATGGTGAAGTTCAAGGCCAAAGAGTTCATTACCGGTAAAACTGAAGAAGTCAATAAATATTGGTGGGCTAGTGATTTGACAAAACCAACTCTGGAATCCTGCCTCATCCCTTATACCATAATAAACGCTGAAAGGATCAAAGATGTAATGTCAAAGCAAAATCATAAGTGTACTAAAAAGAAGAAAGGAGCTAATAGTTGTATAATGTCATTGAGAGAGGCTTTTTAGCCATAAAAAGTATGACAAAGATGTAATAGAAGTTACTAACAATTTGTCTATTTCAATTTTTTTAATTCCATACATTTAAAATAATCTTAAAGTTAAAAAAGTTCAAGACAGAACTAAAAGATATTAATTATGTTTTGATTCATTTTGTCTTATAAAAGTACAGCTTTATTCTTCTTTTAGGAAACAATTGGAAATGGATACTGTGATTTATGTACAGGATGCTATGCACAGAGAGAAACGTAAATAGCTTCCATGTTAAATAATAGCTTGTAAAATGACTAGGTAAGTTGAAGATAACCATAGGCTGCACGCATGAAAATAGGATATTTAATAACATCAAGATGTTTTCACTGCAGGAGATAGGAGAAAGAAAAATGGGTGAAAACTGAAGACAAATTCAATTTAACCTTTCAGTATATTATCTACACAGGAAAGAATGAAGGAAACAATCTCTCTGTGAGAATTATTGGAAGGTAAAATTAAAGATGAATATTATCTTCATTTTTAATCATTTAAAATTGGCAAAGTATTTTATACCTGAAATGTATATTTATTCCTTAAAGTTTTAAATAAAATATTTCAGTTTTTACCTACAGTAACTATTAGAAGCAAGTCAGCTATAAAAGAACAAAGGCCTCAACAGTGTAGTCAAGAGTATAACATTGGTGACAAACCTTTCTACCAGATTTAGTGATGGCATGTCACAGGGGTTAAAGGTCAGCTACTGATCTGCTTAGGTTTCTTTCCCCCTTCTGCCTTGATGACGCCCTCTTCCCAGTCTGGCCATCGCACAGTAATTCTTTCAAAAATCACTGCTATGCTTATCTATGCTGAACTGTTGATTCAACACAATAGGAAACATGGGTCCAAACCTCAGATCACCTGGTCTTGGCAAGAAGCTTATGTCTTTAATGTGGTACCACTTGCTGGTCCCCAGAAACCACCAAGAGTAGCGCATGAATTGTCCCCACTGAACTTCCATTGTACCTGTAGGTTTTCTTAATTTCTTCACATGATGCTCCCTTATGCAGACCCAGAATTTCATATAGAGTTTCTCCTGAGGTTGACATAGTACGCTGTCTTTGGTTAGGTATGTTACACGCCATTTCTCAATCTGCAAAACCAAAAAGGAAAAAATAACCATGAAGATTATGCACTGTGATTGGATCCTGCCCCCTGAAAGGGAAGAAAGTGTATTTTTAATACTTGGTAAAAAGACAATCAGAAGTGCCTTTGTGTGCTAGGTACAATATGAGGAGAGAAAGCGGTTTCCAGTCAAAGATCACAGGAAGCCACATCAATGGAACATAGCTTTACAAGTTATTTCAGAAGTATAGAAAATCAACTCTCATAGACTAGAAATATAAGTGTTTTGTTTGTGTAAATTGTGTGTGTCTTCTTTTGTATATTTTCCAAATTGAGCTAGCCATGGAAAGAAACATCTATGTGATTCTAGTTCAACTGACTGTTGAGATGGATCAGTAGGTAGAGGTGCTTGCCAGCAAGCCCGATGACCTGGGCTTACTTAGAGGACCTGCATGGTAAAAGGAGAGAACCCATTCCAATAAGTTATCCTCTGACCTCTACACATGCACACATATATGTGTTCTTGTGCACATACACACAATAATAAATAAATAAATGTTAAAAAGAAAATACTAACTTCTAAAACAAAGAGATAAGAGACTCCAAAGAGGTGATGCTAGGACAGCTGAAAGGTATGAGGCACAGAAGAGTGATTCATCAAACAGCATCTCACGCAGAGCTCCAGTACAGTGGCTCTGCAATGTGGAGCTGGGGACGCAGAAACTTCATTGAAAAGGCAAGCCTGGTGGTGCTAATGAAAAGAGGTTGACAGCCCTACCCACAGTTCTTACAAAATCCAAAGACAGTTGCAGGTTTCTGTGAGGCTGACTCCTCCAGCGGGCCAAGTCAGCAGTGGAGGGGAAGTTCTATTCCACACGCCCTCCCTTGGCTCAGAGCTCTATGGTTAGGCACAATCCTGAAGGGACCTAATGTTTGAGCTACCTTGAGGGTCTGAAAACAGAGATAGTCATAAGTGGGACAGTCTGAAGTCAACCATACAGCCCCAACAAAGACGGATCAAAGAGGAAGTTGCAGAAAGCAGAAAGGCCAGACCCTGAGAAGCAGGCCAGGTGGGGAGGTACACAAGGGGAAACCATGCTATCGACATTGTACAGGAGCCAACCTCTTCATCAGAGAACTTCGGAATTTGATAAACACAAGCCTGAAGTCAGCAGGTAGGTCAGCCTCTAGAGGTAGACCAATCTATTTGTCATGAGGTTCACTGGTGTAGAAACTGAGAACTCCCAAACTCCAGGGAACTGCCAGACATCTGCAGGCACCTCTCTCTACCAGAGACTTAGCACTTAGTGGCAGGCTTTGAAGGTGTGGAGACAGGGCCATCTGTGTGTCTCCGTGCTCTGTTTGCTTTCCCCGCCACCAGTACACTTGGGGGATATTCTGTCTAGATTACGAGCCACACAAGAGTGGCCAAACTGAGGCATGTTTGGGAAGTTGTGAGACCTGGGCCAGGTTAATGGGCACAGTTAATGGGCACAGCAGAATCTAGCTAAGCTTCTGGGACACTTCGGTTTCTCCATCACAAAGTGCAGAACACCTGATCCCAGATTTTCTGGGCATGCGCATCTGTCTTTTCTTGATCTTCTTGCTGCCCTACGCAAGCCACGTCATTGAAGCAGTGTAAGGATGACGCAGGCATCAAAGAGCAGCATGATGTGATATATGGCGGTAGCAGCAGGCACAGCTGAAGCAGAACTCCCGCTCTCCTCCAACAAGGAAAACACACATGGCAAACACAGCACTGAGACATATACAGATGGCCCTGGCTCCATACCTTCAGAACCTGCTACTAAGTGCTAAGTCTCTGGTAGAGAGAGGTGGCTGTAGATAGATGTCTGGCAGTTCCCTGGGGTTTGAGAGTTCTCAGACAAAGGCAAGAGCTACAAATTTTTGGTCGACTAGTGACAGTGATCCTAGACTTCACCAGCATATAGTGACAGCTGGTGGTCCCAAGGAATTTAATAAAAACAGCAATCTAATTTCAAAATGTTTCTCAGAGAGGGAGAATAAAATGATTCTGTAAAAATCCTACTGTCCCAAAGGCCCTGAGGTGAAAAAGCAGCCTACCCCAGAGTGAGACTACACAGGGTCAAAAGCTTGTCATGTAACCTGCTACATTTCCTTCTCCCATGGAGCGGAGCCCCTGAATGCCAAGGGGCATAATTTACAGAGTCCCACACAAGAAAAGCAGAATAAATCCTGAGTTTCCACCACAGCCCGAAATCAAACATGTCCCGTGGCAGCCACTGCACTTGGTGAAGACTGTTCTTCCTCTCGTCTCTTCCAGCGGCTCAGGTATTATTCCAGTCCTCCATTTCGTTCCGTTCGTGGCATCGCAGCCCTGCTGACTAGTCACAATAGAAGGGAGAACTACCACCGTAATGATGGCCTAGGGGCCTCCCAGGCACCTCCTCTGGCTCCCACCACATGTATTATTCTGGCTTCAGACGCTTCTAACTAGTCAGCTTCTCTATAAGCCACTATGTACCCGCTGTGAATCAAGAGGATTGGAGAGTAGGGATTTCTGTTTGGCTCAGACAACCTTCCCGCTGCTGGTTTGTCTGAGACCCAAGATCTTGTTGGGTAGCAGGATTCTGAAAGTCACTGCTAACACAATGGAGCATCAGCAAATACCACTTCTGGGTGTATGTCAAGAGGAAATGAAATCAGTGTGTTGATTTCATGTGTTGAGGAGAGATCTGCATTCTCAGCTTATTGCAGCATGGCCCACAGCATGAAGATATGAAATCAATTTACACGTACATGGGCTGTAGTGTGAACTGAGGTGTGTATATTCACACAATGGAGTAGTACTTCTGTACTTTGAAAAGACAGAAAAAATTGCCATTTGTGAAGTCATGGGTGAACCTGGAAGTCACTATGTTAAAAAAAAAAAAAAGAAACCAGTCAAAAAACAAAAAAACATGTGACCTCATTTATATGTGGTATTAAGAAATTAATGCCCCAAAACTTGGACCCAAAGTATTAAAGAGTAGAATGCTTGTTACAAGGACCTGGAAGAGAGAAGCTGGAGAGATTTTGGTCAAAGGATATAAGGTTTCAGTAAGACAGGAAAAAGGTGTTTAGAAGACCTAACCTACAGCTTGGTACCTATAGGAAATAATACCCAGAGTAGAATTTAGGCTCATTCTTACCACAAAAAGAATCGATCAGCATGAAACAATACATATGTTAATTGCCTTGATTTAGATATTCTGCAATGTATGCACAATTCAAAATATCATGCTGCACATAATAAATATATAGTATTTTGCCAAGTTAAATAATTGGTTAATGCATAAACATAGTAATCCAGATAGTAGGAGTCTGGAATTAAGGGCCATCTAGGCCTATTATTGATTACACTTTGGGTCCTTACCAGACAGGGCCATTTAACCTTTTCCTAGATTGAACCAACAGATACCAGATCACTCATTTACATACTCCCCCACCTTCTTCTGAGCATGTTTTAGCTAGGTTTTGGTTGGTCACTGTCAACTAAGACTCCTGTTATTGCTGTGAAGGGACACTATAACCATGGCCACTTAAAAAAATTTTTTTCACAATGTATTCATTATATATCCTGATTGAAGGCCCCTTCCTCAACTCCCCCAATTCCACCCTCCCTCTCTCTTCCCCTCATTCTCTTTCCCTAGTCCACTTAAAGGGAGAGTTCTCCACCATTCCATCTGTCCATGGCTTATCAAGTCTCATCAGGAGTGCCAGGATCCTCTTCCTCCATGGCCTGGCAAGGCTGCATCACCAGCGGCAAGTGATCCGAGAGCAGTCAACTGAGCTCATGATAGAGGCAGCCCCTGCTCCCCTCACTCAGAGAGCTACATGGAGACTGAGCTGCCAATTGGCCACATCTGAGCAGGGAGTCTAGGTCCTCTCCATGCATGGTCCTCAGTTGGTACATCAGTCTCTGCAGGACCCCCTGGGCTCAGATCTTCTTTTATAAAAGAAAATATTTAATTGGGGCTAGCTTACAGTTCAGAGGTTTAGTCCTTTATGGTCATAGCAGGAATCATGGTGGCATGCAGGCAAACATGGTTCTGGAGAGGTAGCTGAGAGTTCTTGATCCGCAGGCAGCAGAGAGAGAGAGCCACTGGCCCCAGCTTTCAAAGGCTTCTGAAGTCTCAAAGCCCACCCCACCCCAGTGACATACTCCCTCCAACACCACCTAATAGTGACACTTCTTATGAGCTAACAGGGGTCATTTTCATTGAAGCCAGCACAACTCCTAAGTACCTTACTCTCACAAACACCTGTGGCGGTTCTTGAGAATCTCCTCTCAACCAGGTTAGTGTATGGGGGATTTTTTTTTTTAAATCTCTGTTCTTCAAGTTGAAGGCACTCACCAGGTTTTTGGTAAATAATAATTTGGGGGAAAAAATAGGTGATATACTAAAGTATTTGAAGCAAATACATCCAGGTGTGTTGTGTAGATATTCCTGGAATAGATAAGAGAAACTGATTGATGTGGGTAAAGGAAACCTGTGTTGAACTATTCAAGAAAACTAAGGAAAACTCAAAGTATATCAGATTGTGTGTGTGTGTGTGTGTGTGTGTGTGTGTGTGTGAATGTGTGGGTGCACATGTCTGAATATGTGTGTGTTTGTGTATGTGAATGTGTGTGTGCATGTGTGGGTGCACATGTCTGAATGTCTGTATGTCCATCTTTTGGTGCACATATGCCATGTGCTTAGGGAGGTCAGAAGTCTGCCTCAGGCTTTGTTTTGAAGAAGCCATTTGTCTGTTATCAGACAGGGCCCCTCCCTGACCTGGAGCTTACTGATCTAGCTTGATTGGCTTGCCTGCTAACCCCAGGATCCACTTGTCTCTGTCTCCCCTACACTAGGACTAACAGTGTTTGCTGCCACACCTAGATTTGTCTGTGGGTGCTGGGAACTTAGGTCTTCACTCCTGTGAGGGAATCACGGTACTGACTACGCCATCCTCCGAGCCCAGTCATCTTTATTAACGTTTCTCTACAGTCAGCATTCAGAGCAGTTTTAATTTGAGGGAGAAACAAATGTCTGCACTCTTTGTCATCTGTTTCAAGGTGAGAGAGAAGGTATGTTCTGTTATGATAAAACACTATGACCAAAAGCAACTAAAGGGAGGAAAGTGTGTATCTGGTTTATGGTTCCAGGTCATTGTCTATCACTGGAGGAGTTAGGGCAGCAGTTCAAGCAGGAACTTGAAGCAGAAACCATGGAGAATGCTGCTTACTGGCTTGCTCCATCTCACGCTTAGCGAGCTTTTTAAAACAAGTATTTTATATTTTTAATATTATAATATAATTACAGTATTTCCTCCTTTCCTTTCTCCCCTCCAAACCCTCTCCATACTCATTGTTCCCTTTCAAATCCATGGCCCCCTTTTCATTAATTACTGTTACATTCAAATATGTATATACATCTATTTTTAAATACATAAATACAAGCTGCTCAGTCACTAGAGGAGTGGTTCTGGCTTTGGACATGTGCTATCTGAGACTAAGCACTACAAGAAAGAACTTCTAGTCCTTGACTCAAGAACAAGTAAACATCAGTGGGCATTTTCAGGACACCTTCACAGTGGAGGTGAAGCCTGAGCTCTAACACGTCTGCCCTCTTTCTATAGAACTCTCTATTCATTGAAGGAGGTTTCTCAGTGGAACCCAGAGCTCATCCATACAGCTTATCTCCCTAACCATTTTGCTCAGGAGAGACATCTCCACTCTCTGAGCTCTGGAATTACATTCTGGCTGTCATGCCCACCCGGCATTAAATGGGTTCTGAAGATCCATATGCTTGCATACAAGTGCTTTAACTGCTGAACCATCTCCCCAGCCCTAAAGACTCTCCTGATGATCTACTTGGATAAGCCATCATGAAGAGGACTTTTGAGTTTGGAGGCTAAAATATAGGAAGAATCTACTTCAAAATGGGACCTAACTCAGAGAGAATGGAGTACTTCTGAGCGCCTATGGAGAGAGATAGAAAGGGAAGAGATGTTTCCCAGGCATTTGTTAAGGATTTAAAGAGGACAAAGGTCTGGAACCTTGAGACTACACCACAGGGTTAGAAACAGCCTCAGGCAGACATAGGCATGAGTTTCACTCCAGAGGCTGGGCAGAGCAGTTAGCTAGCATTGCTGCTGCCACCCTTGGACCTGGACAGAGGACAACAGGGCTCAGATGACCCAATATTACCTCTGAAAGCATTTGCCATATCCCTGGGGACACTTGGAAAAGCTTGGGAGCACTGGAAGCCAGAAAGGCAGGAAGGATGACGGTGGGAGGAGCATCAAGTTGTACCGCACATAATTTAGGTATGAATAATGAAAACATCAAGGACATAAATAGAAACTAGGGGTGGTGTGTTAATGCTGATGGAGATGAGAGTGAAGAGTGGATCTTCACTCCTCTTCAAACCCCCCTTCAGGAGGAATTTGCAGGAAATGGTGACTGGAGCCCTATGGTTGTACAGATGAGACTGCCCAGCAGTCGCAAAACAGGGAGGCCACGTTTCCCCCCACAGCTTGGAGGTCCAGCAGCAATGTGTTTGTTGTGCTCAGTCCCCTCTTGACTGTTCTCTGTGCTCCTTAAAATTTGCAGCCCTGGTTTGTGGTAATGAAGGGGATGGAGAACAGGGAACTAGCATTTAGAGAATGTCAGTGAGGTACACTGTAGGAATTCAAACTGGGAGGTCAGAGCAAGACGGATCTGGGAAGAACTACCTTGTCTTAAATTTATTTTACAGAGATAAATGTCTCCTGGGCTTTGAAGACCAGATGGAAACCTGAAGATAACTGAATAATAAAACTGACAGAACCAGGTTCCCAGAACCAGGTTCCCTTTGTGTTATTTTTAAAAAGCGCCATTGCCTTAGTTTTACTTTTTGTTGCAGTTACAAAATACCCTGACTTAAGGCAACTTAAGAGGGGATGGATTCGTTTTGTCCTTACAGTTTCAGAGTTGCTAGGAAGCCATGGCAACAGGCAGGGAAAGCATACTGGCAGGAACAGCAAACTGGCTGGTCATACTTCAGCCATTCTCAGGAAGCAGAAAGTGAACAGCAAGGAGGGTCAGCCTACAAGCCCTCCCTGGGCTAGCAATATAATTTATTCTTGCTAAATCATATCCAGTAGTGGACTATTGCCTTATGGTATAGGTGTGGAGTCTGTTGTATTTTAAGCCTTCTTCCCTTATGTCCAAAGAGACATATAATGTCTCTCAATTAAGATACTTTAAAATGCCCTGAGGAATTTGTACTATATTGAATATTCTGTTATTAGTTGGCTGGTTCTGCAGACTGAAAGGCACGGACAAACTACACACTTACATGCCTAAGCAACGACAACATATGCTTCATCTCCTTGCTGGGCTCAAAACCAGACTCTTCATGCATTATTGATTCAGATGTCACTTCATCTCAGACTAATACATAGCCCTTATATGAAAATGAAGATACCTTCACTTCATCTCAGACTAATACATAGCCCTTATATGAAAATGAAGATACTATGTTCCAGGGAATACCAACTAGATAACAGTAACCAAAATTGCCTGTAAAGCCCCTTCTGAAACAAGCTTAAGTAAATAATGAGAACACTAGTTAATCCTGTGAGTAACTTTAATTTTCATAAACTGCTTTTCAATACTTTTAAATTCTAATATTCCTATGCAAAATACACACCCTTAAAATTTATTCATACTACTTCAGCTATAAGCAAAATCATCAAGTAACTGACATTGGATCATCCAATGTATGATACTTAGTCTTCTGAACTGAAAATTACTTTCTGGCTACATTATAAGTCTAGTAGCATCATGATATCTTAAAGTAGTGACCACTGTCACCAAACTGCAGGCTGCTCACCTGCTTCTGGGTCATAGTTAAAACTGAAAGAAGGTCCAACGCTGTACTGGAGATGGGCATTGTGTCACAATAAAACTAATATTCTCAAAACTCTAATTCCATGGGTCTAAGAGCATTCTTTTTCCATGTTAAAGTGAGATTTTCTTCTCAAAGCAGAAGCTTCACCTATGAGTAGTATGTGAATTATGAACTATGCATTTCTTAGTAGAGTTCTTTCATAACTGAAGAAATTAGTGTGGGCTGGGAGATTAGCTTGTTAAAGAAAGATAAACAGCTCCTCCCCCATACAGTGGCTGTAACTGGGAAAACCAACAGGCCTTGCCATTTTGTGGTGACTTCTATTTCTTCATTTGAATTGAATTTAGTAGAGCCGAAACCTCACATGATGTGTTTAACACATCATGTTTTAAAAACAATCACCATCCCTAGCACAATCATCTATTTGCTATTGGCACATACATGCTTTTAAATTGAGTTAGTATTTACACAAATCCCAACCTGAAGATGGGGCAATTCAGACACATTTTCAGCATCCCACAGTACCTGTTCCTATCCAGTTCTGTCCTCCGACAAGAAGAACTTGCTGTTTTCACCACGTCTGGAAACAGATGTGCAGAGGCAGAAGACAGAGGCAGAGGAAGGAGCTCTACTCCATACCCGACCGGCTGCGGCAAGGCTAAGGGCCCCTCTTTTCCATCCTTCCGGCTGGGTTGCACAGGTCAGTGGAGTCAGGTTACTCTTCATTTGTTACTTTATCAGCCAATTGGTTTTCCCTCTGGAAAACATAACAAAGGCCGAATAAAACATACATGACCATATAGGCTGCTATTACAGAGCGTCATGACACCGAACCTACGCAGCAGCCACCCTTCGTTGGCCGGAGCGTGGCTCAGACAGCTCAACTGTGGAACGCCCCGTGTTTCCATCACGATGTTTCGGTTCTCTTCACCTGCTGAGTGGTTCCTTTCAGATTTCCCTGTCTTTACGGTCTAAGGTTTGGTCTAAGGTTCAGTTAAAGTTACTGGGAAATAATAAAGAAGCATTTTGATGGCTTAATGTATTGATACAACTCTCTCCATAGCGTCACAGAGACTTTTGTCAAGAGACACCCACTTAACAGCCGTTTAATCATTAGTCTAAACAGTCCCAACTGCTCACACAAGAAAGTCATGTGAGAAAACAGCATACTGATGACAGTCTTAGGTGGAGCCTGTAGTGCTCCTGAACTTGGCTGCTGAGCTTTGAAGGTGGAGTGTCCTCCCTAGCACAATAGACTGAAGCCATTCTGCAGGCTCAGTGCAGAACACTTTCTGCCTCTAGGGGCGTTTGTATTTTAAATATCAAAGAACAAAAATCTCACTAATCCTCATCCCAGTCAGTTTAGGAAGCAACTCATCACACAGAGAAATGGGAATGAGAGCACAATTCTAAAAACATTTAAGGGCTAAACCCTAAGATTCAGGCATCACTTCAACCTAAGGACAATGTCCTTTAAAGAAATGAAAATAGTTGCTATCTTAACAAGTTATGTATATCTTAAAGAAAAATTACAGTATGTGTTCCAAACTCAACTTAATAGTAAGCATTTCAGTAAAATTCATTATTTCTACACTTAGTTATTCTCCTTAAGTCACTAACATTTTAGTATTACATAATTCATTAGTTTTAAAAGTGTATTGTAAAACTCTTGGGTAAAGAGGAACTGTAGCTATGTTTAAGCAAAGAAGCACTTTATTAAAAAAACAAATAGAAGAAAATAGAAATCACGTGTTCTTATTGACCTGTTCTTTCATACCAGTCATAGGACTGAATGCTAGAAAAATGGTGATTTAAAAGAAGGCGAAAAACAAGAGCACAGACTTTGGGGTTGTGGGTCTCAGAGTTACCAACTTCCAGAAAAGACAGAAATCATAAGCCATTCATGGAAAAGTGAGATTGTTGGATAGATGCTGCAAGGTCATCTAACACAGCAAACAGGTCTGCCAGCACTTCCCTGAACAAAGCAACCAAACAGATCAGGAAAAAAAAAAAAAAAGCACATGAAGAAGTTGCAGGTATATGCCAAACAGGTGGGTGAGAATACTGCAAGGCCCTGGGTGCTTGCTTATCAATGAGTATACATGAGATGGTATCACACACCTATACACAGAGGGTTTCTCAAGACACATCACCAAAGTACACAGCCAGAGCCTGGTGAGACTTACTAGAAGGAATAGTTTCCAACAGTGTTTATAAAAGGGAGAACTACTGATGGACGGCACATAAACAACTCATGTAAGAGGCACTAAAGGCATTGTGCTATGAATAATTCACATTTTTTCTTTTTATTTATTACAATTTATTCACTTTGTATCCCAGCTGTAGTCCCCTCCCTAACCCCCCTCCCAATCCTGCCCTCTCCTCCCTCATCTCCTCCCATGACCCTCCTCTAGTCCATTGATAGGGGAGGTCCTCATCCCTTTCCAGCTGACAACCTATCAGGTGTCATCAGGACTGACTGCATTGTCTTCCTCTGTGGCCTGATAAGGCTGCTAACCCCTCAGAGGGAGGTGGTCAAAGAGCTAGCCACTGAGTTCACATCAGAGACAGTCCCTGCTCCCATTACTAGTGAACCCACTTGGACACTAAGCTGCCATGGGCTACATCTGTGCAGGGGTTCTAGGTTATCTCTATGCATGGTCCTTGGCTGGAGTATCAGTCTCAGAAAAGATCCCTGTGCTCAGATTTTTTGGTTCTGTTGCTCTCCTTGTGGAGCTTCTGTCCTCTCCAGGTCTTACTATTTCCCCCTTCTTTCATGAGATTCCCTGCACTCTGCCCAAAGTTTGATTATGAATCTCAGCATCTCTTTCAGTACTCTGCTGGGTAGAGTCTTTCAGAGGCCCTCTGTGGTAGGCTTCTGTCCTGTTCCCTGTTTTCATGTCTATCCCATTTGCCTTTCTGAATGAGGATTGAGCATCTTACCCAGGGTCCTCATTGGTGCTTAGCTTCTTTAGGTGTACAGATTTTAATATGTTTTCCCTATATTATATATCTAAAATACACTTATGAGTGAGTATTTAAAATTGTGTCTTTCTGCTTCAGGGATACCTCACTCAGGATGATCTTTTCTAGTTCCCACCATTTGCCTACAAATTTCACGATTTCCTTGTTTTTAATTGCTGAGTAGTATTCCATTGTGTAAATGTACCACACTTTCTATCCATTCTTCCATTGAGGGGCATCTAGGTTGTTTCCAGATTCTGGCTATTACAAATAAAGCTGCTATGAACATAGTTGAGCAAATGTCCTTGTTGCATGGTTTAGCAACTTTTGGATATATGCCCAGGAGTGGTATAGCTAAAGCTTGAGGTAGCACTATTTCTAATTGTCTGAGAAAGCGCCAGATTTATTTCTAAAGTAGTTGTACAAGTTTACTTTCCCACCAGCAATGGAGGAGGGTTCCCCTTTCTCCACATCCTCTCTGGCATGTGTTGTCACTTGAGTTTTTGATCTGAGCCATTCTGATGGATGTAAGGTGAAATCTCAGGATTATTTTGATTTGCATTTCCCTGATGACTTAGGACGCTGAACATTTCTTTAAGTGTTTCTCTGCCATTTGATATTCCTCTATTGAGAATTCTGTTTAGCTCTGTACCCCATTTTTTAGTTGGATTACTTGATTTGTTGGTGTTTAACTTCTTGAATTCTTTAGATGTTCTGGATATTAGCCCTCTGTCAGATGCAGGGCTGGTGAAGATCCTTTCCCAGTCTGTAGGCTGTCATTTTGTTTTGTTGACAGTGCCCTTTTCTTTATAGAAGCTTTTCAGTTTCATGAGGTCCCATTTATTGATCGTTGATCTTAGAGCCTGTGATGTTGGTGTTTTGTACAGGAAGTTGTCTTCTGTGCCAATGAGTTCAAGGCTCTTCCTCACTTTTTCTTCTAACAGGTTTAGTGTCTCTGGGTTTATGTTGAAGTCTTTGATCTGCTTGGACTTATTTTTATGCAGGGTGATAAATACGGATCTATTTGCATTTTTCTATATGTAGATATCCAGTTAGACCAGCATCATTTGTTGAAGATGCTGTCTTTTTTCCATTGTATGATTTTGGCATCTTTGTCAAAAGTCAGGTGTCCATAAGTGTGTGGGTTTATTTCTGGGTCTTCTATTTGATTCCATTGATCCACCAGTCTCTTTCTATGTCAATACCATGCAGTTTTTATTACTGTTTCTCTATAGTACAGCTTGAGATCAGGGATGGAGATACCTCCAGAAGATCTTTTCTTGTAGAGGATTGTTTTAGCTATTCTGGGTTTCCTGTTATTCCATATGAAGTTGAGAATTTTTCTTTCAAGGTCTGTAAAGAATTGTGTTGGTAATTTGATGAGAATTGCATTGAATCTGTAGATTTGGTAAAATGGCCATTTTTACTATGTTAATCCTCCATGAGCATGGAAGATCTTTCCATCTCACACATGGAAAACTGAACAGCTCCCTACTCAATGACAGCTGGGTCAGAGAAGAAATAAAGAAATTAAAGACTTCCTAGAATTCAATGAAAATGAAAGCACAACATACCCAAACTTATGGTACACAATGAAAGCAGTGCTAAGACAAAAGTTCATAGCACTAAGCGCCTTCAAAAAGAAACTCAAACATGATAAGCTAGGGCCAGATGGAAGGGGGGAGGTCCTCCCCTATCAGTGGACTTGGAGGGGGGCAGGGAGAAGATGAGGGAGGGATGGAGAGAGTGGGAGGGAATGAGGGAGGGGGCTACGGCTGGGATAAAAAGTATATAACCTGTGATTAATACAAAAATAAATTAATTACTTTAAAAAAAAGAAACTCAAAAGATCTCCTACAAGCAACTTAACAGTTCACCTGAAAGCTCTAGAAGAAAAGAAGCAGACACACCTAAGAGGAGTAGATGGCTAGAAGTAATCGAATTCAGGGCTGAAAATCAATAAATTAGAAACAAAGAGAACAATTCAAAGAATCAATGAAACCAAGAGCTAGCTATTTAAGACAATTAACAAGCTAGACAAACCTCTAGCCAAAACTAACTAAAAGGCAGAGAGACACTATCGAAATCAACAAAATGAGAAATGAAAAGGGGGACATAGCAACAGACACTGAGGAAATCCAAACAATCATTAGGTCAAACGCCTATATGCCACAAAATTTGGAAATCTAAATGAAATGGACAATTTCCTTGATCAATTCCACTTACCAAAGCTCAATCAAGGCCAGGTAAATCAATTAAATAGTCCTATATCCCTTAAGGAAATAGGCGGAGTGATCAAAATCTCCCATCCAAAAAAAAGGCCAGATGGTTTCAGCACAGAATTTTACTAGACCTTCAAAGAAGAGTTAACACTAATACTCTTCAAAGTATTCCACAAAATAGAAACATAAGGAACATTACCAACTTCATTTTATGAGGCCACAGTCAACTTGATACCTTAACCTCACAAAGACCCAACAAAGAAAGAGAATTTCAGGCTAATGTCCCTTATGAACAGTGAATCAAAAATACTCAACAAGATAGTAGCAAACTGAATCCAAGAACACATCAAAGATATCATCCACTATGACCAAGTAGGCTTCATCCCAGGCATGCAGGGGTGGTTTAATATATGGAAATCCACCAATGTAATCCCACCATATAAACAAACAAAGAAAAAAACCACATGACAATCTCCTTAGACACTGAAAAAACACTTAATAAAATCCTGTACTCATTCACGTTTAAAGTTTTAGAGAGATCAGGGATACAAGGCACATACCTAAACATAGTAAAAGCAGTATACAGCAAGCCTATAGCTAACATCAAACTCAATGGAGAGAAACTTAAATCAATCCCACTGAAATCAGGGACAAGGAAAGGCTGCCCACTCTCTCCATCTCTCTTCCACATAGTTCTTGAAGTCCTAGCTAGAGCAGTAAGGCAATTAAAGTGGATCAAGGGGAGACAAATTAGAAAGGAAAAGTTCAAGTATCATGTTTGCAGATGATATGATAGTATACCTTCAGCAAAGTGGCTGGCTACAAAATTAACTTAAAAAAAAAATCAGTAGCCCTTTTGTATACAAAAGACAATTGGGCTGAGAAAGAAATTAGGGAAACAACACCCTTCACAAAAGCCACAAAGGACATGAAGTACCTTGGGATGACTCTAACCAAGCAAGTGAAAGACCTCTATGAAAAAAACAAGTCTCTGAAGAAAGAAATAGAAGAAGATAATTCCCATTTTTTAGAGGAGGACTTAGAAAAGCCACAGAGGAACTAAAGGGACCTTTCCTGGGGTGGAAGAAATGAAATGAGCACTGAGTTGGTGGTGGGAGTGTAAAATGCTAATTGGCATGGTTTGAACACGCAATGCCCCATAGGTTCACGTTTTGAATGCTTGGTCCCTACTGGTAGTGCCACTTGGGTGATTCGGGAACCTTCACGAGGTAGGGATGAGTGGGGAAAGTAGGCCGATTTGGACAAGCCCGTGAAAGTTATTCCCAATCCCTGGTCCTACATCAGCCTACCTCCGGATTTGCCATGCTGTGGACTGGCTCTCTGTTCTACCTTCTTGCTGCCACAGACTAAGTTGCTGCCCTGCCCTCCCCACCACAACGGATTGAGACCATGAGTTACAATAAGCCCTTCCTTAGTTTTTTTACTAGGTATTTTGGTCACTGTAATAAACTAATACACTAATATTTCCCCTGTGTTCTACTGATGGGTCTTCACTGTTCTCTTGGGGGTTCATCAGAATCTTTTCTATGTTGTTCTCAGATAAAACATAAAATTAGGATTATTTGAAGAAATAGCTAATATATTAGCACAGAATCTACAGTGCCCATCCATCAGACAAAGTCCTTCAATATGCAACCAAACAATTCACATGTGAGTATGAGGGTACATGGTCTTTCATTTAAATTTCTTATCTCAGAGGACTTGTGCCAATCATGGGATGTGCATGACACCCAGCTATAACAAATCTCCAAGAGGGAACAGGAAGGGAAACTACTATAGATGTCCTCTGAAAGACTCCACCCAGCAGGGGATCAAAGCAGATGGTGATACTCACAGCGTAACTTTCAGCAGAGCACATGGAATCTTATGGGAGAGTGGGGGATAGAAGGACCTACAGAGGACAGGAGCACCACAAGATGATGAACAGAGCCATCAAATCTGGGCCCAGGGAGTCTGCAAAGAATGATGCACCAACTGAGCACCATATATGGAAAGGACCTAGACCCCCTGTTCAGATGTAGCTCATAGGCAACTCAGTCTCCATGTGGGTTCCCCAGTAAGGGGAGCAGGGGCTGTCTCTAACATGAACTCTGTTGCCTGCTCTTTGATCACTTCCCCCTGGTGGGGCAGCCTTGCCAGGCCACAGAGAAAGAGGATGCAGCCAGTCCTGATGAGACTTGATAGGCTAGGGTCAGATAGCAAGGGAAGAGGAATGGTTCCCCCTTTCTGAGGACTAGGTGAGGGGGATGGAGGAAGAAGGAGGGAAGGTGAGAGTGGGATAAGATAAGGGAGGGGTTACAATTGGGATATAAAAGGAATAAATTAAAAACAAAAATTAAAATAAAAAAACCAAATATCTTCATATAAAGGCTTCCTAACAGCATGAATAAAGGCAATGTTGTTGTCCCTGTTACAATTTATATTACTTCTAAACATCACTGCTAAAGTTTGACTATGAAATGTCCAGCACAGTCCCATGTGTTGAAGAGGTGGTTCTGTTACTTTGAGAGGTAACTTAGCCAGAAGAAATAGTTCACTGGAGATGTGGCTTTGAAGGTCATGTGTGACCCCAAGTCCCTTTTCCTCTCTGAGGTGAACAGCTTCCGCCTCCACATATTACTGATTCTACAATGTCCTGGGCAAAGTACATGGAGTCAGAAAACCATGAACAGAAGCCCCCAATACCATGTGCTGAAATAGTCCTTTCCTTCTTTAAATTCTTTTCTTAGATCAAGTCTGACTAGCAACACCTCTTTCATCATTGTCACATCACAATTATCATCATCACCATCATTAGCATCATCACCACCATCATTGTTTTTGATAGAGCTCAGACCACCATTGCCTTCTTTGGTTTTGCTGTTTTGTTGGTTTGGGTTGTGAGCTCTGTGTACATGAACACACGCACATTCCTATTGTATTTTCTTTTTTTATTCTAGCTTGGCTTCTTTGTTTTCTGAAGAGAAAGAGAAACGGGCATGAAGTTGGGTGGATGAGGTGGTGGGAAGATCTAGGAGCAGTTGAAAGAGGGGAAAACTGTGATCTGAATACTATGCCAGGATGGAACCCAGAGTCTCAAATATAACATGCAAATGCTTTGTCATCAGGCTACTTATCAGCCTCCTGCCTTCACTTGAGAGTTTCATAAAGGCCAACAGTCTAGTTAGAATTCATTATGTCAAGTGAATTTGGAAAGAAAAATACAGGTCATTCCTTTGATTCTGTAAAGTGAAGATTTTGTCAGTCACCACTGTGACAGGTTCCCATGCATAGCTTCCGAATGACTCTTTAGAATCAAGTACTATGTGTCACAGCAGAGCCAACAGGTTAGATTTTCTAGTGTGCTTTGTTATTCTTCTAATTTTTATATATTTATAAGTTTTTAAACTTTTTTTCTTGGTAACTTTATCTACAAAGCCCACCAGCCTGCCTTCAAAGCTGAGGCCCATTTTTTCCCCACCTGGAAACCTTGAAAAATATTTTTGTCTAATTTTAAAGTTACAAGGGGCTGACATTTCAATTGGCCAAACGTACAAATATGTAGAAAGTATAGACCCTTGGGTGGCTGAAGGAGCGGAGCTCGATCAGACCACTCAAGAATGGCTGGCCACGATCCTAAGTGCTCAGGCCTAGGGCCATACAAACTAAACTATCCAAAGCAAAACTCCGCAGTGCATACAAACTATCCAAAACAAAACCCCGCAGTGCATACAAACTATCCAAAGGAAAATCCCGCAGTGCAGTTGGGCTCAGGCAGCTTTAAAGAGCCCAGTGGGTCTAGGGAGCTGCTCAGTTGAGAACTGCTGTCGACCCCTTGTCAGAGAGAGCAGACTAGAGAGAGCTCTTCAGTTAAGTAATGTGGAAAACACCTGCCAGCCGGGTGCCCTCTGGAAGAATTTTCCACAGCTCATGTTTCCTGAGGAAACATTTGCTGAAGATAACAGCATCCATGTGATTAAACCCAAAGTCAAATTTGGTTTCACAGAATTTAGCTCAAGCTCCAGCAGTTGAAAAATAATATCCCTGTTTTCTTACAGTTACACAAGCTGCTCTCTTTAAATGTCTCCTCTGTGAAAGAGGGATAGGACAAGGGCTCTTTAATGCCTCCCCAAGACGATTACAAACTGTAAGCTACAGAGTATCAACAGTCGCACTACAGACTTTTAGAACCCAATGCTTTCTGGGGTGAGTTTGGGCTGTTTAAGAAGTGTGTGTGTGTATGTGTGTCTGTGTGTGTGTCTGTGTGTGTGTGTGCATGCACGCACGTGTACAAGCGCATTTCTGTTGTCTTTATACTTTTTAGCCTAGCTTGGGTTTTTGTTTGTTTGTTTTCGAGAGAGAGAGAGAAACAGGCATGGAGTTGGGTGGGTGAAGAGGTGGGGACATCTGGGAGCAGCTGAAAGCAGGGAAACTGTGATCAGAAAACATTGTGTGAAAATTTTCAAAATTAGAATGTCAGGTGTGGTGGCACACACCTTAAATCCTAGCGCTCAGGAAGCAGAGGCAGGTAGACCTCTAGCCTGGTCTAAATAGTGAGTTCCAGGGACAACCAAGGCTATGTAGAGAGATCCTGTGTCAAAAAGAGGACATGGAGGAGGGAAGGTCATTCTCCCCTCCCCCAACCAGAACTTGTACACTGGAACTGCTTTAAGAATTTGAACAAGATTTTGTCTCTAGTTCACCACTAAACTTGATAAATTATATAACAAGTGGAAACTGCTTCCTGCTGTGTCATATGAGGCACTTTACCCAATGCGTGATGGTGGTGATATGACAGTGAGTGCCGTCAACGGAAGTAGCTGACATTTACGAGACTATCTTACTGAAAGATAGTAAAAAAATATATATATATATTTTCTTATTTCTAAAACTCGGTGTTGTCTCGGTCAGTCACAGTGTTATTGTCTTCATAATAATACTGACAAAACCCTCTGACCCATCAGCCAGGCCTTTCCTTCAGAACTAGCATGTGCGTGTGTGCCTGGTTCCGGCCTGCACCACGCAGGGGTGCGATGATGAGAGCTCAGTCTGTCTATTCTTTTCATTGCATTTATCTGGCAGCCATGGGTCATGCTGTGAATGTGGCAGCCAGAGGAAAACTTTCGGAGGGGCTCTCTTCCTCCATGTCAAGGTTCCTGGGATTGACTGTGAGATAGCAGGAATGTTTGCCTACAGAGCCATCTCGCCATCCCCTAAGCTTAGAAGAGACTCTACCATCTCAATGTCCAATAACCCTCGATATCTTATCAAACTCCCCACTCCTCACACTTGGTACCCTATGCTACTTTCAATTAAAAAAAAAAGGTCCTCCTCACCAGAATCCACCCCATCCCTGATGTTTCCTTCCTAGTTTTGTTTTGTTTTTAATTTCTTTATTTTTCCATCTGCTGGTCCAAACTTGGCCCCTGGGCTATGAATCTTGACTGGCTTATATTGGACTCAGAGTGGAACCCAGTTCCATACAGGAGACTTCCTTTCCCTGTTATAATTATTACTGAATAAAGCATGCTTGTACTACTTTTTAAAAGAAAATATTCATTGAGGCCTTTCAAACTATCATTTTACAAAAGAAGACAAAGAAGGAAGCAGTTAAGGAAATTACCAGGGTTTCCAGGCAGGACACAGGGGAGGTTGGCTTTGAGAACAGGCTTGCCGGCTCTGAGACAGGTTTAACTCACTGAAGGGCTTTGCTTCAAGAACTTATAATTGGAGGAGGAATCTAGACTTGCCATCCCCTTTCTTACGAACCTGTGACAAGGGTGGGCGATAAATGAGCTGGAGCTCAAGAAGGCAAGAAGTGACGGCTTTAAACAGAGAACTAACAACTAATGGGCCCACCTTGCAATCTTGGGTCAAGGACAATATCCACTTACTTAAGTAAATCTCTAATCTGAGAACCGTGTTACTGAGGAAATATTGACGGAGTCTTGTTACCTGCTAGGAAACGCAATACGTATTTCATGTGTGTGAAATTTAAACACCTTACTGCTTACTTATGATAAGAAATTGCTGCAATAAACCAAGAACGTTTGAGCCCAATGGATGTGCCTCTTTGACAGTGTCTGTAAACAGAACTTTGACTAGTGACTCCACAGCAGTCCTTTGTCTCCTGTTCAGATTAGTTTGAGTGACTCTTTGTTAGTCAACTACAAAAAAGGGGAAGTACTCCCTGATCAGAGCAAAAGTTGCTCTTAATAGGATTTCAATTATAAAGACCGTTCTGCAAATTGTCATCTGAATGTAGTCAAGCAGCCTACAAAAGGAAGAGTGCACAGAAACCAAGATACAGTGTTTGCAGTGGTGCTTATAGGGACCCCCTGTATCTTAGCCACCTTCCAAATAGAGCCAGGTAAGAGAGAAGGAAATGCTAACAATAAACCACACATACACCACACTTGCTAATTCCCTAAATGCTTTCTTTCACAAGTCACAAACATTTTAGGACTCCCTGTCCATTTAAGAGAGGTCTGGTTACTTGGGGTCATGTGATTTCTCCCAAGGACAAACATCAGTCCTGAAAGGCTGAAAACTGGGACTGGGTTTGCAGCGTTCAGCTACCACATTGCATTTCTATATTATTGTTAAAGAAGCTGAGCTGGACTAAGAGAGCTTTAAGTGACAACGTGTGTCCCTTCTTTAGGTCCACATCTGCCTCCCATGTTCCTGGGAAGCTGAGTGGTTCTCTGTTCCTGGCCCATCGCACTAGGGCCTGCATAAATCTCTAGTGTCCCCAGTGGATCTTCGCAGCAATACAGTTTAACCTGCTCATGGAGGGAGTATCAGAACTCACTGGATTGCAAGCATCCTGTGACTACAGTCTTAGATCTTCCAGTCCTGGCCTGCAGGGTTAATTGACTCCTGCTGCTTACAGCTTAGTCTTGCTGTCAACTGAAGGTGCCTAGAACTCTACAACCACAGCTGAGTGGCCTCTCCTAGGGGGCGGGAGTGGAAAGGTCCCTTTCAGAATAGGGAGGGTAATATTCTGCAGATTCTTCCACAGTGACACTCACAGCCTTGGGTTCCAGACATGCAAGATGGTTTGGGCTCCTATGCTGATGGTGTCTCTTCCTGGTGTCCCCTCTGCCTCCCTTACACAAGTTCTCCTATAGGTCTCCATCTCCTAGAGAGCAAACGCACTGTGCCTCATCGCCATCAAGCCACATGCTACCCACCACATGCCCTGCCCCTCCTCCATCTGGAGTGTTAGGGAAGTGTTACAATGTTTTCTGGATTATTCCGCACCGCAGACACAGGCTGTCCCTTTCACCACCATCCCACATATGTAGGGGTAGCACAGTATCACTCCCTCAGCTTTCCTCCCCGTGCCTCTCTGCTCAGACTTCACTTTTAGATACTATGTCTCAACCAAGTCAAGTCAGCATGGAGACCTAGCCCTACATGTAAAAACTTGGACCCCTGGACAAGGTAGTACCATGTCCTGGCTAGTTTTATGCCATCTTGACACAGGTAGAGTCGTCTGAAAAGAGGAAATGTCAATTGAGAATAATGCTTCCACGAGATCCAGCTGTAAAGCATTTTCTTGATCAGACGTTGATTAGGCACCTCCCATTGTGGGAGGTGCCGTCCCAGAGCTGGTGGTCCTGGGATCTATAGGAAAGCAGGCTGAGCAAGCAGTGGAAGCAAGCCAAGTAAGCTGTACCCCTCCATGGTTTCTGCATCAGCTCCTGCCTCCAGGATCCTGCTGTGTTTGAGTTTCTGTCGTGACTTCCTTCAATGTCAAACAGTGCTGTGGAAGTGTAGGCTGAATATACCCTTTTCTCCCCTCCTTTCTTTCAGTGGCCATCGTGTTTCATAACCGCAATAGTTGTAAGTACTTATCCAGCCCTCTCTGCCCCGGCAGGGGCTCCTGTGCACGCACATCTGTCGAAAAGCTTTTTCTGTAACTTTCTTAAAAACTGAAGCAAGATATTCAGATAAACAACTCAGTTCACACCAAACACAAAGTTCATCTGCCATTCTATGTGGCTATGTTGCCCTCTAGTGTTAAGAAAGAGAACTGTAAGCAGTAATTTTCCTCTTTTTGATAGATTTTTAAAAGTTATTTTTTATTTTTTATTCTTATTAATTACAGTTTATTCACTTTGTAAACCCCTGTAACTCCCTCTTTTTCTCCCATCCTAATCCCACCCTCCGTCCTCCTTCTCCACCCATGTCCCTCCCCAAGTCCACTGATAGGGGAAGTCTTCCTCTCCTTCTGATGCTAGTCTACTAGGTCTCAGGAGGAGTGGCTGCAGTGTCTTCCTCTGTGGTCTGGTAAGGCTGCTCTCCCCTCGGGGGGAGGTGATCAAAGAGCAGGCCAATCAGTTTATGACAGAGACAGTCCCTGTTCCCATTACTATGGAATCCACTTGGACACTGAACAGCCACGGGCTACATGCAGAGAGATTCTAGGTTATCTCCATGCATGGTCATTGGTTGGAGTATCAGTCTCAGGAAAGACCCCTGTGCCAGGATTTTTTGGTTCTGTTGCTCTCCTTGTGGACCTCCTGTCTTCTCCAGGTCTTACTATGTCCCCCTGCTTTCATAAGATTCCCTGCACTCTGCCCAAAGTTTGGCTGTAAGTCTCAGCATCTGCTTTGATACCCTACAGGGTAGTACCTTTCTGAGGCCCTCTGTGGCAGGCTCCTGTTTTGTTCCCTGTTTTCTCCCTCTTCTGATGTCCATCCTCTTTGCCTTTCTGATTGGGGATTGAGCAGCTTAGCCAGAATCCTCCTTCTTGATTAGCTTCTTTGGGTGTACAGATTTTAGTATGTTTATCCTATATTATATGTCTAATATCCACTTATGAGTATGTACCCTGGGTGTCTTTCTGCTTCTGGGATACCTCACTCAGTATTCCTTACTCCAAATCACCATTTTCCACATTCGGCAGTCACAATGGTGACTGTATGTGTACTATATGTGTAATCCATATCAAATTTTAAACCTGAGTGTGTATCTAGACCAGCACACATTCTTGGCATCCTTACCCTTCCACTAGCTCTTCCAGACACCTTGCCCCTTGGTATCTCTGCTACCTACAGACTCTTATCCTGGTAGGGCCAGCCTCAGTCTGGTTCTTCATCTCCCCAACGTAACCTTGGCAAAGCGCTCACTCTTCTCTCCATCTCGTTCATCAGGTTGGGTGCCTTCATGACCACAGGTCCCCGAGTCCTCACCTTCATCCTCCTTACAGTCCTGTACCCTATGCTGGTCCCTGGTATTTTCAGTCTCCTCAGGCTTAAGCTTCAGCCTCACCTTGACCTTTCTGGCCAGCCAACTCCTGTCTAATGTGTCCCTGCATTTATAACTCAAGGACACTTCTGGCATTCTCCAAATCTGCCAGCTGGGCCCCTTTCTTCAACCACCTTCCTGTTCAGCTAAGACTCTCACATGAAGTGTAGTTAGCTATGCCTTTGACCATATATCTCCCCAGGGAACATACCAGACCCGATGGTCTCCCATCCGAGGAAGAGCTCACACTTTTCCATGGGTGCATGCAGGCTTTCACCACTTTGCACTACTCTCCTCACCATCCCCGTTCTTGCTTCTAGCAAAAGATGCTACCTCCTATCTTGGGGAAAAACACTAATTTTATGGTCAACAAAGCATTCTCATGTAGATACATTTGACCCACACAATAACTAAGACTATTTCTCACTAGCCAGGCCCAGAACACTTCCACACAGAAATCATCATTGCTAACAGAGCCTGCATAGGAATATGCACCCTCACTGGGAATCCCTGTCATGTATGAAGTAGGTTCTTCTGTCCACAGGCTCTAGCGAGCCTTGGTCTGCAGGGAGCAGCAGAGGTTTTACCCACCTCCAGGGAGTGCTACTTCTCCACAATGCCTGCACTGTTGGCAAAGCACCTGCGGTTCATTTATTTCTGTCTAAAAGAAAAGGTAGAACAGCCTTTAAAGCAAGATTCTTATCTTCATTTGAAAATTGTTCCTACTAAGGATTGAGTTTCCTTGCATGCCTATTGGTCTGCCATCTTCAGAAGCCTTGCCTGAGACCTGACTGACTGCTCTCAATAATGTCGGTCACAGCTTTCAGACCAATGCCACACGGAAATTCAGACCAAGCTCTCACGGAAGCATGAACCATGACACAGGAGGACAGGTTGTGACAATGCCATGGAGAACTCGCAGACTATACGCTTAAACGATTAGCTGCTCTATAAAGACATGGTATTTACGGAAGAAGGCTAAGCTCTTCTGCTGGGAATAGAGAACCTCACTGAGTCCTCCATCACGATTCCAGACAGAGGGAAGTCTCAGCTCTCTCCTGGGCTCTCCATTGAGGCATGAAGACAATGGAGCTCTGCTTTGCCAGTAAAACATGTACTCTGTCCCTGTCTTTTTTCTAATACACCTTTCTTTGCTCTGCACCTATCTTGTTGGACACAATGCTGACCTCCAACAGAAGCCTTCCCAACAAATGTTGTTCCAAATGTGGCCTGCTCTGTGACCTGTACACACTGGGTAGGTCAGGAGGAGCCCCTCACTCCACTCCCTCAGGGCTCACATCTGAAGGCCACACCGGAAGCTGTGGCCCAGGAGATGTGGCTCTTAACTGGACTTGGGTAAGGAACTCTCCTCAGTCCTAGTATTTCTCTCTGTAAAAATGAGGTGTTTGCTGTTGTCTAAATCAACTCAACAGCTCTGTGGGGACTCATTTTATTATCATGATGAAAGAAACTCAGGAACAACCAGAGAGGGCTTACAAGAAAAGAAAACAGTACAGAGGAGTCTGTGGATTTGGCGGCATTTAGTTAAGCTTGTTACTGGACAGTGTTTGTTTAAAGCATGGAGTGGGAGGGGGCTGGACAACAGGAAATAGCAGCAGCATGTCAGACAATAAGCGAAAACCATCTCCATACTGAGTGAATCAGCAGGAAGTGTGCACCTACTCAATGATTGATTCATGGACATTTTAAGCTGTTTATAAAAGATTTGGGGAGGAATGGAACAGGATTGGACTGGCCAACTGGGACAGTAGTTTTGAGGGGCTGCCTCAGAATTAGGCTGTGGCAGCCTGGCATGCTGCCCCTCCACAGCAGAGTGAGTACTGGAAGAGCCCAGAGTTGGGGTAAACACTGAACAGTGGGTGTGGCTTTCAGTAAACAGTAACTGTTAATGTTCTGTGGAGCCCTTTCAAAACACAGCAGAGATGGGCACTTCCAGAAGCTGCATGCTGCACACAGTCCAGCACGTTCACACCGCTTTCTCTGAGCTTTGAGCAATAGCTAATACCTTCAGTGCTCTTTCTCTTAGGGAGGGAGGGACTCCGGGACACATGGGAAACTGCCCGCACCCAGCTGAGGCATGTAAGAGGGTTGGGATCCAGCTCTGCCTCTGCTGTTTCCCAGCTAGACTGCTAAGATAAAAACTCTCGGAGCCTGTTTCCTCTTTTCTAAACTCTACAGATGTGGTGCAGTGCACAGGGTTCATCAGATGCAGACTGTGTGGCCTCCACTCAGGATCATTGTCGCCGTTCTTACATCTCTGGTGTGATGGCTAAGTCTATGCGCCAACTTGCCTGGCTACAGGGTACCCAGATAATTGGTCCAGCATTACTAGTGTGTGTGTGTGTGTGTGTGTGTGTGTGTGTGTGAATGTGTTAAGGACAAGGTTAAAATTTCAATCAATAGACCCTTAAAAAGCACATTGCCTTAACTACAGAGATCTTGTTTTTCCCTATTTTCTAGCTCAAACTAAAGTACCTGCTTTCCTTTGTGCTCACCCTGGATCCTAGGATTTGTCAGCTTCCAAATTATAAGAATCGATACCTTATTTTATAAAAATATCCTCTTGGCTCTGAGAAACGCCAACCAATGTAGTATGTACTTTAAATAAAGATTTTTATGATTGTTTTTAATCTCAAAATCAAGGAGAAAGTAACATCTGTTTGTAGAGGCATTTGAGGGCTGGAGAGATGGCTCAAAGGTTAAGAGCACTGGCTCTTCTTCCAAAGGTCCTGAGTTCAGTTCCCAGCAACCACATAGATGGATCATCTAAAGTAAGATCTGGTGCCCTCCTCTGGTGTGCAGGCACACATGCAGAAAGAATGCTGTGTAAATAATAAATAAATTTTTTTAAGGCACTTGAAATTCTGTGTTTAAGAAGCAGGGGAAATGGCCATAATATGCTGTCCAGTGGGTAGATCTGATCATCTAAGCCCAAAATGTATAAAGCGAGGACGGAAAGGGAGACTGACTCTGAATAAGTCATTTCAGATTTCTATTGTTAATTCCTTCCTCTTTGTGGAGTTCCCCGAATTTTAAGGATAATATTTTTGTGCTGTGGTTTTACCGTCTGTTTGTTATGATGAAATCACTGAAATGCAAACCTGTGGTTGTGCTAGAGAGAAGAATTTACTGTGGCTGCCTCTTGCTGCAGTGTGTAGACAGAGTGAAGAATGCTCACGAGCATGGGCCCAAGAGGGAGAGTCACAGGATCCCAGCTCTAAAAAGAAGAGCCACAGAAGGAGAGGAGGGCAGGGGGACAGAGAGTATGGAGACAGTCTCCACTGGCAGGGCTCATCCACACATCAGCAGGGCGTGGAGGCAGGGAGAGGAGGAACAAATGCATCCTCGTTATCACCGAGGAGATGCACTGTTTCTTGAGGATAGAAGGGTGGCTTTAAGTGCCTTGTAAGGAAGGAATAAAAGGGATATAAGGCCCTAGAGCTCCTCCTGGGGTTTTCTCTTCCTGTGTGTCTAGTCATGACTTTGACAAAGAAAGGAAGATGTGGGAAATGAACTGTTGCCTGGCAGTGCGTTAAGAACACATTGTCAACATGTTCACTGATTTCTTACTGATGACTGGCTTACAAAACACAGAGCCCCTGCAAGGAGCATTAAGAAGTCTACAAGGACTCTCAGATGACTGGGACAGTCAAAGATTCATTTCCCAATTTTCAACTGAAATCTGAGTTGGAGGGGGAAGAAAGTGGTCTATTACAACTTATACTGTGAAAGACAGTTAGGTAGAAGGTGCCAACATTTCCCAGGAAAAGCAGCAAGACTGTTTAAAAACAGTTTAACATATGCAGTCATTTATCCACGAAGGTTCGCCAGATCCCTGGGTGTCCTGGAGGCTCTACAAAAATGATGTTCAGGCTCTGTATCATCAGATGGAGGTTCTAAAAATCAAGGTATCTTAGGAGATCTTTGTCAGCACCATTGAAAATTTTATCTCTGAAAACGAATAAAGATTCTTGTTTCTCTGGAGTTTAATTCTGATTCACAAAGAACTAGTCATTGATTGTCAGGGCAGGATTAGAGGAGGGATGGATGGGTTGTGGCAGTTTTTAGTTTATAATTAAGCCCTTGACGTAATTGGATATATACAGGAATTTTTGGAATTTATCACATATTTGGAGAGAAAAAAGCCATCCTGATTTCTTGTATGAAGAAGATGGATCTTGTAAGACAAGTTGACATTACAGTGCCACATGATTCAAGAAAGAGGAAAGCTAAAGTCATGTGACCAAAGAAGGTACCACTTTTCTAAGAGAATATAAGTGACAGGAAGACCAGTGAATGGTTTGAAGCCCTGGGCCCTTTAAGATCTGAGAGCTCTACACAGGATAAGGACAAGAGGACTTTTAAAACCATACTTTGTTTACACATTCATGCTCTGTGAATTAAATATATATATATATATATATATATCCATTATAGACATTAAGAGTAAAGCAGATTTACATAAGCTAATATAATACTGGTTCAATAGAAACATAATCATGGTTTTAAAAAAACCCAGATTATTGGGCCTAAACATAGAAACATGTCCAGATCAGGAGTCAGGTTCCAAGAGCTATTGTTAAAGGCAAGTACCAGAAACATTCTCAAGGACTCCCTCAGAACAACTGGAGAGTTTGAAGGTTTGATTCACTGAAAACCAAAAAAAAACCACACAGCCTTCAGAAAGAGATAGCTTCATAGATGGACATATATCCCATGGTACTGTGCTTGCTTCAGGGGCCACAGAACCCAAAATTCCTGCAAACACAGTCAGAAAAATAAAGGTCATGGTCACAGCAGTGACAGTGGGAGGCACCACCCAGTCCTCAGCTGGTCACTGTGCTCACGTGACAGTCACACTGCTGGAGCTTGTAGCCCTTGCTAACACAGATGGTCCAGCATCCCTAGCCCACTGCACAAGATGCCATTTTGTTGCTCACAAAACAGTCCCTTTTTGAGTGCTGTTAATGTCTTTTTAAAAATCGTATTTATCTTGTTTTTAAATATTATTTTATTTTTTGAAATTATAATTACACAAATTCCCCCTTCTTTTTTTTTCTTCCTCCAAGCCTTCCCGTGTACCTTCCCTTGCTCTCTCTTAAATTCAAGGCTTCTATTTCTTTGTTACACACAACTCACACACACACACAATGCATCTATATAACCTGTTCAGTCCATATAATATTACCTGATTGTATACCTCAAGACTGACCATGGTATTGGATAGCCCCTGGGGCTCTTCCCTGGGGAAGACCATCTCTCTCACTCTCAAGAGTTCCCAGTTGCCTGTAGCTGTTTGTCCAGGGCTGAGACTCCACACACTTTCCCCCTGCCATATTAGTATGTCCGCTGATATATTTTATGTATATGTGCATTTTGCCTGCATGCATGTATGTACCACCAGGTTTGTGTCTGCATCCATGGATTTCAAGACAGGGCATTGGGTACCCTAGAAATGAAGTAAGGATGTTTGTAAAGCAGCATGTTGCATTCTAGGAACTGAACCTGGCTCTCCTGAAAAGACTAGCAAGGGCTCATAACCAGTGAACCATTATTCTGTTTCTTCATCTTTATAGAGTAGAAAAAGCTAGACACAAAGAATCATATACCATAATGGCATCTAATGATTTCCACACAAGAGATGTTTTCCATCACTAAGAAATATACACAAAAACAAAGATTGCAAAAACATCTTGTGTAAGGGGGAAACTGTATAGTTTATTTTATTCCATATAAATCTATTTCCCCCGTGGATGAAGAAAAATTAACCTAGAGAGGTTACATGATTGATAACTACCAATAAAGTCCTAGGTAGTTAAATGAAAGGAGACACAGAACAAATTGACTGCAGTGATAGAAATGTTTTATGTCTTAATTAGGGTAGTAGCTACAGAAGTATATAAATTAATCAAAGCTTACATCAGTGAACATCTAAAAAAAGTGTTTTTCATTTTACATAAGTTGTACCTCAATAAAAACAAACACATAGAGGAATTCGTTTTTTAAAACTAATCATAGAAGAGTGTATGTAATAGGCACATATGAAAAGAAAACTGATTTCTATATATGCATATGTACAGCATTTGGAGAACACAGTGCAACTATCTTCTTAGAAACATTTGTGTATGTACAGAACAGTTCTAGAGCACATATAAAACATGTAAAGTTTCACAGAGGTGGATTGGGAAATGGGGCAGGGGGAATTGTTTTTCATTAGGATAATACAGTTTTAAATAGCTATATACACGTGTAGAGAGAATATCTTGTATATTGTATGGATGCATTGCCTTTCAATTAAAAAACCTATTGCCTACAAGAAAGGGTAGACTAGAAAGTGAGGTGTCTAGCAGGCAGAAAGGATTCTGGGATAGAGCCAGTCAAGGGAGATTTGCCTGGGAAAGACATGAGAGAGGACAGATGCATGTTACCTGAGCAGAGCTCACCAGCCATGTGGCAAAACTTAGAATAAGTTAAGTTATAAGATAATCAGGGTATGAGCCTAACTATACGGCCTAGGTATTTGTGTGTGTGTGTATGTATATATATATGCAATATATATATTGCGTCTCTTGAGTAGACTATTCTGGGAGCTGGGAGCTGGGAGGGAAAACCCTGCAACATAGACTTTTCAACAAAATCACATAGCTCCCCCCCCATGAAAAACATGTCCGTGCCAGGACACCATAGCTATGATGGGCCCACCGCTTTAAGCACCGTGTGTTAGCAGCAGTGAGCAAATCCCACCTCAACAGTCAAAATCGGTCTCTCCAGTCCACCCTCCACAACACTTGCAGTGTTTTCTTTAAACATGATAGTTTTGTAGCCCATTGTGAAGTGCAGACCTCTAAATTCAGTGCTTAGAAAGCTGGGACAGGAGGACAGCTATGATTTAGAGGCCAACCTTTGCTACACAGCAAGAATGTCTCAAGAATGACGGGCTCCTGGAAGATGCTGGCCTGCCTGGATAAAGAAGTTCCCATGGGTTGCCCTGCATCTTGTAGTTCCGGTTCCTGCGAAGAAGTACATTTTTAAAAGAGGGTTGGGGGCCTCCTAGTTTATAGCTCTGTGTCACACACATCACACACAAGCCTTGAATGCAAGGCAACCAGCCTCAGGCCTGGTTTAAGTTCACCATTCTCAGGCCAATCCTTGGTAGATGTCACAGCAAACGCTGTTAAATCCTGTAGTGGATGTAAAGGGAGGTTCAACTTTGTAACTACTCAGAATTAAATGGCTGCCCTTTTTTTGTCAGTGGTCAAAAAAAAAAGTTTTGTTTTGTTTTTGCTTTTCAGAAAAAATTTAGGTTTGCCTAAACCACATGCACACACACACACAAACCAACAAAAAACAAAACATCTGTTGATTTCTATAAAATAATAGCAAAGCCAGTCTCCAGAGTAGGTATTAGAGGAAGTGATACCATGCCTTGTATCTCACTATTTTTTGGTCACTTATTGGCCTCATCGCTGTTTGGTCCACACTTGATCATTCAGTCAGACCTGATTGTTCTGACGGTCTCTAAGTCCACTGTTCCACTGCCTTCCCACTGTTACCACCCTGGACCAGATGCTTCTCTTAGGTTTACCCTGCCAGTCTCTAACCGGAGCCCTCTCCTATCTCTCCATTCCTGTCTTTTCTGTGCTCTCACTATTCTTTTAAAATGTAAATATCACTCTCTCATCCTTCTGCTCATAACCCATTAAACTTAAGCAAATAATGCAGGCCCTCGGCACTGCCCAGAACTTGGCTCCTGCCTCTTTCTTCGTGGTAACCTCTGGCCAATTTCTTTCTGTCCACTTAGACTCCAATCAGTTCCTTAAATTCAGCATTCTTTCCACTGAGTCTTTGCACATGCTATTCCCTGTCTTTAAACAGTCTTCTTTCTGAGTCCTGTGTCTTCCAAATTACTTGACTCAACCTTCAAAGAGTTGTCCAGAATAAGAATGTCATAAACAATGGAGGTAAATGCAGAGAGAAGAAAGTAGCGACAGGATATGGGTTAAGGAATTCAACTTCAGAAATGCTAAGGAAACTGTGTGAATACCACAGAGATGAATATTCGGATGACAGGAAGTTGAAAGAAGCTAGAATCATCTGGTTTTTGAAATATGGGAAGAAGAAATGAGGAGATGGATGGATGAGCAAAACTAGAAGTATAAAAAGCCTTGAAAGGCAAACAAATGGAGTCCTTGTTTTGCAAGTATTTTTAACTGGGGAGTAACAATCTCCCTGCTTTTGGAAAGAAGTGTCTAGTGGGTTCCAAAAAAGTGCAGTAAGGGGGATGAGCCAACTTAGAAAAAGATGACCAGAACTGGACCAGGTAACATCAGGTAGATCTTACTGGAAATGACAGATTGGAAGATGTGAAGCTGTGAGCTTATAGGCAAGATGGGTGAAGGCAGAGAGACTGGTAGACCTATGTATCCAAGGACATTCCAGACACCTACTAGGGCTTGCAGTATGATCACTGGTTGAGATGCGGATCTACAAGGAGAGCAGGTTCATGGATGACAACGAGTTAGACTGTAGGGTGTTTGCTCCCAAGCCAGCAATGCAAGATTTAGTTCAGCCCTAGCCCTAGCCCTAGCTTTTGGTATGCAGCTCCTTAAACATTTATACCTGCTCAGACTCTTTTCATTCTTTTCCTGTGGTTGTATGTCTCTATAGCTTCTATTTTCTATGTCCATTCAATCAAGGGATGAAAATTGTGTTCTGTGCTTGTAGAGTTGTAAAAGCCAAGGGAGAATACATGTGAGAACAGTCCTGACAGGTCAACATTTCCATTACAAAATGTTTTTCTTCCCCAAGCATGGGTCAGTCATATTGTTTCTCTTCCTCAAGATTCTTCCCATGGCTCAATGCTCCCTAAACACTCCAGACCACTTCACCTCTTCTTTGCTTAGCCCCATGGGCACTTTGAAGTCCAGTGACCACATTTTTCACATAGTTAGAGTTTCTTCTTTGCCTTTGAACTCTTTGCAGGTGTAGATATCATGCTAACTAAATCCTTAACCTTGAAAAAGTCCAGCTTATCAGTTCCTAACACAACCCAATATAACAAGGGGCCTCTTAAAAATGATGAGTTTTCATTGTAAACATTCCCCAAAATAGAAGAATGCTTTATGTGAGGTGTAGTTCAATGATTAGGTCTGTAAGAAGTTAGTCAAACAATTAAAAGTTCATTTCCTGGGATTGCCCTTAGTTTGTGAACAATATTGGCTCATAAAATACAGAACTTGTCATTTATAGTAAATGACACCCACAGCACAATGACAAGACTTGAGGTAAACAACTTAGTTTTGGTTAGAGCTCTGTTGGGGATATTTGGGCAACTTAAAAGAAGGCTAATTCTTGACTCAGTTTGTAGCACCATTTCTCACCTGTGGTGGCCAGAATATGCTTTCCTTTTCAGACTTCACAGGCCTCGGGTTACAAAGGCCTTGTTGCACAATCCTCAGAGAAGGTATGATTGGGGATAGACTGGGCTGAAGGAGTGTACTCTGCATGTGTCAGAGACCTATGTGTGGCCAGACAGCAAGACTCACTATCCAAGATGCAGAAAGCTGTCTGTGGGGGGAAAGGAAGAAAACAGAGGGTTTGTCTTGTGAGCCCTGGTCAGCCAGCCTTTAGCTCCTGGCACTCTACCACTGGTGACACCCTTTCATACAGACTGTCCACTGGGAACATCCTTCTCTTTCTGTAGGGCAAATGAGGCCTCCAACACATAGCTTCTAACAGGGTACAACAGAGAATAGGAAGAGTGTGTCCAAGGTAGGTGGCTCAAGCTTACTAGGGAGGTGGCAAGGCTGGGGGGGGGGGGAGAGAGAGAGAGAGAGAGAGAGAGAGAGAGAGAGACTGTCAGCACTGCAACAGTTGCCTCACAGCTCCGCTGAGGGCTTGTTTTAGAGCATAGTTTTTCCCTCCTGAGGTTCCCAGAGCCACAGGGTAAACAGCAGGAGAGCTCCTTGTGTCCTTAGTGGCACCAACACATTCCTTTTCAGACTTCACAGGCCTCGGGTTACAAAGGCCTTGTTGCACAATCCTTAGAGGAGTAGGTACGATGGCGGCTGGGTTGGGCTGAGGGGTGTGCCCTGCATGTGTCAGAGACCTATGTGTGGCCAGATGCCCAGGCACCCGGGTGGTAGCAGCAAGACGCACTTTCCCAATGTCTCAGGATCTTCGGGTGTTATACTTCTTTCTATTATTCCCTCCTGAGGCTTTTAGGAACCATGTGTGAAGCTGCAAGTTTTGGGGTAATTTTAGGGGAAACACTCCAAAAGTTTACAGGCATACCTGCATTTCAATTTACTGGAGAGAGCTTGGACTTCAAAACCACATTGCAGAAACTGAATGTAACCCCCCTTTCTTCCTGTTTTCCACAACGAGCTTCCTCCTGTCATAGTGTATGCAAATTACCCATTTTGAAATTAATATGAAAGCAGAAAGAGACCACAGCTCTGCTCAAAGCCCATGGACTTGTTTTTTTTTTCTTTCTGAAGGAATGTTCATAATTCTCTTTACCCCAAAAAAAGACTGCAAGGAAAGCCAAGAATATACGGAAGGCTTTTAGGAGATAGATGTTTCAACTGTCTATAAAACAATATAAATCCATAATATGAAAAATCATCTGCATTAACCAATGACAATAAGAACATTCGCCATGTAGCTCCAATGATGGGGCAAGCTGACAACCATGACAGGGCTTATTTATCTTAAATGATTATTGGTTTCACTTCATTTTCATTCAGAATTTAGATCTTTGGATAGATACTAATATGACAATAAATTCAGTTAGTAACTTGGAGTACCTGTGTCCAGAGACAAAGTAGCTTGATAGCTTCCCTGTGTTTATTTCCATTATTAGGTCAACGTTTTGGAAGGGTTTGGGGGTTTTTGTGTGGCCTCGACCACAGGTCTGTTATTCTGGGGGGTTGTGCAGAAGCTAAAGGATGAATGACGTCACCTCTAGAGACCATCTGCATTTAGCAATAACTGGTGAGGGAAATGAGATATTCTCATTTTTAGAATATTTTAACCTGTAAATGCAAAGAGTTAGTTAAAATATGAAATCCAGCCACCTAGCTGACAAGCCTGGAGCTGTGCTTCCCAGCCAGCACACAAGCTCTCTGTGCTGATCTCCTGAGCTGTGGGGATGATTTCCTAGATGATCTTCCCTATAACTCTAAAATCCCATACCATGTGTCAAAGTTCACAGAACATTACTGTCAATAAATGTAAAAACAGATAAGTTAGGAAATTGTTTTCCACTTATTAGTTTAGGTAAAGCCTAAGCCTGGTCTCTCCTGTTGGCATAATAAAAGAAGTCTAAACACTGACTAATGAAAATTTAATTTTCAGAGTCTTAAGACACTAGAACAGAATTTAATTGTGAAAAATCATAGTAACTCTCCAGATAGAAGTTGAATGTGTATGATACAGGGAAGCACATCTGCTCTCATCTGGGTCCCTCCATGTTTTACATGCTGCGGGTAGTTGCTGCTGTCACAGAACATCAGGGCACTGATCTCACTGTTGTGATGCATTTATTTATGATATCTTGGAGGCCAAAGAATTTTAAAACTGTGTCCCATGTGTGCTTGGCCTCTTTTATTGTCTAATGCGCCTGGTGTGCCCTGTGGGTAACTGATCCTCATCAGAGCCCTGGGTGGAGTGCTATAAGAAGGATCTTGCCGACCGTGCTCAGAAAAGCCTGCCTGAGCAGTCCTGGGCTCTGACTGTGAGGTTGCTACGTTAAGACCCAAGGGAGTCCAAATAGAGATGAGTCAGGGCCTGGCGCCAACCCTCAGCTCCTCCCTGCTGCTAAACAGAACAGCTATTTGCTGTCACTTGGAATCTCTCTGGGCCTCCAGGAAGAAACAAATACTTTAGAAGCCAAAACCCCAAGGCCAGGTAAAGAAAACAGAACTGTTCACATGTCCAGAAACTATTTCACTGGAGCATCCCTAACCGTGGACAGTTGGGTGGGGCTAACTTGAGATGGCTCCAGCTGAACTGTAGCTTGACTTCTCTTTCGCTGTTCCTCAGCCTGGCCTTTTGCCTTTGAAGTCCTGGAATTTCACAGCTAGACTTTGGAGTTAATCTCTCCTGTTAACCCATAATACACCTTTCTCTTCCTAATAATTTTTATTGAATTTTTTAAAACTATCTATTAAAATGCTTCTTTCACTTAAATGTTTAAAAGATTTACTCTTCCCTGTCATTCTGGGAGAAGCCATAAAAAAGAACATCTATGCAGAAGAATTATCATCAAATGAGCAAATTCCTTTAAAAAAGTAACTATAAACTGACCACTGGAGATACCCATAGTGAGAATTTTGGAATTCTGGTTTATATTATAAGGCGATGTTTTTGTTTAGTCCCAGGTGTGGAGATATGGGGCCCCTTTGCAGCAGCTGACTCTGATTTGCCTCACATTCTAGTTGGGGTCATGATTTTGCCAGCTGCAGATAATTTCTTCAATAGTGTTTGAAATTCTGTGGACTTTTCAGAAGGTATATAAATGCTAGGGTCCTGAGAGGTGGTGTGGGTTGTTGGTTGTCGTTGGTTGCAGTTTTAAATAGTTGTGCACAAAGAAAGAAGAAATTAGATATCCAACAGGGAAGATCAAACTTGCCCCAAGGGATTCAAGGATCTCTTTCCTTTTCTTTCTATCCATTTTTCCTCTCTTGTCTAATGTTAAAGGATTTAAAGGGTGGAAGAAAGAAGAACTCACAAAGTAGCAAAGACAAGCTAAGCTACAGATCCCAGTGCTTTCTGCATTTTCTCAGCAATTGGCAGAGGCCAGTGGGAGTCTAAGAACTTTGGGAACGCCTTTGTGTTGTGGCTTCATGGCCTCCTGGGTGTCTGCTACTGCTGGGAGCCCTTCTGGAGTCCCACCACTCCTCAAAAGTGGTAGGTACCTGGACTCTGAACCTTACTGTTTTTCTTGAGCTTGGAGACACGTTCACCTGTGGGTGTCTCCCTTTCCTTTGGACACTAGCAAGTTCTATAATTAGCTTAGCAATTACCTGAACTGGAGGCATGGCTGGCTGATCCTTGTGGGTCCTTCCAGGAGTGTTCTACCTCTACTCTGTCAAAAACTGAACCTCTGTTGCCTTTTCTTCTCAGATGCTAAGCTCCAGGCTATGCTGGGTATTGTGATGTCATAGAGTAGACCGTACACACACACTGCCCAGCCGAGACCTTCCTGCCCAAATCAATGACAGTCTTTCAATTTCCATTTACTTTATCATTCAGAACCTTTCTAGGAATCTCAGGGGAGAGACCTGAAGCCCATCCACATCACCGGCTTTATGAATATCAACATCGAGACCCTGGATGATGAAGTGTCTGAGCTCAGTCAAGCCCAGAGGTTCTCGGTGCTGAGTCCTAGCCCTTTTGAACACACTGCATTTAGTTACACCTGCTCTCCCCTCTGGAGATGGCCAACAACAGGGGGTTCTGGCAGGAAGTTCAAGAGACTGCCTGCACCCACCCATGACAAGAAGCCACACAAATGGAGCGCAATGCAGCAATAGATTAGTCTCTGTGAGAGCGGAGACCAGTGACACTTCTGACAACCTATAGATGCCAGGAAGAGCTTGTCCTTAAGCTGGACTCAGAAACCTTGACCCACCAAACCGAGAATAGCAAGTAATGTGACTTCTGAGTAATTGACATTTTCACAGATTTGGTGATGAATAACAAAGCAAAAGCTACTAGTCATATTTACTGCAATGACACATCAGTTTCCAGTACTTACTAGAAAGGAATATCAGTAAAGAAACAATTTTGCCACAGTGTGGTTCTTGTCTCCATCTCCTTTTTGTAGTTCCTGCATGATAAAGGGATTATCTTGACTGGGTGAGATGAGTTGTGTGCCTCTGCAGTCACAGAATTGTTCTTTCAGAGTGTTGGGGGGGACATATATCACACTTTAGTAATACCAACAACTAATACTTTATATCATGCTTCAACATTTACAAGCCATTTTCACATATATCATTTCATTTAATCACATCTCAGTGAGGTAGTATATTATTTTTAGTACAATTTTATGGATGAGAAAATTATAGCTTAAAGTGGTTATGACTTGCACAAGATCACAAAGCTAATTAAGTAGAAAGGTTAACATTAACTGTAAACCAGATCTTCCAGCCAAGCACTTTCTCTAACGTAGTGTTTGCCCTGGGTCAGAATTGTCATTAGGTCCCAAAAATATTTAAGGGCAACTGCATTAAGTGACCCTTCAAGTAATAAGGAAGAAATCATTCCCATGGGTTAGAAATGTTGTTTTACTAACCTCTTAAATGCCTTTGTAAAAATTCAAAAGAAATGGTTGATGGATACTAATTTCAAACTTTAATCTGATATAATTACTGCCCTTCACCTCAATTCCACACCTGTGAATTCTCCTAAGGGATCCATTATAAACATGAACAATCTTTAAATGTAAGAGTTCTTTGAAGCACTGCTTAGAACAGAAGAGAAGTAAAAGGTCCACAGTAGAAAAGTGGTAAAAAAAAAAAAAAAGAAATGAATAAGCTAAACTCATGAAAATGTTGTTTTGAACAAAGTTTCCTGGACTTTGGCCAGTTGTTTGCCATCTTTGAAATGTTGCCAGGAACATTATTTACTTGATATTTTCTTTTCAATTAATTCATATGTTTTAGTAAGAAAACAATGACTTAAAGTATTTTACATAAAAGAATTATACCATCAATGATCAAGTCTGATAATAATTTTTTAAAAATCAAACAAGTATACACTCCCCCTGAGGTGTGGGGGGGGGGAGGGTCAGCCTTAGTGGGCCACAGAGGAAGGAAATGCAGCCAGTTATGATGAGACCTGATAGACAAGGATCAGATGAAAGGGGAGGAGGACCTTTCCTATCAGTGGACTGAGGGAGGGGCACTGGAGGAGAAGAGGGAGGGAGGTCGGGATCAGGAAGGGCTGAGGAGGGATACAAAGTGAATAAATTGTAATAAATTTAAAACATTTAAAAAAAAACAAGTACAATGACACAAAGGGAATGTTTATTAATGTCTTGGTTTTTGTCCTAACAGTTTGCTGAAAATATACACCTGACTTAACCAAATCCCAAAAAAATACCTTTCATTTATGTCAAAAATTGACCTTTCTGTATTAAAACATAAGACAACTTTTCATCACTCATCTATAAAAGGGCCATTGCAGAAATGAAGTATGTGTCTAACTCTATATCATGGCTAGATATGTTTATATATCTTTACCTTGCACTAAATAAGCAATCTGCTAAAACTTGTTTTTATAATCACTTAGATAAGGTGTACCCATAGCAGTGTGTACAAAGATCAAGGTCCCTTTTCCCAAAGTAGTTCTATCCAGGTGTTACCTCTGGGGGAAAACATGAGCCTCAGTTGTACCTCACCTTGACTGAGAACCTAGCAAACTATATTTTAAGGAGTGTGAATCTCACTTTTTGTCTTTAGCATGTGCCTCTGTAATGCAATTCAAATATTACCTGTCTCAGAGGTGGGCCCAGCCCCACCTGGGACATATGTAGCCCTAAGTCCCTGGTAGAGGGATGGTGACACACTCACACCTCTGTCAGCTGACTCTTTTTTCCAGTAAATGAGGAGTGACAACAAAGGGAATTGATCAACCTGGAAGCAGATTCTGTGGGGCAAAAGCTAGTTTTGCCAACACTTAAATCCTAGTTCAAGCAAGAATTTCTCATGTTTGTCTACAGACCACCAAAATAAGAACCACCTACTTTATGTGTTGGGGGGAGGGAGCTACATGTAAATAAAGGACTAGAGACATTAAGGATTTGAGGATGTTGGAACCAAGCCCTTGCAGATGTGAAGGTCACTGTATACGTGGAGAAGTTCTCCAGTGAATTCTGATAACACAAATGCTTAAAAACTAGCCAGAAGTTCCCAAGAGTTTGAGCAACACTTCAAGAGGGCTGAAATACTTAAAACATTTCAACATTTCTGGTTTTGGAGGAAGGCAGTCCAAATCAGAATTTCTTTCCTTTTCTTTTTCTTTTTTTAATTTCCTTTACTTTTTTTCTTCTTTTCTTTTCCCTTCTCTTCTGTTCTTTTTGTTTGGTTTTGGGTTTGTTTGGTTTTGGGTTTGGTTTTTGCTTTTAGTTTGGTTTGGTTTTGGTTTTTTGAGACAGAGTTTTTCTGTGTATCCTTGGCTGTCCTGGGCTCACTTTGTAGACCAGGCTGGCTTTAAACTCACAGATATCCACCTGCCTCTGCCTTCCTGAGTGCTGGGATTACAGGCATGTACCACCTTACCAGGCTTCATTTTATTTTTAGAGATAGTGTCTCATTATGTAACTCTAGCTGTCTGGAACTTGCTAAGATAGACCAGGCTAGCCTCAAACTCACAAAGATCTGCCTGTCTCTGCCTTCTGAATACTAAGATTAAAGGCATGTGCCACCACACCTCACTAAGACCTATTTACTTTTAAATTATTAATTCTGTGAGTGTGTTTCTTTACATGGCATTGGATCCCTCTGAAGTTCTAGTTTCTCATCTGCTGATGTGGTGCTGGGAATTTAACTCAGCTCTCTGCACTGTACTGTGCTCTTAACCTCTGAGCCATCTCTCCAGGTCTGGGACACATTTTTAACTTTTATTAATTTCATGAAAATTGTACAGATGTATACAAATTATTTTGCTCTTATCCAAGCCACAACCTCCCTCCAAGTTCTCCATGGGTCCCACCAACATTATCTCTCTGAACTTGATGACATCTTTATTGTAGTTGCATGAGACCACCAATAGTAACCGCCTGCACAAGGGTCTGGGAATTAAAGAGACAGAAAACACGAAGAAGTGACACCAGGACAGTGCTCTGATCAAGGCGCCATTTTTATTACAGAGTAAACCACTTATATAGGTTTCCAAGTGAACATATCCAAGCGAAACAGGAAACTTAACCAAGCAAAACAGGAGACTTAACTGAGCAAAACAGGAGGTTTCTGAAAGCAACAAGAATATCGAGACAGCATGACTTGCACGCATGTGACCATCTCAGGTCCAATGGAATGGCTATCTCATTTATGATGATGATGGTAATTAATAAGCCCTTTAGTCCAATTAGCACTGGCCATGTGGGAATGGGTGTGGGGCCATCTACTGTGGCTTTAGCAACTCACCAACAACCGCATAGACAAAGTAAAGTAACCCTCCCTCCCCCAGTAGGTATCAAATGCCAATAGCTCTTCAGCTAAAGGGTAGGCACTCAGTGCCCCTCTCCCAAGATGGTACATTTATAACAAAAATGTTGGTTGGTAACAGACATCACACTTTGAACGCCACAGCACTTGACCCAAGATTCTAGACATGTTCTAAAAGTATTTCCCAAGACCAGTAAAATGTATTGTCGGAAACTAAGTCTTTACCTACTAAAGACTTAAACAATTGGTTCTTTTTTTAAATTTTTATTTATTTTTTAAATTTTTGTTTTATATTAATCACAGGTTATGTACTTTGTATCCCAGCCATAGCCCCCTCCCACATTCCCTCCTTATCCCTCCCATCCCTCCTTCATCTCTTCCCTGCCCCTTTCCAAGTCCGCTGATAGAGGAGGTCCTCCTCCACTTCCTTCTAACTCTAGCTTATCAGGTCTCTTCAGAAATGGCTGCAATGTCCTCTTCTGTGGCCTAGCAAGGCTGTTCCTCCTTCATGGGCAAGGGGGTCAAAGAGCCAGCCATTGTGTTCATGTCTGAAATAGTCCCTGTTCCCCTTACTAGGGTACCCACTTGGATATTGAGCTACCATTTGCTACATTCAAGCAGGGGTTCTAGGTTATATCCATACATGGCCCTTGGTTGGAGAAACAGTCTCATAAAAGACCCCTGTGCCCTGATATATTTGGTCCTTGCGGAGCTCCTGTCCTCTTCAGGTCATACTAACTCCCCCTACTTTCATATGATTCCCTACACTCTGCCAAATACACTTTCATATGATTCCCTACACTCTGTCTTAATATTTGCTTTGATACACTGCTAGGTAGAGTCTTTCCGAGGCCCTCTGTGGTAAGCTCTTGTCCTGCTGCTTGTTTTCTCCTCCATCCAATGTCCATCCCATTTGTCTTTCTAAGTGAGGATTAATCCTCTTACCCCAGGTCCTCTTTCTTGTTTATCTTCTTTAGGTGTATAGACTTCAGTATGTTTGTCCTATCTTATAGGTCTACATGTGAGTATATACCATGTGTGTCTTTCTGCTTTTGGGATACCTCACTTGAGATGATCATTTCCAGGTCCCACCATTTGCCTGCAAATTTCATGATTTCCTTCTTTTTAATTGGCTCTTTAATTAACTTTGCTCACAGTGTTTAGATTTTATTTTCATTCTTTTCTTTTCCTCTTCCCCTCTCCCTCCCTTCCTCTTTCTCCTCTTCCTCCTCCTGCTTCTGTGGCTTTAAAGATTAAAGCCAAGGCCTTCATATTTTAAGCAAGTACCCTATCACTGTGCTCTATCTTCAGCCCACTTACGCTTTAGTTGTTTTTTTCCCGCAAATTATTTTCTTTTCATGATTAAACAGTAGTCTCTGTCTATCCATTCAAGTTTCTCTAAAGTTAAACAGAGCACTTGTCATTTATTTCGCACTGTTTACAATGTTATGTAGAGACAAAAAGCAGGTAAGTAAGTAAATAAATAATAACTGTCAAAAAATAAAAGTAAAATCTTTACTCTCTAGCAATCAGACTTTAGCTGCTTGAAGCCTGAAAAACGACATGATGCCTCATATTGCAATGTGACTCTTGACAACTTTACCACATTACAAGATAGTGAGCAGCCCACTTCTTACCTACACTGATAGAATTTGGAGACAAGGCCGGGAAATAGTTCCAAACTACAGAAAAATGACCCTATTCCCTCTCAGACAGAAGATTCTCTGAAAAATTTGCCAGTGTTTCTGCCAATGTTGTATACTCTTTAGTATAATGTTCATGTCAATATTAGTCTAGTAAATACTTTTACTCCCATACTTTGGGCTTGTCCTAGCATGATATGTTAAAAACTTAATAAATTAACACAATTGATACCTTAATTTCTAGGTGCTTATATTAATTTTACTTCAATGACCCACTGAACAGCATACCAATAGTTACCAGGGCTCAGCCTACAAAACAGGCCATGGATATGAATAAACTGTGTACTTGAAATTTTAATCAAGCCTTTGCGATGCTAAAGCTGGATTCTCTTTTCAATCATGTTATGAAAACTCAACATCCTGAAAAGTACATTGTAACCCAGGCCTTTTCCCAAACAAAACTACTTATGCTTAATAGAAATGTAAGCATGCTTGTACAATCCAAAAGCTACATAGGTCAGTATGTGAGTCTCACCTCATATACTCACAAAAATCACACTATTTCCTCAACAAAGATGCAGCATTAACACTCACAGAATTCACTGTGTATGTAGTTGGGGTTGGGATTGAAGATATGTTTGCATATGGAGGCCAGAGACTGCCTTATTCTGTTGAGACAGGGTTTCTCAGTGAACCTTAAGCTTAGCATTCACTGGTTGGCTAACCAGTGAACTCCCAGAATCTGCCTGGCCCTGGCCTTGGCCCCAAGTGCTGGAATTCTGTTTATATCCAGCCATACCTGATTCTTTTTGTTGTCGTTTTTAATGCAGGTGCTAGAGCTTCTTGATGCCTGCACAGCTGGTTCTTATACCCACTGGTCCATCTCTTCAACCACAGATTTAATTTTTAACAGTGTAATGACATTATTAAGAAATAATGTCAACCATGCTACTATAAAACATTTTGAAACCAAAGTATTTGAGTTAGTACTGTTTTTAAATTATTAGCTTTGAAAGGTTAAAATAGTAAGTGGTCACAGAAATACAATGATCAGGTTATCACCGAGAGAGACATACTTTCTAGTAGGCCATCAGTAGGGGATAAATGACCCCTAGACCCTGTAAAATGACTATATAGCACCTGGCTAGTCTCTAAAGAATAGAAAAATATGTGAGTTAAAGAACGCAAATACTTTAGGAATGGTGAGATATTTATATTCAGCTCTATAGTCCATCTGTGACATTCCATTTGGAACAGGGTTGTGCTGGTCTTTTGGAAATGCTTTAAACCGAACAAGAGACATATACTGTGAGCATCTACATTCCCCCAAACTGAAATTCCCGCTGGCCTAACTCCTCCACCAAATTAATCTTCTCCTAAATTCCCCTATTTCTAATACCCATGAGAATAATCTTCCCCTTTCTTCTCTTGATTACCCTGAAGAGTTACCATGTTACCACCATAAAAGGGACTCAGGACACTGCATAGACCACTCCTTTTACAAATGTCTCTGCTGTGGTCTAAAGGTTTCCCAAAAACTCATGTGTGAAGCCGGATTCCCCATTGTAGTGCTACTGAGAGGACACGTTTGGGGAAGTAATTATGTCCTTCATAGTGGCTGGAGGGAACTGTTTGGTTCCTTTTCTCCTCTGCTTTTCTGCCATGTGATGACTCTAATCTCATTGGAGGACACAGCAACAGGAAACACAAAGTAGCCTCACTATGCACCCAACCATCTGGTCCCTTGATCTGAGACTCCCTAGCCCCTAGGACTATGAAAAATATGTCTATTATTTATAGTCTTCCATCTTATGTGTAGCTACATAAGCCATCCAGGACAATCTCCAATTTCAGCTATGTCTTCAGCCCATGGCAGTTCTCCTGCACACATCCTCATTCTTAACGGAGAGCTTAAAAGCCAGTCAGTTTTGTTGCTCAGCCCCATTGCACACTGTTCTGAATGCACTGAATGGTTGCCTACACTTGTCTCTATCCTTCAGCACAGTGAAAAAGGTATCCCTCCCAAGACGCCTCCCCTCTTGCCTGAGCTGCTGGAGAGACTTTGCTCCTCCAGTTACCTCTTTAGGCTGATTTCAACCACAACCTCTATTTTCTCAGGAAAAAACAAAACAAAACAAGCGCTTAGTCTGTTTTGGTAAAATTATATAAAAACTTTCTCTTATTCTCAAAACCCTCTCAGCCATCTGTTTCCTTGAGTAAGCCATCCTCATGGAAAGAATTGCCTACTATGGCTCCTTTCAAACCAGGACAAAGCCCCAAACAAGACAAAGAGAACAGAGGAACACTTTAATTCCTTCCTCCATGACACCACTAGCAATCTCCTAGGACTTCCCTCAAGCTAAAAGACAGACTAGCCACGCCAGCCTGGCGTCCCTCCTGGCTGTGTCGCCATTTCACACCAGCATTGGGATTACAGCTATAAAAGCATCCAACAACTCCAACCAGGTCCTCCCTCAGCACTATGGGCCTCACGATTTCTCATCTGTTCTTCTGCCCTTTCAGTATCCCCTCTGAATTTTTCTTCAGCTAAGAAATGGGAAAACATTAAGGAATCTGCCTTTCCATAGTCTTTTCTTAGAACGGCTGGGACTGAATTACACTTGTTTGCCTCTGTGGGGACTTGATTGTAAGATGGAATTCCTTCAGAAACATTTGAGGACTAACAACATTCTTTAGGAAAAGAAAGCGATACTGCCATATAAATCAAAACATTGTTTTGAGAAATCGTCGAGCTTAAAAGAAATCTGTAGAAAGGGCCCTGCTTTTGAAAGGCAAGAAATATAGGACCTGTTGACTACTTTCTATTCGAAACCCTGTGTTGGGAGTATAGACATGTTTACATAATGATACTCACCCTAAGAAACTTGCCAAGTGGGTAGGGGGACCAAATCTCACACTCTTTGCAAAGGTAAATCAAATACTAAAGCTGTGTTGCTATCATTTTTGGATTTAAAACTATCATTCAAATCGGTTCCTGGTTTCTTTGTACTGCTGAAGTACTGCAAAGAAGAAAAGAGACCCCGAATGTATTATTAGCATGACTTAAAGCACATTGGAAATTGTAATTTTTAGCACCATTTCCTTTATTAGGTTGTTGAGACACAAACTGGTTGGAAAGGAGAAAAGAGTCACATATTCATGGGATACTTCAGACAATTTTCATTCAGTTGTCAGTACTGTGAGAAACCTTGAAGGATTAGAGATGTTTTTTTAAAAAGAAAATAAGGGATTGCTTCATTTTAAATTCTTGTCAAAAGAATATGCATGACCATGCCAGAGGAACAACTTTGAGACTCATGGGAAGAAATGATGCTAATCGTAGGTAGACTACTTACTAGTGATTGAAATTGTGAATTCATTTATTCAATAAATTCCTGTTATTCCTTTGCTATAAAATAGGCAATCCTTTCTGAGGTGCTATAATATTCATAAAGTAGTCAAAGAACCAAAAAATGATATTTTTAATAAGTGTTATTGTGAAATGCTTTCAAAAGCATGTCCTTGCAATTAATGACAGGCAGTATTTATGTGCTTCTTGGCCTGTCATCCTGTCTCTGAAGTACATGTCGTAAAGGAAGAAAAGTGGGTAATTATATTTCACACGAACATCAAATTGAGTGTTCTTTCCTGGTAGTTTTGTAAAGTAGAACTGTGTCCCCAGTTTATGCCAGGAAAAGTGAAAAATAAATGTCTTTTTACAAAAGGGCCTCAGACGAACAAGTTAAACCTGCTAAAGTGGTCTGCAGTCACCGAGCACAGATCAAGTACCGTTTAAACTAACTCCAGAGATAAGTCTGAGTCATTTTGTTCTCTTGATATTTTATTCTATCATACATTCTTTAGCATGAGATTAAATGTATAGCTTGTATCTAAGTAAAATAATTATTAATGGTACTGTTAATTAAACCCTTACTGGCAGATTCAAACAATTTTGCTTTAAAAGCAGTTTTAACTCTATGTTTAGTTGCTTAAACAGGTCCAATCTTACTGTTTCAAAGATGAGCGAGTAACTTTTCAGTCTTCTCTTGTAAGAATGGAGATCGGTCTTTGTATCAGTTGTCTATTTCAGTCATTGCCTTCGAGTTTTTATCAGAAAAAAACACAGTTATGAGTGTCATTAAAACTTGAGTATTCTTCATAAATGTATTTCTCTAGAACATAAAAATTTCTAACACTTATTGTATTATATATCTCAGTCATATTCACAAGGAGTTTCTCCATTACTGGACTTTGTCTAGGACTATAATTACTGCCTGCGTTTTAATACTGTCACTAAATATTAAAACTAGATGTCGAGTATAACCTAAACGGTTGCTTTATTAGACTCTAGTTATGGGAGTGTTATTTGAAGTACTCTAATTTTTGGATAAAGCAAATCATTATCCAGAGGACTCTCAACTTTGTCTCCTATTGGTGTGTGGTTCCTTTGCTCTGCTCCGTCCCTCAGGGCATGCGGCTCTGCAGCACACTGGGCTGAGTCCCAGGAATTCCAAGGAATTCTGGTCTGGAGAGGAGAATGGGGGTAGTAGTCCTTCTCCCCGGTTTTTAGTCTTACAGCTCTTTTGGGCAACAGCTGCCTGGGTTGCTTCTCTTCGGAAGGTCCAGGCACCTGAGCTTGCAGACACCAGACAAAGGAACAAAGCCTAGCTGGGCAGGCAGCCCAAGGGCCCGGTCCAGCAGTGAGTGCCAGAGACAGAAAGCGTTGTCTGAAGCACCTTTTCAAGTGTTCCCGCCTTGCTCAGAGCTCTCCCAGTGAGACAGCAACTCTTAGACGATGTTCAGTGAAACAGCTTGTGGCATTTTATTCGAGGTGAACAGGGGTGAACCTTGGGGGTTGGGAAGGGATTTCCAAGGTGGGTTCATATCATTGGTTGGGGCTGTGATGCTGGCGAAGCTTCATTTACATGTAGAGGAATTCCAGCTGCCAGGATATGTGACTACTCCAAGAATTGTGGGGGTGAGAGGTCAAGACTACTTGAACCAGAGCATGCTGGCGCAGAACAGGGAGGGGACATTCCAAGATTGAGGTTGCCAGGGTTTCCACATGTCTCCACCTTGCCCTAGCTCCATGTTCGATCCCCTAATGGCACGGTCCACGCATCCCACACTTGTCTCCTCAACTTCATTTCTTTAAAAACCTTTGTTAGCTGTATTAATCATCTCATGTTGTGTTAATTCTATGTAACAAACTGTAAATAATCTGCAATAACAAGCCATTTACCCATAAGCTGCAGCAAGGCTGCTGTGAGGTGTGATACAAGATGAGAATTGTCCCATGAGTCTCTCACTTTGGAACCACACGCCTCACGTTGGAAGGTACCCCCAGGCTAGTTCAGAAGACAAAGATCAGAACAGGCCAAGACCTCAAGGCCAGTAGAGCAAACACACTCCTGGCCTCTTTTCCCAGTCATTGCCTACTCCATGCATTCTCTAGAGGGGAATCGCTAACAGAAATAAAGGAACCACGGAATGCATACTGTCCACTCCACAAACGGTAAGGCTTGAGTCCTGTGCCCACCTATTCTTTAACCTTTGCTGCACCAAAATTTTAATTTTTCAAAAAGATACTACAAATCAGTAGAATAGAAAAAAAGAATTCAAAAAACTTAAGGTCATATTTTTGTTTTTAGAGTCCAAGAAACTAGAAAAAAAAAGCTTACAATTTTGGCTAATATAGGAGTAGCTGACATCATGGGATTCTTAATACTTTTTAGCTATATTTAAAGGAGGTAAATGACAATATTTTTGTCCTTCTGTTTCACACATGGCATGAATAAGTTGAACATAATTGTCTATGTTTTAAACATTGATGTGAGGAGCTAAGCATGATCATCATTGATGTTTATTATATTGCTTATAAGAAGTTGAATGTAGTCGTCATTGATGGCACTGAGAAAACATAAGCCATACAAACGACATCTACTCAGCTGATTTTTTTAAAAAGTAGTGGAATAAAGCTGATCAAGAAAGTGACAGACCTCTACAATGAAAACGTTAAAAGTCTGAAGAAAGAAACTGAGGAAGACGTTAGAAGATGGACAGTTCTCTTTCTGTTGTTGTTGTTTTAGTTTGGGGTTTGTTTGTTTTTTGTTTTGTTTTGTTTTGTTTTTAAGACAAGGCTTCTCTGTGTACCCTTGGCTGATCTGGACTCACTTTGTAGACTAGGGCAGCCTCAGACTCACAGAGATCCATCTGCCTCTGCTTTCCAGAGCACTGGGATTACAGGCCTGTGCCACCACACCCAGCTGGACAGACCTCTTAATGTTCATGGGTTGGAACCATTAATATTGTAACAATGGTTTTACTAACTAAAAGAAGTCTACAGGAGCAATCCAATCCCCGTAAGAACCAATCTTCATAGAAATAGAAAAAATCTTCAAAATTCATAGAGAAACAAAATACCCTTGTTAGACAAAGCAATTTTGAGGAAAAAAAAAAAAGGTAGTGTTTAAGGTGTCCATCACCATGTCTGATTTCTAGTTGTACTACAGAGCCATAGAAACAAAACGAATATGGTACCAGCACAAAACAGACATGTAAATTGATAGAATAGAATGGGTGCAACTTACACAGATCTAACCATCTGATTCTTTAACAAAGATGGCAAAAAATACACTGGAGAAAAGGTAGCCTCTTCAACAAATGGAGCTGGGAAATGGACAATGAAACTAGAACTCTATCTCTCATCCTGCATAAAAAATCAACTTCAACTGTATCAGAGAGCATAATATAAGATATGAAATTTTGGGAAAAAGTGGAGGAAATGCTTTAAGAAATAAGCACAGACAAGTACTTTCTAAAGAGAAATTTAGTTACTTGGGAGATGATGCCAACAATCAATAAATGGGATGTCTAGTCAGGGCTTTGGCTCTTCTATTATTTGATGACTCCATTTACATTTCTTTCATATCTGTGTATATTTTAAGAATCTTCTACTATACTAGATTTCCATATGATCCCTCAAATGGCCCTTAATTTTAATTGTCCCTCCTGTATTTCCTCTTTCATCCTTCTCCTCCTTCCCCCCTCTCCATTTAATCCTCCCATTTCAGTCTCCCCCTGTCCCTCTATAACTTATATTCTTTTTCCGTTCCGTAGGAGACCCTCCTCTTCCCTAATCCCTTACTCTATACCTGACCTTAGTATTTATATAAACTTAAGCATCTCTACTGAAAGATTAAAAGCTAACAATCACATATAAGAAAATACATACTCCATTTATCTTTTGGAGTCTGGGTTACTTCACTTAGAATGATTTTTTTCTAGCTCCATGAATTTACCTGTGAATTTAATTTTTAAAAATCTGTTGATAGGCATCTGGACTGTTTCCAATTTCTGAGTATTATGAACAGAGCAGCAATGAACATGAATAAGATGTAAAGTCCTTCGTGTCTATTCCCAAAAGTGTTATAGCTGGATCTTGAAACAGATCTATTCTCAGCTTCTGGAGGAACTGCCGCACTAATTTTCCTAGTGGCTGCGAAGTTTGCACATCTACCAGTCATTTATGAGTGTCCCCTTCATATCCTCACCAGCATGAGCTATCCTTTATTGTTCTTGGCCATTCTAACTGGCATAAGAGGAATATCAAAGTAACTTTGATTTGCATTTCCCTGATGACTGAGAATGTACAACATTTCTTTAAGAACTCTACATTTATATCTGCACCCTGTTTTTAAATTGGGTTAATTGTTTTCTTGAAATGCAGGGTTTTTTCCTTTAGTTCTTTATATATTTTAGATATTAACTCTCTATTGAATGTATAGTTGATAAAGGTCTTTCCCCAATTCTATAGGCTACTGCTTTGTCTGCTTTTTCTACTCTTTGACTATGTCCTTTGCCATATAGAAGCTTTTCAGTTTCATTAGATTTCATTTATTAATCGTTACTCTTGATGCCTGTGTTTTTGGTGTTCTCTCAGAAAGTCCTTTTCTGTGCCAGTGGATTCAAGGTCATGCCTCACTTTCTTTTCTGTCAGGGTCAGTGTACCTGGTTTTATATTCAGGTCTTTGACTCGTTTATAATTGAGTTTATAATTGAGGTGATAAGTATGGATTTCTACATATTTCCATTCTTCTACATGCATACATCAGGTTGCCCATGTCCCTTTTTCAGAGTATATTCCTGGCTACTTTATTAAAAACCACGTGTCCTTAGGTATATGGGCTTGTGTCTGGGTCTTCAATTTGGTTTCACTGATGAACATGTTCATTTTTATGACAATACTCTGCTGTTTTTATTACTATAAATCTGTAGTACATCTTGAAATTGGTATGGTAATACCTAAAACAGTTCTTTTATTATTTAGGATTGGTTTAACTATCCTGGTGTGTGTGTGTGTGTGTGTGTGTGTTTCTACATAAAGTTAAAACTCTGTGAAAAATTGTGTTGGAATTTCAATAGGATTATTCAATGATATTTTGAAAAAAATTAATAAAAAAATAAAATACAGCTTTTCTTCCTCCTGCAAATGGTCTTTACTCATGAACAAATTAAAGTCCTCTTCCCTAATGAAATGGCTCTAATCTCTTTTTAATTTTTTTATTATTAATTACATTTTATTAATTCTGTATCCCAGGGGAATCCCACTCTCTCATTTCCTCCCAATCCCACCCTCGCTCCCTCGTCTACTCCCTGCCCCTTTCCAAGTCCACTGAGAGGGGAAGACCTCCTCCCCTTTCATCTGGCCCAGGTCTCTTCAGGACTGGCTGCAAAGTACTCTGTGGCCTAGGAGGGCTGCTCCTCCCTTGCTGGGTGGGGAGGTCAAAGAATCTGCCACTGAGTTCATGTCAGGAATAGTCCCTATTTCCCTTACTAGGGTACCCACTTGAATACTGAGCTACCATGGGTTACAGGCAAGCAGAGGTTTTAGGTTACATGGCTCTAATCTCTTTTGAAACCATCTAAATAAATACCTTAGGGAATTCTCCTACCTAAGATATATTCATGTCAAACTAATGCAAGAAAATCTGAGTGTCTATAAATTTCTGAAATATATCATAAAAGTCAAGATCAAGAAAGTGGGTCTCATATATCCAAAAGATGCTCAAGTACACAGCAAGGACATTTGCTCAACTATGTTCGCAGCTGCTTTATTTGTAACAGCCAGAACCTGGAAACAACCCAGATGTCCCTCAGTTGAGGAATGGATACAGAAATTATGGTACTTTTACACAATGGAATACTACTCAGCAATTGAAAACGAGGAAATCATGAAATTCGCAGGCAAATGGTGGGACCTGGAAACGATCATCCTGAGTCAGGTATCCCAAAAGCAGAAAGAAAAATATGGTATATACTCACTTATATAGACCTATAGGATAGGAAGGTCATGCTGAAATCTACACACCTAGGGAAGATATACAAGAAGGAGGACCCAGGTTGGTATGATCAATGCTCGTTTAGAT